>JAPFBL010000501.1:0-662500 GCA_026182355.1 Hermatobates lingyangjiaoensis
AAGATCTTTTCCTTCCCCTTTGTCAAATAACATATATCGATTTTTTTTTTAATGGTATTATCATTTACCTGCACAATATTATTCCTCTTACATCTCTTATAAGTCAATAATATATTTTCATTTTTCCATTAGAAACATCAATTTTAACTAGTGGATTCGCTCAAAAAATTTCTAAGTCAATGTAAACAATGCAAAAAAATACAAAAAATTCGACAAGTATAGCAGGTGATCTCTTAGTCTAGGATAAACAAAGAGTTTTTATATCGTTTTGTTTTCCCGTAAAAATTTTAATATTTTTTTTTATGAATTGAAATTTTTTGTTCCATTTGGTCAATTTTCATTATTTTTTAACGAGCCGTTTAGCGTCAAAAAAACATTTTCTGAAAACACAAATCGTACTGAACGCCCCTTTAGGGAATGTAATTTTAGAAAAAAATATCTCAACTCATTCTCCATATAATTTCTATTTATGGCATAGTTTCATTCTTGTCCGTCAAACAGTATGGCTTGTATCGCTTCCCACAAGGTTTGAGATTGAATTATAAGTCAAAATTTTTACATTTTATTTAAAGAAAAATATTTCTGTTGTTTTAAATTTCTGAATATATTTTTCGTTTGTTGCATTTGAAACCTCAAAGATAATGTCAAAATTTCAAAACTCTAGGGTTATCGTTTTAGGAGAAATAAATGTTTTAAAAAAAAACGGTTTTTGGCAAAAAAAGTGACTTTCCCTCTGTTTAATTTTCCCAAAAATGGGACTTCGTCTTTATGAGGCCTTTTTTTTTGTAGTATCAACTTGATCCATCAAAGATTCTGGACCGTGCGTGGTAACAAGCAATGCTTACCACTCACCCCCCCACACAACAACACAGACATCATCGTAAAAACTTCATAAAACGACTTCTGGGACCTCAAAACATGTAATTCCGTCGAAATCTCGAGATCGAATTTTTTCACGATCACTATACTTTACTTATAGTAAAGTAAAAATTAATGCAATATTTGTAATATGTTATTTTATTCTATAATCTTTACTCTCTGTACGAAGTATAAAGATATAACAATATAGATTGTTACAAAACAACAAGGTAAAATAACAAGTTGCAGCCAAACTTACAATATACATTTTTCAACAAAATACACGATTACCGATCCACTGAGTCCGATAAAATTGGTTTTGCGAATTAGTCTACTCTACCTGAGAAGAAAATTTCAAATCTAAAGAATAAAATAACAATATCCTGATTTAAAAAAGCCGGACACCAATATTGAACTTTATGTGAAAGAAAAGGAATATTTTTTGTTGATTTAGTAGAAAATTGTTTCAACGATTTGGCTTTTTGGTTGGCATTTTGCTCATATAAGGTGCTGTTTCTGTAGAAACTGTCAATCAGGGCCACACTATTAGAAAACCATTCAGGAATAGGAATAAACTAACTTTTCAAAGTTTCTGGTTAAGATTATCAGAATAATAAACAAACAGCAGCATAATATAGAATATAAATATTACTTGTATATTAAATATAATTAATTCAATCTCTACAGACAAAACCTCTAACCACCTCAAAATCAGGAATTTCTAACAGATGGAAATAATCTGTTTCGAAATGTGTATATTATTAAGTCAATTATAGAATCATTTCAATGAAAAAGTTTTTCTTTTTTTATTTTATTTATTTTTTTTATTTTCATAAAATAAAAAAATAAGCTTTTTCGTGATTCGTGAAAATCAACAAAAGTAAATAATACTTTTAATTGACTTAATAAAATTCAATGGGAAGATTGACCATTAGATCTTAACACAAGATCATGTGTTATGATCTAATGGATCATTCTTCTGATCCATTAGATATCATTGGCCTCCACATTCACTAGGTTTGACTCCACCAGATTTTTTTTATGGGTCAGCTAAACTTAGTTAATTATAAGATTTAACAGTTAAAATAACTAATGTAATCCTGAATTACCCTAAAATTCATTACCTATTAACCTATTTACCTATTAATTATAAAATGTTCTCCATATATTGCAAAATCGTATTACTCTTTGTATTTCTTATGATACATGACAAGCAGAAACTTGAATAAACTTTCAATAAAACCTTAAAAAATATTGATTTACTTCTTTCTAATCTTTTTTACAGATTATTTCTATCAAAATAAATTTATACATTTTTTAAAGTGCACATAGACATTAGGAACACCCTATACTATAATATACTTATCAATTGATACTATTCTTCGAAAATGATGTAGTTTACTTGTCCATTAAGTGACCGACAAGTGAAAATCAATTTGTGAACAATATTGTTTAACTGACATTAGTTAAGTGGAATACATTATTTCTCTACAAGTCTTCATACAAGTTGAGTTAGGCTTCAATTTTTAAATAATTAAACTTCTAATAAAGTAAATGAACGTAGTGTGGTGCTTCATGATATATTTTTATATTCAGTGTAGGAATATGCTCCCTTGCATAAGGAAGCATCCTAGCAGAGAGAAACAAATGTTTAAATAAACTTTAACAGTAGAGAGAATGTTATAACTTATACGGGACTAGGTTATTTTTCAGTGTAACAAACCTAGATAAAATAAGAGAGTTTTGTATGCAAAATAGTCTTGAATTTTGCTTCCTTAATAAGCCATAGGTATATAAACAAGAAATTACACTAGGTTAGATGCTATTTCTTTTTAACAAAAACAAAAATCCTCCATCTTAGTTAAATCCTTGCTCAAATAAAACTAATTTTCTTGAGAAAATTTCATGAAATTATTCTTCCTTTTAATTAAAATCAACAAAACATTTCAACTGTATTTCATAAATCAGACCAGAAATTTATTATGACATTATTCTTTAACAGAATTTTTTGAGGTGATTGGTATACAATAAGATTTTAAAATTGTTATTTCATATTTAAAAATATATGAAAGTCAAATTGAAAACACAAGTTTTGTGCTTGCAATTTCTTTAGCATTGACATTGTAGCACTTATATCAATGACTCATGCATTAAATAATTTATACAAATGCATAAATGTCACAATAACTGTTCGTCAATGCATAGTCAAAGAAATCACAATTACAAAGAAGGTCACGAGCTTGTACGATGTCAGGTATTCATTAAAGACCTGTACTCTAAATACACTTGAGTTAGGCGAAATTTAGGACTCCCACTGTAGAATCAATCTTCATTGTGTGGTATCACAAAGGACCAATGCTCGGCTTACGTGTGTTCTCTTGTGGGACTACCACTGCAACCTAACCTAGGAGAGAAGAAAATAATTTATAGCATTTTATTTTGACATAGTAATCAATTCTATTATTATATTAATTGGTAATATGCCAAAGAAATAATTTAACAAAATAAAATTTTAAAAAACATAATATTGCCTACTCAGCATTGATTAAATATAATTTTGATTGTTTGCGTGATATCGGTCATGGTATTTCAAGTTAGATCAATTGGTTGTATAAGACCATACAATTAAGATAACTGTTGTCTAAGAAAGCGGTGTCCCTTGTCTAACAGTGCTGGAGTTTTCCATTTGATTGAAGCCCCTTTCACCTTACTTCACCTCCCCAGGCCTCGCTGACATAAGAGCACCAGGTTCAATCTATTCGATGGACGCAGTTGTAAGGAGCAGAGCAAGTATTACTACAGGCATACATCTTCATACGAAATTGATTTATTCCGGAAGTAGTTTTGTAAGATGAATTACTACAAGATTAATTACTACAAGATTAATTACAAGTAAATAGCCTAATGCGTTCCAAGCTCCCAATACCCACCCCAAAATAGACTTAATAAATTAAAATATCTAGTATATGGAATTACCAATATAATAATTGTTATACATATTACAATTGTAATAAGCATACAGATAAATCATAAAATTAAAAATAATAATACGAACTAATGTGTAAAGTCATTTACGTTTGGATTTGAGTGACTGGGTGAGTGAATGAGAGGATATGGCTCAGAGGAGGAGACAAGAGTTCCTAACAGCAAAACGTACACTTATGTACTCTACGAACACACGCATGCAACTTACTTAAACTTCAATTAGAATTATGAATTGAATAGAACATTTTTTTTTTAACTATTTATAACTTTTATAATATTTTTTAGAATTATTCATATTTTTTTCACTTCAGCACTTTTATCACTTTTCTTACTTTTCTGTTTTTATTTTTTCATTTTATTTTTCACTTGTTTTAAATGCTATCGTCTGAGGTAAGTTCCTTCTTGTTTCAGGGAATGGCTGGATCATGCTGCAGCGTAGGGATTGACCAATGCCATAACAATTAGAGTGAGTCACTCTCAAACAAGGTATCGGTGTTACAAAAAATCCCGAAATCTTGGGAAAATGTCAAGAAAAAAGCTGTATGATATTTTAGAGGTATGTTTACGTCTGAGAGCTGAGAACCAGGTGCGTACTTTGATATTTTGGCCTTTCGTATGATGAAACAAAGTTCGTAAGATGAGCCACTTTTTTTCCAGAAAGACCTTTCTACGAAATTGGTTTTCGTATGAATAGTTACCTCTGTATTGATAAGAACTATGGTTGAAAAAGAAGATGATAGCAGGCCTGAGGCTAATGTAGAACAAGTTACGTCCACGACATTCGCATCATTCCATTAAAAAGACTTGGAGGCTTCAGAGAGAATTCTCCTCTTCTCTCCTCATGACAACGGATGTCAAAATATTGAAATTAATTAAGTCAGTTCTTTTCTATGTGTTTTGCTCTAAATGTTTACTCTTTGAATTAACATATGAATGTATGCCATACTAATCTTTATCAAAGTTTGGTCTAGCGTTACAGAATTCTCAAAGAAACACTTTAAGCCAACGTTCCATCTGTATTTGACTACATTTTCAAGGTTACAGCAATAAAGACTTAATTACAATAACATGAAAAAAATACAACGAAACTTTGTTATGACGTGTTTTTTTTTTTTGAGAATTCTAGACGCTGGACCAATCCTCGATAAAGAAAAACTGTTAGAAATAAGTATTCCAGATAAGAAAACGTTGATATATATAACATATAGACGTTAATTAAGGTTAACTTCATAACAAATTAATAATAATACTAATATTATTATAATTACTACTAATTTTAATAATAACTACTAATTTTATAATAACTATAAGTATAAGCGCAACTTGTTTTCAATAAATATATACTCGTTCCTAGGATTATTCTGATCTAATCAAATTAAGGATTAATATAGAAATCTATGTTTAAAGTTTATTAAAATGTTATATATAATTTAAAATCAAACTTGTGTTTACATATCTGAAAGATAGGTGGAAATCGTTTGAAAGATAAATATTATGTAAGTTTACTTTTTCAAGTATAATAGAAGTTAGGTTACTGTAAACCAGGACCATTATATAAATTCCCTTAGAGAAGATGATGGCTAACGTCTTGTCTAGTTTAGAGAGGGCGAATAGACGATCAACAGTGTCTTAGACAAACACTGGGTGGACTCGTGCAACAACACTCCCTGCTGCTACGTGATCGCAACGACGTCCCGGGGATTCCACGCTGATTAGTTTTCCAAAGCTTAATTAAAAACATTCTGTTTCATTTTATCTCGTCAAGAAATTCTCCAAAAACAAATAAAAACAAGAGTTTAATTTTTTTCCCTGTTTTTTTTTTATTATTCAGTTTTAAAATTGGTTTAGTCCTACACAAGAATTATATATGATAAAATAAACATATAATTATTTAACTTCAATAACGATAACAATTGATTTTTTTTTATTCAGACATTAAATGTTTTTTCATAGCGTATGCTCATTGTTTGACAACTTTTTGGAAAAAGAGAAAACTTTTTGTGTAGCTAAAGAAGTTCATACGGTGGAGTCAAATTGATCAAATATCTCCTTCACACCATCAAAATAGCCAGTTAGTTAAAAATTAATTGGATTACATTTACAACAATCTCTAATGAAAATAGGTGATATTCTGGCATAATTCTATAATAGTGTGCTTTCATATTCTTACATTCATCATGTTCTTACATATCTTCCCTAGATTGCTTTAATCTAAGCTATTTTAATTCATTATCTTCGGTATAAATACAAAAATTGTGCTATTCATATGCACTGGTATGTATGTTTAAATGTATGAAATAAATATTGATTTTTTTTTTTGAAAGATCGATTAATAATCATACTAACAACTTATCTATTGAATACAAAGAAGCAATGGTGAGGGCCTCGTACTCACGTCACAGTGTCCGAGTAAATGGCCTAACTGAGTGCCCCAACATATTTCTAGGAAGCATTATTACAAATTGCTGTTTCTTTAATAGCTTTCAATATGTATTACAAAAATACAATTTCATTTATTATTTCTTTGAATTTATATTAATTATATAAAAAAATGTGATACTTGTTAACATTGAATAGAGATGTATTCCCTCTTCCATCTTCTTCTCTCTCTCACTCTCTCTCTCTCTCTCTCTCTCTCCATCTAATCACACAAATGGAAACACCCTGATGATTTTCAATAATTTTGGTCACTCGCCGTCTTTAGCAGAGATAGATATTATAGACGGGTGAAGAATCAAAGATTTTTCAGGAACCTCTACAAAGTGACACTTCAGATACATATAAATAAATAAAAACGAAACTGTCCACACAAACAACACCACATATTCCAAAAATAGAGTACGTTGAAAGAACTCAAACATCTTATTTGTATGTTTCGACTCTAGTCTTCCTCAAGTGTATAGGTGGCCCACTAAAGTGTTATATATACATATAAATGAAATTACCAAACAGTCAAAACAGGGCACATAAAGTACTGAAAAAAAACAGCACATAAAAAACGAGAATACTTGGGTGTTAGCAACACAAAATATTGCTTGACTAGATAAATAAAATTCACCAACACATACAAGTAGATTGAAATAAAAATGTTTTCACGCAATTTGCGAAATTCGTAATATCATTTCTATATCCAATAAATGTCTGATCTTGTTTCATATGTAACATTTCCAGTGTTTTTGTTTATTTCTAATACTTAGATATCATTTGTATTTCATTTTATCAAAAGTAAAGCCTTAATTAAACCTATGAGTTTTTAGTGGGATGATTTTGGTTTTCTGAAACGACTTGTCTTTTATGTAGTAAAATTCGTCACAGCATTTATAATTAATTGAATAGATAAGATTACTTTGTAATTCTTTTTGTATTCTGTTTTAAATTTAAAAAAAAACAAAGACCTCAATTTTCTTTTATTATCAATGCCAGAGTAACTTTAATTGACTTTTTTAATTGCTGGTTAAAATATGTATCTCAACAGATGAATATCTCCTTGGAAATATCATGATCACAAAGAATCTTCCAACAAAGTCTTTAGTTTAGTTTTACAATCTTTCTCTTTCAATTGGCTGTGTTGTTTGACCTGTTACGCATGCTATAACTACCTATTTATTACTACTCAATAACTTACGGTTTTTAATCAAAATATTTTTCTATGCTACTGTTCTAAACCTTCATTTGATTTGATGAATTACTGAACCTTTGATCATGTTTTACCACAAATTTATAACACTGGATGCTAATATACAAAAATATTTATTTATTAAATCGGCCTAATAGTATATAAAAGAATTTTAATAAAGTAAGAATTGTAGCTGAGGAACACGATAAACAAGCAAGAAAAACGTTAGAAATGTTACATTTCTTAATTATAGAAGAGATATGCAAGTTTGAAAAGTTTTTAATTGAGATATCTTGAATAAAACAACTTTTGGTTGAATATATGAGTTATTAAATTTTCTATTATTTAATGAAAATTGGTTGCTATGAACATTTAATTTGAATATTTATATTTAATTGGTTCCTTGGTTTCTATACATTTTTACTTTACTATAAGTAAAGTATAGTGATCGTGAAGATGTGTTAGCATTGCTTGTTACTACGCTACGGTCCAGAATCTTTGATGGATCAAGTTGATATTTTACACAAAAATGGGCCTTATAAAGACGAAGATCCCTATTGTTTGAGAAGAATTATGCATGATGGGAAAGTCACTTTTTTTGCCAAAAACCGTTTTTTTTAAAACATTTATTTCTCCTAAACTGATAACCCTACAGTTTTGAAATTTTGACATTATCTTTGAGGTTTTAAATGCAACAAACGAAAAATATATTCAGAATTTTAAAACAACAGGAAATATTTATTTTTCAATAAAATGTAAAAATTTTGACTTATAATGCAATCTCAAACATTGTGAGAGCAATACAAGCCATACTGTTTGATGGATCAAAATGAAAGTATGCCTAAAAATAAAACATTATGTGGAGAATGAGTTGAGATATTTTTTTCCAAAATTACATTCGCTAAAGGGGCGTTATATTAACATTTCTGTTTTCAGAAAATGTTTTTTTGACGCTAAACGGCTCGTTAAAAAATAATGAAAATTTGACCAAAAATGGAACAAAACATTAGCAATTCATAAAAAAAAATCATGAAGTTTCAATTACGGAAAAGAGCAATAACCATATAAAAACTCTTTGTTTATCCTAGACTAAGAGATCACCTGCTATACTTGTCGAATTTTTTGTATTTTTTTACATTGTTTATATTGACTTAGAAATTTTTTGAGCGAATCCACTGAGATAAAATTGATGTTTCTAATGGAAAAATGAAAATATATTATTGACTTATAAGAGATGTAAGAGGAATAATACTGTGCAGGTAAATGATAACACTCATTAAAAAAAAAATCGTATATATGTTATTTGACAAAGGGGAAGGAAAATGATCTTATTAAATACTAAGAAGCCATAAAATTCCCAGTATAATAATTCTGTTAAAAACCAAAAATGTAAAAGATAATTCAAAATATAAATCTTTTGTTTAGAGATTAATAACTGTAATTATCGTACATCTTTAATTAACAAATCACCTTAAAACAACATTTTCTTCGCTGCTTAAGATGTTTTTCAGAGAAAAAAAGGGTATTTTACTGTTTTAAATTTGAAAATTTTACATTAATATTCAATGTAGAAGGATGTTAAGTAAACGATGTAAGAAATCTACTGGCTATTTGAACAATAGCCATGTTCTCTTGTAGGATAATATTTCGTTTCAAGAAATGTCCACATTGGTTTTTCAAAAATGTTATTACTGCTGTAGTTATACTAATGAAATTATTTGCAAATAATAAATTATTTGTGATGTACAAAAATAAGCTTATAAATTGATAAGTCCTTCAATCACTATCTGTACTACCTCACGAATGCAATGCTAATAATTATATCCCATTTAGATATTTATGTTGTGCTTAAATGATACGTTATGTTTTATATACTCATGAAATTTGACATTGAGTTACTTATAGTAAAGTAGAGTGTAGGCCACTCCAGATTTTTAGTTTGATGTTTTTGTTCTAGCTGAATAGTTTTTTTTATAGTTTGTGTTGAAACCCTCACTGATTTTCAACATCGATGGAAATAGATTATAACATAATCTAATTCAAGAGTTCATACTTTTTTATCTTCTCTTACACTTTATCTGTTGTTGTGATATTACATTTCCTATTTTTATGTGATGTAAATTTGTAAAATATTATTTATTTGTGTAATACTGCCAATTGCATCATTATAATTATAATTATTATTATAACTATCAAAAGAAGGTGATAACATTTTAACAATAGTTTATTATTTGCAATAATGGGTGCAAAGAGTGAATACGAACTAATCAAGACTTTTTATAAGCCTTCCTAACTCATTATGATTTTATGATTTATAAATTATGGTGGTAAGCCAGTCGCTTACGTGCTCGCTGATGACAGTAGTGCAAATGTAGTACAAATAAATGTAACAAATATATAATAAACTACTACATTAGTTAAGAATGAATAACTTTTGAACACAACTGTCAGTTAAAATACGAATGTTCTAAGGTAATATTATAAAGACACATTCCTTACATTAATGTTATTTTATGTTGAGTAAATAAATTGAATATCTCAATTTACAAGTTTTGTTTGTTTTAAATATATTTGATTGTGTATATAACTTGAATTGATGTTTTATTTACTTATGTCATGAAGTAAATTACTTTTTTTTTCTTTTAAAATGATTTTTATTTTGCTAAACATACTTACTGTGTATATATCTTGAATCATGTTAAGAATACTATATCAAAAGCTTGTGCCATATAAGAATCTGTTTCCGTGCCTTAATAACAAGAAAAAACAATTAAAATTATCCCTGTCAATCATGTTCAGTGAATTCATTTCAATACCTATTGTTATAATTTCTGAGCGACACAAAGGGTCATGGGTATTTTAGTTATATATAATACATTTTATATAATGAGGAATTCGTTCAATGTTATATATTATTAAAAAACTGATAATTTGTCGTTTCAAAATGTTTAGACCTCCCTTAATGGAAATAGATGGACTTTTGGACCCAAAAATGGTGGGCTGATTCTCAGTTACATTGCATGTTCCAACGTGTCTTCAACTACCTGCCTCCATTACTCATTATGCTAAGGTAATACCGTTCAATTAGTATCGTATTGGTTTAGGCATTTAGTGATTTTTCGACTAACTTCTCTCATGTAAATCACGAACACGTACTTATTATTATTATTATTATTATTAGTATTTTTGTTATTATTCTTTTTTTTATTCTCTTTATTGTTTATCATTTTATCATAAAGGTTGGATTATATCCGTTGTTAATGGCTATTGTTTTCTCTGTATTTAGGTCTTTAAAGTTATTTTCCTTCATGAATAATTGTCCATTGACAATTGTCAGTTGACAATTGACATCAGTCCCACTGGGAGATGAACAACGTTCGAAGCCAGTCGGGTAGCTGCAACACCGATTCACGAGGTATGACGCATTTTTACTAACCTCTATAGTACTAACAATTTGCATGTATTTATACTTTTTTGATTTGTAGTTAAATGCTTGCATTAATTTTACTGTTTTCTTTCACATTTTAAGAACTTTAGGTTTTCTATAGTATTTTTCTATGATTTTTTTTCAGTTTATTCATTAATTTTCTTAATGTTTATTATTTTATGATATTGATTTATGTTTTCAGGTGTAATATATGATATTCTTTACGTTTTTTTTTCTTTTTAGGAATAACAGTACATGCAAAAAAATTATTCTTGCTTGCATGGTACAGGTGCTTGAGAAAAGAGTCTCTCCTTGAAGAATTTCTTGTAAATTTTCTTGGCTTGAACAACCTGATTGACCTGCTGTCCATTACCATGACTGTAATACATACCATTTGGTAATTATTCTCTACTTTTTGTAATTTGAGTTTTTAAAATTCCAACTAGAGATGTGTAAGCTTCTTGGTAGAAACTTAAGATTAATCGAGACTCCCATTATTGCGTAATTGAGATGTTCTATTTTGTAATAATACACACACACACACACACTCATATATATATATATATATATATATATATATATATAATATATAGGTAACTCACCACAAATTAGAGAAGATAGTCGCTCTAAGGCCTTTCGTTTTCACGTCGTCAGAGAGCAAGTGAATACAAGTTGTAAGCAGGTTATGAATTTTGATTTGAAGAAGGAGTAAGATTGGCATCATTGACAGTATTTTTCCCTATAACTGTTGAAATAGTCTTGATTTGTTTGATAATTCCTTCAATTAGAAATTCATCTAATTTAAAAAGGCCTGGACTAGTGTTGACCAAGTTCTTAGAAAAGTCTTTTATGAGGGCGCTTTCAACAATGTTTCTTCTTCTTTCACATGACATAAAAACCAACTCCTTTGCTTCTTTCCAGTTAATTATGTGATTTTTGTCTCTAATGTGTAGGAACAAGGCACTTTTATCATCTTGTCTTCTAACTGAATACTGATGTTGCTTAATCCTTGTATCCATTCCTTTTCCCGTCTGTCCAATATAAGCCAACTCGCAATCCTTGCAAGGAATTCTGTATACACAACAGTTTTTTCGGCTTCTTTTAGAGTTATGGACAAGTCTATTTGACAAATTACCACCACTACTAAATGTAACTAAGATATCTAGCTTCTTCAACAAATATGGAATGTCTTTTAAACATGGGCTGTAGGGAACCACCAGCAAATTCCTTCTTGAAAAACGTTCCTCACTTACAGATGACATCAAAGATTGTTGGGCTTTTTTCATCACGTTATCAATTAATTTTTTTGGATACATTAGAGAGGTTGAAACTTTGTAAATATATTTAATTTCTTCTTCTATTCAGTTAGAAGACAAGATGATAAAAGTGCCTTGTTCCTACACATTAGAGACAAAAATCACATAATTAACTGGAAAGAAGCAAAGGAGTTGGTTTTTATGTCATGTGAAAGAAGAAGAAACATTGTTGAAAGCGCCCTCATAAAAGACTTTTCTAAGAACTTGGTCAACACTAGTCCAGGCCTTTTTAAATTAGATGAATTTCTAATTGAAGGAATTATCAAACAAATCAAGACTATTTCAACAGTTATAGGGAAAAATACTGTCAATGATGCCAATCTTACTCCTTCTTTAAATCAAAATTCATAACCTGCTTGCAACTTGTATTCACTTGCTCTCTGACGACGTGAAAACGAAAGGCCTTAGAGCGACTATTTCTCTAATTTGTGGTGAGTTACCTGAATATTTATATCACGTGTTATTGTGACAATTTTCTATATATAATATATATATATATATATGTATAATATATATAATATATATATATATATATATACGTTTCACGATGAATCACAAACACAGAACTAAGGAACAAACACACTTACTGTCTCTAATTTTCGGTTGAACCGTCATTAGGAAAGTTGAGAAAGGGACACCAAGCGCACTTGGGAAGAGACGGTTGGAGACCCCAACCGTAAGTGTGTTTGTTCCTTAGTCCTGTGTTTTTGATTCTTCGTGAAACGTTTGGTGTCCATTTGGATCGTTTTCCTGTTTACAATATATATATATATATGCAGAAAAATCACAATAAAGAAACATGTGATGCAATCAATGAAGTTTAAACCACAATGGAAAAAGGAAAACAATAAAAATAAATGCTCTGAGGCCTTTCAATTTATGTCATCAGAGAGCAAACAAAGTAAAAAATTGAGAAGCTAACATAAAAGTAATGGAGAAGCTTCTCAGTTTTTACTTTGTTTGCTCTCTGATGACATAAATTGAAAGGCCTCAGAGCATTTATTTCTATTGTTTTCCTTTTTCCGTTGTGGTTTAAACTTCATATTTATACATATATTAACTTGGTTACATAGATTTGAGCTCCAACTGCCAACTGGATGAATGAGATTTGAAATTGAATGAATGATTAACTGTAATAAACATATTATTTAACCCCAAGTCTCTAAGCTAAGTCTGGGCAGAGTAGTTACCTCCCATCTGTAGATATTACAACAGCAATAAATTTTTCTTAAGATCCATCATTGGTAGACGTTTTTCAATTGAGTAGCACAGATTCTGAGAGGGCCTGTCACACTTGCATAGCAGGTAGTTTAGATGATCAGGATATGCTATATTGATTTGTTTTTTGGTAAGAAGGTGAAATGCATTTACACACATAGTACTGGGCTCCCAGATAAGCCAGAATTGAAACACCCCCTTTTCTTCTAAGACATTAGCCTGTTGCCGTTTCAGACTAGGCCATTAAAACCTTTCATTACCTTTCTTACCTTTCATTAGGTAAGGCAGCCTTACTTTAGAATTACTTATTTCAACTCTTCTAAGTATCACTTTTTGATTGTTAGTATATTTCTGACCAGCCAGTCTACCATATTTTATACCTCAGTACTCCGGATTATTTTGTCAATAATAGTTTCTGGGGAATATGCCGATTTTGTTCACCAAATAAGCTATATTGATAAATACACATTATTGAAGCTATTGAATTGATGTAATAAAAGCAACTTCCAAAGTTAACCCTTTTAATGTATTTTTGACCTTTTGATAAAGGAAAATAGTTAAAGGTAACGGAGATTAACCGGGTGGTTTTATTAACCTGAAAGGCTAAGTTATGTGACAAGGTTAGGTTGGGTTGCAGTGGCAGTCCCACGAGAGAACATATATAGGCCAAAGTTTGTTACTTTATGATATCACACAATGAACATTCTACATTGGGAGTCTCTAAATTTTGCCTAATTCAAGTGTGTTTAAAGTAGGTATCTTTAATGAGTTCCTGGCATCGTAAAGGCTCGGAACCAACGGCTTAACGTATTCTCCGAAGGACGACGTGCTCAGATGTTTTCGCCTATCACTTGAATGAATCGAGGGGTCATAATTAGTATCGAACCCTGGATCTACCACTCCAGAGGTAAGCAATGTTCCCTCTAAGGTGCGCGCGTTTATTATTCTCGCACATGCTCAACTAATCCAGGGCACACATAAATCACATACAGTAGCAAAATTTTTTTAAATTTTTTTAAAAAGTGAAGGAGTGTTTTGGAAAGGAAAAGTATACCTTTTTTCTTATGCTATCAACCTGATACAATCGTGAAATGCACTTTTTTCTAATTTATTGTCTTTTTAAATTCAGTATAAAGCAACGTAAAATCAAAGACAAGAAAAAAATGTGAATCTTTTTTTTTAAATACTTAGAATTGTCACTTTTGTTTTTTAGACAAGTTGAGGTCATTTTTTCATAGAAATAAAATTTTTTTCTAATTAATAGATTTCACTCACACTGGTTCTTAGTCTGCTCAGAGGGGTTGTGTGCGCAGATACATGAAAAATTAGAGGGAACATTGGAGGTGAGTACGTAACCCACTGGCTCTCTAACCGCCCAACTTACATGACTAAAATCAAGTCAGGTACTGTGATATGATAAAAGTCTACCTGAAAGTTACTAGGACACTTGGACCATGTCAACGAATGCTAGTTGCATACACAATAACAAGGATCCGCCACCTAACTAGGACAGTACTCTGAATCCTGACTTCAAGCCAACAATAACTACTTGATGAAACTTTCTATTTGAGAAGTTTGAAAATAAGTAATATTTTCTCACCTCACATGATCGAAAGAACTATTATTTTGTTTGAAGTTGCAATGGAAGAATTACAACTTCATATGATATTGCTCATCATATTATATAATGAAGTAGGATCTATTTTTAACTTGTTCAGAAATTCTTGAAATGGCCCAGGTTCAGTCATATACTGGGATAGTTTATGACTTCTCTCTTTCGAAGACATTATTTCTATATCTACTTTCAACCAGTCGCTGTTGTTTATACTCATTTATTGCCTGATTAATTGTCTATATTGACGGAGATAAACACATGAGTTTTGTCTTCATATTGTTTGGCATTATTATGTTGTTATATAGCGTGCGTGTCAATTCCGTATACCATCAAAGGTTACGTTAGCTTTTTTTTTTATTTTGAAATTTTATTGCAGCATGTTCCACATTGTATTACATGCATTAATTATACATTTCGTAAAATTTCTTAAATTTACATTATGATAATACAATTGTTTGTTTGTTTGTTTGTCAAATATTTGTAAAATATTTTTAAAGTTCAAAACTGAAAAAACATTGGCAAATTCTTAATAAAATTGTTTTGTGATTAATGAGGAAGAGCTTAATAGGCGGCTCCTCTCCACAAAGTAAAACTTTCTGAATGCGAGCCAGTCTTTGTAGTTCCCTCAAACAACACTATACGAGTTACTAGTTATTACTCGTACACCAAGTGTCCAGGAGATTGGGGTGTCTCCGCGTTATATGTATATGTTGAGGTAGAAGCTATTTTTAACTTGTTCAGGAATTCTTTAAATGACCCATGTTCAGTCATATAATGGGATAGTTTATTTCAAAGTAATTCATTGATAGTTTTTTTTGTATACCAGGAAAACATCCATTTGTTACAGGCCTTTAGTACATTCCGTCCAATTTTTTTCTCATTGTGGCACTGGTTGCCTGATTAGTCTTTACTTTATATAAGACCTGGGGTATTTTTCTTATATAAAATCCAAGCTGTTGTCTTGAGCACACTTTTTAGCTGCAGCATTCGCTAACTCATTCCCGATGATTTCTACATGTGCCTTTCAAAATATAATTGGACCTTTCAAGATATAGTTGTTTTCCCCAAATGTTTTAAGTCTATAATGTTTTAAATAATTTTTATTAAAAGATCACTCAATTTTCTTTGTTTTAATTGTAGCTGGAGATTTACATTGCTTCCAGTATTTATTACAAATGTGTTTTTGATCCCAGAGTAGTTTAATACTGTTACTTTTAATACCACGACCTGTTCTTACTGATTGTCTGAACAAAATTCACGCAATCCACACCTAACTTCCGATAAAATCGATGTGTTATCGGGATCCATCACTACAAATGCTGAGGCAACACAGTCGGCTATCTTGCTTCTGTGTAAATCTGTACAATTTGCCCATCTGCATCGTCGATTTGGTTATGACTGAGTTAGCTTATTATTTCACTTTGCCTATTTCACAGCAGGCCACATTAACAAAACTCACGATGAAACAAAAGATTATTGTTTCAATTGTTCATAACAATAGATTAACTTCTATAAACTACAAGTACAGCAAAAGTATAGATTGCTACTGTTTTTTTATATCCTCTTCCTAAGTTTGTAATCAAAATTAAAAAGGTTATCCATTTTTAAATTAAAAAGAAAATATTATTTAAACTTCAATCAAAATTAAAAATAAAAATCAAAAGAAAATTAAAATATTAAACTTCAATCAAATAACTATAACTCAATTTCCTAGAAAAAAGTGAAGTTATACGCTTTATTCATTTTGTATAAACAATTAAATTGATTTTTTTAATAACTCATATACATTCATAATATACATATCAATGATCAAACCACAATATGAAATGGGGAAAAAAGACTAAGATCTTTCAACCGTAACAAGCGGTCTTCGTCAGAGTCAAAAACCCAACTGACGAAGACCGCTTGTTACGGTTGAAAGATCTTAGTCTTGTTTTCCCATTTCTTATTGTGGTTTGATCATTGATTGTTATTTCACGTGTTTATGTGAAAGCTTTTTATACATATATACATATACAACGTCGTGGAAAAAAATAAATAATGAAGAACCATAATCTTATCATACATATTAATTACACTTTAATATAAAATAGATATGAAAATGTAGAACTTAATCCCTGTAAGTTTTGTTTGGACAGAATTAATTTTAAGCAGAAATATTTAGAACATTTTTTATTAAACATATTTCCCAAATATTGTCTTTGCTTGCATAAATATGTACCAAAAATCATACCTACAGCATTTAACTGGAAAGTTAATTGACTGCTGAATGATTGTTAAAATCTGAGATGCCAAGTCTATACATTTTTGTTCTAGTATAGAATGTTATTAAATTTAGATTAACTCAATTTGTTACCTACTTTCAACTACTTCAACGTCAATCAACGAAGGAAAATTGAATATTTCAATTAATTTTTCCCTTTTTAAAATCTAGAAATATTTGATAAAATTCATTTTCTAATAATTGAATTTCAGGGATGTGAAGTTTATTTTTATTTTGACCTGCATACTAGATTTCAGCTAACATAATTTAGTCTTATTTAATATTCTATTAATTATTATTATTTAGATAGCCTCTGCTTTTCTTATTCTTTATTTTCTTTTTCCTTTCCTCCTTACAAATATTTCTTCACTATTAACCTTCTAGTTTCATTTCACTGGACCCATTAGAGACTATATAATTGGTTTCATCTTTCCCGAAGTGCTTGGTTTTCTTTCTCTTTTCTTGATAACAATTTTATCAAAAATTAATGACTCTGAATGTCTTTCAATTGTTCGTTTCTCAAATTTATTTCCAAACATTATATATATATATAAATGTTGATAAAAGTATCACCCGTGAAGTAGAAATAAAATAAAAGTTTGTCAGAACTGGGTCAGTTTTTCAGGTTCAAATTAAACTCTCATTGCCAACGTTTAGCTTTTTTTAAAAACCTTTTCGTAGGCCTATCAAAATTATTCATATAATAATTATTATTCTGTAAAATCATTATTCAATAAAAACTGAAACGTTAGCAATAAGAGTTTAATTTAAAACTGAAAAATCCTGATAAACTTTTATTTTGTATATATATATACGAGTATATATAAATGTTATTGAAAACCAGAGTGGTTTCTGTCTGCATTTGTCATCCTTTTAAGTAAGTGTACCTTTTTCATAAACACTTTACGATGTTGCACAGTTAACTAATAGAGTAACTCACCCAGGGACATATTTATCACTTCAAAATTTAAAACATTTTGTGTAATCAATTCATTTAATTTGTGTATACAAAATTAAAGGTTATTAGGACTCGGTCAGTTCTTTAGGTTCAAATTAAACTCTCATTGCTAACGCTTTGGTTTTTATTTAAAGTCTTTTTCATAGGCAGAAGTATAGTTTTGGATGAAGAAGAAAAGAAATTATTTGGAAACCTAGGAAAACCTGTCAAAAAAATGACTTCAGCAAAGTATGGTCAATTATTCAACGAAATATGTTTAAATGAAGGACTGCTCCCAAACTTTACAAATATATATAAATATGTATAAATATATGAGAAGGTCTGCTATGACATATCAAAAGATTACAAGAAAAGAACAGGTATAAATAATATACAAGTCATTTCAATATTTGCTTTGAAATTTCGATAACATACAGTTCAATAACAAAAAAACAAAAATAAATTTTAGTATTTGATACAAAATACTCACAGTGTTATAAGAGTTATTGTTTTATTTATTTTCAACCTAAGCGGTGTGTTCTAGAACTGTATCGTAAAATATAATCAATAAAGTAAATAATACATAAAATATACTTTGAAATTCATTCATATTAGTCTTTTTAGTAATTAATATAATTAACAATCAAAAACTATATTTATGTTGAATTTATTTTTGAAAAAAAAAAACGAAACTTCAATGTGGTTTGGAGGCATGGCCACGTGCTTAAAATTGAAATTGATATATGTTAAGCCTTTGCTGGGTGAAACAATAATCTCCCTATGCTAATTCAGAGAAACTATTATGGAATTAGCTTGAATGGTGGATATTTTGTTAGTATTAATATTAAAATAGGATTAGCGTTTTGAACATTTAATCAGCTATCAGTTTTCAATTGCTTTATTCGTTATTATTAGTCATCTAATAAACCCTAAAAATATTATCGTCTACACCATCTAGTATAAATAAATTCTCAGAAATAACGGAAATAACGTGATATTTTAACCACACCATCGTTAGGTAGAAGGGTATGTCGTAATCTGTCTTCGGAGTAACTCATTTCTTTATCTTTCCACCTGTTTAGACGCAGCCGAATCATATTCGTGAGTTTCTGTTATTCCTTTCGTGTAGGTTCCTTCTCTGGATGTAGGTTATTTATTTCGTGTAATCATTACATTTAATTTATATGTAATGTAATTTAATATATATATGAAGATTTCACATAAACTCGTGAAATAGCAATCAATGATTAAACCATAATAAGAAATGGGAAAACAAGACTAAGATCTTTCAACCGTATAATGAGTTGGGTTTTTGACTCTGACGAAGACCGCTTGTTACGGTTGAAAGATCTTAGTCTTGTTTTCCCATTTCTTATTGTGGTTTGATCATTGATTGTTGTTTCACGTGTTTATGTGAAATCTTTTTATATATATATATATATATATATATGTATATAATATATATACAAAACTATAGTTTATCGGGACTCGGTCAGTTCTTCAGGTTCAAATTAAACTCTCATTGCCAACGTTTCGGTCTTTATTTAAAACCTTTTTCATAGGCAGAAGTTTTAAATAAAGACCAAAACGTTGGCAATGAGAGTTTAATTTGAACCTGAGAACTGACCGAGTCCCGATAAACTATAGTTTTGTTTCTATTCCACGGTCAATACTTTTATCAATATTTATATATATATATATATAATATATAATATATATATATATATATAAATATTTCACATAAACACGTGAAATAAGAATCAATGATCAAACCATAATAAGAAATGGGAAAACAAGACTAAGATGTTTCAACCGTAACAAGCGGTCTTCGTCAGAGTCAAAAACCCAACAGACATCAGTTGGGTTTTTGACTCTGACGAAGACCGCTTGTTACGGTTCAAAGATCTTAGTATTGTTTTCCCATTTCTTATTGTGGTTTGATCATTCATATATATATATATATATATATACAAAATTAAAGTTTATCAGGATTCGGTCAGTTCTCCAGGTTAAAATTAAACTATCATTACAAACGTTCGGTTTTTATTTAATACCTTTTTCATAGACAGAAGTATACTTTTGGATGAAGAAAAGAAGAAATTATTTCAAAACCTTGAAAAACTTGTCAAGAAAAATGACTTCAGCTAAATAGGGTCAATTATTCAACGAAATATGTCTAAATGAAGGACTGCTCCCAAAAGTTAAATACATATACGAGTATATACACTTTTTCGATGAAAATAAGGTCTGATACGGACAAATAATGTTCAATCTTTCTTCATCTTCATTGAACTTTATATATATACATGTATATTGACTCTAAATGAAAAAGAAACTAGACATTTTGTTTTTTTATTTTTGTTTGTTCTTTTATATTCTTGAAGCTTGCTTTGTTTTATATTTAAATTTAAACATGTTATGCCATTGTTATCATTTTTAATTTTTTTACTTAATTTTTTTTAAACCGTTTGATTTTTTTTTATATTTTTCATTTCAATTTTGTTTATTATTACTTTCATTCTAGTTTTATTTTTTTTTTCTAATTCTATTTTTGTCAATTTAATTAATTTTTTTCTTTTTCCCCACCAAACAATCAAATTATATTAGGTTTATTGGTGTTACATTTTCTTCTACAATGCAGTGTTAGAATAAATTACTTCAATGTAACATAGTATTAAATATAATGACTATCGTCATGGAATTATATACTTTTGTATATTTTTAAAGAAATTTTGCTACATAATGAGTAATAAATATTACAATTTTACATTAATTAATTTTTTTTAAAAGAACCTGTGGAGCTATCGGCCTTAGTAACCACCCTGTTATTCTATGAATAATCACAGGTCATTGGTTGGATAGTAATGAATTACCACAACTTCAAAGACTATTTCAGACTCCACGGTTAAAAATAGTTACCTATCACAATAGACAAATGACTCGTAGAGCTACTAAAGAAGCCTATAATTGGCCCATATGTCTTCTGTTATGCATGTATAATGTTTTTTATATTTATTATTATCTAAATTTTATTCTTTATTAGTTATATTTCTTCTGACTTTACAATTTTTATTCTGATTCCCATTTTTTCTTCTCGTTTTATAGGATATTGATCTCAATTGTTGCAGCTCCGTATCGATTTTAAAACACAAGGGTTCTTCAGTTTGTAAAACTACAATACTACATCTTCTAAGAATCATTAGAAGAAGCAATTACATGATTTTCTAAAAAAGGGAAATCAATATTTGTTTTAAATTAATAATAAAAATGTCCGATGAAAATCATTTTGTTTGTTCTAATGTTCTAAGACGTGGAAGAGAATGAGTTATCAGTTCAGAAGGCATGTGCTAAATATCTGTTGTAAGGGAGGGAGTGATAGCTCTCGGACTCTTTATCTGTAGGGAGTTAAGATAAGAGTGTCCAAGAGGATGAGCTACTCATGCAAGTTAATTAGAATCGATGCAAACTTTCCAAAGTTGGTAACCAAATACTTTCTGTGTTAATATTAAACCACTAAAGTATAATCCAAACTTGAAAATACGATGAGACTTTAAGATCTTTTTACGAGTGACACCTACATCTTAGTTAGAAAAGAATAGGGGCCATGTTAGCCAGTCGCAACGGACTTGCCTCTGGACTGGTAGATCCGGGGTTCAATGCCCACTCTGATCCTCGATTTATTCAAGCGTGATGTGAATAAATCTGAGCACGTCGTCCCTCGGAGTGGATGTTAAGCCTGTTTTGATTTATTCAGTTAGCTTAGCATTTCGGCGATACTATGACAAAACAGAATAAGTTGATGCTTTTTTAAAGTAGAGCCCTCTCACCAGGTCACGAGAAACTAACCGTTTCCTTATTAATGAAAGAAACGAGACAGTTCACGTGAAGTTGACCTCGCGGAGGTGGACGTCCAAGACCTACACCAACAAAAGCTGTATACAAAAGCCTGGTAGTCTCTATAGAAATGATGGTAAGTTGATGAAAGAGATCATCAAGAATACATGAATTACAGATTAAAAATGATGAGAGAAAAACAAGAGTAACAGTTAATAGGGAGTTGAGATATAGGAATGAATAGGTTGGTAACGGAATGAGTCAGAAGTTACTGGAAAAGGTCTAGGGAGGAGGAAGGTGAACTATCCAGACGCTGGCCAAATTGCGACCGGTCAGGCAAACCTATGCCTGTCACAACCAGCATCGACTGAATAAACCTAGGCCTGTAAGCAAACAAAGTTACTGGATTTTACTGAGGGGGAGATAAAAAGTTTCAAAATAAAGAGATACAGCCGGAAGAAGGAACGATGGGTCCTGGACCAGCTCCCGACTGGGAGTGCGTGACTGAGTGGACTTTCCACTCGCGGACATCAGAGCAAGAGAACCCCCCAAGGTAGTAGCTAAAGCCACTGTTTTGCCACAATAGTAAGAAAGAAGTCTTGAAAAGGTAGGCGTTAGCCTGACAAGGCCGGAGGACGGGTATTCCCACAAACCCACCCACGTAGGATCAAGTATGGCAAACGCTGATATCACTTGTTTATTATTATTTTAAATGTTATATATATTTGTCTAAATGACTTCATTCTCACAGGTTAGATCTAAGAACCTTCCATTTTTTTCTTAATCGATGTATCATTGTTCGAATTCATTGTACTTGACTTTTATTCCAAAATTTTCGCACCAAAGTTTGTGAAGCATTGATCTAAACCAAGCGTCTTCAACCGGTGGGTCACGACCTCCTTGGGGGCTGCGAAAGGGTTAAACAGGGGTCACAAAATGTTTGAAATTGTTTATTTTAAAATAGAAAATAAAGGACTAAATTAAATAAATAATTCATTTATTATTAATGCGGCACAGCGATCTCATTAAAGTTATTATTGATCAAATTTATTTTAATTTCCCCTTTTTTATTTGTTAATTTTCTTTTTGTTCTCACTAAGGGGTCGCGAATAAATTTTGGTGTCAAAAATGGGTGGCGATGTAAAAAAGGTTGAAGATCCCTGATCTAAACCACTGAATATAATTCAAAAATTTGGTGAAGATCGACCAAGTATCTAGTGTTCGTCAGAGTTGCACAATAAATCCGGCCCAGTTACTTGTTCAAAAGATCAAGTCCCATACCTCAGTTCAATTATATTATTTAGGCTTTGATACATACAAAATGTATATTATATCCATATAAATAAACGAGTTTCAACTATTTGCTAATATCATTTTTATACGTTTAAAACATAAATCACACAAAACTGATAGAAATTCATTAATGAGAAAATAAAATTAGCAATTGTTTCTACATAATGAATAGTACAGTAATCCCCTATTTATATCATGGCTTTAAAAATTACCCAGCACAAGAAAACTTCCTAATAATTAATGTCCAAAAAGAGACTAACTTGAAACTTATTTTTACATTTGATTAAATTCAGCTTTTAAGTTCAAACAAAGAAAATAAATTCTTGGTTGACTTGACATGTTAAAATATTAACGATCTGAATAAGAAAAAGAGAACAGAAATATGTCTCATCTTACAGCTCAAACATATTTCCTTGTAGTTTGTTTTAATCGATGAATAATATTTTTTCGTATCTCGTTTATCATGCTAACTTTGCTAAACAATAATCGAACTAAAGTTAGACTCGTGAATCTTACTAAGAGCCAAACCAAATAAAGTTGGCATTTTAACTCGCTGCATTATCTGCTCGTAAATCCTCTTTTGAAGGCTTTATTTTTTTAAAATTATTTTTCTTTCAAAATAATATTTTTCATTGTATGTAGTACATGAGTCAATGTAGTCAATGAACCAAGTGTAAGTCGCATGTCACAATTCAGTATTTTGTACCAATGACGTCTCTTCATTCACAGAAAAGACCAATCTAAAATTGAAATGCATTAGTTTTTTTTTTAAAAAAAAAATGCACTTCTTATTTCTACATATCACTTATCTTTCGTAACATTCAAATCCAACTAGTACTAACTGAATAAAACAAACATGAAACATTTTTAAAAACAATCAATCATTAAAACTTTTTACCAGTAAAGGTTTTTTTTTTTTTTATGACTGAGGGGCTGATATCTGCCCTTCCGATGTTGATTCCTCAAGGGAATATTTCAGTTCCCATTGTATTCGACTAATCCCTGTGAGATGAATCCCGAGTCTCTTAAGAAACCCAGGAATAACCCGACAGGTTTTCTGCGTATTTTATCAATTGAAGGTCTTAATTCTACCAAACTTGAGATCCTGTTATGAGTCAAGACTCCACATTCAAATAAATTATTCATTGTTTCCTCTATCACGTTGCATTTTCTACAGAGAGGTTCTTCTTTAATGATCCGCAGTCTATGTAGATTTTTTTTTAAAGTAATTGTATCCTGTTTAGGTAACCTACCATTTCTTTGATTTTACCTTTATTTTACCTTAATAGGTCACTTGCCGTTTTCATGACTCATCGTCATAGTCATAAATCATAAGCCTTACATGTTTTTGGTCGTTAGTGGAATTCCACTGCTTTATAATATTTTTTTTAGCATCCAGTTTTTTATGGTACCCTTTACCATCCCACTGATAGGTTCTGGATCTAGAAGAGAACTTTCAGTTCCCTTCTTAGCTAACCGGTCAGCTGTTTCATTAACTTCTATTCCACAGTGACCTGACAACAATATAAGGTTAACCCTATTATGGGTCGACACTGTCTCTAGAAGGAGTTTGCTCTCCCACACGAGTCTAGAGTTAACTTTGTAAGAGTTATTAAATGTTTTTAGCGTTTCTAAATAAATGTTTTCAGTTTAAACATTTTTACATTTTAAATCAATACAAATAATAAAGAAGTATTGTTCAATAACAGTAAGCTTTCAAAAACCACTGCTTTATATATTTATTGATAAATTGTTTTTGTTACTGTAAAAAAAAAAGGAATTAATAGTCTTCAAGAGGTATTTAATTTTCATACAACTGTTTTTAAAAAATTCTCATTACTGTTTTGACAGCAGGTGGAAGGGAATAATTTTTTTATAAAATATTATTAACAATAAAAAATATCTTTGGTTGAAAATGTTTAATTAAAATGTATATTGTTTAAAAAAAAAATATAATAAATAAAAAAATGGTTTCATTAGAATTTGATCATATGCTGAAATAAAGGCCTTGATTGAATGGACACGTCAGTGATGACGTCAGGGAGCTACTTGTTGCTTCAGTAACGCAGGCGCACTGGCTCCGAGCAACGACAGCTGAAAGAAACGTAGACCCAGCCAGTAGTACTGGATCACTCCTTCTATTTGCCTGGAGATGATTGTTCCCGTAGTCTTGTGCGTTCTCGCTGTTGCTTTCGCAGCTGATGACAAACCGGCTTCTAAACTTAATGTAGATGTCCAATATGCTCCAGAGGTCTGTGATAGGAAGTCTAAGAATGGTGACATGTTAACCATGCACTATACAGGAACTCTGCAGGATGGCAAGAAATTCGACTCCAGGTAAACTATGACTCTAATTAGCCTGTTTGATGGATTTGCTTTGGATCTTATAATTAATTGCTTATTATTAATTAATTTGTGATATCATTATTTTCTTTGTTCTAATATAAATACCATATAAGAAGTGAGTATCGTTATCTCCAACATAAGCAGTACTTGAATTATTTTTTAATACAACGATAACTATTCACTTAATATCTAAAGTGTGAATTAAACAGTTCAGTTTCTTGGCAGCATATATTTCTAAATGCACTGAGCGACTAAAGTCCACGCTGCCACGTAGGCACATTGTTGTCACTCCATTGTTCCCATTTACTCACCATTGTTTGATGTTTCAATCTAGTTCATTCTTGTAATATTATACAAAACTACATATTTTATGTATAACAGTTATTCCTTAGTCAATTTTTTTTTGTCTGTTGATTAATACAAAATTCTAATATTACAGACGTTTTTAGATATATTATCATTTTCTTTGGAAATAATAATTGTTATTAATATCTGATATAGAATTTAAAAACTTTGTACTCTTTATAATCTTACTTTTTCGATAATTATTAATTAATTATAATTATTACAAGTTCAGTGAGTTAAGTTTACTAAATGTTCTTCTTGACAGATTGTCAGTACCAATATATAAATATATATATATATATATATATATATATATATATGTATATGCATACCAACTGTCACTTTGAATCGGTTGGTGGACGCTTTCACGTCTCCACTACCGTGTTTCTTCCCTCTTTTTCTTTTTTTTTCTCCCCTTCTGAATACGGCAAAAAAAGCCAAAATGATCGAGAATCATGAGTGTTAGCCTCTTTTTTGTGTTTCTAGTTGTAACTGTAAATATATATATATATGGTTGTGTTTCCGGCGTGCTTGGTCGCCCATTCTCTTTTTTTCCTGAAGAGAATATGTAGAATATATATATGGTTGTGTTTCTGGCTTGCTTGGTCTCCCATTCTCTTTTCTCCTGAAGACGGATCATCCGAAAATTTGAGTTTGTAAGTGTGTCTCTTTCTCTGTGTGTTGCTTTTCTTCGTTTTTGATCTGCTTTGCGTCCAGTTTGGATCGTTTTTTCGAATTTTGAGTGATATATATATAACACACAGAAGAATAACACACAGAGAAAAGAAACACATTTACTAACTCAAATTAGATCTTATTTGTTTCAAATATTTGAGGTATTAAGTTCGAGTTAGCAAGTGTATTTCTTTACCCTGTGTATTACTCTTCGATTTTGAACACTATATTGTGTTCAGTTTGGATTGTCGTTCCGCTTTTATAGTGAATACACACACACACACACACACATATATATATATATATATATATATATATATATATACTGTTATGAATAACATTTAACAAAAAAGTGGGTTTGGACTCTGACGAAGACCGCTTGTTACGGTTGAAAGATCTTAGTCTTTTTTTCCCATTTCTTTTTGTGGATTCAACATTGATATGTTATTATGTAAATAGGTAGCAGAACCTCTTCTAAACGTGTTTTATTAAAGTTTAACGCAATCTCGGCACTTACCATTCCCGATCTTCTGAGTTTAATGTCTTCCTTTCTTACTGTTGATATCTTAACAGGAAAGGATATATATAGATTTATTTGCACTGATAATAGAAAAAGATTGAGAAAGGTTTAACTAATCTGTAACAAGATCTTTATTATATAGACTACTGCAGGTAGCAGTGATAGCATATAATTTAAATTCACTGCATTTTTAAGTCAGAGATTTTATATTTCTTGAAAATTATGTTAATATTTTATTTTCTAAGGAAATATGTATTTATTTATCTTTATGTATTTATTATATATATATATATATTCTAACTGTAGCATGAACGCTAATTTTCATTTTACAAGGTTCTAGGAAATCATTATATATATATATATATATATATATATATATATATATTATCAGGTAACTCACCACAAATTAAAGGAGCAAGGACGACGTCTTGCTCTCTGACGACGTGAAAACGAAAGGCCTTAGAGCGACTATCTTCTTTAATTTGTGGTGAGTTACCTGAATATTATATCACGTGTTATTGTGACAATTTTCTATATATATATATATATATACCATGATAAACGGAAACGGTCCTCAGGAGAAGAAGTGAATTGACGGAGGGACGATAGTTAACTAAGTTAACTGTCCCTTCGTCAATTCACTTCTTCTCCTGAGGACGACCGCCATTACGGTCGAAATATTGAAAAGTGAGTCTTTGTTATGTTTTTGTCTATGTGTCACAGTTTATTTTAAGTGTTGAAATTTAATAAGTTGAATTTTTTTTTTCCTGAGTAACTAGTTAAATGACCCCTGGTATATTCTTAATGAAATAATTATAATATAGTTCATTCGTATGAACTAATTATAAATTCTTTCAGTTTATAGTACTTGATTAGATTAAGTTAATTAATTAATGAGGGTTTGATAGTGTAATCGTTATCTTTACCAGTCAGTCGTTTGTTCTGATAGTGTTGGCTATTTCGTAAATCAAATCTAACTTTACGATATAGTGATCGTCAATTTCATCACTTTCTCTCTCCTAACACGGTATTCCCCATTCGATTTAACTTACTTATCCTGATTGTATATGAATGATTATTAAAGAAGGTATATTTTTTTTTAAAAAAGAAAGCACTTCCGTATTAAAATACAAGGACTATTATTTTTCTTCAAAACAGATACATAAAAGAATTCTTTGTGATTTTTGTAAGTCAGGAATAACACTCCTTGGCTCTTCTCTCTTCATTGAATTCAGGCTACAATATTATTCAGTCATTAAACTAAATATAACAAATTAAAAAAAAAAATTCTTTCAAATTTTAGATATGAAGAGCATTTTTTGTGTTAATTCTTGAATGCTAAAACTAAAAAGGCAGTCATTTCAGGCTATTTATCCGAAAGGAATACATGAATAGTTTTCCATCTTTATCGACCACACCCATTATTTTTAGTATATAATTTGACTAATTTTTGATGAAAATAAGTGAGTATTTTAATTTTAGTAATGTAATCAACATTTTTTGGAATTTATTTTTTCAGATTATTTCTTTAATGATCTCATTTATTTTTTTTATGATATTTGAAATTTGATGAATGCACGCACGTAACTTACATATTGATATTAATTGGCTATGATTTTCATGACACTGCAGAAATTTACTTATTAATAGTTTTTATTTTCTTCCGAGAGGCTGTAGGTTTATTTCTAACATGTTTCTGAAATCAATAAACTCATGGTTTTCCTAATTAATGTAAGGAGTTTTTAGATTATAGAACTCATTATATTTTTACAAATCATTGAGTTTGAAAACTTAATTTTCATTTTATAAAAGCGATATTGTTATCCTAACAATAAATTTATTGCACATCTGTGTACAATTTTTTGAGTAGAAAATAGAAGTTATTAGTTTTCATGATTGTCCTTTGCTTATAATTTGCTCATAAAGAAAAGGTTTTGGAGTCTATGATGGGTATGTTGATTTATTCAGCTACTATATTTATGAAATTATTTAATATAAATATTTGTTAACAAAATAAGGTTAGCTCTTAAATATAACTTGAAAAAGTGTTCAGTTTCTCTGTTTCTTCAGGTGATCACCCTTAAGATATTTAAACCCTTAAGTGTTACTTCATAACTATAACACTCACAAACATCTGCTGGACTTAATTATCTTTGGAGTATAGATTTTATTTTCATTTTTTGATGTGATTTAATTTGGTTAGAGCTGTTGAACTCTGAGTCTCTATAGATCCGCGAGTTTCTTAATATACTCAACCTAAACTGTTCTTACTTGCAATTGTTTCATTCGGTATACGTGAGATACTAAAAGAAATGTTATAATTTATTTTTACTTTATTTTTAAATAAACACGAAATTCAAAAAAGAACTGATCTTTAGTTTAGGCATTAATGAAATAATTTTTTTTTTTTTTGCGGAATTGAGGGTCGCCCAGAAAGCTGGACCTCTGATGCTGATTACTCAAGGGAATATTTTGTTCCCCTAATGATTCTATATTGGGACTCCTAAATTCAACTTTTTTTGCCTAACTCATCTGTGTTTAGAGTAGGGATCTTTAACGAGTAATTGATACCATACAGACTCAAGGGTCGACCAGACCAGAGGCGAGCACGCAAGCCACTGGGCTATCTTGGTCCAGTTATTTTACTTCAAGAATATATTACTACATCAATTGCAATATCAAAATCTGGGTTTTCAGTTAAGAAAATTGTACCATTCTGTTCGCCGTTATAAACTATATATATATATATATATATATATATATATATATATATATATATATATATATATATATATTCTGAGGGCTTCAGAAGAAGCTTTTATTAGTCTTCTGGGGGGTAGATCTGCTCCTCGGCTTAGCCTCAATCGTTGATTATTCCTTTTATTTATTTTAGATTCTTAGGGTATCTTTTGTTTACTTCTTTATTTTTATTTCCATTTTTATTTTAATTTTTATTTTTGTTTGGGTGTTTTCACCTGTTCTAATAGTTTTTGATTTCATTCGTTATAATTAATTTTGCTTTTATTTCTTTATCTATCCTTGCTTTCTCTCCCTCCGTAAGTTAGCTACACTGTTCTGTGCTCCCTCAAGACCACCGACTAGTCGTTGTCTGCCTGCGTTTTTGCGGCTCGTTTCTATCTTCCTGATGACGAGAATATCGAAATATGGTAGTGAGTTTCTGTTCCATTTCTGAGTGTCCTTTGTGCTAATATAGTATATATATATATATATATATAAAAACTCTCTATTAAAGTATCAGGCGATTTATATATGTAGTTGTTAAGGAGACAATAATCGTGTTACATTTAGGGCACTTGTAGATTAGGTCCTTCGACTAAGGAATTTCACAAAGTCACACAGAGACCTGCCCTCAACTCTGCAAAGAATGTGGTCAAACATTTTCTTTTGATTCTTATGTTTTTTTTTTGATGTCCTATTTTAATGAATCCTATTATGTTTTATAGCAAGTCATAATGTCAACAAAATTATAATTATAATTTCGGGGGAATGCTCAAGACTTTCAATTCTCCTACAATTGGTACTTCTTTACACGAATATTAGCTAAAATAGTACATACAGACCAGTGTCGTTAATATAATATTAATAAGTAATTAATATTTTATGGAGGTGATACGATCACTTGATAATGGTCTTATTTTAAATTAGTGCCTAGATAAGTGCACTAAAATTACTATACTTAATTAGAATTAATACATATTTTCCATCAGGGGACACAACACTTGACACTGATTCTTTTAAATTATGCTTATGAGAGTGCACTCAATTCGCTGATATTATTTAAAAATGAATTACTAATTAATAAATATCTTCCAGTAGGCAATACCAACACTTGGCGCTTTTTTTTTAATTGTGTTTATGAGGTTGCACTCAAATGACTTGTATTAATTAATAATTAATTACGCATTAATAAATATCAACCAGCATGTGATACCAGCGCTTGACATTATTAGTCTTTTTTTCAAAATACTAACCAAGAAGTTTTGCACTGAAATCACAGCAATTATTAATTACTGATTAATTGGTACCTTAATACACTATTTCATCTAACAGGGAGAGAAACTTGAATTTTAATACTTTAGCACATTAAAAATATTTTGTCCTCTGAAAAGGCTTAGAGAATAAAACAATATGCTAGGTTATAGTATCAGGTGTTGTGAATACTTTTATCGTAGTGGTAAATCTTTGTCAATGTGATTCTTAGTTGGACTTCATATATTTTAATAATACGATTAATTGTCGTATTCATAAGAGGCTAGGAGGAAGGTTTCTGATCCCGTTAGCTGAGTACTTTTGACATTTAAGAGCGGCTCCTTTCAAGGTTACAGTTAAAATTAACCTTGGAACCTGGTATGGGTAAGAAATAAAGAAAGAAATGAACTGAATAAAGTATGATTTAAATCCTTTCCAAAAAGAGATTTATTTTTCTACTAATATGAATGATCATGACATTAAGATTGTGCAGTAATACAAATATGCCATTCATACTTTCAGGAAAGGTGTACTTGTAAAACGAAAAAAAATTACATAATTCATTTGTTTTATTTTGATTACGATCTTTGATTATCATTTCTGTCTTTTATCTTGGGTTCAGGCTGGATTCGTTAAAGGCTTCAACATATCGACCCTTGATTCCATTTCACTGCCCCAAGATTTCTCAACTAATTGAGCAGTAGCATTTTTGCAGTGTAATGGAAAACGCTATTCTGATTAGTTCATTGAGGACTTTTCAATTTTCTCTGTCATTCCTTTAGCAACACTGCAGTGAAATGGTACTAATTGCATTATTATCCGTTTCCCATTATCATATTGTTTACCTAATATATTTTCTTATAAGTAACTTTTATGCTAATTGTTCAATAATTAAAAAAATTATATTTTATTTCATAAAATCAACTTTTGCCTCTACGAATTTTTCTGTCATGCAATGAAAATATTTCTTAAATATTACCTCTTTCTGGATTTGATTTCGCGATATTTTTGTTCTGCAGCTAGTAGTAAATGCCTCTTCTCGATTCAAAGTTTTGAAGGAAATAATTTTTGCCGTTGGCTGTATTAATGAGGTGCCAGGCCACGGAAGCTGGTTAGTTGGCTTTCTTGCTCATACGCTTCAAAGCAACTTCTGATATAATTCCTCTCCGCCTGATCAATTATTTAAGATTTTTCAAAGTTTCAAACTCAATACTTGAACCTCAAACTCTAAAAGGGGTGAAGGAGTCTATAATCATGTATTAATAATATATATGAAGACTCTAAGTCAGACATTATCTCTTATTCATTATATGAACTGAGTAAATTTATCTCAAATTTTACCTTCATTAAAACAAAATATTTGAGTATATAACCTTACTTTGAAAATAAATGCTTGAAAGAAAGCAATACTAGGACTTATGGTAATTTCATACATCGTACGATGAAAGTTTGTAATCAAAAAATTTTCTCTACACATTAATTTATTTCAGACATGTGTTAAAGATAGCTGCTTGATATATAAAAGTAAAAGTAAATTGGAATCAGGAATAGCCAAAACTCAACATTACTGTAAAACACACAATCATAAAAAATCAGTTATCATTTAAATAATTTTCAATAATTTCTGGTCTAAAATTTGTAGAAAATGAAATTCGTAATCAATTTTATGTATTTTTAATTTTTTTCTGAAATCATTTGTTTTTAATTATTTTAATTTGAATATTTTTCCAAAATTTTGTTGTATATATTTTATCTCTAATAATTTTACTGTTTTAGACGTAGATATATTAAAAAAAATCATTCTAAAATATTTCTTTGTTCTAAAAAAGCATATAAAATTATAAGAAAATCTATAATTCTAAAAAATTAATAGATCTCTTCAAAACGTAATTAACGGTGTAGGTTTAGTTCATTAACAGAATAGACTCTGTTAGTATGAACCGTAAATTTGATAGGAAAAAGTTCCAAAAATTCGAATTATAATAAATAAACCAAGCATTTAAGGTAATTACACAATGATTACGCAATAATAAAAGAAACTACATTTTAAATTAGCCTGGTTCATGTGATAACAAAATATATATGGTTATGGATAAGCTATACAGTTATAACGAAGAGATGAGAAAGGAATTTGGGAAATTGGATAAATTATGTAAAAAACTGATAAAAGCCAAATATGGGACGTTATTTAACAATATATGTTTATGAGCTTAGATTATAAGTTAGACATATACAAATCTACTGTCAAAGTTTCCGCTTGCTATATATTACAGTGACTGAGTTTACTTGTGACAAAATTTTGCGGACAAACCGACAAACTGACGAACCGACAGAGAGAAATTTGTCTAAGGGTGGATTCGGTTTCTCTAATGTATGAAACGTAAAGATAACTTGAAATCTTCTTAAAACTTCTTAGTAATGTAGAGATAAAACCATTGTTTTATTTATATAGACAAACAAGAGAAAATACCAGTTTCACAATAATTGGTTCGTTAGCATCAAATAGTTGATGTTGTAATATTTATTTACTTTATGTAATAAACAAATTATTTAATACTTAGTTTTATATTCAATTTTATTATTACAATTTAGGGCTAAATCAATTAAATAACTTAAAAATATTTATTAAATTATTAATTGATAAAAAATGGATTTCTTTCAGTTTTTTTAAACAATTTTCGTTTTTTCATTATAAATTAAATTATTTTTTTCCTGTTATTTCGTAATTTGCTTAAATGACACTAGAATTAGCTTAGTTCAATAAATTGTATTGTTTAATGTTTATTATTGCAATATATTCTAAAGAAATGAATACATTATTGAAATATATTTTTATGATTACATCCGTTTTCTGTATTACATGTTTTTTAAGTCAATCTAACAAAATTTTATATGTTAAATGGTATTATCAACTTAGAATAGTGTTCTTAACAACAGTGCTGTGTTAACTGGTTATTAAAGAATTTTAGTTGCTTTTTTCTTTTTAATTTTTTTTTCCTTTATATTTTGCCGTCTTCTCTGAAACTTTCCCAAAGGCTAAGAGCAATCAAAGTTGGGAGTGAAGTTTTGATGCAGGAAAGTGTAAAAGTTTTCAATAGATAGGTATGCAGGAGGTGGTTTTTGCAGGCAGAGATTTAAATAACACTGCCTACCAAGTACGTTTCAACTGGAGTAACTTTAAAGACAGTACATGATTATGTTAATTTGGCAAGAAGCTAAGCGATCCTTGTAGGCATAGCCAGTTTTCACTTATTGTTTCTTTATAACCAGTTAGCATCCTTTTCGCATTTTGCATAAACTTAGCTTCGTTTTAAAATGAGATGAAAGTATATTTTAATATTTGTTTTCCGATCTGCCTATGTGTTATTTTAGCGTGTATGTTGACTGCTTGAATTTATTAATACTTCACTGTTAAATCAGCAAAACACAAACAGAAATAAGTTCAACCTCCGTTTTCAATTAGTCCTTCTCAAAGATGAATTAACCCGTAACAAACTTGTTTACCATAACTTTAAAAACTTATATTAAGATACAACATTTAAACCTAAAGTTACTTTTAACATCTTGTCCATTTTTTATTGTATCCAATAATTATCTTTATTGGTGGAAAAATGTTTGATAACTTTTATCTTATTCTATTTCTTGTGTAAACTTCTTTCGCAGAAATAAAAACTTATATAAACAGTTTTTCCCTTGAATAATCTAAATTGAAGAAAAAAAAAGGTGAATTGGAATAACAAGTCTTCTTTTTCACTTTTTCTGAACTTTTATAAAAAGTTGCAATTCAAATTTTTAATAATAAATAAATTTTATTTTCATTACTTAGCATCATGGGGAAGGTAGAACGTTACTGACGCCCACGGATATCTCTTATTATTGTAATTTAATTTTCCCTACAGTAATTCTTTTACCAATATTAATATTTAGTTATTTTTAAATAATATCAAGGCTTGATATTGTTATTTCAATTATGCAAAATTTTAATATACCGTAAGTAATTATACTACTGTTAGATAAATTAGTGTAGACAATATTAGTTATTTATCAGTTTATAATTATTATTATTTGAGGGTGACTATAGCACTGCGTCTTAAAAACTATTGTAATTCCCCCTTCTGTACTAAAGTACAGCGGTAAATGTTTTTCTATGGTTTTCTTGAGTGTCCCGAAACACCTACCTCTGTGCAGAAAAGTTGCCTGACAGTCAGCCAGCAGGTGTAACGCTGTTTCTTCCTCTTCTTCGCAGAATCTGCACAAACCATCATTGTTAATGCCCATTCAGGCTCCCTACGTTTCGGGAGAAAGTGATTTCCTTTCTCCTTCTTCGGGACAGTCTTCTTCGAGTCTTTAAGTGCACTTGTGGGAGGTTGGCTGGCTCCCACTAAGTCTGCGCTTATAGAGGATGTCCGTTCCAGCAGAGCACCACATACCGGAGTAAGGCTATTTACTCAAGTGGGTCGCCTGGTACCCTTGAGGCTCCGTTCGTAATTTAGTAACCTCTGTATCATCCATCCTTCGGCGCGGATCGCATAACGCTTTGGATTGGGGTATTTATTAGTTATGCTTGTGGTTTAAACTTCAGTATTAGTTATATTTAGTAGATCACTTTGGTACATCTGTGAAGGTTTTCAAAGGCTAAATTGCAGTTTTATTAGCGTTTAATATTTTACAGTGTATGTAATCATTAATTTATGGAATGGAATATAGATGTAATTCTATTATTTTAGCAATTGTCTTTTGTATAATTCCTAAGAGAAAATTTTAAAGATATAAGGAAACATTACAAATTGAGTGTAATTATTAGAATAGGGGAAGGAACACTAAGTCTTCACATAAAAGTCTTTAAGAAACTTCAACGCGTTTGAAACACTTAGCGTTCATTATCAGGTTACATCAACAAAATAAAATATCAATTAAAAAAAAAACAAATTAAATATAGATAACTACCAAAATATAAACTAAAAAGATAACAAGATTTCACAATAAACACGTGAAACAAAAATCAACGTCTAAACCACAGTTAAAAATAAGAAAAAATACTGAGATCTTTCCACCGTAACAAATCCCAACAGACAGTTGAGATTTCACTCTGACGAAGACCGCTTGTTACACTTGAAAGATCCTAGTCTTTTTTCTTATTTCTTACTGTTGCGTTGATTAAACTAAAAAAAAAATACATAACTGCCTTAGTAAGGCAGATACAAGTAGATAGTGAGTGTTCAAGAGTTGTCCCTGAAGGTATTTAACTCTTTTTAGTTTATATTTGGGCTGTTTTTTCATTCAATTTCACATTTTTATTGAGATTTTATTTTGTTGATGCCTCCAGCACTAGGTGTTAGAAACGATGCGACTTTCGTTAAAATCTATTATATGAGAACTTGGTGTTTCTTCCCCTATTCAAATCATGAGTAAATACCATAGAATAAATGTTTGCATAGCTAGTGAGTGAATGTTATTACTTAACAAGTGCCATGAAGACATGAAAAAAATACATGTGCATATTATTAGAAGAGCAGAAATATTTTCAAGCTTGATAGTTTGCCATTAGACAAAGTTAGTTGGTACCAGTTACCACTGGGTGATATGCCAATAACTAAATATGAAGAGTTGCTGAAAGTAAAACAATTTCGACTGCTTTACATGCAATATCTAAAACAGCAGCATATAGGAAAATCATTATTCCTTTTAAAGTTGAACTACAAGTTTACTTTGTCGAAGAAAAATAATTTATTTTTTAAGGGAACTACTATTTAGAAGAAAAAGTTGAACCTTCTGATAACTAGATCTGGTGTATACTAAAATGTAAAATAAAATTATTCTCTTGATCAAACAGAAACATTATCAAAAATTAACATAAAATACTTTGTAAAAATGCCTGCACTACTGATTGGTAAATGTCAAAACTTAAATAAAAGTTCAAATGGCAATTTTACTGTTTTCTTTTTAAAAATTTACGGGGCTTATGTATAAAGTCTTAGATAAAAAATCTTCTAATGAAATTTTCAATCAATTATGTGGATTTTAAACTGTATCTGGAGTTGCTTGTTTTGAAACTCGGATTATTTGGGGCATTTAAAAGAAATAATTTTTTTTTTCTTTAAAAATATGTTCTTACAATTTTGATTAAATCCCCGTAAAATATGAAGTTTTAGTGGATATTTAATATACATAGAATGTGATGCGTAATGAAATTGTCTTGCAGAGTCAAAAAGTTCAAAAACTGTTTTAGGGTAGTAACAAACAAACTTTTAATGGAATCTTGTTGACTATGATAGGGATATTAAACAAAAGATAATAAAATATACGTATTAATATTAAATTAGATCGATACCGATTAAACTGGGAGAGATGGAGAGAGCGAGAGAGAGAGAGAGATCAGAAAAAGAACATTTGTTTAGAGAATAATAACTGCCCCCCCCCCCCCCCCAATTGTATTATTCTAATGTAAAAGTAAGAAATAGTAGTAAATGTGTAATGGTGCATGTAATACAATGGGACATACAGCAATAAAATTTAAAAATAAAAAAAATAAATACCCCAAAAGAATCAGGAGTACAACCGTGATTTAACTAGCCCTCGACTAAAAACCCCTTACGGTTTATAATTAGGTATATGGGAGTCGTTTAGTGTCACACACCAAATATTTGTTGTAGTTATACCATCTAATTTAAAAAAATATATATCTTAATTAACAGTAATATTAAGTTTTTAATTCGTATATTTAATTAACTTTTTATTTCTCTGGAATAGAACAATACTTTTCCATCGAAATGAATAATAAACGACTAAAGTTTTCTTTAATGAATCTATTGGATATTAGTTCATGTTTCATGAAACTAACTTCACCAATTTTAAAGAAGTCATACATTTTTGTTTCATTGAAATCACCAATTGAAACAAAGTTGCGCTTTTGTTGAACACCTTTATTGGCTAAGTTTTTGATCTCTTAATTATTCGAGGGAGGGTTGAACAGACATGGCTGGGGGTTGATTATGAATCCTATAGCACCCACCCTCCTCCACCCACCACTCCCAACTCCACTTCACTTGAAATTATTGTCTGAATTAAATATTTATCACAACCAACGTCTTTTCCTACTCCCTTCTAGACGTGAATATTTCAGTTACTTCCATGGCTTAAAAAACGTTTCTTTACCACCAAAACTCAGAAAACTTCTTACAACTAACTCATTGACTTGTATCTCATTTTAAACCATCTCATTTGCTAAGTGATGGTTTTTTTTTATTTTAATGTTTAATTGCACTTTTTTAGCATGAATGCCAATATAAAATGCGGTTTGAAAAGTTGCCTTCATTATAAGCTGTAAATTATTAAATGAATATATAGTATAGGGAATAGTATGAATAGTAATAATATAACATAATGTAATGAATTATTTAACATAAAAAATTTTTAGTTTGTAAAAAAAGTTATAAAAAAATATTATTTAAAACGCTTTCCTGAGTATGGGAATTAGACCAACCCTCTTTTATGGGTAAAGGAACATTCATTAATAATTGTTGAAATTAAAACACATGAATTATTTCCCGTATAAATATAAAAAAAAAGAACAGTAAAGTAGAAACAAGTAAAAGCTTTTTAAATAAATCTTTAATTTAATTAATTAATCTTTAAAACAAATTAATAAAAATAATGATTAAGATTAATACATATTTTATGATATAGACATCTCTTAGTATATATAATTGTATAGAAAGAAACTATTGCAGCAGATTGTGATGTCTGCAGTTCTCCTTTGCTTCCACAAGTCCTCGACAAACCTCACCAAGTGTGGTGTTAAATGGAGTGTGCTAACAGATCATGATCACCGCTCTTCGCTAGAGATCGAGGCTCTGTCCGGATTATAAAAAAAGGGGTCTATCCTCCGTTATGGATACTGTAATATCATTGCTACTGTTTAGTCCCCTGAGTTTACATTGGGAGTTCTAAATTTTACCTAACTCAAGTGAATTTAGAGTAGGGATCTTTAACTAGTACCGGACACCGTATAGGTTCGGAACCACTGGTTTAACGACCTCTATGGGTATGATAAATAAATGTTCAGATCTATTTACCTCCCACGTGAATAAATCGAGAACCAGAGTGGGTATAAAACACCGGAGCTACCGCTTCAGAGGCGAGAACGTTGCCAATGAACTAACCCGGCCCCCTCTAGGTTATGGAAACTTTAATATCATTGCTACTCCTTAGCCCCCCAGGTTATGAATACTGTAATATCATTGCTACTGATTAGCCCCCTATATTATGGTTACTGTAATATCATTGTTACTGATTAGCCCCCTAGGTTATGGATACTGTAATATCATTGCTACTGATTAGCCCCCTAGATTATGGTTACTGTAATATCATTGCTACTCCTTAGCCCCCTAGGTTATGAATACTGTAATATCATTGCTACTGATTAGCCCCCTAGATTATGGTTACTGTAATATCATTGTTACTGATTAGCCCCCTAGGTTATAGATACTGTAATATCATTGCTACTGATTAGCCCCCTAGGTTATGGATACTGTAATATCATTGCTATTGATTAGCCCCCTAAGTTATGGATACTGTGATATCATTGCTACTGATTAGCCCCCTAGATTATGGATACTGTAATATCATTGTTACTTATTAGCCCCCTGGATTATGGATACTGTAATATCATTGCTACTCCTTAGCCCCCTAGGTTATAGATATTGTAATATCATTGCTACTCCTTAGCCCCCTAGGTTATGGATACTGTATTATCATTGCTACTCCTTAGCCCCCTAGGTTATGGATACTGTAATATCATTGCTACTCCTTAGCCCCCTAGGTTATAGATATTGTAATATCATTGCTACTGCTTACAGAGTTGTATTTGGGTTGGTTGGTTTTGGAGGTAATACGCAGCAAAGGTACAGTTTTACAAAGGAGGAACTGTAATGTTCTTCTGTGAGCTGGTGGTGGAGTAAGTATAGTAGTGCATCCACTCTCCACAAATGAAGTGAGGGTGTATGATCCAATAAGGTTGGGTTGGTGATGATGGCCTGGGTAGATACCGGTTGAAAGTTAACTTCAAAATGTTTTGCGAATTTTGATTCCTATTGCAATAGTGAGATTAAAGGCCTACATTTAATAAGTCTCTCTTTTCTTTAGTACTTGTTTGAAAGATTAGAGATTTGTTTTTAATTCATGATTTAATTAATAACTATGGAAGTATTTCATTTATTTCAGTTTTTTTAACTGTTAACACTTCAATACAATGATTAAATATGTCTCTAAGAAAGAAGAGAAGTTAGAACTTAAAAATTGTCTTTCCATCTTACAAAGTTTGCAGTTGCAAAGGGTGGCCCTTCGTGACTTACTCCCCATAAACACGCATATTTCACATTTCGACCGGCGAGCGACTTCTGTATGGCCAAATTTTAGGTCAAGGTAACGTTTTATAGGTAAAGGTGGAATGGTTTAACTTGTAAAAACCATTTAACTTCCCCATTCATTCTGACTTACAGAGTGCTCTATAAATATGTACAAAAGTCTTTAAAAACCCCAGGCTATAATTGGTACTCTCATGGTAGATCACTTTTGAGGTGAACAAGCGTGAAGTTCCTCTCAGTTTGTGTGTACTGTGGTTTGTTTGTGGCGCTGGCTGCTGCTTTCGTCTTCTACTTAGAGTGCAGGAGATTGAGAGGGAGGAAATTAGAATCATTATTTTATGGAATAATAATATATGAAGCTTAATTATTTTTAGAATTAAAAGTTGTCTTCTTTTATCATAATTATCTTAAATAATTATGTAAATATTTTTCAAAAGAATTCTGTTATTAAATCCGTCTTTTCTCCTTTAAAAATGATGAAAAATTGTTTTATAATGAATAAAAACAATGAAATACTGAAGTTGTCCTTTTTTGATGATCATTACAAAGTCACCGTAATCACTTCTGTATAAATAGTAGTCTGAAAAAAATGTCGACTTCTTTTATTTTCTTTGATGACCACAATTCACTGAATTACTCCTTTCTCTTCTATCCACAATCTCTCTTGACAGAGAACTTTCTTTATTATGAAGAATATCTCTTGATTATAGGCTTTCAAGGTTTAATATAGATTTGAAAGCATCATGAATGCTTTGATATTCATTATTTTTTATATCGGAAGAGGCAGGTATTGATTTTTTTGTACAAATCATGTTTTTTTTGGACTAGTTTCTCAAAAAAGTGGTTCATATAAACTACTCTTCAGAGTGTTTATTAATCTTACTTCTTACAGTGAATATAAGTAAAACTGTAAAACATCCAATTTTACTTAATATATTATATATATAATTAAAATCACATTTAGAAAACATAAAAAAAGTGACAACACTCACGATTCTTGATCTTTTCGGCTTTCTTACCGTCATTAGGGGAGGAGAAAAAGAAAAGGAAGAAGAAACACAAGAGTGGAGACGTGAAAGCGTCCTCCTGCCGATACAAAGTGATCATTATATATATATTGTAGACAGGAAAACGATCCAAAAGGACAACAAACGTTTCACGGTGAATCACAAACACAGAACCAAGGAACAAACACACTTACTGTCCCTAATTTTTGGTTGAACCGTGATCAGGAGAGTTGAGATAGGGACACCAAGCGCACTTGTGAAGCGATGGTTAAAGACCGTCACCAACCGTCGCTTCACAAGTGCGCTTGGTGTCCCTATCTCAACTCTCCTGATCACGGTTCAACCAAAAATTAGAGACAGTAAGTGTGTTTGTTCCTTGGTTCTGTGTTTGTGATTCACCGTGAAACGTATATATATATATATATAAAGTTTCAGAGTAAACTATAGGTATAGAATAAATAGAAAAACACACACTCTCTTCTTCGGTTTAGTCATCATCAAGAGAGAACCTGTAGGGACACCAAGCTTACTTGTGAAGAATGGGTTGGAGACCAATAGTTTAGGATTTAATCCTAAAGTAAATTTTACAGTTAAAATTTAGAACTCACAATGTAAAATCACTGTAATTTGGCACACCCATTTCTAACTAGGGTGCCAAATAATAAATGAGCTACCAATTTCACCCCTAAAACAGTTCTAAAAGGTGAAAGCCTGTAAGTGTGGGGCATTAGAAAACAAACAAGGAACTTCACTCACTTGAGACTCTTCATGCAATTGCGTGGGTAATTTCTTTTATTTTCATTCTCTGAATAGAATTACATTTTAATATCACAGAAGGATGCAAATATAACTTGATAGCTACAGTTTTTTTTATCTAATTTTATGTTATATTTCAATTATAGTATTTGAAATGACGCTTACGTTACTCGTTATTTTTATTATTGAATACTATCGTTCAATAAAAAAAATTCCTTTTAATTTTTCTCCAATAGTTCTAAAGAATCACTCCTCGAAATTTTCATCATCATTGCCAAAATATACATCGACATTGAAATAAATAAGTTAACTGAACTGGTGTTCATTATGTATTCATAATGGGTTTATTTAACTGTAGGCTTCATTAGATTTTTTGACCCATGTCGTCATTAAATATGTAGCAAATTACTACGTAATATTTAGATGATTATGTCTATAAAAAATTGTTTATATTTTTATAAAAATATAGGAAATAAAAGTGTAATTTTTTTAATTTATATATGTTGTAAAACTTAGGGAAATAAAAAAAGTATGGTTTTTGGAGTTGTTAAGTTTTTTTAATTGTTAATGAAAGTATTATTTTTAATATTATTAGTATTTATTTTATGTTTTTACCTTTTATGAGACATTGGTTCTATTAATAGATGATAGTGAGTACATTGAATATATTGAAAGAAAAGAAAAGGATGTAGGATTGTCGGTCACCCAATTAGAGATAGAAAGGTCCCACAGCATCCAATCCCCTACTCGGCGACACCTCAAGATTTATTTCTTCATTCCACTTTACTTTCCTTTGTTCAATTTAGTGACGTCAAATGCTCTTTCAACAAAAGTCAACTTTCGAATGTAAATAGATATTGATTTAACGTTTTTAATACGATCAGTATGATTGAAACATAGACTTAGGGAAGGTAAATAGGGCTGAATTTGAATGCATAATCATATTTGATTGACATTTTTTTTTTTATGAAATCTAAATGTAAACATATTGAAATAAAAAAAAGAACGGTGTGAAACAATAGACAACTTTTATTTACATTATTTGTAAACATATTCTTTTTACTTGACTATAAGTAAAGTATAGTGATGGTGAAAAAATTCGATCTCGTGATTTTGACGGAATTACATGTTTTATGGTCCCGAAAGTCGTTTTATGGGGTTTTTTCGATGATGTCTGTGTGTGTGTGGGATTAACCTTCCAAGAGGATAAAGATTTACTAGGTTTGGTGATACCTATTCTTATAAAATGTCGAATAACGTCTATATTACTCACAAGCTTATGTGTCATACTACAAGTTAATACTCTAAACTACGTTGCCTTGCTCCCAGGATCATCATGTGATCCATCAGTGATAATTATAAATGTAACTAAGTATTGAAATAAGATTATTTACTTAAAAAATATTAATTATAATTATGATAAGGCATTTTTCTCAATTATATTTGATATTCTTATTCATTTTCTTGTATATTATTGTTTAATGATTTTTATTGTATTATACTTTTTTTACTTTACTATAAGTAAAGTATAGTGATCGTGAAAAAATTCGATCTCGAGATTTTGACGGAATTACATGTTTTGAGGTCCCAGAAGTCGTTCTATGAAGTTTTTACGATGATGTCTGTGTGTGTGTGGGTGGGTGGGTGAGTGTGTTAGCATTGCTTGTTACCACGCAAAAGTAAAAAGGTTATTTTTCTGTTTTAAATTTGAAAATTTTACTTTAATATTCAATGTAGAAGAATGTCAAGTAAACGATGTAAGAAATCCACTGGCTATTTGAACAAAAACCATGTTCTCTTGTAGGAGAATATTTCGTTTCAAGAAATGTTCACATTGGTTTTTCAAAAATGTTATTACTGCTGTAGTTATACTAATGAAATTATTTGCATCAGCTGTGTGATGTACAAAAATAAGCTTATATATTGATATGTCCTTCAATCACTATTTGTACTACCTCAGGAATGAAAGACTAATAATCATATCCCATTTAGATGTTTACATTATGCTTAAATGAGACGTTATGGGTTATACGCTGAAGAAATTTGATATTAAGTTACTTATAGTAATGTTGAGTGTAGGCCACTCCAGATTTTTATAATAAATTTATTACATATTTATACATTATACAAACGTTATGTGTACATAATTATATATATGATCAAACAACAATATGAAATGGTTTCAACCGCAACAAACTGTCTTCGTCAGAGTCAAAAACCCAACTGACGAAGACCGCTTGTTGCGGTTGTAAGATATTCGTCCTTTTTTTTTCATTTTATATTGTAGTTTGATCATTGATTGTTATTTCACGTTTTCGTCATCAGGTGTTTCACGTGTTTCACTTCACCATCGTCGTCACCAGGAGGCGAAGAGTTTCTTTTACCGTTTACCGTTTCTTTTAATTACTGTATATATATATATATATATATATATATATTGATAAAAGTGTCGACTGTGAAATAGAAACAAAATTAAAATTGATCAAGACTCTGTAAGTTCTTCAGGTTCAAATTAGACTCTCATTGCCAATGACTAGACAGTTGTTGAAATTTAAAATAGTGGTGAGTATTCAGGGTTATAAAATTAAATTGAATGTTGTTGTCAAAGAGGATGTAAAACTGTCTATTGTAAACCTAATTGAGGTGATATTTAGGAGTCCCGACGTGGGCTATACCCACTATTGTGAGTCAATCATTTTGTTTACATTTATTTTTTGTTATAATCGAAAACAATACATAACATAATCACACACGTTAGTTAATGCTATATTTTTTAGTATAAGTATCTCATATTTTTTACAGGATAATCAAAGATGGTTCTGGTGTCTTTGGGATTTTACTTGCGTTGTTCGACAGATTTATGAGCGTATAATTGACTCTACATTAACTCTGTTGAAACAACAACTCCTATTTATTCTCAATTTATCCATCTGCATAATATAGAGATTGTGTTTATCAATGGTTTTATCCATTTAGGGGACGTGATTTAGCGAATTTTCCATAAAAAAAAATACAATAGATAAGAAATTGGATCATTAATATTCTATGAAAAATAAATTTGGTTTGTTTATTAAGTACTCTGTCAAGATTTTTCTTCTTCGAGCCATTACAGAATAAGGAAAAGTGGCTGGCAATTTTGCATATTCTATTTTCTAGTGATTAGTTGAGAAGTGACGGAGACTGAAGGGCATACATTATTCAAAGGGCAATTTCGAGGTGGGGCTTGGTGACTTGTTTTATGGGATAATCAAAGAGGTGAGTTGGGCGGGTCGTTTGGGTGTCACAGGCCGGGATTTTGCCTGTTTTATCTCGCTTGCTATCAAGTAGAAAAACGATGCAGTATAGCTGTCGGCAGCCGGTCGAACCCCTTTATGGACTGCTCACCCTCGCTTGTCACCCAGTCACATCTAATCAACTACCCATATTTCAAACTTCCAACACATATAAGCACACTATGAGGATGGAAGACCTTCACCTCCACATACTCAAGTGTCTTCAATATTTTCCTTTTATACTTCAAACACCATCCATCCTCTTCTATTATTCATTTCCAACAGTCATTTATCTTTGATAGGTATTTTCGTTAATTTAATTTCCAAAGTAAAAAGCTTCAACTTTTCGATTCATGAATAAATTACAGTCTGATGTACTTCTGGAACAAGGATGAATGACCGAACAGTACATTAATCAGGACCCATGTCTATTTCGGTTTTTACTATTTTTTATATTAATTTCTTTGTATAGGATACATCTCATTCCTAAAACATGACTAAAACTCAAAATAAATCAATGAAACTTATATAAAGAAGGGAGGGTGCAATAAAAATAGTAAATATATTACTAAATTTTATCTTAACTAAAGATTCTGTAAAAGTAGAACGAAACATTTAAAAATGCCTTGTGCGCCATGCCCAAGGTCTATGAATCCAATATGTTTTTCAATATCTACCTTGAGTGTTTCTTACTTCATATATTTAGGTTCTTCCATGAGTAAAGAAAATAAAATAGGCAACGGAATTGACAGTAGAATAATGGTCCTGGAACAGAGCAACTTTGATCATATGCAAGTAGCCTGCAAGAACGACTGATTGTATTTGACCAGCTGTTACATTGGAAACCGAAATTTAACTACCTTAAATGAAATTTTTTCTCAGAATGATCTTAGGATAATATATGTTGAGCAATATATGTTATATGTTATGGTAAAAAGAGCAATGCTGAGACTAAGAGCTTGGTGAGTATGAAAATGCTGTCAATTTTATTAAAACAAATTTGCTAAAATTAGCAAGTTATATTGAAAGTATAGAAAAACAGTTACAGTAAAGGTATATAGAAAGCAAGAAGTCCTATAAGAAGAAGAAGAAAAAAAGGAATGAAAATCAGAAGCAGATGGGAAGATGAGATTCAAGTTGACAAAAAGAAGTTGAGAACTACCATTGGCCAAGAGTCGCGGACTGAGGGATAGGAAGAAACAAGTTTGAAAGAGCAGACTGTACCATAACTGGATTCTAGAAAAAAAATCCCAGGAGAAAATAATCCCCCAGGAAAATATTCCAACCTTCAAATTAAAGTATAAACTAAAGTTTTTATCATTATGCATGCATGTATCTAATATATATGGATATATACCATATATTCGTATTGTAGTTATAAACGAAAGGTCAAAGAGTATGATTACTTTGTCTAGGTTTTCTTGCATTTTGAGTTCAAAATTTGAGACTTGGTTAGTACTATCACCTGTTACAACCACTACGAAAGGAGTCTGTTGACTCCGAGCCCATTGACATTGCTATCATTAGAAATACAAGAACTCAGTTCTTCGCTTCAAAATTCATAGAAAATCAGCCTATTTTAGACTATTTTTTATTTTTTTTAAATCCCTTTTTATCTTGATTTTTAAATACAGAAGTGCTAAGATGACAATTATATTGATAACTTTATTGATAGATTGATAACATAATTTTAACCTTTTCCTATTGATCTGTTGCTGAGTGTATTATACAATGGTATCACTCTTGTTTTTTGATTTTCTTCAATGTTTGTATCATGCTATTTATCACTTTTTGTTTCAATCAATTTAATGACCAGAGTTTATAGCTCTGGCGGATCAAAATTATAATTAGACATTTAAAAAACTTGATGAGAAGATGTGAATTATTTCGGAACAATAATTGAAGGTCTAAGTTTCTGTTGTCCTTGATGAAGTTGTTATTGGAGTTGAAATGTGGTTTATTTGATTTTTTTAGTGGCACTCCTTTCATTGGTACTAAAATCACACTACCGGCTTGAAGCATAATAGACTCTATATTTTCTAAAGTTTTAAAGGAGGAATCTTTAACAAATATATAATGTCAAGCAGTGTCGGACAGTACGGCTTTTCTTAGTCTCCGAGAGCCTGTAGTATAATATTTCCCTTATCAGGTATTAAAAATCATGGGGCATTGTTAGATTAAAACCCCAGTTCCATACTAATGACACCAAGCTAATGCTAAATGAGAAATGACCTATTTGTCGCAATATAAACATTGCAGATATGATGCTAAAATTAGTGAAATTTCATCACTTTATTCCTTTGATGTTCATCATAAGTTAAGTTGTTACAATTGATAAAACCTTCATTATACAGTTAAACTAAAATCATATGTATAATATTTGTAAAAATAAATCTGAAGATTGTGTATGCCGAGACTGCGGTTCACTTTAATGATACCTGTTTAAAAGAAGATCTGCTGCCTATTTATACCAATATTAAATAATTATTTGGGCATTGCGTTTTTATTTAAATTATGCAATAAAAATCATCATCTTTGAGTAATTGCTTCCATAAAGCCTTTTATTTCAACCGTCTCTGTTGAAAAGATAAAATCCAACTTTCCTTAAAGGGAATAATTTCAAACATACTCGTTTATGGTTAGAACTGTTAAAGTAAAATATTGCTTTGAAAGGATTTAAAGTCGCACAGAAATAACCAAGTTCTTGAGAGGATTGTTTTTAGGCGCAAGATTTATTAATACACTCTATTCGGCGAGTCTTATTTTTTTTTTTTTTTTTGTCTAAATGAATAAGAAAGGGAGTGAGCACATTCTGATTAAAGGATCACACCAAATTTTACTTATTTCCGAGTTTTTTTTTTGTATTTTGTTATACAATTCTAAAACTAATTTAAAATTTAACGATTGGAAAAAAAATGGATGAATTTTTCTGCCTCGTTCCAAAGCGGTTTGCCTTTCCATTACAATTTTAATTTATTCTCTCTCTGTGCATGGCGAAAATTAAATTACGGCGTTGGGGTTTAAAAATAATTTTAAACTGAAGAAATATTCTTATACTTTATTTCGATTGAAATAATACAAACAAAATTTTCATCAAGTAATGTACACTATTTAGACTTAACAATGAGGACTGTGGGTGAATTAATAACTGCCTGAATTGGAATTTATTTATAATTGAGAGTATGTATGGATATTTCATTATGTTGAACCTGATTGTTCTATAACACAAAATGAAACAAAACTGTTATTAAAATTTAATTTTAAAAATAAAAATTGTTTGAATGAAATTTTAAATATTACATGAGCTTAAATTGGCAAATGCACCAGGTTTGAAATAAAGGAAATTTACTATTTATTTTATTAATATAGAATATGAGGACCACAGTTTTTCCTTTGATTGTTTTTTTTTACAATTACAAAGTTAAGAACATATATATGTGCACTGAGAAATAATAACACTTATTTGCTGTATATGTTGACGCACACAGTTTAAAAATTTCATGAACCCTTGCGACACATTGTAATTCAATACATTTATAGCTCCTTGGCTAACAGCCAAGGTCTTGCTGAATAGATGGGGTCACTCTAGATCACAGAAGTCAACATACTGAGGGTGGCTACTGATTGGATAAGTAACACTTCATTCATTGACCCCCCCACCACCACTGATCTTCATATAGTATAGTAAACGGGTACCGAAGCATATATGAGTCATACTTTCACCACTTTGATGAGCGGGGAAAATCTGTTAATCGTTAAAGTCTCGGTATTTGATGCAAGAAAGTGTGGTTCCTCAATGGAACTTTAAAAAGTAGTTAATTAAATGGCGGGAATAACCCTTTTGAAAGTAGTAGGATTGTTTCTGGAGGAGCAAGTTTTTTTTTTCAAGAAGGAGTAGAATCACAGGTATTATCATATGTTCCAAATTGTGAACAAAATATTTAATTTATTTTTGATGAAATAATATATTGATATATATTTTGTTATATATGTGATCATATTCAATTGATATTAACTGTTGATCAAACCTCGAACCACCTATTCCTTTTTATAAATAAGGCTAATGTTCAGTTTCAGTATAGAGGGAAGAAAAACCCATCCCACATTGAAAAACTACTCCTGAAATTACCCTGCCAGTCCTCTTGGATAATTTCCACAATCTAATTGACCATTTACCTAAAAGCAAATTGTAAAATTTATATATATATATATAACTAAAAATGGGAATGAGTTTGATATAATTGTAATCAATTTATTTATAATATATATTTTAATTCAGACCAAACATATTGCCTCTGGGCTACCCTGGCCCCTTGTAAGAGAGTTACGTTTGAAAACCGTTCATAAATGTCTTTCCCAATATTTATAATTTTTTACTACTTTAATTTTAGGTTTAGAAATTTCGTTTATTTTTTCTGAAGTATATCGATTAGTGAAATATAAATTTTTTTGGCATAGCACTATAAAATTCTAGAATATATTGTTTGAATGAAGAGATCTGTTACAATTAGACTAGCAAGACTTAAGTTTTGGTTTATTGATGAGTAAAGTAGTAATTATTCTTGTTGAAAGTTGGAAGGACACTCAGTGCATTTGTCTGGGAAAAGAGGTGAAACTAATGGAGCAGTCACGTGTCACTCGTGTCCAATTCAATGTTTTAGTCAAAAACTTTCTCCTTCCTTACGCTTTGTTACGATTTAATCACAAACAATCCAGTGGATGATCGCATTAAGCACAAAGTTGCTGTCTCTTGTCTTATTTCATAAATTACACTGAGCTGGTGTCACATTAATAAAGCAATAATACCCAACAAACTTTCTTGAATAATAATAATAATAATACAAATCACAGTAAAAGCCTGCTAACTCTAATTAACTTAAAATCCGCTCTATCTATTAGCGAAAAAAGCTTAAAATTATTTATAGACAAACCATTTGCATTGTTAAAAGTGATAACGTTTACTCAAAAAAAACTTGAAATTTGAATTGAACACAATGTTGAGTTCCCCTTCTTGTCTTTAATACAAAGTATTTGATAAACGTGCCTATCTGATGTAAATATAGCTCTCTAAAAATTTAGAAATATGAACATTTCTGGCATTATTCACATAAGCAAAGTTTTATTAAGGAAACTAGTACCCCAGCTCGACTTTTTACCTTATTATTAATAATTACAATAATTCATTAAAGTTTTTTTTTAGACACTGATATACGTTGATGGTCACTTCTGTATTGTATAATATCTATGATAAATTAATTGATAAAAGACTAACACTCATTTATGATTATCCCCATTCAATAACTAAATAGTTTCTTCACCTTTTGTAATTCTAAAGAATGATTTGGGATGATTTTTTTAAATTAATGGTAATTAATGTATGGCCATAATTTTATCATTGGAAAAAGGTGCAAACGAATAAAACATTAACAAATATTAAAAGTGAACAAAAATGAATATGCAACTGTTTGGTAATTAGATAATTATCAAAATGAAAACGAATGGTTAATGGCATTTTAACACTTTTTACTACTTTATGATATCCAGGGAATAGCTTACATTAGTTGCAAAAATGTTTCAACAATAGTCATGAAGAATAAAGACTGTAATCGACAAGTATTTTCAGATTTTCTCTTATGTCATTATTTTTTAAATATTTTACCTAATAAGATAAAATTTGTTTATTGAAACCATATCTAAATCGAAATCTAGATCCAAATATAAACCAGATCTAATTTAAGTCTATCTCTAAAAATTTAGAAATATAAAAATTTTTGGCATTATTCTCAAAAATTTTTCTAATTTTGATAAAAATATTTAGTCTAATAAATTACTTCAATTGAACTCACATTAAATAAGAATTCACTTTTAAATAAATTTATTTCAAAACGTTTTTAGTAAACAAATCGGTTATACAAATACAAGAGGAACATATTCATTGTTTTTGTGGAAATTTATAAGTTTACATGTATCATTTTACTTATTTGAGTATTCCATTATAAATTTCAGAAGTTTTGAAGAATAGCATAATTGTTCAGAATTCGTGAAATTGTATGGTGGTATATTCATATAAAGGAAATAAAAAATCCAAAATTTCAAATTTTTAGAATAACCAGAAGGGTAGAAAAAAAGGAAAAAAATAGCCCACTCGTGTTTCTAACTTCTCGCTACAAGCATATGAACCTGAAGAAGAATACTGGGGTCGAAATGTGTTGTTTTTCTTAGTATAACTTTATGTATATGACGACAGTAATTTTCAAGTATGAGTTTTGTTACAAGTTCAAGTATCACATAGTATACTCTTCAGCTATAGAATGTAGGGCTTTTCCTGTAAAATTAATCTGGTTGTTTGGTATTTTTGGAACTTGAAAAAAGGTTAATAAATTGATTTTCGTCAATATTAGTTTGGTCTATGACCTCCTACCTACTACGATTGAAAACTTTAGTAATGAAAACTATGTATTTACTAGGCATTCCCATTGTGGAAAGGAAATATGAAAAATAATCTTCAAGAAGGTGTTATTGAATTGAAATCTACTCCATTCCCACGTTTAACATCCCTAAAAGTCCCTGAGATATACTTGAGGTGGTTTAAAACAGAGTTTGGTTTGTGGTCATCCTTCAAACTGATGTAGTCCTCACAGATTTCCAAAGATTATTGCAACATTCTATATTGTTCAACCATTGTTTAAGACTTGTGGGAAAGTTTCTCTTGACATAATATGTTCTACCCAGCAGAATCCAATTGTGTTGTAGCAGACTTCAATGCCTTTCATAAACCCTTTCTATTAATTGTTGTCATTAAAGAAAAGTGAAGTTCTGGTTTTCAGGACCTATTTAATATAAAATTTTATAAAAGAATATCAAATATCATACTTTCATTGCATTTATCACATTTCATTACTGCATTTGAATGAAAACTTTTTTTATCTCATTGCAATAAAAAAAAAATTGTTATACAAAAATTCAAAATCATTAACAGTTTTTTTTTAATCTAACTAAAACATAGTGATTACGACAAAAAGTATTTTTGTGATTTCTGTGAATTTTCACGTTTTGAGGTTCACACACTCCATTTTCTAGTTGATGCCTCTATATGTATGGGTGGGAGGGTATTTATTAAAAAAATTTTAATGACTCTACAAATCACAAGAATTCGTTCATCGTAATAAAAGTAGTAGAACTGTACCATAATGCTTTTGGACAAATAATATTGTATCATTAAAAGATGCTTTATGGTACTTCATAACAAAAGAAATTCTTTTTTTTTCTGCACTTCTGGTTTATAGACTGATCCGATTTGTTTATTTAAATCTTTTTAAAATAATCAAATTTATTTAAAATTCAATTCTTATTTAATCTCTCATTCAATTTAAGTAATTCATTACAACAAATATTTTTTTTAAAATTACAATAATATCAATAATGAAATAGAATGATCCATATTTTTAAATATTAATATCAAAAAATTACAGCATTATTCAGATCGTGTGAAATAAAATTAATTATGAAGAATTTAAAAATGATATCAAAGAACTAATTATTGTATTTGCAGTTAATTATTATATTTTAGAAGCTATTTTAAATGGTAACCAAGACGAATTGTGAATTGTATTAAATCTACTAAATGAGCTCTAATTCACTCAGTGAAGTAGAGTCAACCGATACTATTCGTATGATTGTATCGGAATTTTCTTTCATTGCATTTAGGGATTGGGTGATTGGTAGTAGTTTTCAAACAGTGTTAAAATTTAAGAATTTAAGATAGACTTTCTTGTTTGATTTTTATTTTTGGCATGTTTGTTTGCTAACTTCTAGCTTTAAGTTTGCTAATATTTGGCGTTCCTTTTCTTTATTCAATCAGCTATTCAAAAGCAACATACTTTCTAAGTCAGAGGTCCTTAAACCTTTCTCAGTCACGAATCTCTTGAAAGAATCTGGTGAAAGTACTGAACAAACCCCCTTTTCTAGAGAAATGCAAATAAACAACAAAATTGCATGCAATGAATATACGTTATTAAATCTCATATAATGTATGACTTGAACAAAGTATGAATAAATTAATCTATTTGAAAACTGAAATACAATATCTTGTGCAAAGTAAACAAGACAAAAACTTTAATTTAGTTTAAAAGTTAATTTTTAATTTTACCTTCACTGACTCCCAGAAGCCCATTGACCCAAGGTTAAGGACTCCTGGTCTAATTTTATTCTCTAAAAATTCTCCAAACAATAATCCCAATTAAATTTTCATCATAACATTATAATATCTGCCAAAATTAAAATAACTCATTAAAATAAATCAATTAATTAAATTAATTGTTCATTATGTCCTAGAATGGGTTTACTTAAACTAAAGTTAGTATCGATCTTAACATATTTTTTGAAAGTAAAAAGATTTCACATAAATACGTGAAATGTGAATATAGTGTTCTATATTCGTGGAAGATGTGGAAGAGGACCTGAGGAAGCTAGGTGTACGTCGGTGGCGCACCGTCGCCACAGACCGGGCAGCCTGGAGGGCAATAATTGGTCAGGCCCAGTCCCTCCACGGGACGTAGAGCCAACGAGTAGTAGTAGTAGTAGTAGTAGTATATTCGTCGGTCAAAGGCTGTTCGATGTTAGGTACTCACTCAGTAAAGAACACTAGTCTAATAAACTTAAGATTGATAACATTTAAGATGATGAAGAATCGGCATGAGAAAACGTCCATCTACAATAAAACAAATTGGTTACCAAGTTATAAATATATGCCTTCCACCCGTATAACAGCTCTGAGGGTGAAAGGAAATAAATTTTCTTTTTTTTTTACAATCTATTCTAGTGTGGTATTTACTCGTAATATAACAAGATTTCACAATAAACACGTGGAATGGCGATCAATGTTCAAAGATTAATTAGAAATGGGAAAAGGGATTAAGATCTTTCTATCTTCCACTGATTTGGGGGTTTGACTCTGACGAAGACCGATTGTTACGGTTGAAAGATCTTACTATTGGTATCCCATTTCTTATTGTGGTTTCATCATTAATTGATATTTCACTTGTTTATGTGAAATCTGTATATATATATATATATATATATATATATATAGTTTAGAAGGCCTCAGAGCTTTTTTTCTTTATTTTGATTCTTCCCTACGGTATTTTGTCTCATATACCTATCTTAGGTGTTGCTGCAACACCTAAGATAGGTATATGAGACAAAATGCCGTAGGGAAGAATCAAAATGAAGAAAAATAAGCTCTGCGGCCTTCTAAGCTATCTCGTTAGAGAGCTACTACAAATAAAATCACATATATATATATATATATATATATATATATATATATATAGTATATATAGTTTTTCTTTTAAAAGTTTTCATGAAGTTAATGAGGAGACTTTGTTGCTACGGCTGATATTTAATTAACAAAAAATATTTAAATAAATAAAAAAGATACTTGAAATTTTTAGAATAGCATGTCTTTTCTTGTGAAGTAAGGAGTCTCATGAAATGAGATTGTAGGAAAGAGAGGCTCTGATGAAGTTGCCGGAATTACTTGATTAAAGTAGTGTGTTCTTTTTGGTGAAATTGATGAATTCCACCCAGAGTGAATAATGAAGGCATGCTCCTTTCTCCTGTACCCAACCAGTGTATTCTTTTAACCACAATCCTTTCTTTCATTCTATTATTATTTCTTTAAATAAATACTTCTTTAAAATATTAAATATTTTAGTTATCAATTGATAAAATTGTGTAATATTTATATTTTTTTCAAAAAAATCTATTTATTGGGTAGTTTTTTTTTTGGAATCGTCAAACGAGTTTTCAACATAGACTTGTTATCGTCAGGTTAACGGTTATACACTAATTAATATAACAAATAAAGTATAGAACTTTAACTGGTTAAAATAACTGAAGGTATGGATAGGTGTATGGGAAAATGGGTTGGTGGGGGTTAAAAGGGAGTAGCCCGAAACGGAAGTGTCAGCAGTCGTAAAATGTGACCTGCCAAAGGAGAACTAACTCTAAACTACCTGCTTCCTCCACTCCTTTAACTAACTGAAATCTACTTTCTATAATTTTTATGTTCATTACCAAGATGGTCACGAATTGTGAACAAATTGGAACTCCTGGATGCTCTCCACATTAAAGATGAGGTCCAAACTTATATATATATATAGACAAGTGATTTTTGTGTTACTTCTAGTTTCAAAATCATAAAAAGTATGATCAATTTATACAGAAATTGAACCATTAATATAATCTAACTTATGCTGTTAATTTTCAATTCAAATCGATCATGCAAACATTTTAAGTATTTTTATTAACCCAATAAAGCCTAAAGCTTCAAATGAACTAAACTGCACAATTGTGTATATTATTATTATCTAAACTGCACAATTGCGTGTATTCTTGATCTACTTCTAATATAATTATAACAGTATCGGTATAATTTATTAGTTATAATCGTTTATAATGAGTTTTTAATAAGCACTGTCAAAATAGTTAAGTTCGTACTGATGCAGAAATGCCACAATAAATGCACTTGATTCTACAAAAAAAATATCAAAAATAAAAAAAAGAAGTTCTACAGCCTTTCTATTGCACGGTTGTGGAAGTCTTTTTTTTCTTAGAAAACAATTTAATAGAAAGCCTTTGGCTCATTTTTATTTATATTTTATGCGATTGGTGGTTGCTTGTACTCATTTATCATATTTATCAGTCCAGTTTTTCTACTCTCATGTAGTGCAATGCTAAGCTTGTTTGTTATAAAATTTGTTTGTTTCTAGAATTTGTTTGTTTTAGAAAGTTTGTTTCTAGAAGGTAATATACGATGGCATAACCAGCGCTTAGTGACTTCGGAGTAATGAAAGTAAGGTTGTTTGGTAAAGTGAGCAATGTCCAAGGATCAAGAACCACTGATGTACGGGATTACCAATGACGAAGTCGAACTGACTGTGATCATTGACAGGGTGTTGGCAGGCAGTGTAAAGAGGCCACGAATGGGACGTTGGCTATGAAATAGTAAATAGTATTATGCTGAAATATTCAAACTTAAATAGTAAACTAAATTATTAATATCATATGTAAATTATCTATTTATCTATCTATAAATAGAGTCTGTGTATCGCTGTCATTCACCACCGCCCACAGCGACCAGACTTATCAAACGAGTTACAGAGCGTAAGAAAATAACCATGGGAAGGTCCAGGCTTATTAACAGTGGTACTTGCATCAATAAGTGAGCTTTACTAACTAAAAATATACTAAAAAAATCAAAAGACACTATCAAGTTAACTCAAGGCGACTAAATCAAGAATTCCTTCCTTAAGTCAACACACAGCAACAACTCTTACAGTGTTAAAGTGATAAAGCATTAATGGATAATAATCAGGAATCATTCCCATATAGATTTGAATATTGCTTGACTTGTCTGCTGCGAGGAAAATTAATTTCTATATAGATGTTTCATTAATTTAGTTAGATTGTTATATAAAGCAATTATGCGAAATAAATTAGCAATATTCTGACCAGTGGTCTGTATGTATATACTTAATAATAGTTCAAACATGTTATATGGCATCCCTGACAGATCGGTTCAATTACATGTTTGTTCTTATATTTAAACAATTCAAACAACTTTTGTTATACTCAAACGATGTAACAGTTCATAGTCACTGGGCTGTAAAATTAAAGTGGCCTTGAAATCTTGAGAGAGAAAACAACACAAATCTCCAGGAACAGGGTAATGAAGATTCCATCAAACCTAGTTTCCAAATCACCTGTGAAGCAATAAGAATCGTCAGCCACAGGGACGAAAAGCTTTGGGAAGCAATGCTGCTGCCAAGGGACAGAATATCTCGTGTTAGACACAGATCGGCGTGATCAGGGGAGAAGACAAAAACCAATCGGTGGGCAGCAAGTTAATAACTCCTTAGCAATGGCAGGTCTCAACGTCAACCATCCACTAGGGCCATCGGGACACCCTGCTGACAACCAACTATTGTCATTGAATAGAAGGAATCCATGTTTTTAGATTGCAAGGAATGAGAGATAAGGGACTGGAGTAACATTAAGGATAGGAACTCAATTTCTCAAGATGTCAATGGTCTTTATTGTATCTGAAGACAAAGCCTTCCAGTGAAAGAGAAAGGGCATTAGTAGTTAACACCAAATCATTGAAACATATCTACTGCTTAAGTGCCAAACTTAAACACCAGTGTCTGAGAAATACCTCTTCAGATATGTCACGAAAGGATCAGAAAGACCATAGCTAAACTCTGGATCTCTGAGTTAAGCCTACTAGAGGGCCTAGTAGAAAACTAACAAATGTTATAAAGGCGGAGAGGCCATTAAGGAATGATTAGAACAGTTCACGCAGTGAATCCCCTGAGTGGATATGAGTTCTTCCTCAGAATTTTCCGTACGTATGTAATTCTAAATTTGATTTCTCTTGAAGATTTTAATTCCCACTTAATTAGAAGATATTTTACTTGTTGAGAATACAATATCAAATTAAAAAGTTATAAGTAATATAAAACAAAATTACATGAAAAGAAAAAATAAATGGGCAGATTAACCAATTGTATGGTTCAATTTTGAGACTAAAGAAAAAAAGATTTGAAGAAGCTTGATTTAACTTGAAGAGTTCATGTCTCAATTTAAATTGTGTAAACATGAAGAATGGTTGAAAATAATGAATATAAAGAAATGACACAAGGGCGTCCAGGGACGAAGGAGACACAGCCAGTGCGGTCTACATCTCTGTATCAGCCTTAAAAAACCACCTTAAATATTTCAAATCTTGAATTAATAAAAAGCCATTTTCCCTCCACCAAGCTTCCATACGGTTAGTAATTTTATCCACCTTCCGCTTTAACGATCAATATAAATAAATAAAAGCAAACTTAATAGATGATACCTTTATGGATATTCTGAAGTGGATTTTTAGAGAGCTTAGCTGCTTGGCTGATTACCGTTAAAGGGTGTTCTAACATTGAATTACTCTACAGTAAAATAGAATTTATTATCTTACCTTACATTTGGAAAATAAATTGAACCATAAATAAATGGCTAGCGCTTCTAAATTTCGTTGGGGTCATGAAGGAGTTATAATGAATTTAAATGGTTACTGAGGAGAAGTCGTAAGTTTTGATTTCAGTTTGCCTCTTGCATTTAAAATCATATTGATCTATATTCTATATATATTTAAATATACAATTTTATATTAGGCTTCTACAAAATAAAACCAACTATGAAAAGATCGAAAAAAAATATCTCTTTAATATATATTTTATTAAATAGTATGCCATATTTCATTTTTGTTCTTTTTTCGGTTAATTTTTTAAGTTTTTTAGAGCTAGTTTTCCACCTTTCAGGTAGTATGAACAACAATTCTCAAAACGCTTTAGCGAAAATCGATTACGCTGATATAGGCTAAAAAACCATTAATACTAAATATTAAAACTAAAATATATAATCCAAAATAAACTGTTACAATGTTTCACTGAACTTTGACCCCCTTCAGGGAGTTTTAAGCTACAGCTAACAGATAATAAATTAATATTAACAGATAATAATTAATAATAAATTAACTAGCAGATACAAACAAAATCCTATAAACATTGAATGATTCAGTATTCGAACATTATATAACATTATATATATATATATAATATATATATATATATATATATAATATTATCAATGATCAAACCACAATATGAAATGGGAAAACAAGACTAAAATCTTTCAACCGTAACAAGTGTCTTCGTCAGATTCAAAAACCTAACTGAACCCAAACCAAGAACACCCAACCTAAAACTAGTTGGGTTTTTGACTCTGACGAAGACCTCTTGTTACGGTTGAAAGAGGTCTTGTTTTCCCATTTCATATTGTGGTTTGATCATTGATTGTTATTTCACGTGTTTATGTAAAATCTGTTTATATATATATATATATATATATATATATATATATATATATAAAGTTAAATGTAGATGAAGAAACATAGAAAAATTAAAAGAAACACACTTACAGTCTCTAATTTTTGATTTGAACCGCTTTCAGGATAGATAAGAGAATCCAAGCGCACTGGCACTGAGACGGTTGGGAACATTGACTTACTCTACCTAATATCGAATTAATACCTACTATAATGTACATATTAACATTACATTAAATTCAAATTCATTAAACAGGGTAAAACATAAATTAGGGAAGATCATATGTTTGTGAAATTAGAAGAACAATAAGCATAAACATTACTATCCTAACAAATCTGCACCTGTTTATAATTACATAAACGAATGTTCTGTGGCGTCTCACATTTATTTTTTTAATAGAGTGTTGCATAAAATGTTCATTTGAGTTTAAGAAAATGGCACTTTGTTTACATTAATTCATATTTTATCCATAAATTTAATTTCATACCTAAAACATTTCTTTGCCATGTTGTGACTGTGTTAATATTCTCTGCATGTTTTAGTTAGTAGATTTCCTACATTGTTTTCTCTTTACATATAGAGGTATTTCCATAATAGGCATCAAGTTTCTCCTTTTGTTGATCTTTTGACTCTAATTAATTTCTCTCCCTACATGAAACAAATGAATTCAGAAATCATGGTGTACTTGTCAAATATACTCTCCGAATTTAATTTTGTATGTTTAGGAAATATAGCACTTTTAGTCTAATATTTCCTTTGAAGTAAAATATCTTATTTTATTCTTTAATAATTAGCTTGTTTAAAAAATATGTATGTTTTTAATTTTTTTTTCTGAATACTTACAATTTGAAATTATTTGTTTATTAAATATTTTAATTTGAAATTATAATATCCTTTTTTTATTTATTTTATAACTTTTTCATATTTAGATCTCGTCATATTTAAAAAGTCATACACATGGGTATATTCAAGACTTAAGTAACGATGCTGCTTTGGTCCATTGTTATCGTACACATACCGAGTACGGCTGTTAAAGTGATTAAAAAAAAAAGTTCCAAAAACATAACCTGTTATACATTTTCGTTTCTTAAATTAACTTAATTGAGAATTTTTTCAAGAAAACGAAACGATCCTCCTGTAAATTATAAGTCGTTTGGGCATTTTGTTTTGTGTGAACACATAGAAACTAACATTTGATTTCTTTATTTTCACACGAGTAGATGCTCATTTTTCACTCGTATTTTACAAAAATTCAGAGATGATACGTGGTATTCCAAAATATTATTAGAAATTGTGGAATAGTACAGTCCTTCCTTAACTGTCATTAGATCTGGAGTTTCCTTTTCGTTTTGCAGCTTTAGATACTGAGATCTAGAGATACTTCTTACTTAGTACGCGGGTAGGTAGGACTCATTTTATAAAGTCAGCAAATTATGATAAAAGCAAACCAAATTAAAATCAAATAAAAATACCTGCATAGTTTTAGCTAAATACCTGTATATGAGCTGTTTTTTTTGAAATTGGTACAAGTCCACGTTATAAAAAAAATGAGTAACTGTAATTTTATTAAGATATAGATATTTTCTCTTCATATTTTTAATCATACATTCAATGGAGTACGATTTTGCCATAATATAAAAGAAAAACGTTTTGCTATAAAATGTTACTACAAAAATATTTTTGTTGAAAGTGGAGTAAGTCCATTTCTAATAGTTATAATTAAAACAACTTTCTTATTGCAATTATTATTGATTATTTTCACTGCACTGTGCACTGTATTTACCATGAATACTTCGCTAAACTAGTAGTAAAAGACAGATAATTTCAAAATTATAAGTTTTTGTGTTTTGTTATCTTATAAAAAAAAATATAATTATTTACATTATACATTTGTTTATTCATATCGCTTTTTGAATATAACTAATATTAACTCTTAATGAATTTGATTACTCGAGTATTTTAATGGCTTCATTATTACTTTTTACATTAAAAATCCATTTTAGTAAAGCTAATGTCTATAAAAACATGGACTTACATTTACTCTAGTTTTTATTTTTGTAATACGTTATTTTTGAAAATGGTATTAGTCCATTTTGAGCTAAGGAAATCATTTATTTTTTAAAAAAAATTATTAATTATTATTTCATAATAAAATTTAAAAGGTGTATAGTATTAAAAACATCACTCGAATAGATTTACGTTTGCCAATATTTTTAAATTAACTCAAATACAAACCCTTAATTATCTCGATAAATAAAAAAATGGACTTATACCACTTTCAAAAATAACAGCTCATATCTGTGTAGCTAGGCAAACACAACTTAAAAGCCCATAACGCCGCTTCTAACGTTGAATTTCCAATCAATTCAAATCTTAGCTTTTAATTTAGACATACACAAATCTCCTGACAAAGTTTCAGCTCGTTGACTAATAGTGGGTGAGTTTACTTGTGACAAAATTTTTAGACAAACAAACCAGACAGACATTTTTCTAATGGTGGATTCGGTTTCTCTAAAGAAAGCATGGGATCCCTCCAGGGGTGCTCGCATCCGGGTGAGTAGCCACTTTTGGGAGAAAAGTAGTGCTGTAACTTTAAGAACTTTATTTCCTTAGTTTAAGGAAATTTCAGCACTATTTTTTTTAAAAAAAAAACTTTTTTTAGGAAATTCTAAGGAAATTTTCAAAATTTCAGGTCGATAACGCCATAGAAATCCTAAGTTAATAGCATTTTCATTCAAAAAAATAGTACTTTTGATTTTATTATCTTTAAAATCAATTTTAAAATTAATTTTTATTATATTACTGACAAAAAGGCAATTACTTTTTGTCAGGTATATTCAAATGTTAATCTTGGATATCCTTTTGGTCCGTATGTTTGATTTTTTTTTTACATATTACAAAATTACATTTTCTAAGCGTTTCGAAGGTAGTACTTCATTTTCCTATTTTACTATATTTGAAACAAGAGTTATTATATTTTGTAATGTTTATTCAAATATCAATCTCTGAAATTTCTTGTCTAAGTCTGTTTTTTTTTACATATAATAAAAGTGGAATAAATATCTCCTTTTGATAAAAAAGTTACTATGAGTCCACATCTTTTTTCCTTGAACAAAGTATAAAATGTAGGGGGTGCGAGGTCAGATCAAATTTTGTTTAGGGGTACAGTAGTAAAAAAAGGTTGGGAACCTCAGCTTTAATGTATAAAACGTAGCGATAGCTTGAAATGAGTCAGTTCTAAGAAGTGCACAGACAAAACCTTTATTTTATTTATACAGATTACATGCATATGGTTAACTTAAATAGGTTATTGATTAATTTTTTTTGCAGTTTCCCTTCGTTTTAATTGAGTTCAGATCAGTTTAATGTTTGGAAGGAGTACAGTGCAGTCACTCTGGGGAAATAGCCAGCCAACGCTTCTGGAACCCATTAATTAATGAGTTATAATTATAAAGTTAGATGGACTTTGAGTAGTTAGTTCACCCTTAGGACCTGAGCTGTAGTCTAGAACATTAAGTAGTCTAAGCTAAAAGGTCTAATAACACTCTGCTTTTAATTTTTCAATTTAATTTTTATCTACCTAACTCCACGAAAAATTATGTTCTTGTTAATTCATTTAAGTTTTTTGATTGTTTCAAAACTTAGGTATTCAACCTATAAAAAACTTTAAAAACGTGGCAATTAAAGCTTTCTTTTCCATTAAATTTAAAACATTTTTATTAAATGAAAAATTTAAACGAATTATTATTTCCTTTTTTTAAAAGTTAACTGTTTTATAGATTTATTAGTATTAGGTAGATGATGTGCGATGAGTCTCGTACATACTGCATTCAGTTTAGTTCCCTGGTCCCCTCTCTTTGGTATTTACTTTTTCGATAAAAATACGATCCGAAATGAACAAATAAAGTTCAATGTGCATAAAAAAACATAGGGAAATTAAAAAAGACACACTTACAGTCCCTAATTTTTGGTTTGAACGTCTTCAGGAGAGATAAGAAAGCACTCTAGAGTTACTATTTCTTTATGATAAAATAAAACCTTTTGGGTCCTGGTGAACTCTACACTGCAGGCACCTCCGCTAACATCTCTGTCTCTGTACAATGCAACACTTAGATTTCTTCAAACGATAGCATAATCTCTACTGCATTCTTTCTTTTTTTTTTTTGTATTTCCAGCTACCTAAACGAAGATTTTCTTGTTGTTTTCTTTTAGTTTTGTAATTAACATTGTATATTTTATTATAGTTAAATTTAAAAATTATAGTCTTTGAAGTCATTTATTGTAGCTTAGATGTCTGAAAAGATAAGGTATAATATTTTTTTGTTTATTTTTATGTGCATTATTAAATTGAATATATTAATTGAATAGTGAAAACACTCAATACCCTGAGTCTAGTACATAACGTATTCACTTCAGTTCCATGGTCCTTCTTTTGGTATTAGCTGTCAATACAGTTTATTTCAATACTGATTGTGAATGTATTCATTTTTTTCCTAAGTCCGACTCTAGTGGAGCCTTCACCCCTTTTGTGCCTTACAAGGAGTGAAAGTGTGGTTCATTAGTGATTCAGTACACATTTAAGCCCTAGACGAGCCAATACTGGGTGTGCCAAGAGTGTTACTTCTCCAAGTGTTGAGCACATCCAAGTGTTACTTATCTAATGAGGAAGGAGGTTAGCTCAGTGACAACGTGCTCACCTCTGGGGTGATAGGTCTGGGGTTCAATACCCACTCTGGCCTTCGATTTATTCACGTAGAAGGTGAATAAATCTGAGCTCGTCGTCCCTCGGAGAGGACGTTAAGCCGTCGGTACCGAGCCTGCTCTCGGGATCTCTGCTCTAAATATACTTGAGTTAGACAAAATTTAGGAGTCCCAATGTAGAATCAGTCAGGACCAATGTTTGGCCTATGTGTGTTTTTGCGGGATTGCCACTGCAACCTAACCTAACCTACTGATCCAATGGGAGAGGAGGTTAGCTCAGTGACAACGTGCTCACTTCTGGACTGGTGGATCCGAGTTTCAATATCCACTCTAGCCTTCGATGTATTCATGTGGAAGGTGAATAAATCTGAATACGTCGTCCCACGGAGAGGATATAAAGCCATCGATCCCGAGCCTGAATGATTTAAAGATCCCTACTCTAAATAGATTTGAGTTAGACAAAATTTAGGACTTCCAATGTATAATCTTCATTTTATGGTATCTCTAAGGGTCAATGATCGCCCTATATGTGTTTCTTGTGGGACTACCACTACAGCCTAACCTACTTATCTAATTCGAACTGGTGTCTTCAACATTGCTATGACCATCGGCTTTAATGTGTTAGTAATCAGAAAAGATTCTGATCTAGGCATATTTTTTATCATCCTTCAACTGATTATAAGGAGAAACTCGCCCATTTAGTTGGTCATTATCCGCCAATCTCAATAATTGCCCTTGGTTATCTATTCTGGGGCCTCTTTCAATGAAATGAGGACACTTATTACCCCTATAGTGACTCGAGAAACTAGTTTGATCCTATCGGGAAAACGTAGCAACAATGAAAACAGGATCATATCAGAGAAGCAATTAAAAGAAAAATTATCGTTTCATTTTCTAAAATACAGAGAAGATATCAATTTCCCCAATTAGTTATTTTTGCTTGATTAGTGTTATAAATAAGAATACTGATTAGAATTAATACAATTTTTAAAAATATAAATTTTGAAGTAAAGAACTTTTTGAAGTTATCGAGAAAATAACTTTATGAGTTTTTATTGTATTAGGCGGGCTTGAACAAGGTAGCCCATAAATATAAACTTTAGGTTTTTTATCTGTACCTTTGAACAATAGAAATGACATCCAATTTAAAGAGCAGGGATCAAATTTTCTTGCAATTTTCCGAACATTTGCATTTTTGGTGCAAAGAAATTCCGAATTAGTTTCCCCATTCTTAACAATGTTTACTGACCTTAACTAAAACAGCCGGATGATTTAGCAGTAGTGGGCCACTGGTTTGGAAGTGGTGATTACGACGTGCACTGATGTGCATGGAAATATTCATTGGCCTTTCATTAATGACCATAAGCATAATTTACTATTATTAATGCAACTGGAGTGACAAGAAAACAATACAATTTCGCTTATTTAAATATACAAAGTAAGTATTTAATATTCGTTTAAATTTCCATGAAATGAATAATAATAAGAATTAAGATTGTTTAAAAATGTGAGGATATTTATACGGGATTTTTATGGTCAAAAGTTGTAGACATAATGGAAATTAATAGCGGTTGTATTATAATATGACTGCACTCTAAATGAATAAAGTTAATCTTCACACAGGAAAATGAGGGGACAAAACTGTGGAAGACCCTTTGCAAAACGTCTCCTTTAGATTGTATAACTTTATACTTGAATATTGCGAAGTAAAACTTAACAAACCAACAACAATAAGATTATATTGAGAAGAAAAAGCAGATGGTTTGCTTACTTGCTTTTTATATTTATTTTTTTTCATCCTATTCCCCCTCTCTTATATTACAAAGAGATTTAATCTGCCAAATAATATCTTCAATTAAAATTTGATCTAATTTGAAAAAGCTCAAACTAATGTCAACATACTTTTGCAATTGATCTACGTAAATGGAAATATGAATGATTATATATATATATATATATATATGAATAAAAATCAAAATAACACTTGATATAATAGATGGATTAATTTACCACAATGAAAACAATTTTTGAAACAATGCTCTAAGGCCTTTCGTTAACACATCTTCGGAGAGCAAGTGAACTAAAAAAACAATAAATAATTGTTAACTTGGCTGATTGAAATTTCCAGAATTGATGGCAACCCTGAATGTGTTTAATGATGAAGTCTTCATCTGTTTAATTATCCCGATAATCAAAACTTCATCTAATTTGTAGAGTCCTAGGCTATTGTTCATCAACTTCTCATAAAAGTTCTTTATGAGCGCACTTTCTACGATATTTCTTCTTCTTTCTGAAGACATGTATATTAATTCATTTGCTTCATTCCAATTAATCACATGATTACTGTTTCTTATGTGTATTAATTGGAATGAAGCAAATGAATTAATATACGTGCCTTCAGAAAGAAGAAGAAATATCGTAGAAAGTGCGCTCATAAAGAACTTTTATGAGAAGTTGATGAACAATAGCCTAGGACTCTACAAATTAGATGAAGTTTTGATTAACGGGATAATTAAACAGATGAAGACTTCATCATTAAACACATTCAGGGTTGCCATCAATTCTGGAAATTTCAATCAGCCAAGTTAACAATTATTTATTGTTTTTTTAGTTCACTTGCTCTCCGAAGATGTGTTAACGAAAGGCCTTAGAGCATTGTTTCAAAAATTGTTTTCATTGTGGTAAATTAATCCATATATATATATGATCAAACCAACAATTAATCTTTATTAATCAAGCACAAGAAAAACGAAGAACACCGACAAAATAACTCCTTCACTGTGTCGACATCTGTTATCAACTATTGGACAGTTGTTTACAAAATTTACTACTCTCTATTGATTGCGTGTTATTTAACCCTAATACCATTTTGTGAGCTTTAGAAGAAGCATTTGTTTGACTCCTGCTAGATAGATCTTCCCCTGATCTTAACTCAACGTCAGTCGTTCTCTACCTTTATTTATTTGTCCATTTTAAACAAATCTGTTTACCTATTTATTTCTCACTTATTTAATTTCTTAAGTTTTCCCTTATTTATTTTTATTATTTGTTTAACTTTTGTTTTATTACGTTTCACCGGAAGTTGACAGCACTGATTGATTGCATGTCTCTTCGGGACTTTCACAACTTTCTATCTGATGATGAGACATTTGAAATATAAAAATTATGCGGATACAAATAGTATTTGTGATATCTTATATCTGTTTACTATATGTGAAGAGCTGAGTGTTTATATTCCCTGAATTTTCTATATTCTATTTAATATAAAATCGGAAAGACGATCCAAACTGGAACACACAATACGAGTTCAAAAGCGATGAAGAGTGACACACACAGTAAAGAAACACACTCAAAACTCAAATGTTTGACGCAACGGAAGTAACCTGTTATCTTCTCTCTCTCTCTCTCTCTCTCTCTATATATATATATATATATATATATTATTATTATCTTTATTGTACTTTTCTTTATTTCTAACTATACCTTCCCTATTATTTCTTACTTTTATTCAACTCTCTTTCCTTCATTTATTTTAATCTTTATTAATCTATGTATTACCTATTAATCTATTTGTATTGTTGACCTTTCAACTCTTTTATTCTTATCTTTATTGTACTTTTCTTTATTTCTAACTATACCTTCCCTATTAATTCTTGCTTTCATTTAACTCTCTTATTTTAATACATTTTCTTGTTCTTTATTAATCTTTTATCCTTCATTTATTTCAATATTCTTAATCTATTTATTACCTATTAATCTATTTATAATGTTGACCTTTCACCTCTTTAATCTAATCGCTTTATTTCTTGTTCTTTATTAACCTTTTATCTTCTATTTATACTAACCTTTACTAATCCATTTAATTTATTAATACCATTGACTACCTCATTGATTTTGTTTAACAAATCACTTGGCCAACTCCTTTTCCAGTTGAATCCTGTTAGCAGGAGGTTAGTTCGCAGGATCGAATCTCTCAGTCTAAAGATCGTGAATGCCGAGACTGCGGTTAATTTTAATGATATCTGTTTGAAAGATGATCTGCTGCCTATTTATACCAATATATATGAGTCGTTATCAGCCTTTGAAGTGATTCATATCTATTCCTGACGACGAGGACATCGAAATATAGTAGTGAGTTCAGTGATTTCTTTTCTATGTGTTCTTTTGAAAATTCTAGTTTATATATATATATATATATATATATTATATATATATATATATATATATATATAGTTCAATGTACTAAAAGAAACATAGAGAAATTAAAAGCACTCACTTACAGTCTCTAATTTTCGGTTTGAACCGTCTTTAGGAGAGATAAGAGACGGAAACCAAGCGCACTGGTTCAGAGATGGTTGGAGATCCATCAGTGTAAGTGGATGTTTTTAATTTCTCTATGTGTTTTTTTTTTTGTACTTTGATCTATATTTGTCCGTTTCGGATCGTATTTCCAACGAAAAAGTATGTATATATGTATTATTAATCGAATGAATACATAATAAAGGATTGTTGATTTGTAAAGAAGCTAAGGGTTTTAGAAAGTTGAATTGGGACTGGAGGAATCTCGCTGAGTGACGAGAGAGGCTGGGATAAGGAGTTGATCCCCAGGGCCTGCGTGATGTTAGGGCCAATAAAGACTCAGATCGCCACTGTCCACCTGGGCTCGCTCTTAGCTAGCTTTTATTGTCGTCTAACTCAACTCTTTCCTAAATTATATATAAATGGACTCTTTTACAATTGCTTTAAGTTGACTGACTCATGTACCTGTTTCAGCCTTTAAACAATTAATAAAGGATTATGCATATTTAACAAATTTTATAAACAAATATCGTGTAATATGTTGCAATGATTTCTCCATTCAAAGAAAGCAATTTTTTTTAATCGCTTTTAATGTTTTCTCTGGTATCAAATCACTGTAAATAACAAATAAATAGAAAAGTCAATTTCATCATTAATTTGACATAATAAATTTACAAATAGCCTTTAATGTATCCAAAAATCGACTATTTAAATTTAATCTGATTTTCCGTTGATACTTCCGTTATGACAATTCATATAAAAATATTTATCCTGTACAAATGTTTATATTTTGTTATAATGAACTCGACTATAAGTAAGCCAAAAATAAATTAAGTATTTATTTGAATTAACTGATTTAAAAAAATTATAATTTTATTAGACGTAAAACTCTCTTTTTAACACTTCTCTCAACGCCTAACTAAATTCGAGTTATCAGTTTAGTTCTGGTTACTGTTTAAATCTGTTTACACTGATTACTACGTCTGTTTAGTTTAGTTAATCAATGTGCTTAGTTCTTCATATTTTGTTTTATTTAACACGTATGATGTATACACTTCTCAGAAATGATCGAAGTAGTTTTTTGTAAAGAAAAGATCTTCGTCAATTTAATTTGTAATGTAATACTTAGTTTTTCTGATTTAAAATTTTATATTTCTATGTATAAAAAAGGTTTCAAATAAAAACTGAAACGTTAGCAACGAGAGTTTAATTTGAACCTGAAGAACTGATCGAGTCTTAATAAACTTAACTTTAGTGTTTGTTTCTATCCCAGGTGATACTTTCATCAATATATATATATATATATATATATATATATATATATATATATATATTCTATTAAAACCTATGTCTATTTCTATTTTGACACATTTTCGAATTAATTTTTCAAATTTCCTTACCTCTGGCTTCCATAAGTTTGGGACAAGATAAATCAGTTCTCCAAAATTTTTATTTCTGTATATCGACATGTTTCGGTCTTCATTGACCATTATCAAGAATGTTATTTAGAATCGTAGTTTCACAATTTACTTAAAAACTAATGTAATTTTAAACTGAAAAAACTCAAACTATTCGCAAAGTCAACTGCACGTAAACATGACAACAGAAGTTATCAACAGGTAGTGACAAGGTGAGGTTTCCCCAGGGTCTTTTCTTTACCTCTCATTGATTGGTTCGTCTTCTGACTGCCTTCATACAGTTTCAGAATTCTTGTGAATCCACTGGCCTGGCTGTTGATAGTGGGTTCTTTCTCTAGAATAATAGGCTTCCAAAATTTGCAGTCTTATATGGTCGTGTTCCTGTTTTAATATCACGGTGTTGTCATTTAGCATTTCCCTCGTTAATCTTAATCCATGTACTGTTGCGACATGTTCCTTAGGTCCTCCGGATGCAAGATGCATTGTGAGCCTTCTAGAGAGCGTAGTTGTTGTAGAACCAACGTATTTTGAGTGTAAGGACTCGCAGTTCCCTAGGTTGCATTTGAACTCATATACGACGTTGGTTTTCTGGAGGGGTGTTTTCTTTTGTGGATTATTATTCATGACCATTCTTGATATATATATATATATATATATATATATATATATATATATAAGTATACTTCGGGAGCAGACCTTCTTTTAAACACATTTCGTTAAATGCCTTGGTTATTTCCAACTTTGTGTGTCGCCTACATACCTTGTGTGATTGTCTTATAAGAGTCTTCCATTTCATTGGTAACATATACACCAGTTCACCAAATCATTTAATTTTGATATTTACAATAGATCCAACGTTTCGGTCTACATAGACCATTATCAAGGAAAAAACATGAACTAACTTAATTCACAATTATATTAACTAATAATCATTATTAAAGTAAATTAAAATAGTCTAAAATGTACATCAGAACTAAACATAACTTTGTATCAACAGGTTTGTTTTATCAGGTTTACCTTAAACCACTTCTAATTATACTACATTAAACTTACACAACATTATTTAAACTATCTAGTTCTTATCATGTATGTAAGTTTAAAATTCTAGAAATACAAGTGGCCTGATCGTCAAGGTATGGACTTCTTCTCTAAATATTCATATTTATTTACATATTCAATAATATGTAGCTTCCTATGGTAATTTTCTTGATATGATATTTCAATGTTGTTTTCTAGTGTTTTCCTATTTAGCTTTACTTTATGGATATTCATTGTATGTTCTTTCGGTGCTCCGGCTCCCAGGTGTATTGTAAGTCTACGTGAAAATTTTGTAGTCGTAGAACCCATGTTGTAGTCTTTTTTTCCCATTTCATATTGTGGTTTGATCATTGATTGTTATTGATCATTATTGTTATTAAAAACCCAACTGAGTTTTTGACTCTGACCTTTTGACTCAGTTGGGTTTTTGACTCTGACGAAGACCGCTTGTTACGGTTGAAAGATCTTAGTCTTGTTTTCCCATTTCTTATTGTGGTTTGATCATTGATTGTTATTTCACGTGTTTATGTAAAATCTTTATATATATATATTCGCTTGTCTGTGAGTGCGCGCTTATGTATGTATTGTCTCTGTGTAAATGTGTCTGTGTCTATTTCTGTGTAAGTGTGTCCGTGGTGTCCACTATGACCCCTGATGCTTTAATTTTAAGCCAGTAAGATAAGAAAACACTCTTGAGTCATATTAAAGAATCTTATTTTAGTAATTAATTAAAAAATACTAATAAATGTAGAATGATATGCATTTTTAATTTCATATAATTTAATTATTGTTTTGTTTGTTCCAGGTTAGTACTAAACAGCTGGGATCAAGTTTTGGTATTATAATTTTTAATACACACATAAGCTTAATAGAATAAAAGTTATGAAATATATTTAAAAAATAAATTATGTTTTTTCTAACTATAATAAATTAAATTGAATATTAGGATATTAAAAAAATTTGTACTCGTATTTTACTTGGAAAAGTATATGATCATTTCAGATAGGCTTTCTATTTATGCCTCAACAGTGTAGAACCACTTAACTGATTAACAATTTTTTAGTGTCTGAATAATATTTACGTACCGCGAAATTAAAATAGAAGAGTACGAAAGAATTAACTGTTATTCGTGATCTTACTTACACTCTGTTATGTTAAATGAATGGATATCATTGGAAAAGGAGGTTAAAGTAGGTGTAACCTGCAGAGTTTCAAAATCGAAGTAAAAGTACATATTTATAATTCATAAAATTTGAATATTTGCAGCAGATCGTTCTTCAATTTTTTTTTCTTATATGTAATATCACATATTTTGAAATTAATGATTAATACTTTGAAATAAAAGTCCATTTTATTTTTTTCCTATTATGTGCGGTATATAAAGTTTATTTAAAGTACACTTTAATAGTTTATATACAAGATAAATATTGAAAATAAGTTTTAATTATTTATTCTCTGCAAAAAAGTCTAGATGTGTAAAATAATGAAATTGTCGTCCCTCTCGGGCTTTGGACCATGTACAATTAAGCTATGTTAGCTAGAATAAATATTAAGGATTTAATTAATTTTACCTGGTGTAATAACTGGACTTTCACAAAAGGTTTGCATCCATTGTTAGATATAAATATACAATTTGCAAACTTATTGATTACACAAACATTCTACTCTTTGAGTAGAATAATTTGATTGTTAATTAATGAAATTGGGAAGTTTTATCTCCATTTTGTCATTAATTTTCCTCTGTAAAGGACAATTTAATTTTGTTAAAATATTGCTAGCCTTGGTAACAGTTCTAAGAAAGTGAATGCACTGTAATGAAGAAACTAAATATAATTAAAATCTTGTAAAATGATGCTAACTTAAGTAAATAATCCGTTAAAAAAAATTAATATAATTATAAATTTCGACTTTCCTTTGTCTTTTGAACTCAAAAATTGTTTAAAGAGATTGTGGTTGGAGTCATTGAACTTCTTTTTATAGAGCATTTGGTGTTTGACATACAGTAATTAATTAATTACGATAATTATAACAGGTGTTATATTACGAGAATAATTGTTCTATTCATTACCTTCATAAACTAATTGAGTTTTGGAATTAGTCCATTATTAACAGCAAACTGAATGGTGTTGACAGCAAACCTTCAGTTTACTCTTGACAATGGACGAGTTTTAAAAACCAGTTGAGTTCTGAAAAAAAAAAACTTATATGGTAAGTCGTGTGTCTTTCTAATAATATGACTAACCACCTTTAAGTCACTAAAGGTAATCTCAGTTTAGGGTTGCAAGAGACACAAGTTGATCAATCTTTATAGATTTGAATTTGTTTCGAGTACAACTGTCAAGCGTAACTAAATTTGAATAAAACTCGTTTAATTGAAATTAAAAATGCATATCTTTTGCATGAATTTAATTTACATATTTGAAATTATTTTATGTTATGTTTATAATATATCTTTTAGGTTTTTTTTATAAGATACAGTAATTGAATTAATGGATGTATAGTACAGTATGAACGGTATACATTATTATAATATAAAAAGATTTCACATAAACACGTGAAATAACAATCAATGATCAAACCACAAAAAGAAAATGGGAAAACAAGACTAAGATCTTTCAACCGTAACAAGCGGTCTTCGTCAGAGTCAAAAACCCAACTGCTTGGGTTTTGACTCTGCTGTTGGGTTTTTGACTCTGACGAAGACCGCTTGTTACGGTTGAAAGATCTTAGTCTTGTTTTCCCATTTTCTTTTTGTGGTTTGATCATTATTATAACATACAATAACAATTTACGTTCGTTTGTAACTTACTTTTGGTTGTTCCGAACGTAACTAAAAAAATGTATGTCGAAAATTGTTTGTATAGGAATATTTATTATTTCATTTTTGCTGATTTGAGTTACATTTTTTACTTAATTGGAAATAAAGTCATCATTAAAATCATTGAGTTTGACAGATGTACAGTTTTGAGGAACCTTTAGTCTATTTAAAAATGATATCTGAATATGGATCAGTCGAAATCTTAATGAAATTTGTGTTATATATACATATATATCCGTTTCATGTCAAAACCCAACTGTCGACACTGACGAAGACCGCTTGTTGCGGTTAAAAGATCTTAGTCTTTTTTTCCCATTTCATATTGTGGTTTGATCACTCATATATATATAAATTACATGAAACGGATATATATGTATGTATAAGACAAATTTATATATATAAATGATCAAACCACAATATGAAATGGGGAAATAAGACTAAGATCTTTCAATCGTAACAAGTGGTCTTCGTCAGAGTCAAAAATCCAACCTTATACATATATGATCAAAACATAGTAAGAAATGGGAAAGAAGACCAATATCTTTCAACCGTAACAAGCAGTCTTCGTTAGAGTCAAAAACCCAACTGACTCTGACGAAGACTGCTTGTTACGGTTGAGAGATCTTAGTCTTGTTTTCCCATTTCTTACTGTGGTTTGATCATGGATTGTTATTTCACATGTTTATGTGAAATCTCTATATATATAAAACGAAACAAATGAAATTAATATTTGTAATATTTGCTTTTAATTTATTCATTTATTTCCTCTGACAAATGATAGCCTATAGTTTAGTTCTGTCTTTCATACTTTTATTATTTGATTAATACAATAAAAGTATATTAATATATAATATTAATAATTAATTATTATATAATATTAATTAATTATATAACATTAATCAAGAAGTATTTCAAATATAATTCTATTGTGTCTTGTACAGTTTGATGATAGTCGACAGTAGTATTTCGATTAAAGCTTCTTTGCTTGTTTGATTTCATTATTGAATTTAGTCATGGAATAGAATCATATTGCAAGATTTTAACTGTTTTAAACAATAATACCAATTACATTGTAATTATAATTGGTAAAATATTGTAACAACATTAATGAAAAAAAAATTAATTAAATTGAATGTTTAATATTTCTTAGTAGGTGCATTAACAATAAAGTTTAGTGTCTGATTTTATGTTTGGTACTTAGCTAGGTTTATTTTGGGTATCGGTATTACCTGTACAGTTGTTTGGCATTCAGGGATGGCTGCCCCCTAGGGTTCTAACGGCTCTCCTAACGGGTCTGCAGTGAAACCGCTCATTACTGCCTGTGTCTTTCATGTGGGCAGCTCTAATCAAGAGTTTGTTTTATTTTTCGTGTTTTACTTGGCTTAATAAACTAATCAACTGTAATAGTGTTCCAATGGCATTGATATTCTAACTCTATCATTATATATCTAATAGCAATGATTTTAATTAGCTTTAAAATATATATTATTCAATCTTTTTTCATTTAAACAATCTCTGTTTATCATTGGTACAAGTAAAACATTTGCGCAAACAATATACCTTTATATACGGTATTATTGACAGCAAGATTTCACAATAAACACGTGAAATAAAAATCAACATCTAAACCACAATAAGAAATCAGAAAAATGATTGAAAATCTTTCAATCAAAACAAGCGATTTTCGTCAGAGTTCGACTGATACTAATACATAGTCCAACTCAGTATCAGGTTAGACTCTGACAAAGATCGTTTGTTTTGGCTGAAAGATCTTAGTAATTTCTTACTTATTCTGATTTCTCACAGTGGTTTAGACTTTCGTATGATGTTTTAATGAGATATTAGTGACATTGAATTTTTGTGATGAAGTGAAGTAAGTTTTATTTACTTTTTTTATCACACTGCAAATTACTATTTCATTAAATTGGTAAACATCTTCATGAAAAAATTGAAAGGATGGTCTCTTGTTTGTGTACTAAAATTTATCGAAATAATTTTATACAAAAAATAAGGTATATAATATCCTTAAAATGCCTAAATATAGATAACATATATAAAGAAAGAAGAACTCATTTATTTATTTAAATATAACAGATACATGATAACGTAATATTTCTATTGCATTTTTAGGAAAATATGCCTAGCACCTAAAGTGTTTACTTTAAAATATGCCTAGCTCCTTTATGTACAGTTTACTATGAATGTATACAAAAAAGTCAAAATTTTAATTTGGTAGATCTATTTTAAGTTGAACGAGATGGATACAACATGGGTGAGTCGCTGGGCATATTGCTTAATACGCCAATCTGGTGTTCTCATCACTTGGGCAGCACTTGACTTTATCGCGTATCAACATGTTATCAGTATCAGATAACACGTCATGATTCTTTCAAATATCAGGGAAATAGGAGACATATATAACACAAAATATAAAAGAAAAATTACATTCATTTCAATAGTTCAGATTTTCTGAATATTCTGAAGACAATGTAAAGAAAAGAAGAAATTTGTGAGAACTCCGTTGAGTCATTTTGAACCAAGAAGTTAATGCTATGTAATGGAACTATTGATTGTTTATTTCTGAGGTTTGCAGTCGTTGGTGTTCACCTGAAGTATTCTATGGATGTATATTAAGAATTATTTGTATTTGGCATCTATTGTAGTTGCGGGTTGTTTTACATCAGGAACCTAAATTTTACTTAATCGTGATTATTCGATTAAACCAGGGCTGGGGAGCTAGATCGGGAACTGGAGCTCAGAGCCGCGGAGCGAAAGTTTTTTTTTTGGAGCTGGAGCCATCAAAAATTTCACGAACTCCGGCTCCGAATCAAAAATTGTTGACAAATTGAAATTGAAGCGAAATGCTTTATTATTGACTAGTTTTAGTGAACCAATATTCGGTCTGGACGACCACACCCTCACCTTAACTTTTGACGAAGAGGTATTAACCTTTTGTTACGTGTAGGTAGTTTCATCTCTATGTATCTATGTATTAGATGTAGAAATTTGATCGAAAGTCGAGAATTTTGAAGATCTAGCTGAATAGTTACATTATCATTAATCGACAGCTAATATTCTATTAAGCATTTCAAAAACGACGTATACTAGAACAGACTCAAGCACGAGTCAACACTTGGTGGCTACATTCCTTAGTTAGTATGCAGTCACCAAAGAACAATGATTTTTATTTAAGCTTTTAATTAATGCTTTAATTAAAGTATTTGCAGTTGTTAAAAATCCCAATAATGTTTAAATTTACTGCTATTACAATAGTATTGTGAAATATAATTGTAAACACACAATGTTGCCCATAATTATATTTTTTAAAAAAATATAGGCTTTTATTGTATACCATAATAAATGGTTAAACCTTGCTTGAAATTGTGAATGGGTCTGTAGCCGGAGCCATAGCCTTTAAAATTACAGTCTCCGGAGCTGTAGTCGGAGCAGAGTTGATTTTAGGCCAGCTCCACAGCCCTGGATTAAACATTTTGAATGATTACCTGATTATGGGGAGACTCGTGATCGACTTTTTGTCTTCATTGAAAGATAGCGTGAACAAAATGTTTCTTTACTCACAGTAAGAACCTAATACCAGATTAGTAGTTACAAGTTTCAGAACTATGGGCACTCACACTACCTGCTAGACCACATCCTTCAATAATAATACTATTGAAGGTAACATTAATGATTATATGTACATATTGTTCTATGTGATTATTTACTGAAGTATTTACTCTTCACGAATTCACACCGATCATTTTTATTTAACGATAGTCAAAGTAACTCGACACGTAAAACATTATATAAAGTGTTTGTAGTTTTCAGTATAAATTATCTGTTACAAATATTCCTCAGTAAATATGTACGTGAATTATACGAGAGTAATTCAATAATTAATGATTTGTTTTTTGTTTTCCAATGCCCAGACTTATAGGTCCTAGAACCTTTAGAGCTGTTCTAGGAAGAGAAGTGTGGCTCATTTAATATTTGGCTCCTATTCTAGTAATTGGTAAGCCACATTATCGGTTGATTCTACATTAAGAATCCTACACTTTGCCTAACTGAAGTCTAATTAGAATAGAGATCTTTAAGGAGTATATGACAGCACTGAGTTCTTTCTGAGGAACCATCAATAATTAGACAAACGGTTCTGTAGAAAAACCGTTCATTTTTACAAAATAATGCCTTTGAATATAACTTCTCCCAACGATTATGCACGTGTTGCCAACGAGTTGTCATCCTTTTTGTACATCCTTTTGTAAAGAACTCTTTATATTTAGTGTTTGATCCAATTTCCTTCAAATTTTTTTATAATCTCGTTATTCTGAACCTTCTTCACACGTAATCCCTCCTTCAGTGAACTAAATTAATGGTAATCAGTTGATCCTAAATTGGGGTCTCTAAAGGAGATAAGGCAATACTGCCAGACAATTTTGTTGATGTTTCACGGTTTTTTTTGAACAGTGTGACGACGTGCGTTGTCTTGCTAGAGAATCACACCCACCTCGGAGATCCACGACTTTCCACTCTCTTAACATCTTCTTCACTTTATTCAAAAGTATATAACATAACATTGACTATTTTATTGTAAGCTGTGTTTCAGAATATTACAAAAAAAAACTCGGCTTTCAGAGTCCCAGAACATCTCGACGGTGTTCTTCAGTCACTGAGTTTCGTCCACTTGAACTTTTCTACCCACTTGTAAACATCTCCGCTATTCGTACAACTTTCACCGTACACTTTAGACATTCTACTGTATATAAATTAGCTATTTTTTAACTTTTAGCTGGTAGAAAATCAAACACAGAAAGTTGTTCAGCCTATACGAATTGTTGACCCTACTGCTAATTAGATCCAGTAATGTCAACTTAATGCCCTAAAAGAACTAAATTTGTCCTACCAACTCGTTTTCCAGTTCGTACTGTCGTAATGCCTTCCAGAAAGTCTCAAAGAGAAAATCAATCAGAGAGTTCGACGAGATCCAAAACTGGTTGAACATTACTTAATCCTACAAAAATTCATAATTAGTAACAGTTAGACATCCCTTGCTGCTGCGTAACATACACTTGGTCGTCTTCTTACGATAGGTCTTACTTATGACTGTCAACATAGCGTCGTAAGTATGGAGTTGGTTATAAATGACGTTTAATTTGATTTTGTTGATTGCTGTGGAATCGTAAAGGCTATTATCCTCCTTACTTTAGTTCTTCCACATGTTATAGTCTCATAGATGTTCTATATTTTAAAAATCCGTTTTGGATGAAATAAAAAAAAACATTGAAGAAAACATATATCGGAATGTCAGCTTCACATCCCGTTACACAGTTCTATAATAAAAGATAACGTGGACCGTATAATATGAGTGAAGGGTTTTGTGTTCAATTCTTCACAGGTGCTGTATTTCCAGAGCTTTCCCTCAATAGTTTCTGATACCTTAGGTTCGTTGTTCGTGAGTTTTTGTTTTGATTTACAATCCTTCAGTAACGATGTGCTAATTATCTTCTTATGCTGCTAATGAAAGTATTCAGGCATAAAGTTTACAACCTTGTTGACTTTATCCGCTTAATTTAATCTAGATAGCAGGGAACCAAGTGTTATACACCCATGGCTAGCCTTGAATTAATTGTTCTAGGGATAATAATGGCTCAGTCCTATTTATAGCTTGTTGTGTTGAGATTCAATCAATGGAAAATTACGCAAGTCGTCCTTTATCATATTACACACTAATTTGAAGTAACATCAGAAAAACAGATTAGTATTTTATTATTAATATTGACTGATATAAACATTTTAACAGATAGAACTGTCAAAATACCTTATTGTTTTTCTACCTTTATGAATTCTATAGGTGAAAATTATTGGTTACTTAAATCGGCATTATTAGGAGAAAAGTTTGATGGCTAAACATAGGGCACCTGAGAGGAACAAAATGTGCCTCTGTAAGACCTTTTCTGGGCCTCACCATTTCAATTTTATGTACATATATATCCTTTGCTAAGTTTATAATTAATTTCATATATATATTTTATTGTTAGTGTGTATGTATATGGTTTAAAAAATAAACTTAGCTTAATACACAACACGACAACCGTATTAAGTTAAAAAAAAGATAAAAACCTTAAGAACTAAATGGGAATAGTTTCGTCTGGATAGTAACTATGGTAGCTGTTACTGCTGGTCCTCGACTGTTACTGATATTTACCAGTTTCGCAAAAGTTTATATACAGAATTTGCGAAGATGTAAGTAGGTTCCGGTTGGATTAAGCTGTAGACATGAAGAAGATAAAATTAATAAAACTAAATCTTTTGTTAAGATGTTAGGGCTAAGATATCAAAAGCTGCTGCCGATTGTGAAAGATTGGAATTAAATTCATCAAACGGAGCCGTTTTTTATAGATTACTTGATAAAAATTCTATTATTTCAGTCTGTTTTTTCACTCCCGAGACTCGCAGACTATTTACCTGTAAAAAAAGTCAAAAAAAGAGCCAACTTACAGACAAATTCAAACAAGGTACATTTTAATGCCAACCACTTGAAATGAAGTAAAATTTGATGAAGGTGAAAAAAAAAATGGTAATCTGGTAACCCTTGAGCAATGGTTGTGGCAGTGAACTATAATTTCTTTTCTTCTTCAATTCAACAATAAAAAAAGAATCATGCATATTGCCCATTTCAGTTTTTAACTTTGGTATTCATGAGCCTTCTAGACTTTTATGACCCCCCCCCCCCCTCTTGTCGGGCCTGCCAAAAATAGTGTTGACCAAAAAGGTTTATAAAAATATTTATAATTATATAATCTAGTATTTGTATATGGTAATTTCACGATCTGAATATGTCACTTGCTCATTACTTGTTAGTTGAATTAATTTATGTAACAGTATTATTCGATACTACTTACTTAGTAAAGAATAAAACCAGCCAACTGAAGCTGAAGTTGGTGAAAGTATTAATTGTGGATTGAATAAGTCGGAAGCGTTAATATAAAGATAAAAATACCTGTCATCTTCTATCAGCGAAGTCTACCATTAAATACCTCTGTCCAGTTTGGGTGAAATTTATCCAAATGAAAATTCAAGTTGGAAGACAAGATGTAAGTGACCAGGTTGGTCCTGGTAATTTAGTTAACGGAAGCAGGCGTAGCTTTCTCTCTACGAAGTCGAGAACCACTTTCACTGACGTCACACCTTTTCTTAGTCTGGTCCACACAAGGTCAGGCACTCCTACATCCTACTTCAACTTCCTAGCTATCATCAAAACTTCTAATACTATCCTTTACAGAAAACTCTTTACAAAGTATATTCTTAAATTACATTAAAGTTCACTAAAAATAAAATTAGTTTATAAAAATAACAGTTTGTAGAGACTGATCAACTACCATGTCAAAATATTATTGAAAATCCTTCAAATCTACTCTTATCACTGTTACATAATCATTACCAATGGCATTTTATGTTACAATCAAGATAACTAATATTTTTTAATTGAGGAGTAACTTCTTTGATACTTTTGTTTACTTTCATTTCCTATTATGGACCAGTAAAACTTTAATTCTCAAGAGGACAGGTTAACCCTGTGCTAAAGTGCTGGCATCTGGACTGGTAGATCCAGGGTTCAATACCCACTCTGCTCCTATATTTATTTACGCGGGAGGTGAGTAAATCTGAGCACGTTGCCTCTAAGTTGTCGGTCCCGTGCCTATACGATGTCAAGTATTCATTAAAGATCCGTTCTCTAAATACACTTGAGTTAGGCAAAATTTAGTATTCGTAATGTTGAAAGAATGTTCATTGTGTGGTATCAAAAAAGAGTCAATGTTTGGCCTAGGTGTGTTTTCTTGTGAGACTGCTACTGAAACCTAACCTATACTGCCTCAAACTGAGATAATTTAAAATTCTATGTAAAACGTTCAGTCTACATTTTTTTTATCCTACTAACAAAGATTTAGTCAATAAAAACGGCTCATAGATCTGTTTGCTTAGTTGTTTTTAATTTCTATACATTTATACACCAGCAAACGAAAGTATCAATATATTAGACCCTTCGAATTTTAACTTAGATACTCGTAACATTAGATGAGCTAGTTAAAAAATAATGTAACCTTAATCATCTTCTCTTTAACAAATTTATAAGTGATTTTATCTCATACCTATGAACGATTATCTAAGAAGTTTTTCATCCTGGTGTGCTATTAATCTGAGGCATATAGTAAACATTTGCTCTCGCATATTATTAAGATATAAATAAATCTATTTCTGCACTAAATTTTTATGATATGAATAATTATACTTTTAAATATCTAATAGATTATATATATATATATATATATGATCAAACCACAATTAGAAAATAGGAAAACAAGACTAAGATCTTTCAACCGCAACAAGCGGTCCTCGTCAGAGTCAAAAACCCAACTCAGTTGGGTTCTAGTCTTGTTTTCCCATTTTCTAATTGTGGTTTGATCATTGATTGTTGTTTCAAGTGTTAATGTGAAATCTTTATATATATATATATATATATATATATATATATATATATATATATAACAGATTCAATAATATATCGACCGTTTGATAGAATAGGTGTGTTCTCTAATCGGGGTTCGGTCAATTTTCCAGGATAAAAAATCAAACTCTCGTTGCCAACGTTTCGGTTTTATTTAAAACCTTTTTCATAGGCAGAAGTAAGAATTTTTTAACTAAGAAAATGAAATTTACATTATTTAAAGGAACAACAATGTTAGCCGGACAAAACCTTCAACTAGACTGCTACCTTTGACTAGACAGTCTAGTCGAAGGTTTTGTCCGGCTAACATTGTTGTTCCTTTAAATAATGTAAATTTCATTTTCTTAGTTAAAAAATTCTTACTTCTGCCTATGAAAAAGGTTTTAAATAAAACCGAAACGTTGGCAACGAGAGTTTGATTTTTTATCCTGGAAAATTGACCGAACCCCGATTAGAGAACACACCTATATATATATATATATATATATATATATATATATATATATATATAGACTTCTCGAGGATGTCCAAATGTTCTGTCGAGCCCTCCGCTGGCAGTTCTATTGGAAGTCCAAAGGAGACAATCTATCGTCCGGTAACTGTAGGATTCGTCCCTCCCTTCGTAAATTTAATCCCCCATCATCCCGCGAACCTTCACCCCTTCCTGCTTCTCATCCACTTGAGCAATTCATCACTCTACTGCTGACTAAAGTCAGTAGCCCTTTATTTTTGAACTCCCTCAAACCCAAAGACAACCTTACTCATCTTGAACGTTTGGCCATCAAAAGTTTGACCCACAACCCTGATCTACTTATCATGCCGCCTGACAAAGGGTCCGCTGTTGTTCTTATGGACCGTGAAACCTACAGAGGAGAGGCCATGAGACATTTAAGCAACCGTGACTTCTACGAGCCTCTTGACACGAACCCTACCTCTCTCTTTCACACTAAACTCAGTGAGTTTATTCATAGTTCTGCTCTCCAGGAGGGACTTACCCAAGAAGAAATCAAGTTGCTTATCCCCACTAATTACCGTTGTCCCGTCTTTTATTTACTTCCTAAAATCCATAAACCCTATAGAATGCCCGATCACCCCCCTCCTGGCCGACCCATAGTTTCAAGCTATGGCTGTCTTACTGAGCGCATTTCAGCGTTCGTTGATGCCATTCTGCAGCCCATAGTTACCCAACTCCCCACTTTCTGCAAAGACACCTTCCACTTCCTCCAAATACTCAATAACATCTCCCTACCGGAATCCCTGGAACATCCTCTCCTTCTAGCCACTATGGACGTCACATCCCTGTACACGGTTATTGACCATGGCGAGGGTTTGGCGGCCCTACAGTGGTTCCTAGACAATAGACCCTTACCCCACATACCCTCCACCGCTTTTGTCCTTCAGCTAAGTTCCTTTGTCCTGCAGCACAATGTCTTCAGTTTTGAGGACCATCTATATCTTCAGACCAGAGGAACTGCTATGGGTACCAGAATGGCCCCTTCCTTTGCCAACCTTTACATGGCCAAACTTGAACAGGATTTCCTCTCGTCTCATGCCCTCCAACCCCTTGCCTACACCCGGTTCATTGATGATATATTTTTCGTATGGCCTCATGGCAAAGATTCTCTGGAAACTTTTATTGAAGCCTTCAAAACTTCCTGTTCATCACTCAATTTCACCCACTCCTTCTCCTATACCTCCTTAACCTTCCTAGATGTAGTAGTGTCCCTAAGCGGCAGGACCTTCACCACCTCCATACACACAAAACCTACCAATGCCCAACAATATCTACACTTCAATAGTTGTCACCCATCCCACACAAAAAAGTCCCTACCTCGTTCCCTCTCCATCCGCATACACCGTATTTGCAGTGACCTCTATCAACGACAGTGTCATATCGACAAACTTAGGGAGAAATTCGTCCAGCGGGGCTACTCTCCCAGGTTTGTTGATAAACGCTTAATACCTGCCACCAATCAATATCTTCCTAGGACTGCCGCTGAACCCAACAGTTCTCCCTTCCTCGTAACTACTTTCTTTCCTGGGGTCCATAGGATCGGGAATATCATCAAGGACATTTTTCCTCTCCTGTCCTCTTCCCCCTCCACCTCCTCCGTCTTCCGAAAACCCCCTCGCCTGTCCTTCAGAAAGCCTCCCAATTTAGGAAACCTGTTTTCCCACAGATCCCTTGAAACTCCTGGGATTGGGGTGGTGCGTGCTGGTATGGAGAAATGCGGCCGTCGCCTCTGCCTTACCTGTCTTTTAGTTAACCCTTCACCTTTCTTCTCCTCACCAACCAACTCTTTCCGCGTCCCACCTAATACCTCCTGCTCATCCAGGAATTGCGTCTACCGACTGAACTGTAGACAATGTGGAGCATTCTACATTGGTTTGACTTCTACCAAGCTCAATGAGCGTTTGAACAACCATAGAGCTTCGGTCGGTCAGCGCAAACAGCTTCCTGTAGCTATCCATGCCAACAGCCATAACCTTTCTTTTAATGACTGCTTTTCTGTTCAAATCATTAAGCTAGTGACCACTGATGACCGTAGTTTGACATTAAGAGCGTCTGAGGAGGCCCACATATGGTTATTGGGGGCCCGATCAGATCCCGGTTTAAATCAGAAGCGTTAACTTTTATTTGTTTTTCCTTTTATTTTTAACTTATATATTCATATATATATTTTTTTATTTTATTATTTTTTTCCTTTTTTTATTATATATATATTTTTTATTTTATTTATTTATTTATTTCTTTTTTTTTTTTATTATTTCCTTTTTTATAATTTTTAATTTATAATTTTTAATTTTATAATTTTATCTATTGTTTTTGCTTTCTCCGTTATCCGACGTTTAGTGCCTAGCTCCTTTTTTACGCTAGTGCTGCTCTCTTCGGTTCACTCTTTATTTCTTCATTCGCGCTCCGTTCTTCGACGTGGGGAGATCTCTCTCACTTCGTCCTCTCTACTAGTCTACTCTCCTGATGACGAACAACAGTTTGAAATATTGAATTCTGTAAGTTTTCTTTGCATTCTCTTTTCTGTGTCGTGCTTTGTGTAATTTAAAGTTATATATATATATATATATATATATATATATATATATTATATATACATATAATATAACACTAAATTAAACAGAGAGACATAGACTGAAACATAACAAAAGACTCACTTGTCATTATTTCGACCGTAATGGCGGTCGAAATATTGAAAAGTGAGTCTTTTGTTATGTTTCAGTCTATGTCTCTCTGTTTATTTTAAGCGTTATCTGCCCTGCCGGACCGTTTTTCGTTTATCATGGATATATATATATATATATATATATATATATATATATATATATATATATGTTGAATGCCAGATTAGATATTGCGAAAGACGAGCCAATCCCTGTTACGTATTACTTTGGGCACTTCTTATTGGTTGTGGGTGTTTTTTCGTTGAACACGTTTCTCCTTAGCACACTCCGTCTGCTCGGCCGCCTCAGCCTTCACTCCGGGAGAGGGCTCGCAGTCCCTACTTAATTTTCCAATAGAGTTGGATGAAGGTCTTGGCGTCCTGGCTTGGAAGTGTACCTCGTCGAACTCGGTGTTTACTATGGGCTTAGTGGATTTCATTAGATACTGGTTGTTGGTGTTTTCTGTAGATTCTATTGTTGTGGGTGTATGTAGACCTTTTCCCCGTCGGTTTCCTCGCACGCTTGGCCGCATCCGCCGTCCTTCCTGGAGAGGGCTCGCAGTCCCTACTTTAATTTCACAGAGTGCAGGAATGGCATAGGCGTCCTTAACGCCTATCGTTAGCAACGACACGAGGAAGGCGCCACGAATTCTTCAAGAAAACACTGCAGTAAAGGGGTCTAATGACAAACGCCACACACACTCAACTTCAACTTCAACTCATAATGCCCATAGCCCGGACCAGATTCTTACGAGGAACTCTTCTGCGTAAGGACGCCTATGCCATTCCTGCCCTCTGTGAAATTAAAGTAGGGACTGCGAGTCCTCTCCAGGAAGGACATCGGATGCGGCCAAGCGTGCGAGGCAACCGACGGGGAAAAGGTCTACATACACCCACAACAATAGAATCTACAGAAAACACCAACAACTAGTATCTAATGAAATCCACTAAGCCCATAGTAAACACCGAGTTCGACGAGGTACACTTCCAAGCCAGGACGCCAAGACCTTCATCCAACTCTATTGGGAAATTAAGTAGGGACTGCGAGCCCTCTCCCGGGCTATAACAAATTGATTGTTAACAAATTATCAAGATAACAATCATTGATTGTTATTTTACGTGTTTATATGAAATCTTTAAATATATATATTAAATGAATAATTGAAAATATTCCGCTGAAGTGATATTCTTTATTAGTTTTTCTAGGTCTGTAAATAATTTCTTCTTTTCTTCATCTAAACATTTGAAGAAAAAAAGAAAATATTTAGAGATCTAGAAAAACTAATAAAGAATATGACTTCAGCGGAAGAGGGTAAAATATTCGATGGAATATGTTAAAACGAAGGACAGTTTGTACATAACTATATATATTTGTATAACACAAGATTTTACAAGAAACAAGTGAAATAACAATCAGTGTTCAAACCACTGATTTAGTGGTTTAGTATTTAGTTATGATACCTGATGATGGTCAGTGATGACTGAAACGTAGGATTTAAATTTTTAAATGTATGATAATCAATATTACATGGGATTTACAAGAAAATCTTTTGGTGATTTATTTCACTTAGTACCAAATGAATGGAAGTGTGAGACCAGAAAACTTGAGAAGCTAAATCGAAAAATCATCCATAGAAAAATTGGCAAGAAATTTAATTGTATATATATATATATATATATGATCAAACCACAATAAGAAATGGGAAAACAAGACTAAAATCTTTCAACCGTAACAAGCGGTCTTCGTCAGAGTCAAAAACCCAACCCAGTTGGGTTTTTGACCCCTGCTGACTAAAGTCAGTAGCCCTTTATTTTTGAACTCCCTCAAACCCAAAGACAACCTTACTCATCTTGAACGTTTGGCCATCAAAAGTTTGACCCACAACCCTGATCTACTTATCATGCCGCCTGACAAAGGGTCCGCTGTTGTTCTTATGGACCGTGAAACCTACAGAGGAGAGGCCATGAGACATTTAAGCAACCGTGACTTCTACGAGCCTCTTGACACGAACCCTACCTCTCTCTTTCACACTAAACTCAGTGAGTTTATTCATAGTTCTGCTCTCCAGGAGGGACTTACCCAAGAAGAAATCAAGTTGCTTATCCCCACTAATTACCGTTGTCCCGTCTTTTATTTACTTCCTAAAATCCATAAACCCTATAGAATGCCCGATCACCCCCCTCCTGGCCGACCCATAGTTTCAAGCTATGGCTGTCTTACTGAGCGCATTTCAGCGTTCGTTGATGCCATTCTGCAGCCCATAGTTACCCAACTCCCCACTTTCTGCAAAGACACCTTCCACTTCCTCCAAATACTCAATAACATCTCCCTACCGGAATCCCTGGAACATCCTCTCCTTCTAGCCACTATGGACGTCACATCCCTGTACACGGTTATTGACCATGGCGAGGGTTTGGCGGCCCTACAGTGGTTCCTAGACAATAGACCCTTACCCCACATACCCTCCACCGCTTTTGTCCTTCAGCTAAGTTCCTTTGTCCTGCAGCACAATGTCTTCAGTTTTGAGGACCATCTATATCTTCAGACCAGAGGAACTGCTATGGGTACCAGAATGGCCCCTTCCTTTGCCAACCTTTACATGGCCAAACTTGAACAGGATTTCCTCTCGTCTCATGCCCTCCAACCCCTTGCCTACACCCGGTTCATTGATGATATATTTTTCGTATGGCCTCATGGCAAAGATTCTCTGGAAACTTTTATTGAAGCCTTCAAAACTTCCTGTTCATCACTCAATTTCACCCACTCCTTCTCCTATACCTCCTTAACCTTCCTAGATGTAGTAGTGTCCCTAAGCGGCAGGACCTTCACCACCTCCATACACACAAAACCTACCAATGCCCAACAATATCTACACTTCAATAGTTGTCACCCATCCCACACAAAAAAGTCCCTACCTCGTTCCCTCTCCATCCGCATACACCGTATTTGCAGTGACCTCTATCAACGACAGTGTCATATCGACAAACTTAGGGAGAAATTCGTCCAGCGGGGCTACTCTCCCAGGTTTGTTGATAAACGCTTAATACCTGCCACCAATCAATATCTTCCTAGGACTGCCGCTGAACCCAACAGTTCTCCCTTCCTCGTAACTACTTTCTTTCCTGGGGTCCATAGGATCGGGAATATCATCAAGGACATTTTTCCTCTCCTGTCCTCTTCCCCCTCCACCTCCTCCGTCTTCCGAAAACCCCCTCGCCTGTCCTTCAGAAAGCCTCCCAATTTAGGAAACCTGTTTTCCCACAGATCCCTTGAAACTCCTGGGATTGGGGTGGTGCGTGCTGGTATGGAGAAATGCGGCCGTCGCCTCTGCCTTACCTGTCTTTTAGTTAACCCTTCACCTTTCTTCTCCTCACCAACCAACTCTTTCCGCGTCCCACCTAATACCTCCTGCTCATCCAGGAATTGCGTCTACCGACTGAACTGTAGACAATGTGGAGCATTCTACATTGGTTTGACTTCTACCAAGCTCAATGAGCGTTTGAACAACCATAGAGCTTCGGTCGGTCAGCGCAAACAGCTTCCTGTAGCTATCCATGCCAACAGCCATAACCTTTCTTTTAATGACTGCTTTTCTGTTCAAATCATTAAGCTAGTGACCACTGATGACCGTAGTTTGACATTAAGAGCGTCTGAGGAGGCCCACATATGGTTATTGGGGCCCGATCAGATCCCGGTTTAAATCAGAAGCGTTAACTTTTATTTGTTTTTCCTTTTATTTTTAACTTATATATTCATATATATATTTTTTTATTTTATTATTTTTTTCCTTTTTTTATTATATATATATTTTTTATTTTATTTATTTATTTATTTCTTTTTTTTTTTTATTATTTCCTTTTTTATAATTTTTAATTTATAATTTTTAATTTTATAATTTTATCTATTGTTTTTGCTTTCTCCGTTATCCGACGTTTAGTGCCTAGCTCCTTTTTTACGCTAGTGCTGCTCTCTTCGGTTCACTCTTTATTTCTTCATTCGCGCTCCGTTCTTCGACGTGGGGAGATCTCTCTCACTTCGTCCTCTCTACTAGTCTACTCTCCTGATGACGAACAACAGTTTGAAATATTGAATTCTGTAAGTTTTCTTTGCATTCTCTTTTCTGTGTCGTGCTTTGTGTAATTTAAAGTTATATATATATATATATATATATATATATATATATATATATATATACATATAATATAACACTAAATTAAACAGAGAGACATAGACTGAAACATAACAAAAGACTCACTTGTCATTATTTCGACCGTAATGGCGGTCGAAATATTGAAAAGTGAGTCTTTTGTTATGTTTCAGTCTATGTCTCTCTGTTTATTTTAAGCGTTATCTGCCCTGCCGGACCGTTTTTCGTTTATCATGGAATATATATATATATATATATATATATATATATATATATATATATATATATATATGTTGAATGCCAGATTAGATATTGCGAAAGACGAGCCAATCCCTGTTACGTATTACTTTGGGCACTTCTTATTGGTTGTGGGTGTTTTTTCGTTGAACACGTTTCTCCTTAGCACACTCCGTCTGCTCGGCCGCCTCAGCCTTCACTCCGGGAGAGGGCTCGCAGTCCCTACTTAATTTTCCAATAGAGTTGGATGAAGGTCTTGGCGTCCTGGCTTGGAAGTGTACCTCGTCGAACTCGGTGTTTACTATGGGCTTAGTGGATTTCATTAGATACTGGTTGTTGGTGTTTTCTGTAGATTCTATTGTTGTGGGTGTATGTAGACCTTTTCCCCGTCGGTTTCCTCGCACGCTTGGCCGCATCCGCCGTCCTTCCTGGAGAGGGCTCGCAGTCCCTACTTTAATTTCACAGAGTGCAGGAATGGCATAGGCGTCCTTAACGCCTATCGTTAGCAACGACACGAGGAAGGCGCCACGAATTCTTCAAGAAAACACTGCAGTAAAGGGGTCTAATGACAAACGCCACACACACTCAACTTCAACTTCAACTCATAATGCCCATAGCCCGGACCAGATTCTTACGAGGAACTCTTCTGCGTAAGGACGCCTATGCCATTCCTGCCCTCTGTGAAATTAAAGTAGGGACTGCGAGTCCTCTCCAGGAAGGACATCGGATGCGGCCAAGCGTGCGAGGCAACCGACGGGGAAAAGGTCTACATACACCCACAACAATAGAATCTACAGAAAACACCAACAACTAGTATCTAATGAAATCCACTAAGCCCATAGTAAACACCGAGTTCGACGAGGTACACTTCCAAGCCAGGACGCCAAGACCTTCATCCAACTCTATTGGGAAATTAAGTAGGGACTGCGAGCCCTCTCCCGGGCTATAACAAATTGATTGTTAACAAATTATCAAGATAACAATCATTGATTGTTATTTTACGTGTTTATATGAAATCTTTAAATATATATATTAAATGAATAATTGAAAATATTCCGCTGAAGTGATATTCTTTATTAGTTTTTCTAGGTCTGTAAATAATTTCTTCTTTTCTTCATCTAAACATTTGAAGAAAAAAAGAAAATATTTAGAGATCTAGAAAAACTAATAAAGAATATGACTTCAGCGGAAGAGGGTAAAATATTCGATGGAATATGTTAAAACGAAGGACAGTTTGTACATAACTATATATATTTGTATAACACAAGATTTTACAAGAAACAAGTGAAATAACAATCAGTGTTCAAACCACTGATTTAGTGGTTTAGTATTTAGTTATGATACCTGATGATGGTCAGTGATGACTGAAACGTAGGATTTAAATTTTTAAATGTATGATAATCAATATTACATGGGATTTACAAGAAAATCTTTTGGTGATTTATTTCACTTAGTACCAAATGAATGGAAGTGTGAGACCAGAAAACTTGAGAAGCTAAATCGAAAAATCATCCATAGAAAAATTGGCAAGAAATTTAATTGTATATATATATATATATATATGATCAAACCACAATAAGAAATGGGAAAACAAGACTAAAATCTTTCAACCGTAACAAGCGGTCTTCGTCAGAGTCAAAAACCCAACCGGGTTGGGTTTTTGACTCTGACGAAGACCGCTTGTTACGGTTGAAAGATCTTAGTCTTGTTTTCCCATTTCTTATTGTGGTTTGATCATTGATTGTTGTTTCACGTGTTTATGTGAAATCTTTTTTTATATATATATATAACTAGCAGACGTGCCCGACTTTGATGGGTATTTTACAAAAATTTAGACTTGATACATAGTATTCCAAAATATTCTTAGCAATTATAGAATAGTAGAAAATATCATTATTAGTACAGCCCGTAACTGTCATTGCATAAATATAAATATAATTATAAAAGATAACTTTTTTAATGCGAGTAAATTATGATAAATATAAACAAAATTAAAATCAACTAACAACACCTACTTGCGACAGTATCAGGCACCTAAAGATACCCGGATATTTTTATTTTAGTTATATAACTGTGTAGATAGCTAAACACCACTTAAATATCCTTGACTTCACTTCTGAGTTGAATTTCCAATCCATTTAAATCTTAGCTTTTAAGTTAAACATACACAAATCTACTGCCAAAGTTCAGCTTGCTACCATATGCCTTACGGTGGCTGAGTTTGCTTGTGAAAAAAATTTTTGACGATCAAACTGGCAGAAATTTTTCCAATGGTGTATTCGGTTTTTCTAATCTATAACACGTATAGATAACTTGAATGAGTCAGTTTTAAGCAATTTACAGATAGAACATTTCTTTTATTTGTATAAATGACAAATAAAACTTCAACTTTTGAGCAATATTAAAGGCAGTATTCTAATTGTACACAATATAGAAAGTGGATGTCTTATGGAATTGTGGGTAAGTTACCTTGAGAGGAACGCGTAAATCTGCTAACTTGGAATTAACGTTGTCTGCTAAGTTATCAAGTTTAAATGTGGAAAGCCAATGTGTGCTGCTTTAAGTTGCTTCAATCAAGTTTGTCTCACAAGCACATTAGTTCAAATGAAATAGGTCGTTTGATCTGCCAACTTCTCCACCTCCATCTTAAACCTAACCGACATTCTCTATACATCTATTTTATTTCCCTTTTATGGAAATTACAATGACTTGTGGGAAACTTTATTTCCGTTATGTTGTAAAAAGAAAAGCTATTCTATCTTATGATGTCATTTCATTTCGCGATACATACATATCATAGGACTCAGAGGGAAAGTGCATAATCGAAATAGTTAATAAAACTAATAAAACTTTTTATGATTTCTGAAACTTTAATTTGTTTCTTTATTATTTATTCCATTTTGAGGTTCATATATGCATTAAACACTACTTTCATTTTGCAAAACATATATTTATTCCTTCCACTATGTATATATATATATATATATATATATATATATGAGTTACTGTTTGCCACCCGAAGAGAACTTATCATCTTATTCTTCTTCTCTTTCTCCTGATGAAGACGAGGTCAAAATATTGAAATGAGTTATGAATTGTTTCGACATGTCTTTTCTTGTAATCGTTCCATATATTTTATATATATAAAACTAAAGTTTATCGGGACTCGGTCAGTTCTTCAGGTTCAAATTAAATTCTCATTGCCAACGTTTCGGTTTTTATTTAAATCTTTTTCATTGCCCAACAAAACAGAGGAAATATAAGAAATAATTCAATCATTCAAAAATCAAACATATAAAAAAAAAGCGCAATTAGTCTTTTTTTCCCTTTTTATATTGTATACAAGGATCATTGATTGTTATTTCACGTGTTTATGTGAAATATTGTTATATATATAAATATGTATTTACGAATTTCTCGCCTATTTCCAATCTGGTTAATTTTTTTGAAAGATTTTCCAGTTTTATGACGGATATATATAAATATATATAGATATTGCTATATTTTGACAGGCGTCGTCATCAGGTAGAACTACTCCTCCGGGAGTGCTGCTCCAGAGAAGTACTTCAACCAGATGACGACGTCTGTCGAATATAGTTTTGAGTCATGTATGCTTATGTTTATGTTTTTCTGTTTTCTTTGTTGAGTGATAATACGTATATAAATATACTGCACAGTTTATATCTATCGCAGCTTCCCGAAATTCATAACTTGACCTACTCTGTTTAAATCTCCTGACAGCAGCAATTATTGCTCAGATTAACCGTTCAGAGACAGACAAAAAATGTCCATAAAAGGAAATATCAAGTAAAATAAAATACAAACTCGTGATTAACATAAATAATCCTTACTTCATAATACCCGAAGTTTAACATAAATGAATTATTCATTCAGTGAAATTATAATTATACATTCTACATTGTGAATGTTTTTACAAGATACTGTAAAGCTGTGTATATAGAGCTAGTATTGCACAAAACACTTGCTGCGATCAATATTTCCAAGTTTGACATCAAAAGAGATGACGCAGGTGAGATGAATTCGGTGTGACATTTTGTCTCCTCTTCAATGGCCAAGATTGAATACATCTCTCTTGCATCATTTTCTTCTCTCATCTCCTCCTGATGATAAACTTTGTTGAATATATATCAATCATGTTATGTGCTCAATTCAATATATACATATAGGTATATAACAATATTTTACAATAAACACGTGAAATAACAATCAATGTTCAAACCACAATAAGAAATGTGAAAAAAGACTTAAGTTCTTTCAACTCTATAAGCGGTTTTCGTCACAGTCACTTAGGATTTGATTCTGACGAAGTCCGCTTTTTACGGTTGAAAGTTCTTAGTCTTTTTCCTCTCATCTTATTTTGGTTTGAATATTGATATATATATATATATATATATATATATATATATATATAAAGATTTCACATAAACACGTGAAACAACAATCAATGATCAAACCACAATAAGAAATGGGAAAACAAGACTAAGATCTTTCAACCGTAACAAGCGGTCTTCGTCAGAGTCAAAAACCCAACTGACTCTGACAAAAGAGTTGGGTTTTTGACTCTGACGAAGACCGCTTGTTACGGTTGAAAGATCTTAGTCTTGTTTTCCCATTTCTTATTGTGGTTTGATCATATATATATATATATATATATATATATATATATATATATATATATATATAAAACTATATTTAAAAAAGGAACACACAGAAATCAAATAACAGAAACTCACTACTATATTACGATAGCCTCGCCATGAGGAAGATAGATGTAAGTCGCTCCGAAACAGGTAACGAATGGCTAGTGTCCTTGAAGAAGTAACCAACAGTGTAGCCAAATTTTGGTGGAAAAGAGGGGGGAGAAGGATAGATGAAGAAATAAAAACAAAATTATTATTAAATGAATGAAAATATTAAAATACAAACTAAGAACACATTGTAAAAAGGAAACTGACAATAACAATAAAAAAGTAACAAAAAAATTAATTCAAAAATTAAATTAAATAAATAGAACAATTAACTATTGAGCTTAAGCCCAGGAGCAGTTCTACCTCTAAGAAGACTAATATGAGCTTCTTCTGATGTTCTCAGATTAACATGTATAGTTATATATATAATATATATAGTTAAATATAGTTTTATATATATATATATATATATCAATGATCAAACCACAATAAGAAATGGAAAAATAAGACTAAGATCTTTCAACCGTAACAAGCAGTCTTCGCCAGAGTCAAAAACCTAACTGATGGGTTGGGTTTTTATCAGTTGGGTTTTTGACTCTGACGAAGACCGCTTGTTACGGTTGAAAGATAGTAGTCTTCTTTTCCCATTTCTTATTGTTGTTTGATCATTGATTCTTATTTCACGTGTTTATGTGAAATCTATATATATATATATATATATATATATATAATAAAATAAAAAACGAAGGAAACACACAGAAAGACACAGACATAACTCACATCGATATTTCGACAATCGTCGTCATCAGGAGGTGCGAAGAGCGAAGAGTCCCGCAGGAAGACAGGGCGGTACTGCGGGACTCTTCGCTCTTCGCTCTTCGCACCTCCTGATGACGACGATTGTCGAAATATCGATGTGAGTTATGTCTGTGTCTTTCTGTGTGTTTCCTTCGTTTTTTATTTTATTGTAAAAAAGTCCGCTGGACCGTTTCTTTTAATTGTATATATATATATATATATATATATATATATATAGTAAAATATAGTTATATGGTAACAGATATATAAATAGTAATATATGTAGTAACATATATATATAAAATTCAGTATAGTAATAGAATATTCTCTCTGAGTATAACTACTACTCGTAAAATGGGATTTAGAAAAGGGATCTAAGCTTTTCAAAAGATTCACGACATGGTGCTATAAGCAGATTTTGTCTAATAAATAATGCTTACTATTAAGCTTGCTTGCTAAGGGTACTTCTTCGTTAATCAAAATGTTGGTTTTTCGGTAATTATTGTGAAGTTGTCTGAAATTATTGTTAGGACCTATATTAATATCTTCGTATTAGTGTTTATAAGAAAGGCTTTGTCGTGCAAATTGTATTTTGTATAAAGCAGGAGAAGTAAATTATCACGTCATGAAAAAATTTGTTATTTTTTTTTACTTTTATGTGTCACTGTATTTTAAACAAAAACCTAATTAATTTTGACTTTTCCTTAAAATGTTGTTAATTGTTTTTAAGTAATTGTTTAATTTTTATTCATTTCGTTCTTTATCTTTATCAGAGATGGAAGTATATACAAAAATGTCATTTGGTGAATACGAAAGTCTAAATCATTTTTAATGGAAGGGGGTGTTTGTTTTAAAGGCTGAAGTTAAACCTCTCGTCGGATGAAGAGCGCGTGAGATGGGTTGGTCCCTCTTTTCTATATTTGCTCATATATAAAACAAAAACTTGTCACAAAGGGCTTTGCTCTAGAGCAATTGTTTTAAAAGGAAAGAAATTTGAAACAAAGGTCATGTTTGTCTGTTCAACTCATCCGTAAAGGATCTCATTTATCATTAAGACCCGACCATAACTGATGTCACATGTTCTACAGTTCAGAATATTCGCAACAACCATTATACGACTATTTTTGCTTAAATTTAAATTTTATTATTTTCAATGCTTAAAAATAATATGATTGAAAATATTTTTGTTTATTTTTTTATTAGAATAACTTCTTTACAGTACTGCACTAATTAAACAAACAATTCAAATAACTGTTTGAACCCACAAAAAATGGTACTACAAGTTTAATATATTGACTTCCGGAGATAGTTAATAAATTTCACCATGCATGAAAACATTTACTGTGGTCTTTACTATGTATAAACTTTACTATTAAGTAAATATATTATCAAACTCGTTGACAGTCAATTTAATTTTCGATTCATTTTATACGATGTTGAATAGAGATTATGAAACCTTTGAAACAGGTGGTGAGAAAAAAATGAATCTGAAAATTTTTTTACAATAAAACGTAAAATAAAAAGAATTAAAATAAATACTTAAATTACAATTATTTAATGTATTGTAGAATTTCAAAAATTATGTCTCCACATAAAAAAAGTTTAATATGAAAACTAACAACTCGTTTCGAACATTGAGTGCTCGTCTTCAGGTTTACATTTAATATATATATATATATATATATATGAGCTTTAAGAACATCAGAATGAATTATTTGAAATTGAATTCAATATATGAATGTTGAATTGAACTATTGAGGTTTTTAAAAAAGGAATTAGTATGAAAAATGACTTAATTAAACCTGAACCTTAATAAAATATGACAACATAAGTAAGAAAGACTTGTAATCACCTGCACTCATGAGATGTTGTTCTACGGCAGGGATTTGGAGAGGGCTGAGTTTGTAGTATTTGACAATACTACAAGCAGTGTTGGTGGGAGGGGGTTCGGAACACTAAATGCTCGAAACGCGTTGTTTTATTATTTTTTTATTATTATTATTTGAGGGTGACCATAGAATTGCGTCTTAAAAAAATAAACTATTGTACTCCCCCCCCCCCCCCTTCTGTACTAAAGTACCCCAGCAGTTAGCTTCAACGCCTCCAAGAAGCTCAACACTTATCCTGGTTCCAAACAGTAAAAGTTTTTCTGTGGTTTTGTTGATTGCCCCGAAGCACCTACCACTGTCCAGCAAAGTTGCCTTACAGTCAGTCAGCAGGTGCAACGGTGTTTCTTCCATTTCTTTGCAAAATCTGCACAAACCATCATTGATAATGCCAATTCAGGCTCCCTACGTTTCGGGAAAAAGCGACTTCCTTTCTCCTTCATCGAGAGGGTCATCTTCGAGTCCTTAGTTGCACTTGTGCGAGATTGGCTCCCACTAGTTAGAGCTTTTAGACCTTCTGCGCTTCCGGAGGATGGTCTACGGATTTCCTTCTTACAGGGCAAAATCCCTTAAGTTCTATCGGTGGTATCTTGTTTGCTCCTGCAGAGCACCGCATACCGGAGTAAGGCTATTTACTCAAGGGGGTCGCCTGGTACCCTTGAGGGTCCGTTCAAAATACAGTAACCCCTGTATCATCCTTCCTTCGGCACGGATCGCATAACACCTTAGATTGGGGCTGGGATAAAAGGAAGGGATTTGGGGATTAGGAAGTATGTGAAACGAAGGTGGTCAGGCCCAGCCCCTGATCACCTTTTCCTCCTCTTTCGTTTGTCCCTGCATATAGCAAGTTAACAGGGTAGCCTTGTGAAGGCCGAAAGTCGGAGTTGAGTGTTAGAGGCTATTAGTGGCGCTTAATCACTCCATTACTGCCCCCAAACGCGTTGTTAGTTTTCATATTAATCTTTTTTTGTGTGGAGACGTAATTTTTTAAAATGCCTCTATATGAGTAAATACCACACTATAACATATTGCACAAGTAATGAATTATTTTAAGTGTGTGTATATTATTTTGTGTATATTAAGTGTGTATAGTATATGGTATATATTATTTTACTATTATTCTAACATACATCATTATTATACATATATATATATATGGCATGCATAATTATTCTTTATGTATATATCACAATTAGTGTGACAAACTGAAAACTATTAAAATGTTTTTGTTCTGTAACATTTGTAAAGTACAAATGTAACAAATGTAAAGTACATGTGCTGGCTGAAATTTATACGCTCATAACATATTGAGTTTGTAGTACATTGAATATTGAAATACTTTGTACTTTTTTCTATTTCAAAATAACTCGTTAAAAGTGGTACACGATTTTTAGAGAATATATTAGGTAGTATAATCTATTTGGCTTGTCTCTGGGAAACTTTTAGATTAAATGAATGTCGATTAATTTTTGAATCAAGCAAAGGTACTGTTTAGACAATCGCCCAACTAATAATAAATATTGTAAAATATAGAAGAATAAGTTTAATTTAGTTTATAAATTTAAATATTTTAATTATTAAGAATGAAATTAATTGTTTTAAATAATTTAATTATTAATAATTAAATTAATAATTTTTTAATTAATAAATTCTTAAAAAAGAACGTTAAGTTTATTGTGACCAGAGTCTTTGATTATGAAGACATTTACATTTCCATGTAAATATTGTCATCAAATATGTAGCAAAATAATGTATGTTATGTGTATTGAAATATCAATTATGATTGTCCCTATATTTATATAGTTCAAATGGTTTTTATTGTTTTAGTAAATAATTTTTTTTACCGAATCTTGTTGTCAGTAAGAATGAGAGATGTTGTTATTTCATAAAAAAAAAAAACTTTTGGTATTTGAGGCATTTAAGAGGGAACAAATAAGATACAGGAGGTATTATTTATGTTTTGAAAAAGGGCGAAGAGACAATGTTGTGTGGGATGATAGTCGTGACACCGTCTTAGGTTCCCCAGAGGAAGAGAAGGCACGTGGCGACAGCCCTTCTTCCGTCCTTCAAATGTGATTTATGTCTTGTCGACAACTCAGAAGCTTGCAACTTAAGAGGGAGGCTCTTTAAAATAAAAAACCCAGCCCCCTTACCAATCCATGATCCCCTAACAGTTGAATCTGTCATCCTTCGTATCAACAGAATTTAGAATATAAATTGCTCATGTTCTTAAGTAAAGCTCCTTTAGACAAAACAGTTTGCGAATAAGGTTGAAACAAAAAGTAATTTTGCTTAATAAGAATATTTCCATATTTACAATATTTTGATTTTTATGAATGAATTATACCAAGTATGTACTAATAAATGCGTATATGTTAAATTAAAATATTATTCAAATTGATCCCCTGAGTATACATCACAGTAATGGCAGTGTGCATCATTTTAATGACGACGTAGGTTAGTTTTAAGATTTGTTAAGGACATATAATATAGTAATATATAATAAATAATATATAATAAAATAACAATATAATATAATAAGGACATAGGTTAGTTTTAAGATTTGTTAAGGACATATAATATAGTAATATATAATAAATAATATATAATAAAATAACAATATAATATAAAAAGGACATATGTTAGTTTCAGATATGTTTAAAATGGGATTAGCTTGGATTAAAATATAAACAGTTTTTTCAGTGAGTAATATATTACTTTACAAATAAAGGCATTGAAAAGAAAGAAGAATTAAAAATAAATTTTCTCAAGTCAAGCAAAATTAATGACTCCAGATGTAAAATTTATTTATGTTATAATAAACCTGATGAGTTTTTCTACGAAAGATCTGTCTCATTTTGTGAAATCTTATTGTTATTTAGATGATGTTTTTTTTTTGTTCATGTATTTATTGTTAATTCTTGTCTTGTTAATTGTTTGTATTTGTATTTGTATTGTTAATATGATAGAAATTGTATTTATCAGGTTAATTCTTGTCGTGATATACGAGTATATGATAGAAATTGTATTTATCAGGAATTGGTTAGTTTCCCAGGTTCAAATCAAACTTTCAATGCCAACATTTTGAGTTAACAATCGTATTTGACACTAAAGAAATAAACTGATATATGAAATTCTGAAAGTATATATAATAAACCATTCCATTAGAGGTTTGAAATGAATAATTTTAGGAGTACAAACATGAACACAAATGTCAGTTTAAATACAATTGTTCTAAGGTATTATTATAAAGACACATTCTTTTCATTTCCTTTCATTAATGTTGAGTAAGATAAATGAAATATTTCAATTTACACGTTTAAATACATAACTTGAGTTGATGTTTTATTTGTTTTATGTAATAAAGTAAATGAAATTTTTCATTTTTAAATGATTTATTGTTTTACTAAATATATTTTACTGTGTATATATCTTGTATAATGTTAAGAATACTATATTAAAAATAATTAATAATTAATACTATATTAAAAAGGTTACAAAAGCTTGGGCCATTAAGAATCTTTGTTTTCATGTTTAATAACAAGAAACAGTAATAACAGTTATTCCTGTCAATCATACTCCGTGAATGTATTTTATTAATTGTCACTATAATTTCTTAACACTGAGTGACACAAGGAGTCACGGGTCGTCTAGTTATAATTAAAATTAATAAATTAGTTCAAATAAAAATCCTTCAATTTAGTTGGTCATATAATTAATCAGTTTTTGCTTTCATAATAAAATTATGAATTTTAAAAATTTAAAAAAGCTTTGCTCTGTCTCATTTTTTTTAATTTTATTTGCATAGAGTTACTCTTCTTTTCCTATTCTCTTTATAGGACGTGCTACCAAAAACATATAGGTATTCATTGGACAGGTAACAAGTAATAAGGCAGCAGGCACGGTTAGCTATTCGCATATAAACTGCTGTTTGTTATTTACACACTCGAAGGATTACATTTTCGTTTCATTTATCTTAACTCGTGAACACGCCTTTCAGTATTCCTCTCATGAAACAACGACTTTCTGCTCAATTTGTTTATAAATCACTTTTTGCCCATCCCTAGCCTTTTTTTCTGAAAAATACAAGTGATATTCATTATTACATTGAGTAGTGAGCCCTAACAACGGATAGAGGTTTATGTAAAATTTACATCTATAATATATCTACATATATAAAAATCTTTATATGCCTATCTGTTTGTATTTCCAATGGCATGATTAATATCAATGAAATTTCACAAAAAAAAAAAATCGTACAAAGTTAAACAGTCTAAAAGGTTAAAGTTGTAGTAAAAGTATAATACTATTTTTGTCTTAAACCACTGTTTTGCTGGAATTTCGGTTCTCATCTTTCAGTAAGACAGAGGTGTTTTTGGCAAAACTAATTGTGAAGCAATTTTGTTTAAAGAACTCATATTTTATTTACCATTATTATTAAAATTTTTCTTACTAAATTTTGAAAAAAAAAATATTATCAGTAAACTGTCCACTGTTCCCATAAAGAAAAAGGTTTTTTTTGAAAAAAAACTCTGAGAACAAAGAAATGAGACTAGGGATTAATGACATTAGAACATCAGGTGAAAGACTTCTGAAACTCTTCTATCCGTCTAAAATATTTTAAGTTTAAAATATTTTCTTAAAAGGCACAATTAAAATCATCAAACACACCATTAAGTAAGGCGTTATTGATGATCAGTTGCAATAATAAAACAAATCTACCCGAACAGAACCAGCTACGACAGCAAGTTATGCATAATTATTATGAGGTTTTTAACTATTTAGAAAGATTTTTATTAATAACAATCAAATAATTTCGTAAATAACAGTAATTATTTATGTTTATTTATATTATATATAATTTTATTTGATATTTGTAAAATGTAGCTAAGGTGTAAGTAACAACTGTAATTAATATAAACGAACGGAATGTGTAATAAATAGTTAAGGTTTAAATAACATTTGTTAATTAATATAAATAAACTATATTTTAGTAAGTAATTAAGGTATACGTAACAGTTATAAATGTTATGAATAAAATACATTTAGAAAAAGTGGCTAGAGTGTAACCATTGTAAATTGTTATTTATAATAAGTAGCACAGCTATAAGTAAAAAATCTAATCCTGTTTAAATTTTTGAGATATATAAAATAAATATATTTCATGTTCCAACCACGCAATTACTACTAAGCCAAAACAGGTTTTTTTTTACATACATATATGCACTTACTTTGCATACATTTTATTTACTTGCACACATGTTTAAGTTAAAAATAGATTTACATATCTTGTGTTTGTTGTCAGGACTCTTTTATTTAGTAAAAACGTGATGAAAGTAACTAAGTAAACGTCTACAATCCATGAGAACCTGTATTCATGTTGACCTTCTAGCAAAAAACTGCGCTAAACAATGTCTACACTCAATCAGATTAACCGTCTCCAAATATTTTCATTGAAAATAGGATTAGAAGGTTATGCAAACAATATAAGAGATGACCTTATTCAATGGAGTTATAAAGTTACCCAGACATATGGGATGATGTGTGTGTGTGTGTGTGTGTGTAAAAACGTTTTTTTTTTTTTTGTTTTCAATTTAATTGAATTCCTTCAATCTAATCCAATGTACGATTGAAAAAGACTTGTGCAAATTTGTTTTATACCTTCACTGCAATTACCACTCTTGAAATTGAAAAAAATTTGACTTTTAAAGAATGTCACATTTACTCTCTTTTTCTTCATCAATCTCTCTCTCCCTCTCATATATATATATATATATATATATATATATATACGTTTCACGATGAATCACAAACACAGAACTAAGGAACTTACTGTCTCTAATTTTCGGTTGAACCGTCATCAGAAGAGTTTATTCTAACCGCTTGTTTCTTGTTCATTATTGACCTTTGACCTTCTCTTTATATTAACCTATACTATCCTTTTAATCTATTTATAGCAATGACTAAGCATGAGTCATCGATTTTAATTTAACATGTCACTTGGACAACTCCTTTTCCAGTTGAACCCTGTTAGCAGGAAGTTAGTTCGTAGGATCGAATCTCTCAGTCTTAAGATCGTGAATGCCGAGACTGCGGTTAATTTTATTATTATTATATTATATATATATATATATACTACTATATATATATATATATATATATATATAATAATTATATATAATATATAATCATTATATATTACTCTTCCCTCCCACTCTTCTCAACCCCTCACCGGATGTTCTCTGCATCTAGTGTTTCAGTTGGGTTTTTGACTCTGAAGAAGACCGCTTGTTACGGTTGAAAGATCTTAGTCTTGTTTCCCATTTTTTTATTGTGGTTTGATCATTAATAATTATTATATATAATGATATAGATATTATATATAATGATTCATTCGCGCTCCATTCTTTGAAGTGGGGAGATCTCTCTCACTTCGTCCTCTCTTCTAGTCTACTCCTGATGACGAACAACAGTTCGAAATATTGAATTCTGTAAGCGTTCTCTTTATTCTTTTTTCTTTTTCCTGTTTTGTGTAATTTAAAGTTATTATATATATATATATATATATAAACCAGAATTTTCAAAAGAACACAGAGAAAAGAAATCACTGAACTCACTACTATATTTCGATGTCCTCGTCGTCAGGAATAGCTGTGAATCGCTTCAAAGGCTGATAACGCCTCAGCCTATACATATATAACGACTCATATATATATATATATATATATATATATATATATATAATTGTAAAATAATTTGAAACTCGGCCGAACTTTAAAACTTTGAAGTACTGACGTTTCATTTTTATTTAAAATCTTTTACAAAAGCAGAAGTAAGAATTTTTAATAGACAACTATTAACTTTCACATCCTTGGAGAACTAACAATGCTAGTAATACAAAACAGTACAAAGGATGTTTTGTATTATTAACCATACTCGTATTTGTTCCCATGGAATTGAAAATTCGGTTTTGCTTACTAAACAATTTCTTACTTCTGCACATGAAAAAGGTTTTATTTAAAAACCAAAGCGTTCGAATTTGACAGTTTTAATTTGAACCTGGAGAAAACTGACAGAGTTCTGCTTTATTTTAAAACTATTGTGTTAAGTGGTCGATATATCTTTCAAGTGTCTATTCATATAAATGACAAGGGTTTGATTTCTATCGCTTATCCGTTGTACTTAGTTTTCCTCTTTCATCTCTCTCCATAACGGTTACTTTGAAAATTTGAGGCTGTATATGTGTGTATTTAAAAATCTTGTTTCTGAAGTGCATTTTTAATTTTTTTATTGTTTTGTTTTTCAGATATTTTTTTCAATGTTTAGTTATATTTATAACTAAAATGAATCAGGGTTCAATCAGTCTAGCAGATTTAAAACAAACAATATTGTTGTTTTGATTGTTTTTTTTATTTCAATTGTTTTGATAGGTCTAAAAAATAGAAGAAATTAAGATATTAAAAAAAATAACTTTTGGTTATGTAGCACACTTACAGTTTGTCCTGAGGAAGTCATATATGTCTAAAAACGAAATTAGTTTTGTAACCACGCTCAATCAATTCATGATCGAGTTCTTCAATATAAAATTCTCATTCGGTAAGCCTGTTACAGAGAAGATAGGAATGGATTGAACGAAATCTAGGGATAGATCTTTTTATTTGGAATGGATGACAACTATAATAATAATAATAATTGATATTGATTTGAACTAAAGTAGAAAGCACATTATTGTGAAGAGTAAAGTAGATTTCTGATAAGGAAATATTGGTGAAAGAAGTATGGTAAATGAAAGAACAGAAAGTGAAAAAGTACTCACAAGAATTTATGAAAGATTCACAAAATGAGGAAAACATCCTCGATCCAGCAGATATAGAAAAGAGGGAACAGTGATCAGATAGGCAAGAAATCTTACTTAAGCTTGGTCAAAGAAGGTGCCATTCTTGTTCCCATTGCAGTACCTCTCAAGTGATAATAGAATTGATCATCAAAACGGAAATAATTCTGCCCAAAAACAAAGTTAGAAAACAGAACAGTAAAGCCATGAAAATGATAAAAAGGGAGATAATTGAACATTATTTAAGGATTATTTAAATAGATTGTTCGTCTGTTCATGCTTATCATTTGTTAACGTGATGGCAATTCTATATCATGTGTGTACGTTTGGCCACATTGCGGGTTATTCAGAGTAGACATCTTTAGAACACTAAAACATCTTTAAATTAACACGAAACGTTGTATAGGCTTAGACCCAAATGCTTTACCCCTCTCCACGCTGCATAGTGTACTAGATTTGTTTATCTCCTAATACAATAGTTCTCAACCTTATTTTCAATAAATTTGATTTAAAAAATTCCAAACAATCTTCACACGCCCTGAAATTTATATTATTCTCAAGGATAAATATAAGAAAAAGAAATCGAACACATTGAATATAACGATAGTATAATTTACAAAAATTGTAATTTCCTTGATATATATATGAAAACATATTTAAAAAATAATAATTCCCATTATTTACCTGAACTTTTCTCGCACCTTAGGAACCCCTCTCTATCATCAAAAGTAATCTAGGGAGGTGGCTACAAGCCTGGAACTCTGCTAACATCGGCAGATGTAACTTCTAAATCTCATTGGATACTTACTTAAAATATAGTATTGAATCAGATTATTGACATTAATAATTCATAACATTATGACGTGTCTGGCAATAAAGTTTAAAACGTGAAAGGTAATATTAGAATAATTGAAGTTGTTTTTAAATACTAAATGACCTTGTTAGATTAAACGTATAGAGTATAAAAGAATATTTTTTCAAATGAAGCTAAAAGCAAAACTTGTTAAAATCTTAACCCAGTTATGCCATTATATGTGACACTTAACTATACGGAGGCTATAATAAATGGGAACAAAAATGAATGGATAAAAAAAGAACATATTTTTCTCCGAGTATAGTTCAACCAGCTTATTTTTTATAATTTGTTATAGACTTTTTTTTTTTTGAAAATACTTAAAACCTTTGGATGTATTAGTATTGGTTGTGGAAACATAGCTGGCACTCATATCTGTTATTTGAGCGCTCACCTAAATCATTCATTCCCTTCCCAATACCATCTTAATAAATCAAAACTTCACCCTCCTACTCTGCTGTACTTGTTTTTTATTATTCCTTCATTCATTTTTTGTTCCGCCTTAGTTCAAAAAATTAATTTTTTAGCATATTAATTGAAATTAAGCAAATGGTTATAACCATAGAATATATTTTATAATAACATTTAGTTTTTATAGTAAATGTATAAATGTAAAATGTAAATGTAAAAAATAGTTCTTTATTCAAAAAGTTGAAAGATTTTTCTACAAGTGTATGAGCATCTAATTTCTTCTATGACTAATATTAACATCTTATTAGTATTAACTCATATAGTATTGAGGTTCTCAGTAAGGGAATTTTAATGTTTGCAAAATATAAATAAATCCGTCTGTAATATTTATACAATTTTCAACTCATTTGACGGTCGTTCTCAGGACTGGAAGTAGTACAGTGAGAAGACAAAAGCCAACTGAATGTACATGTATATACAACAAGATTTTACAATAAACACGTGAAACAAAAATCAACGTCCAAACTACAATAAGAAATGAGAAAAAAGCTTAAGATCTTTCAACCGTAACAATTGGTCCTCGTCAGAGTCAAATCTCAACTGAGACTTGAAAGTCAACTGAACTCAGTTGAGATTTGACTCTGACGAAGACTGCTTGTTACGGTTGAAAGATCCTGAGTCTTTTTCTGATTTCTTACTGCGGTTTGGACGTTGATTTTTGTTTCAAGTGTTCTTTGTGAAATCTTGTTATCGATGAAAACCACATGCTATATAGTTCAGACTTGACTCCAACGAAGCCCGCTCGTTACAACACACAGAGTAAAGAAACATACTTACAAACTCAAATGTTCGGGCAATACGTCTTCAGGAGAAAAGAGAAAGGGAGACCAAGCACGTTGTAGACGTAACAGCAAGTAACCCATTACTTCTTTGGGTTCCCCGCAAATTTGAGTTTGTAAGTTTGTCTCTTTACTCTGTTGTGTTACTCTTCTTCGATTTTGAACTCGTATTGTGTCCAGTTTGAACCGTCTTTTCGTTTATTAAGTGATTATATATACATATTGAACAAGCTGAATAGTTTTGTTTAAACTTCAATTCATAAGAATACTAATAGTAAACCTCCAGTGTAATATTTCATAGTTTTGCTATTTAAAACTTTCATACTTTTGCCTGTGAAAAGTGTTTTAATTTAAACCAAAATGTTGGCAATTGTAACTATGAGGTTAGCCTAGAAAACTGATCGATTCCTGATAAATGTTGATGCTATTCAATTTTCATGGTCGGCACCTTTACCATGTTTGTCATATCTATAATTAGAAATCAACGCAACACTTTAAAATTAGATTAAAAATACTATTTACAGCCTCTTTTTTTATTCTGATCAAATATAGATTCAGATTTCTTTATTTTCTTAATTTTTTTTTTCATTCTGACAATTCAACGTTGTTATCAATTATTCTAAAACTTAAATTTATTCCATATTGTTTAAAATGTATCAGTTTCTAGCTATATGCTTTTAAATGTCTCTAGAAGCAAGTAGGAATATTGTTTCAATAAATTACGATTAAACCAATATCATTTTATCAGAACTAAGTAAGCTTGTAAGAATGTAAATAATGAAATTCTAATATACGTAAATCACGAAATTAAATTTTTGTTAGTTTCAATATTGTTGAAAATAACATTAAAAGAGACAAAAAATGACGATGTTGCAAAAACTAGTTTCGTTGTTTTATGACATTTTGAATAGTTAAATAGGCATGTTCACTCTTTTATAGTCGTATATCTCATGTCCATAAAATTTATGATATCAATTCTAACTTATAAAAGGATGATTAAATGTTAAATTACTGATTATAATTCAGTTTGCTTTTAGAATGAAAGTAAATCATAGATCGTTAATTTATTAAATTGACTATTTAGTTGAGGTTTGATTGCTTAAATTTGTTGATTTGTTAAAAGCAGGGTATAATAGAAGATGTAACGTGTAATGGTCACTTGGCCTTCGCTGAAATGCAGAGAGTGACCATACCCTATTTAGTGACTTCATTAAAGATTTAGTTAGATTGATTAGATGAGATCAGGCTGAATGCAGTTTGCACTGACACACCTCATGCAAGATAAATAGCTTGTTGGACAGACAGCTGCTTCCAAGTCCACTCCTACATTCTTCTTTATTGTTTATACTTTCCATTGTCCCCTATAATTAATTGCTTATATCCACCTGATTTTGTTTATATATTATTCAATCTGAATACAAAATGCTCGCTTTAGGCTTTTTTTCCCCCATTTTATTTGTTTTATAAAATGTTTATTAACTCCCTTAACTTAGTTGCTATTTATAAAAGAGATATTTCTGTAAAAACCCTATCAATTTTGAAGAACAATAAAAAAAAAATATAGAAAGACTTTTTCAACCGGTGCCCATTTTTTGTTCTTTGCTATAAGAAATAAAGCCATGAAGAATTTGATTTCGCAATTTTTAACTGATTTACATGTTTTAGTACGTATGGTATAAAAAAAAATTATAGATACTTGGTAGGTGACACGACTTGGTGATCTAGTTGATATTTTACTTAAAATATTCCTCACTGAAGATGGGTCTTTAGATATTGGATAGTGCATAGTTATGGGAAAATAACTTGTGAACATTTTGTAAATTTAGATGGCATTCGTTTTACCATACTCTAAGGCAACTTACATTACATTTTATGAAATGAAACATTTTGAATCGAAATGTCAAAAGACTGCTATTAAAAGAATATAGTTATTTTATAACTATAAAAACTTTAAAACTTTAAAAGAATTAAGTATAACTTATAAAATTATAACTTATAACTTATAAGTATAACTTATAAAACTTATAAACTTATAAAGTATAACTTATAAAACTAAAATTAGTTCATTGTTTCAAAACTTTGGAGAGATCTAAATCTCTAGTAGTGTGAGTGGTAAGAAGACCCTAAAAACACAAAACTCTGCTTAAAGAAATCCCAATATTGTATTTTTATTCATATAGAAAAATATTTTTACATAAGAAAACCGAACAGTTTTATTAAAATTTAAAAGGATTTAAAAAAAATATGGCTAGTGCCTTCAATGAGATAGGTGTTAATTATTAATACTTTTATCAAACTTATAGAAAATTTGAGTGTAGAGACCACTGCAATCTTTTATTTTTTTTGGTGAGTTATTGGACGTATTGCTCAAGATATGTAAATAACAGTTTTGTCAAACTGATAAAGAATATATGTTGTTCACAATTACCACTCTAGCTTTGCTATGATGCTTTGAGTCCACTACAGCTATTTATATAAATAAATTCATTTTATCCTGCTTTATTGCTTTGAAAAGTAAATAATTACCGTGATATAAATATAGGTTGGGTCAGTTGGCGGTTCACAAGAGAACACATATAGGCCGAACATTGTCACTTCGTGATACCACAAAATGAACATTCCATATTGGGAGCCCTAAATTTTGCCTAAATGAAGAGTATTTAGAGTGGGGATTTTTAACGAGTATCAGACATCGTTCAGGTTCGTAACCGATGGACAAGGTCTTTTCTTAAGAATGACGTGCTCAGATTTATTAACCTTCCATTTGAATAAATTCAGGGCCAGAGTGGTTATTGAACCCCGGATCTACCGTCCCAAGGCAGCATGTTGCGCTGGTTTAACGTGGTCCTTGGGATATAAATATAACTTTAAATTGAGAGTTGATCATAAAAGTGTATGCTATATATATAAATATATATATTTAATTCTCTCGTAGTGTTTTGACCAAGAACATCTGGGAAAGGCAAGTTTCCTTTCCTGCAGTTTTCAATATGTGGTAGTGACCTTGAGACTCGGGAGAAAATACCCGCATACTAAGCTTACAATTGAAAACAGCAGTAACCTACCTTTCCTAAGGAATATATATATATATATATATATATATATATGTGTGTGTGTGTGTGTGTATGTGTATGTGCGTGTGTGTGTGTGTGTGTGTGTGTGTGTGTGTGTGTGTGTGTGTGTGTGTGTGTGCGTATAAGTATTTTTAAAAATTGATAAAAGTGTCGACCCTGGAATAGAAACAACACTATAGTTTATCGGGACTCGGTCATAACCTGAAGAACTGACCGAGTCCCGATAAGCTATAGTTTTGTAAGTATATATATATATATATATATATATATATATATATACATCATGATTTGCTTTCTTGAGCTAATATTTATATGATGTAATTTTTTTGATGGTTGAGGTCTAATTATTTTAAACTAGTCCTTTTGCCGACGTTTTGACATATATTTATGTCATCTTCAGGGCTACAACATGATTGTTTTACAATTAGCACTACTATTACACTACTATAATCGTCGACAACAACTAATATAAGTCGAAATAAGTGATTATAGTAGTTGTAATAGTAGTACTAATTGTAAAACAATCATGTTGTAGCCCTGAAGATGACATAAATATATGTCGAAACGTCAGCAAAAGGACTAGTTTAAAATCATTAGACCTCAACCCTCAAAAAAATTACATCATATATATACGTATAGTATTTGGTAAGTTTTTTTGAGAGCTAGGTCTTAGAACTGAACTTCTCCTTATTACGCCAACTTTTCCTTGTATTTATACATCATAAGGTTATAATATTTTCAACAACTATATAAAAAGTCAATATGGACTACTATTCTAACAATAAAAACATAAAAACACTTGTTCACAAACAAAATGGGTATATGGCTTTTCTTTTGATATTCTTTAATATCTATAAATCAACTGTTTCGGATTACCCTGGAGTGAATGTAGATTCTAATTTTTTTTATTTTTATAAAAATGAAAACAAAATTTTTAAGTTATTTTATTATCATATTAGTCGATATTTAATTGGAATATAGTTATTGAAAATATTATAGTTTTATCTTGTTTTGTAGCACCGATGATGATGATGTATAAATACATCCCAACGTTGGCGAAGAATGATCATTTCGATTTTCAGACCTAGCCCTCAAAAAAAACTTACCAAATACTGTGTTGAATGAAGATGTCAATTTGAGCATGATAAATAATATTTCCAATGCAACAATTTCTTCTGTAAATAACACATATTTCTTAAGTATGTCTTGATAATAAAGCAGAAGAATGATAGATTATTAAGTTAATTTATTTAAGTTATTATTATTTAAGTTATTGCTCTCATTAATAAACTAAATAACTTCTGAAATTTATTACTAACAATCTTATTTAATTATTATCAACTTTTATAATCTAGTCAGATAAGGTCTTTTAAAAGTTCAAAATACCTCTTATTAAAGTGCTTACGTTTTGGTCATAATATTGCCCCATTTGTGAAAGGTTTTTTTTTACCCTCAGCAACAAGTTGATAACGAGATGTTTGCGTGGTAGATGTGAATAGAGCTCGTTACAGACATCTTCCCTCCTCTTCTCTTCACAAATGGTTGGGCAGGACTGACAACAAATAAGCCCTTAGTGGTGTATAGAACCACTTAATGACGGCCCCAACTGCTTTCTGAATGTCTTTCATCCGTATTTGCACTTGAAAACTGCTTACTAATCTTCAATTTGTTTCAACATCAATTTTTGTCATTTAATATATTGCAAATTAAATATTATCAATGAATATAATATATACTACAATGCATAACAAGATTTAATAATAAAGACGTGAAACAAAAATCAACTTTTGCACCCTTTAAGATACCTAATTGCCTCCCACTATTTTTAACCGCATACTAGATGTTTCTACATCTTGGCTTTATTTGGAATTTGTCTCTCACAAAGACCTCTTGTTAAGGTTGAGAAATCTTAGTTTTTTTTTTACATTTTCTTATTGTGGCTTGAAAGTTGATATTATATATTGCAAATAAATAAAGTTAAATATCTGGTGTGAAACAGTACACAACTTTCAACAAGCTTATAATAGATAAATGCTATTTTTAGAAATGATTTTTTTAAAAAAAAATAAAAATTAAAGAAATTTTTTTTAAAAATTAAATAAAAATTTTTTGCCTATAATTTTTACCAGAAATTATCAGTTGGAATAATAATTTTCCGGTGCTAATATTTTTAATTTAAAGATGGGAAATACATTTAAAATAATTAAATAATTAGTCATTGATAACAGACTTACAAGTTTAAAGAACACTAAAAACGATTAAAAGATGCATCATTTGTCATTTGTTACCTAGGGCTTTGATAGAAAGATGATATAAGGTTACTTTTCTAGCTTATCAAACAAAACTCTTTGATTTGTCTCTATTTGTTTAATAAATTCGGGCAAAATTTAAAATGTATTATCTACATCTATCGTTTTTTGTATAATACCCTTTAAAAGTTAATTTATCTTTATTCCAGAACAGTCCTTTAAACATTTTACCCTGACGGATGATTTCTATGTGTATAAAAGATTGAACTCCGCATGTATGAAATTTCAATTAAAAAGCTAAGAATCCAGCGAGTTCAATCAAACTCATGTAGATATATTGTAGTAAATACAAAAAAATGAATTCTTTGTAGAAAAAGTTCTCCAAAAAAGTACAAAATTAGTACCAATCTTGCTGTTTGTCTCAGGGAAAACTGTAATTTAAATGAAATTTTTTTTGAAAAATTTTTGCAGAAGTTCTTGACCAGAATTATCAGTTGGAATAATATTTTCCAATGCTTGACTAATTATGTAATTATTTATTAATAATGAAAGGAACATTTATATATATATATACTTTGAATTGAAATCAGACGGTCCAAACGGACAAATAATTAAAGTTACAGCTAGAGAACACAAGAAAAAGGACGAACACTCACGAATCTCAATAATTTCGGCGTCTTGCCGTCTTCAGGAGAGTAGAAAGAAAGAAAATAAAAGGAGAAAGAATGAAGGAACGGAGACGTAAATGCGTCCACTGGCCATCAGTTTACATCAGTTACATCGGCCAGTGGACGCATTTACGTCTCCGTTTCTTCATTCTTTCTCCTTTTATTTTCTGTCTTTCTACTCTCCTGAAGACGGCAAGACGCCGAAATTATCGAGATTCGTGAGTGTTCGTCCTTTTTCTTGTGTTCTCTAGCTGTAACTTTAATTTATATATATATATATATATATATATATATATATATATATATATACACTTTCACACACACACACACCTCTGACTAATTTGAACTATATATATATATATATATATATATATATATATATATATATTCACTTAGTAAACGGAAAAACGATCCAAACTGGGCACAATAACATTTCGAAATTGAGGATAGGTAGCACACAAAGTAAAGAGACACACTCACAAACTCAAATTTTCTGGGTATCCGTCTTCAGGAGAAAAGAGAAGGGGAGACCAAGCACGTTGGAGACGCAACGGCTAGTAACCATATATATATACTTTCACACACACAAACACACAACTCTGACTAATTTCACTTCTGCTTCTTCTTCTAGGCATCCAGTGCCACGAAACATCAACACTCGATGGTCCAAATATACAGTAGATGCTGTTTACTTTTCAAGTTCTCCTCATAGGAAACTTCTAAGTTCAACAACAGCATCCTAAATGTATTTGCAACCGGGCATTCAAACAAAATGTGTGGCAGTGGCCAATTTGTGAATCACGTTTTATTGTGCTCAAGGGACCTCAAAACGTATATTTCATTTGGAAACTTGATATCCAAATCTAGACCCGAGCACAATGCGTTTATAGGGTTCTGATTCCCAAGTCATCAGATAATTATTTCTACTACTTCTGTAATTAATAATACCAATTTTTTAACCAAATAATTACGTTTGTAACTTATTCTTAGGTAAAAGTTTCAAATTTAAAAACTTTTGTAAAATATTTAATTTCAAAAACTTGCTATAAAATTTTTGGTTTACAAATGTTACAATTTGTAACATGCTAGTTTCATGAAATCCATTATTGCGCTTACGTGATTATGGTTAAAATATAACCTGTGTTTTTCTCATGTTGCATACTGGTTTCATGAAATCCATTAAACAGCTCTTACATGATTATGGAAAAAAAAACTTGTTTGGTGACGTATTACTTGTTATTTACATGAAATTCATTAAATGTCTCTTATATAATTATAGTTAACATGTAATAAGGATATATGTTATCTGTTGGTAAAGTTTAGTTAAAGACTTCGTCATCAAACTGATTTTAAATGATAAAACTGACTAACTCATCTTTACGTTACGGTGAGGTTCTTGCTGATACAGACCTGTCTGCTCAAGAAGTTTTCTCCCGAAATTTTCAGTTAGTTTTACTTTTTTTCTTTTTTTTTTTGTTCAATAATGTCTAAGTTAAAGAAAAGTATACAATCTCTGACATAGATGGAAAAGCTAATTTGTTTTGAGAAGATATCCTCTTGTCAATAAGATTGATTTTAGAAGTTTGTTGAGGAAGGGGATGGAGCCGATCCCGACGTGGAAGATGGCTGTCACACCGGCCTGTCACTGCAGCTTCACTTTTATCTTCCCTTCAATATTTACCCATCCTTCTTTCAAACACTCTTCAACTTAACTATATACTTCACCATACTCGTATGTCTCAATGATTTTCACAATTACTTCACAGTTGACTCATAGTGTTTATTCATATTGTTTTCTCCCATTAAGTAACAAAGTCATGTGCTATAATTTTTTGTAATCAAAAATAAATTGTCAGTTTTGTTTTAACATCTAATACCCACACTTAAAGTTTGCGAAAATATAGTTTTTTTGCCTTCAGGGTGCAGGAGATAAAAGTGTTCCTCATTTTATTATTTGGCAATCAAAAACGATGGGTGAGCTACATTTCTGAGGGTACTAACGGTAAGTGCATCACCCAACCAACTGCTAACCACGCCCATTGGTGCTTAACTTCAATGTTCGTGGAAACTAGCATTATTAGAAGAAACTTTTTCCCGGTTAATTTCTGGTGAAAGTTAGTTGAAAGCTGAAAAGTTAGTTCATATACCATTTAAACATTATTTTTATAAAAAAAGTTGTGTTTTAGTGTATACTGTGTGTAGTAAACTACTAATGAACTTCAAAAATAGTGTTAAATAACCTAGTGGAACTTTATATGAAAATCTGTAAATATAAAGGATTAAAGATCTATACTATTGAAAAGTAAATATTCAGAACAAAATGTTAAGCAAACGGAAAACTTAAGAAAAAATCTGCAAACGTAGTTCATTAAAATACTACGTATTTGCTTGTCTACAACTTTTACCAACATATTTTTCTTTAGGGCAGTACTTAATCCCTTAAAAATCTTCGAAAAAAAGTTAAATCTGGATTCTCTTCTATGTAAGCAGAGCCTTTAAGGATAATTTTTTCCAGTCGTCCCAAAGTAGCTCCGCAGGACTTGAAGTTCCGATTAAAAAATTGAGTGATTCAAATTATGGTATTTTTTATGGCGCTGGTCTGAGCAAGGCTGGTTTGTTAATATATTCATATCTCTATTTTTAGTAATTTATTCAATTTGTATGTCTGGCATTCCATCATGTCCTCACGATGGCTGTCCTAGCCACTTTCGTTGACGATAAGGCAATTTTTGCTCAACTGACTGTCTTGACACAGCCTATCAGCACATTCATTAACACTGACATATTTTAAAATCATGATTATATAGTTGGGGAATACGTATCAACAAACAGAAAACTGTTAACACAACATTCACTTTCCTCCAGGGTACGTATACTTCGGTCTTCCTTAACGAAATTAACACCACTCAAGCTACAACCACCAAATACTTAGGACTGCATCCTGACAGACAACTTCCTGGAGATCCCCAAGTAAAATTAAAAAAAAAATAAATTAAAACTACTACTTTAGTATTTCAAACTGTTGTAATGCTGATCACAACTAATTACTGATAAAAAACTGTTATTTTACAAAACTGTTAACATGCCTACTTGGACTTAAGATATTGGAGCTGTGGGGAGAATTTCATACAACTATCCTCTAGTAGTAGGGTTACTATCCCCAAGGGAAAAAAAACTCATGGTCACATTGCTACACTCAGGGAGTGAGAGGATGAGAAAAGTCAAAGAGAGGGATATAGTCAGAAGAGAGGAAGCCAGTGAAGAGAGGTGGTGAAAGGAGGAAGGGAAAGGGAGAGAGAGAGAGAGAGAGAGAGTGATAAGGGAAGGAGTGGGAGATAGAGGGATAGAGATAGGAGAGTAAGCATGAGATTACGATTGTAATCCCTCAGTCCTCAGTTTTCTTTCTAAACATCCCAAAAAGTACCCAAAGATGTCTGAAAAGGATGTAGCTAAGATAACTACTGCAGTACTTTATTTTCTTATGTATTAATGTATTTCATTTCATGTATTATATATCTGTCCTTTTCATACCTGTCACTAATAATATTATCTTAACACTGTTGTGTCATTTTACAAAAGAAAATAAAAAAAATGTATTTTTATACAGTTCTTTTTAAATCAATAATTTTATTTTTGTTTATTAGCTCTTTTACTTTAATTTAAATATCGTTGTCTCCCAATATTGGTGATACAACACTTCCATTTAACTATTGGTGCTACTCCAGTAGTCGCATGCATTAGTCTCCCTAAAAAAAAACATAATTTAATTGTTTTGCTCCCCTTTCAAGAATGAATTTACTTACCTAATCCCAAATTCCCTTTGTGTAGTAAATATTTCTCGTCAATAAATGTCTGTGACATTTATGGAAATGTTTGCTCGTTTCCCTTTGAAGCAACGAGTCTGTGAACAGTGGATCAAACATCTTTTTGATGCTTAGATGGGATTCTGCATCTCATTCTTTTACGGTATTGAACTCTGCATTGTCTTTTCTTTTGTCCAAATTCAAAATATAATTCAATAAAAATATCAGCTCAAATATTTTATAAAAATATTGATAAAGTTTTGTGACAAATAAATAAGTATGATCTACATAAAAATTTATTTTTTAAAAAAAAACTCAATAAATATTAATCAGCATCAGATGTACCTGAAGCTTTACCTACGTTATAATGGTCTATACATTAAATAGACCTAAGCTATTCATATTGTCATATTAATGTCAATTGGCGAACTTGTACCTGAATTACCTGTTTAGGAGTTTTTTGTTCGTGTATATGGATTAGCAGATTATACTCTTCTGAATCGATTTATTTAAATAATGTTTTGAGATATATATACATAGATAATCTTCTCTGCATGTCTATGAGTGTTGCCTCACGGTTAGTAACCCTACTAGGAGGAATTTATCACTATCAATGTTACATGAATTGACATCATCGAAAGATACTATATGTGACATAGTAATTACATCATTATTAATATTACATGAATATTAGCTTAATTAAGAATTGATAATGTCATTGAGTTTTACATCTTCCTAGTAATAGATTATCATCACTGTGTGATTACGTTATTAATAATTTGTACATCAATAACATATTTCCTAAAAATTAGACACTCTAAGTGCGTGTTTTTCATTTACTGTTTACCCTGAAACATTTGTTGTCCTTTTTAGATCGTTTTCTTGATGATACTATATATATTATATATATATACAACAAGATTCTACAATAAACACGTCAAATAACAATCGATGATCAAACCACAATATGAAATGGGAAATAAAGACTAAAATCTTTCAACCGTAACAAGCGGTCTTCGGCAGAGTCAAATATACAACTGGAGTTTTGTTTTTTCTCCAGTTGGGTTTTTTACTCTGAAACCGTAACGAAGACCGCTTGTTACGGTTGAAAGATCTTAGTCTTTTTTTCCTATTTCATATTGTGGTTTGATCTTTGATATATAAATAATTAAATGAAACGGTCCATCAAACTTTTAAATAAAAAAACAATTAAAAAGAAGTTAACACACAGATAGACAAAGGAATAACTCACTTCAATATTTTTCGACCATCATCGTCATCAGGAGGCGAAGAGTACCACCGGATAGTAGAGCGGCAACTCAGCTCTAGAAGGTAGAGTGAGTCACTGCTCTACCCTCCTGTGGGACGCTTCAGCTCCTGATGACGACGATAGTCGAAACATATAGAAGTGAGTTATTCCTTTGTCGATCTGTGTGCTACTTTCCTTTTAATTGGTATATATAAATATATATACACAAAGCACGACAAAGAAAAAAGAATAAAAAGAACACTTACAGAATTCAATATTTCGAACTGTTGTTCGTCATCAGGAGTAGACTAGAAGAGAGGACGAAGTGAGAGAGATCTCTCTTCTAGTCTACTCCTGATGACGAACAACAGTTCGAAATATTGAATTCTGTAAGTGTTCTTTTTATTCTTTTTTCTGTGTCCTGCTTTGTGTAATTTATAGTTTTATAGTCCGTGTGGACCATTTCTTATTTTTAATAAATATATTTATAATATATCTGTATACCTTTACTTCTTCACCGTTCTGGGTTCTTTATTTTATACTAATATTTCCTAATAAATAAATAAAAATTATTAAAGTTTGTAGTATTTAAGAGTTACTCCACTATAGAATTAGAATGCAGTAATTCTATAAACTTTATACGATAATGAATTCATGAAAAGTTCAAAAATGTGTCACTCTTTATTCTGATTTAATCGAAGATGTTATGAAAATTAATTATTACTTTTGAGTCATCAGAAAATTTTATTTTATTGAAGTTGTGTTAAGTTTCAAAAACCATTTCGTGTAAATTATTAATCATTAAGTCTAGATACAGTAGAATTTTCACCTGGGTCGTTAAAGTTTATTGCTGGCTGAAGTTTTGTCGTTACAATGTAATGACGGAGAAGCAATTGAAGTTTCTATATTGCCTCTGTTATTTCCTATAAATATTGAAGCTTGGTCACTTTTGTGCATGCAACAAGGGTGGACTTTTAATGTGATTTGCATATTATTGCTGCACCAGACCGATATCACCCAAAACAACTATTTAGCAGAAACATATATATAATCTGTTTATATGGAATTTTAAAACTGATATCACTTTAATTGTTATAAGTTTTTGTGCTAATAGCTTTTACAAAAAGTAATAAATGCATTTTATATTTTTATAATTTGATTAAATTATATATATATATATATGTATTTTGAAAAATTTCAAATGGTAAATGAAGTCAGCATTTTTTTAAAGAGTTATTCAAAGGACTCAAGTATTTTGAATATATGTAGAAATTCGTTCAGATAAAAAAAATTCAGTGATAACAACTTCAGTTAGTTTTTATGCATTTTAAAGCAAAATTTGTCCAAGTATGATTCATATATTCCAGAAGCACAGGATTTATTATGTTTCATTATTTCAGAATGTGACTGCTTTTACTGTATTCATTGTTCTCGCTTTAAGTGGTCAACAACTCCAATTGAATATAATTTTTGTACAAAATAGTAAGGTGACATGCAGTATTCCTAAAATTTACTCTTGGAACCTAAACTTAATTGGTATTCTTTATAAAATCACCAGCATGTTTACAAATTACTGTAACTACTTTTAACAACTTAGTAAACATTTTTGTACGTAACCCTAAGAGATCAAAACGATGTACGTTACGCGAGAACGGATTTCACAATAGTCTCTTGGAGTGTATTATGCAAAGCTTGCATGTGAAGAAATACAATCTAATCATGGCTCATTACATGAAAGATTAAGGTAAGGTTATTTGTTATCAGCGATGTGTAGAAATGCATGATTGAATCGTAATTCCGAGTCAATTAATTTTTAGCTATGAGTTGGCGTTCATTATCGTAATAAGTGCCTCTAACATCATTTTTTTAGTTATATAGTACTAGCAGAAGTACCCGACGTTGCTCGGGAATAAAGAGAAGAAATGATAGACAGAATAGTAATTTTTATTTCTAACATATATTTCTTCATAATTAGACAAAGATATACAATATCATATTTAAGACAGCTGTATGAGACATTCATATTTTCAATTATCTTGAAAGCAAATCGTACATTTCACAATCCTTTACAATACTTCTCTGTAAACTATATTCTTAGTTTTGCCTTGTGGTACATATATGAACAGATTTGATTTAATTCCAACTCTTGAGCAGCCAACATAAAGTTGACCATGTGAGAAACAATGTTCTTTCAAGTGTAAGCCTGCTACTTTCAGAGTCTGACCTTGAGACTTATTAATAGTCATGGCAAAACATAACTTTATTGGAAATTGCAGCCTCTTGAATTGAATTACAGAATCAGTTGGTGATATTGGTATCCTGGGTATGAAAACTGATTCTCCTGCTGCACATCCAGATAGAATTATTGCTTCAATAACATGAGGCATTATTTTTTTGATAACAAATCTAGTCCCATTACAAAGCTTAGGTGGATCTAAATTTCTAAGTAACATTATTGGGGCACCAATTTTAAGTTCTAATTTATGAGAAGGCAGACCAGACATCTCCAAAGAATTCAAAAATGCAACTGGATAATTCACTGCTTCATTTGGATCAATAACAGTGTCAATAGATTTGTAATTCATGGTGCCTCCCTCCAGGGAATTAATTAGCTGAGAATTGATTGAATTCACTGTAGAATTTTGAGGTGCTAGAATAGCCCTTTCACACAACCACTTCTCAGACTTGAAATTTTCTTGTAGATTTGGAAACACATTACAAATCAGATCAGTTTCTGTTTTCACTATTGTACTTATTCTTGATGGATCTAATAAACCATCACTATCCAATGGTGCAGTTCCTCCTCCAAGGGCCAATAAATCTTCTGCAAATTGCTTAGACAATCGGTCTCTTTGCAAATATTCTCTCATATTTGTTTGGAGTTTAAGATTCTTCACATTCCTCCACAATCTTGAAGACTTTAAGCAAGCTTTTATTTCATCTGCTTTTGTACCTTTTGGGATCACTGGGAGAGTTTGTCTAAAATCACCAGACAAAACTAAAGTTATTCCTCCCATTGGCAAGTCATTTTCTCTGATATCTTTCAAAGTTCTATCAACAGCTTCCAGAGCTTTCTTGTGTGCCATAGTACATTCATCCCAGATGATAAGACTACATTTTTTGAGAACTTGGGCAATATTTGAACTTTTAGTAATATTGCAAAAAGGATTTTCATTACTGGACAAATCTATGGGAAGCTTGAATGTAGAGTGGGCTGTTCTTCCATTAGGCAAAAGTGTAGCTGCTATTCCTGAAGATGCAACAGCCAGAGCAATTCTTCCTTTCTGCCTTGCTTTAGCTAGTACCAATTTAGTCACAAAAGTTTTCCCAGTACCATCATGGAGCATCCAGGAGAAGAAAATGCCTCCATTATTCTTTTGAACTGAATCTAAAATTCCCACATAAACTCTATTTTGCTCTGGTAGGAGCTTTGGCTCATTTTCATTAATGAATCTGGTTAGAGCTTCTATGTCATAAGAGGTTTCTCTTAACATTTCTCTGCTTAATCCACTTTCATTGTTTCTGATGGGTTTAGGAAGACCATAAATTTGAAGTTCATTCCCTCCCATAGTGAGAACTTTATTTTCTATGTCAATCAATGACTTATTGTAGATTTGATCATTGTAAGTAATTTCAATTTCTGGAAATTGTAACTGCATTTGATAATGATAATCTTCTGTTAAATCATCCTTGTACTTTGTCCAAAGTCTGACAGGATCACTAACATTGCATGCATTGAGAAGCATTGCAAAAAGTGTTCTTAGCCCAGAAGGAGAAGTTGATACTAAGGCCTCTGAAAGTGTAGCATCCCATTGAGCATCATCTTCAAGCAATCCTCTCTGCAAGCAAGCTTCTCTGTAAGTTGGATACACAATCCCATTCACTGTTCTAAGGTCATTAAATGAGGTTGGACCTTTCACTTCAAATAATAACATTCTGAGGAAAAAGCATTGTAAAGTAGACTCTCTGTCCATTTTCTAGATGGACAGAGAGGTTAACAACTGTTGGATAATGATCATGCATAAGAAATCCAAATATTCTCCAGCATGCCTCAAAAATTAAATGGTTAACACAATAAAAAGGTTTAAAGATATTTGGAATGACGCGGAGAACTAAACTAGGAGTATAATTGGCGCCTTTTTAGAATGATTCAGCTCTACTGTTCCTCTAATCAATGCCATCTGAATTAATTCATTTTAAAATAGTCCCCTTCTCTCAGTGTTGCTAATATAAGCATTAATTTAAAGAAAGGGAACGTATTTAATTATTTACATTTTTCTGCTTAAATACAATGTTTCTACTTATTCTGTGTGTGTGTGTGTGTGTGTGTTTTGTTAGCAAAACACACACACACTTTTCGTTTTAGGCTTGTACTAAGGGAATGTGGTTAGTGTAAGCCAGGGATGCGCAAAGGTTTTTGTCTATGGTTGATGTGGGATCCCCCCACTGGGAGCCCTTAGTGTAAGCCAGGGATGCGCAAAGGTTTTTGTCTATGGTTGATGTGGGCTCCCAGTGGGGGGATGGTGCTTTGCAAAGTGGCCTAAAACCTTCCTTATTACCACATGTGGCCACATGTAAAATTTCAGAAAGATTCGTCAAGTCTGTGAGGAATGCATAGAGGACAAACGGACATACAAACATACAGACGAACAAAATTATTGGTGCTTTGCAAAGTGGCCTAAAACCTTCCTTATTACCACATGTGGCCACATGTAAAATTTCAGAAAGATTCGTCAAGTCTGTGAGGAATGCATAGAGGACAAACGGACATACAAACATACAGACGAACAAAATTATATATTAGATTCTTCAATACGATGTTAAATACATCTTATCGTACTTTATAAGTGACCAACACAGACGGCTTTACTGGAATAATATTAAGCTCCTCTTCACTACGACAGTGCGATCTAAAGGTTTTATTAATAATTAATTCCCTGGTGCTTTTTGATTTTTCATTAGTATAGAAAATTAATACATGAACATATAACTTATAACATACAAATTTGTCATTGTTTGTTTGTTCTTAATGCCCTCACTTACAAGCTTGTTCATTTAGTGCTGGCATTATCGTAATAGATGAGTCCCATTTCCGCTTTGACAAAGTCCATGACTTGTTGGTTCTTATTATGTCTCTTAACCAAAGAACATTTAATGTGGCCAACAAATGAATAGGTCAACACCATGTACCTTTGGCGCTCCTTTAATACAGTTCGCCCATGGGTCCCGTAAATAAGCTACTCTTTTGTCTTTGGAAAGTGCAGAAACTCCATAAGTGTAGGCATAGATAAATAAAGCTGATAACAAACAGCAGATATCATGTTCAAGACTTCTCATCTCCTACATAAAAAAAAAAGATTATGATCAAAATTTGAATCATGAATTTTCAGTTTTCATATATATATATATATAATATATATATATATATATATATATATAAAGATATCATTGATATATAATATAAATCAAATATATATATTATCAATATATATAATATATGTATTATCAATATATAAAATATATTATATATTGATAAAAGTATCGACCGTGGAATAGAAACAGAGTTAAAGTTTATCAGGACTCGGTCGGTTCTTCAGGTTCAAATGAAACTCTCATTGCCAGCGTTTCGGTTTTTATTTAAAACCTTTTTCATAGGCAGAAGTATAAATTTTGAAACAGAAAAACTAAGTATTACATTACAATTTTTTTTTGTAAAATAATTTGTAATGTAATACTTAGTTTTTCTGTTTCAAAATTTATACTTCTGCCTTTGAAAAAGGTTTTAAATAAAAACCGAAACGTTGGCAATGAGTGTTTAATTTGAACCTGAAGATCTGACCGAGTATAAACTTAAGTTTTGTATATAGTTTTGTAGATATATATATAACTACTGGTATTATTACATTTTTTACACACATTCCTTCACATGAATGTTTTTTTTTAAATATATATTTGTACTTTATACATTTTTAGCCTAATTAATTTTCTTACAATATAATGAAGACTAACTTTTCTAACTAATTTTTTTTTTCCCTAAGAAAGTTAATATTATATTAAGTTACTTTAAACATTCTCTAGGGCACACTTTGAATATTTAAATTAGTTCATAACAGACCTTTGATTACTTTGAAAGTTGTTTTAAATGTTCAGGGAACAGGTTTATCTCTAAACTTTAAAGCTTTGGTCAAACGACTTAAAGAAGTGTAATTCAAATTGAATTAACGATTGGAAGCTAGTGCGATTTTACTGAATTAAATAGGTTGGAAGTTAAATTGTAGACACTTCTCTTAATTTCATAACAATATAATATTATATTTTCAACTTTCTTAATTAAATAATTCAATATTTAACTGAGCTGAACTAATGGCTGCAATATTTTATTTGCTATTAATAATTGAAGATATATAATTACATACATCATAATTTAAATTTTAGTTTTTTAGTCGTCAAATCATTTGTAGCGTTGATTGTTCACGTTGTTTTCAAATAAACTTTATTAATAATAATATTAGTAGTAGTAGTTGTACGTCAGAATTTTTCGTTAACATTTAAAGTAGGGTGCAGCATTTTTAATTTAGCAGATGGGATTTACAGTTTGCAAGAAAACAACACTTCTGAAGCTGATTCCTCAATGGAATATTGTGTCTACCTAACGATTCTACATTAAAAGTAGTACATTGTATCTAACTTCAGTTAGGTAATTAAGTATTTAGAGTAGGTATCTTTAAAGAGTACCTGGCAGAATCCAAAAACATAATTTGTGTCTGTTTTTTCCAAAAATTTTTGAAACTCTAGGGTTCCATAAATAATTTCTGGGGTTCTAAAACTTTTTGTTTCAATATAAAATTATCTTCTGTTCACCGTTTTAAATGCAGGATAGGGCTGGTTCTGAAGTAATATTACAGTACTAACTCTAAAGTCGTGAAATAGATTTAAAAACCAAAAACCCTTGAGTATTTAACAACAAAAAGTGTAAACGAAATTTAGATGTGAAGTCATCACATTTATCCAACATTTTTTTCGAAAGAAGTTGATTAAACGTCTAAATCATCAATCGCTGTTTAACAAAAAGGAACCGTTCCTCCTATTCATACATTCTGCACTTCTACTTTATAAAACGCCTAGATTATTTATTGTTTACTTTAAATGACTTCAGACATTAGAATAAATGTTTTATTGTCATAAAAATTTATAAGCACAAAAAAGTTGACACACTTTGTTTAATCCTTTTAAAATTAAATCACTAATATTAAAAAAAACGTGTTTCTACTCGCTGAGGTTGAGCAAACTTCACACTAGTTTGTCGAAGGTGTCGTTCAATTGCCAATAAATCTAATCAATGTCAATTAAACAAAATATTACCATAAAATGACAGTCAAAACAAAGTATTAAAAACTCATCGCAAATTAATGGTAATGTTGAGAAATAACTAGAATTGGAAAATTATTATTATTATTAACTTTTATTTGCAATTCCAGTACCTGCAAATTTATGATTGTGCGCAATCAATTGTTCGTTATGGTTTTATTGTATTTACTAATTATTGAAATGATTCATTGTAGATGAGAAATACAAATCTAGTAAAACACAATTAAAACGACAAAAAAGAGGGAAAGTTGATTAAAAGTTTATCGTGAAAGAGAGTAAAATCGTTCCAATGAAACACTCGGTCAATAGTTTTCAGATTGTATCGCAGTGGTTTCCAACCTCTTTTCGCCTCGTACCCATAAAGAAATTTCATTTGAACCATACACCCCCTGAAATTTATATAATGATGAAGGATATTTTTTAAAAAAAAGCAAACACTTTAAGTTAATGACAAATAAAGCATACGTTACAAAACATAAAAATTTCCTTAAAATATGTGCTATATATAATAATATCGAGATTCATACTGTCAAAATATTGTTAATCAATTTTAATTTAATGACTTTTTATTTCCTTTATTGCCTACAAGTTTTTCAAAACATAGATCAATGTTACCTTTAGCAACACGTAAGTCTCCCTGGGCATTCAAGTGACTCCTAGTTGTTTTAATTGATAAGAGAGCACTAAATCCTGATTCGCAGTATGTTGTTGCAAATGGTAAAGGCAGAGCAGTTTTGTACAATAAAAGAAAAATGAGCAAAAGTTAGTATTAATACACTTCTATTATGAAATATAATGATCGAATATATGAAATATATTATATATTTCAAGCTAAAGTTGTTTTCTAATAAAGGATGAAAATTATATAAATCATAATCTTAAATTATAATTTTAATAATTTTATAATAAACTAGCAAACGTACCCGTCTTTGACGGAATCAAAAATTCTATTATACTTGGTATTCCAAAATATCAATTATAGTATATTACTAATACTATAATTAGAAATTATAGAATAGTATAAAATACCATTATTAGTACAGTGTTAAACAAATGCCTCTGTATACACTACATTACCTGTCTGTCCTTCAGGTTCATGGAAGAACAATCAGTTGAAACCTCTGACTATTGAGCAAGTAAACTACAGTTGACCATGTGAGAAAAACTTGGTTTTGCTAACTTGAATTCCTGCGTTAGATAAAGTCTCCCTTTGCGACTTAGTTAACATCATTGCAAATAGACTCTGACGGGACTTTGCAATCATTTGAACGGAAACAGACAGTGGCTCGGAATCAATGGTATGCGTGGTATACGCACAGACTCCACAATACCACATCCAGTCATTATGTCCGCCTCTATGGCATATCTGTGTAGAGCACGAACTCAGAGTCGTGTCCCGTTGCACAGTTTTTGGGGCACTCATGTTTCGTAACATGAAATTTGTTACTGCTATAAATTGCAGCATCATTGGTGCTCCTACTTTAAGTTTTTACTCATGAGTAGGCAGTCCAGGAGAAATAAATTCAGAGTCAAGAAATTCAATTAGATAATGAACTGCTTCTTCATCACTAATCCAATCTCTTTACTGACTTGTAAGTTCTTTCCTCGGTATGATATAGCGTAAGGACTTGTTTGTTGATTTTTCCTCCCTGTTCATATTAAGAGTTGAGAATTGCTCGTTTACAAAACATTTATTCTTAATAGATAGTACATCCTCAACTCTGTGAAACACCATTTCAATGATGTCAAATACGCAATATATTCATAAGCTCAATTGAAATTAAAATCAACTAACAATACCTACTTGCCACACCTGTGTATTTTCAAAACAAACTTGTCTGTGAAGTTAGGAAAATACAGCTAAAAGCCCCATAACTTCGCTTCTGTACTGAATTATCAATCTATTTAGAGCCCATATTTTAAGTTAGGCATACACAAATCCAGTGTCAATGTTTCAGCTTGCTATGTGTTATGGTGGCTGAGTTTACTTGTGACAAACATTTTTGCGTTAAACGTCCATAACTTCACTTCTACGTTGAATTTCCAATCAATTCAGAGCCTATATTTTAAGTTAGACCTACACAAATCTACTGTAAAAGTTTCAGCTTTATATGTCTTATGGTAGCTGAGTTTACCTGTGACAAAGTTTTGCGGACAAACCGACAAACAGACAAACCGACAAACCGACAGAAATTTTTCTAAGGGTGGATTCGGTTTCTCCAATGTATGAAACGTAAAGAAAACTTGAAATGAGTCAGTTCTAAGCAATGTACAGACAAAATCATTATTTTATTTATATAGATTATTATCACATGTATCAAAATATTTTAACAATAATTAATACTCTATTATTTACCTGGACTTTTCGTCTCATCCCATGTTGCGACCCCTGTTGTAGAAAGAGTAAAGCAACCGTAGATTGTCGGAAGAAACTCTGGCAGACTGGCTGTACAGTGCAAAGACATTGCAATTACAGTTAAATCAATAAAATAATATATACTTAGTACTTCATCCATGTCATGAAGTTGATGTATTGGAAGCTTGTTATGTGAAATGAGCGAAGGCTACGAATCTTGTTTGCAAATATCATACTTGCAATAAAAAACAGACATTGTATTACATTTATCATAAATATAAAGTACTATTATCATCATTGTGTTACAAAACATGCAATACAAACCTCACAGTCTAATATACAAGATAATTCTAAACAATTTACAGAATATATATGTATTGTTCAAGTACTTGGCCTTTTGCACCATTGGAAGTAAAATTTTATAAGGTATCGGAGAATGCTTCATATTACTACATGAAACAAATGAATGAAAAATTCTTTATTAAGGGATTGCTACCAATGTACACATTTCTGGTGGTAGACGTACCCCATTTAGCTTTTCCCCCTATAGCAGGGTTTCTCAAAGTGGGCTCCGTGAGTGAGGCTGTAGGGTGACAGAAGTACTTTCTTAAACAGAATTAAATGGTTTATATGGAAAAATTAAATCGCTGCAGAACTTATTTAACCAAAATATCATGAGTTAGTGTTGAAATTTGAAATTAATATTTTTCTTATTTATGTTATTAATTGTCTTGTTAGTGTTCCGGGAAAAACCCGGTAAAAACCGGGAGAAACCCTGCCCTATAGTACAGTTTGGGTCTTACATCTAGTAACTTAATTGATAAAAATCTATCCTAAGTCTTAAGCTCACAAGGCCCTCTAAATATTCAAGTTTACATAACTCTAATATTATTGTTAATGACAGTAGTAGTAATAACATTAATAATAATGGTAATAAAATAATTATTGTAACAATAACGTGATCATAATAATAACTACTGTGATATTAACAACAACGGTAATAATCATAATTTAAAAATAATAATAATATGTCACTCATGATCATGTAATGTTAATAGCAACGATAATAATGTAATGATAAAATGTAATAATATTAATAAAAAAAATAATAATGTATATGACTACAAAATAATTGGTATAGCATATGTAGGAACGTCCAATTCATATCCAACGACTTTACAGGAACATTTAACTAAGCTGGCATAGGGTGTGTCTAAAACATCTAGTTAAAAAGTAATTAACTAATGACAAAAGTTATGATTTTTTATACATTAATTAATTTGTATTTCATCTGTCCTACTGTAATTATAATAGAACTGAAGTTCTATGTAATCTTTGTGAATTAGATTACGATTTATTAAATAGGCCTATAAAATAATCTACAATAAATTATTTTTTTTTTAATTTTCTATTTTGTTTTAACACCTTTAACTGAGCTAAAACTTAAAAGTTTATGAAAACAAGTGACGCTAGTTATTTGAAAGTCAAATTACGGACTTCTGTGCTTGGCCGTATTTCACCTACCAGGTCAGAGGGATCAAATGCCTAGTTAAAAGCCATTGAGGTGGCTACATTTTTGGTACTTTTCTTCTTCCTCCATTGCTAAATCAAATTTATGAGAGAGAATATATTTGGATGCAAATTTTAGTGCTTTCGAATAATTCATTTGAATTTCGAATCCTTCTTTTCGACAGGAAAGATATATTCACCATTATTCTGCCGATTAAAGTTAAGTAATTAAAAACCATTGAATTATGAGATTCTTAAATTATAGTGTTCTGTAATTCGTAAAATCTATTGTTCAACTCTGTAAACATTGAAAGTAACAATAATTGTGATAAATTACATGAGGCATATAATTGACATTTTCCTAGCCAAATAAAAATATAGTTATAATGCCATAACGTGACGACTCTAATTTTTTCTGAATACATAAAAATATAAATAATAAATTGTATATTTGGTATATTTTCTCCCATTTTAATGACTAATACACAATCGTTCTCCTCATAAAGGAGGGGACCACTAAAGATTATTTTTAGCTATATTAACTGAGCTCTTTCCCATTAAAAAAGTAAGATATAGTAAAATACTTGTATCATTGATAGATAATCATACATATATTGGGTTCTTCTAATTATAAGTTATTGTATAGGTACTTTAACATATTGTTGCTTTATTTGTAATGCATTCTTTAATAAAATTGAATATCAGTGATAATACTTCAAGAATATATGAGGTGTGTAACATAAATCCATGAGAAACATTGTAAGAGTATTGGAGAATGTTGTTTAGCTACAATTTCTCATAAGAAATGTGCAAATAGGAAGTGCTATCCGTTGAAATATCTGCCGGGATATGAAGGTTTCTTGTTTCAACATTAACTTTCTATATCTTATCTCTGTCCTTCGTTTGTTTCCAGATTCCAAAGTTGTATTTTTATTGTTTTCAGTTGTTGGTTTATGTTTTCTAAGCAGTTTACAAATATAAGTTTTCAACCAATAATAATGAATCATTACTCCATAATTAATTAAATAATTCAAATTACAGGTATAAATTCAAAATATTACACAATATTCGTATTATTTGGAATGAAATGTACTTTAAAACATAAAATCATTATAATTAATTATTTATAATATTTGAGGTTAATTAATAATAAATTGCCATCTTATACCTTTCATTTCTCCTTTCACTCTTTTTTGTTTCTTCTTTCTTCTTTTGTTTCTTGAAATCACTGCTCTGACTATGATTTTATTTTGGTTGTAATCAGTAAAAATAAAATACCCATATTAATATAACTTAATTGATTAAATTTGTTTTGAATTGATTTCATAATATGTTGGCTTATAGTAAGTAGATTGTAGACCACTCTAGACGTCATATTTATTAATATAAATTAAATAATTAACTTTTATGTTATGATTAAAGAACATTAGTTACTGTTTTATTTTAACCTTAATTGTTTCGGTTTTTGAAATATACACATAAGTGAGAAAGGGTAGGGATTCATGCTTTTAGGTTTATTGGATTATGATAATGTTGAATATAGAGATTGTTATTGAATAGTGGTGTGATGTTTGTGTTGCAGCCATGATAGAGAGCAGCCCTTCACATTCCAGCTGGGAGTGGGTCAGGTGATCAAGGGATGGGACCAAGGCCTCAGTGACATGTGCGTCGGTGAGAAGAGGAAGCTGACAATACCTCCTGAACTGGCGTATGGCGACAGGGGTGCTGGGGACGTCATTCCTCCAGGTACTCCATCACTGGATATGTCTTTCAACATTTCTTTCACCTGGGGCTTTATTTATTATTAACAATTATTTATAGAGATTGGCTATAATCCCAAATAACCTTTCTCGAGTACTGAATGATTAAAGGTATTCCCTTTATTTAAACAAGTATAAAAGCCTCAGTGATCAGGTTAGCTCAGTGATAACGTGCTCGCCTTTGATCGGATAGATCCGAGGTTCAGTATCTAGATCTCGATTTATTCACGCGGGAGTTGAATAAATCTGAGCACTTTAAGCCGTCGGTACCGAGCCAGTAAAGATCCATATTCTAAATATACTTCATTTGGGCAAAATTTAGTACTCCCAATATAGGAAAGTGTTCATTGTTTGGTATCACAAATGACCAACTCAGAGGGGTGCAAAAATATGTATACAGTAGTATAATTTATGACATTATATTCAAGTGTCTTTTCTCGGTTAGAAGATTGTGTTAACGCTCCTATTGGGTAATTTGAATACTTCAGGGATTAGATCTTCACATGTGTTACACATGCTTTCTTGCTACTTGGAATTGTTTTTTATAAAATATATGTATAAGAAGAACTGTTCCCTAATTTCACAACCATTTTATTATATGTATTATTATTTCTTTTTCTTAAGTTGTTTGTTTTCGTTTATTTTTTACTTTTTATCCCTTTCTTCCAACTATTTTTTTCCCCTCCTCGGTTTAATCTGGTAGTTCTCTGGTTTAAACACTTAATCAGATTAAATATTAGCATTATCGTTACTCTTTATTTTAAATATTGCTGAACAAAAAACTGTTCCATTCTTCCCATGGCTTTAGTGTCCCTCGTATTCTCCTCTGCAGCAACATTAATGGCTCACAGCCCTCCTCCAAATCTTGCAGCGATCTCTTATCATTATTGCAGATCTTCTGTTATCAATTACTACATTTTTTTTGCAATGTACCTTGCGTTCTGTCTTTTATAACTGTTAATCACTCAATGTGTCGAACTTTTATAGAGTGAACAATATTCATAAAGTATAGATAGGTTCCCCTAATTGGATTAGAGGCTGTGAAAAGATATGGGAAAAGATACTTTTTTGGTTAGAAGATTTCGGTAAGAAGTATAGAGAAACAATTAAATATAGAGTAGGTATAAAGGATAAGAGAGAATAAATAAAAACTACTTAATAACATTACCAAGCATATGGGGACCCGGGAAAACTTGTCAGTTTTGCCTGGCCACACAGAAAACTTCGACTCACATCTTTCTATCTGAAGATAATAAGTCGAAATATAGTAGAGAGTTTTCGTGATTGCTTCTATGCGTTTATTTCTGTGAATTAAATTTATATATATTCTAGTCATTTGTTATCTTTGCCCTTATTAGTTATTGAATTTTATGAAACAAGTAACTTTTTTATCTAAAAATAAATAATTAAATTCTAAACCATTATTTGTATATTCCAGGTGCAACCCTCATTTTTGAAGTGGAACTTCTGAACATTGGAGATAACGCCCCAACTACAAACGTTTTCAAAGAAATTGACATGGATGAAGACAAAATGCTTTCAAGAAAAGAGGTACTAAATTAATTAAATACCATCAGTTATATCCTTCACTGTTTCCAAATAATTTCTGTAGATCTTTTGTTTTTGTTCATGTTAAAGAAAGTAATTATTTTGAAGTACTGATTTTTTTTTTAATTTAAAGCATAACTAATCTTTGCATTCGTAAAAAATTTTATAATTTTAAAACCACGGGGATGTTTGTATGCATAATTCAGTTTTAAACTTTACGACTTCTGATATATTAGGTGAAATATGGTTTGATTTTGAATTTTCCTTAGGTAATTCATTTATATTTACAGCCATAAATATGGCGTATAAGCTATGGCAGATTTATGGGTGCTTATTTGCCAATGGGCTATAGAAATTTTACCACTCCCATCTTCAAACCCTCTTCACTCCTCTGTAGAGAAAGTTTTAGTAAACATAGCAAAGTCAGAGGTAATAAAACTGAAAGTAAAATACAGAAGTAATGTTTTTTAGAAACCATATGGTAAAACCTTTTGTTTAATATTTTTTAATCAAGTTTGATTAAAGTTTGTAAGTAAACTAAAGCTTCTCAAATCCTTTAGAATATTAAAGAATATTTTTTAAATAGAAGCATCAGAAAATATAAAATACAGATGGTCCATCGTATCACTAAATAATAGTTGTGTGTTGTCCATAACGATTTTCAGGTTCTTTCGCCTATAACCCTACTATTGTAGAAACCAAACAAATTTAATAAGTTCTATGTCTTAACTATTTGATTTATGATTTAATTTTCTCAAGTTTCATTTTTTAAATTGGTTCATATTTATTTTTGTAACAAAATATACTAAGAACACAAACAATTGAACAGGTTGATTGTAAAAGTTTTCCATACTGTTTCGTTTCTGGGAAATTTTAATTTTATGTTTATAACATTCGATTTTCTTATTTCTTCAATAGAACACTAAAATAAATGTTCAAACAACGTATAAGGCTAGAATGTTTTTTTCTTTTTTTTTAGATACTACAGTTAGGATTCTATAAATAGAATACATAGAAAATGTAATTATAACAAAGTTATTGAATTCCAGCAGACAAAACTGCTAAATCTATTCTAGTCTATATTTTTTTTTAAATTGCATCAAATTTAATATAGAGTAAGTTCATCCTCAGAAGAATTCGAACCATATTTTCATGGTTTATTCAAGAGACCTGGTTTGGTGACACGCTAAGAAAAAATTGAACTATCCCTTTATGATAAAACATGCATAAGTGTGACCTTTCTACATAAGTCTGCCAAACTATCAAAGAAAAATAAAAGAAGTTAAAGAAATCTTTCAATTTCTGTTTAGTAAATCTAAAATTATAAAATGTAATTATTTATTTAAAAATTACAAAACCGGTATTAAATGTTCTATATAAGTTTTAAACAGAGCTTTCATACTGCACTATAAACTTTGAATATATTTGTATAATTTTAATAAATTAAATCGCTTTATATGAAAATCTCAGTATTATATTAATTAAATTTTCTGTTGTAAACTTGTGTTTATTTCAACTAAATGATTTGATTGGTTTCATTAAAAAGAAGGCAATTAGTTTTGAAGGGAAAATTAAAGTAATTGATTTTATTCTTTCTAAAGTTTTAATTTATAATTTTATCTTTTCTATTTTCCTCCCTTCCATTTCTCTCTCCTTTCTTGTATTAACTACTTTCATTATTTAATTTCTTAATTATTAATCGATATTTTTGACGATGGTAAGATGGACCTTTTCAAGTCTCTTATCTTTCTTCTTCTTATTCTTTCCTGAAGTCAGCGTTTTGCTAAAATGAATGATCGAAAATTGTTAGTGTTCATGGTGAAAATAAAGTCTTTTGTTTTTTGTGTTTCCTAGTTGTAACTATAATTACATATATACAAAACTAAAGTTTATCGGACCTCAATCAGTTCTTCAGGTTCAAATTAAACTCTCATTGCCAACGTTTTGGTTTTTATTTAAAACCTTTTTCATAGGCAGAAGTATAAATTTTGAAACAGAAAAACTAAGTATTACATTACTTACGTAATGTATACAACAACATTCAAACTAAAGTCGTTGAAATTTTTCTTTGTAAAATAATTTGTAATATAATACTTAGTTTTTCTGTTTCAAAATTTATACTTCTGACTATGAAAAAGGTTTTCAATAAAAACAGAAACGTTGGCAATGAGGGTTTAATTTGAACCTGAAGAACTGACCGATTCCCGATAAACTTTAGTTTTGTTTCTTTTCCAGGGTCGATACTTTTATCAATATTTATATAATTATATAGATGTGTTCTCTAATCGGGGTTCGGTCAATTTTCCAGGATGAAAAATCCTTCAGTCTAGTCAAAGGTTTTATCCGGTTAAAATTGTTGTTCCTTTAAATAATGTAAATTTCATTTTCTTACTTCACCTATGAAGTAAAAAATTCTTACTTCTGCCTATGAAAAAGGTTTTAAATAAAACCGCAACGAGAGTTTGATTTTTGTTATCCTGGAAAATTGACCGAACCCCGATTAGAGAACACACCTATTCTATCGAACGGTCGATATGTTATTGAATCTGTTATAGAATTATATATATATATAATTTTGTTTTTCTAAAGTCAGTGTTATGTTTTGTATCAGGTGAGTGAATACCTGAAGAAGCAAATGGTAGCGGCCAGTGAGGGCAATGGAGAAGGAGCAGAGGAAGTAAAACAGATGCTAGAAGACCACGACAAGTTGGTTGAGGAGATCTTCCAGCATGAAGATAAAGACAAGAATGGCTTCATATCCCACGAGGAATTCTCAGGCCCTAAACACGATGAACTCTAAAACACTTAATCCTTAATTTTCTTCCTTCAACAATCCCTCCATCCAGTACCATATCCCTTTATAATAAAAATATCATTCTTATAATTTGTTCTATGAATATTATGTTGTTATTTTTTTGTTCTTAAACATCTTTTATGGTATTTTTCGGCAAAAAAAAATGCTTAATAATTCTAATTGGACATCTGTTTAACAATTAAAAATTTACAGAAATCCATTATTACCGAAGCTCAATTTAGCTATAAAGGACTTTAGTTCAGCTGACAAAAATTATAAAGATATCATTCCATTTGTACTAAGATGAGTTGACATATCGTATGAATGCTTATATGTAATAGAATCAACATTACATTGTCAAAACAATTTTGGAAAGAGAATTATGAAGGTGCCTTCCAAGTTAAACTGGTACTCACTGATAAAATCATTAATTTTATATAAGATTCATAAGAAACACAGAATATGAAAACCTGCTTCATTTATAATTAATTTTATGAATTCGATATTGTTATTGAAAAAAAGAGTCTACTATAATAAAGAAATTTAGATATTTGACTCAAACTCTTTAAAAAGATGCATTTAATTTGATAGCTGGGCAGTCGGTTATGAGGCATGTACTCATCCTTGGAAATTATAGTTGATGTTTCATTTTAAAACTTAGTTATTGTTTATTAATATTAATTAATAACATCAATATTAATTATTATTAATAAACAAAGTTTTAAAAGTATAATTTTGTTCTTTATTTGTTTGTAGTGTGAAGGCAGAAACGGGAATGGTTTTTGACTTTTCACTGTTATCAGAAAAACCTCAAATAACTAAAGCATAGTATTTAAAATACAATTTGTTTATGTAGAGGTTTAGCCTATAATTTCCAGAAATGTTTTCAATTATTTAATATTATTAAAAATTTGTTATACAAAATCAAAAGTATCTTTTTAGTTATTACCAAGTACATAACCTTTCAGAAACTTTTTCAAAGTACTACTAAGTTGGATGTTTACTTGTTTATCATTTGAATTTAATAATTAATGGTTCTAAACCATTGGTCATTCAGTTATTGTTATGCATTATTTCATATAGTAACACTAAGCTGTTAACCCTTTATTATGTGTTAGACCTACTGAACTAAATATAATAAAAATAACATATCTGGCACTGTGTATGAGTACCAGCCTTTGGATTTCACTGATTTTACATTATATTTTACATAATTCATCCATCGACAAAAGAATAATATATACAACTGTTAGGATAGAATTTTCCCTAAGATGCAATTGTGTTAGGTAGGAAGATGTAAACTATCTGAAATCAATATGTAAATTGTGTATAATGTAATATATATGTACGTATGTTTGTGTATGGAAGTTAAGGACTAGCTTCATTGGAGCTGGCTGGCCTCTTGTTAGCCAAACAAACATTGTCTTAGTATATAAAGACTGCTAGCTGAATTTTCTACTGGTATCTTGACAGTATTGAATTGGGTTATATATATAAATATATTGTGCAATCCTGTAAAATTCAATTTATAAGTGTTATTAGAATTTCATAAGTTTTTAATAAAGAATTTTGTTATAAAAATAATTTGTTTACCCTAGGGTGGAAATTATAGTTTATTTATTAGTAATATCTTCAGGAGAGGTATTTAATCAATTAAATAAATAACCTTATTATAGAACTCTCGATAATCTGTTTAGTTTATTGCTTGATTCTGTTATCGCTATAATCATTATAGCATTGTGATTGGCTGGTAGTCTGTTGGAGGCCCAAGGATGTTCTTCATAGTGATTTGAATGCACTCTTCACTAGATGAATATATCCTTCTATAACCACAGTGAGACCAATGTTTGAAAACTTTGTTGATGCTAACCCTGTCATTTTCAGTGGGTTCGAAGATGGTAGCAGTAGTTCCTCTATGTACAGTGGTACAACCAGTTACCTTGAGTTCTGAAAATCATGATAACACTGTTAGATCTTGTGCTAAATGTGATGTACTACATAGTGATTGACTGGTAACCTCTTGGAAATCTAAGGATGTTCTTCACAGTGAATTGAATGCTTCTCTGTTCACTAGATGGATATACCCTTCTACAACTACAATGGGACCAATGTTTGAAAACTTTGTTGATGATGCTAATCTTGACATCTTCAGTGGCAACGAAAAAGCCAGTGGTACTTCCGGTATAATGATAATGCAGGTTACCTTGACATTCTGACTTCACTTCAATTAGCTGATGAAGTGAGGCACTCGCTAAACCAGTAAGTCCAGGACACAAGTTCTACAAAACAGTAATTACATAAATGTACTTAAAAAATAATTAAAGCTTAAACACTAAATTGAGTTATGAACTTTGAAATGAGGAAGGTTATCATCAAAATAACATGGATCGTGGCAATAAGAGGATCTGTGAAGCTATAATGAAATGCACCTGCCAATCTATTTCAAGAAACTGGATAAAATAGTACTTAATATGTTGTAATGAGAAACGCCATGGTCTACAAGTGATATGGAAGGAGTGCAGGGTTATTTTTTAATTAAGTCAATTAACATTTGATAAGCTGTGACAAATATCTGTTTACAAAGAAAGTGAAGCTTACATCGTATATATATTTTGTGGCGGAGATAGATTTAAAGTTCATATTTTTTGGCAAAAGTTATCTAGTCATACCGGGTCATGTAAAAACCTGAAGATGAGTACTCCTTCTTGTAAACTTCTCACCTGTAACATGTATGAAATCAACTTCTGCTCATATTCCTCCATAGTTAGCTATATGCTCATTATACCTCAGCATTAACAAATTTACAAAAAAGTCCTCTTACTATACCTCAGTAAATTAGAATATTCCCTCCTCAACGGTGGCATTGCCAGCCTGGACGCTGTTATAATTAAATATACCCCAAGAATTTGATCCGACGAAGTTTTTCCTGAGTTATGATCCATCTAGAAATAAAGGCGAAGGATGTAAGCCTGCAATTAATGAATAGTGTAAGAAAAACAAGTATCCCGAGATATTGATAGAAGGTTGAAATTATCCCTACAACAAAAAAAGGAAATCTTTCAAACCGACCAAAACTGTTAACTGTTAACTATTTGAGCGAATACTTTTGTCTATGTGATAGATTTCAATAAAGATGGGATAAAAACGTTTAATTATTATCAAACCTCTCTAGATATCCGAAGTGTGCAAGAACCCGAAGGTGACCTCTTCCTCTGGTAACCTTCCCACATATAATGGGTATGTAGCCGACTTTTACTGTTCATATTGCTAAAAAAGTTGGCAGTTTTCGCATTATAAATCAGCGTTAAGAAATCAGCCTGAAAGCCCCCTTAATGTGCATTACGCTAAGTCACAGGAGGTACTAGGTCTACTTTTGGAGTTCTAACTGAGGGAAGCCTCTTCAGATCAGGACAGAAATTGCCGTGATTCATTTAGTGGAGAGTAAAACACCTGAACTTAGAGCTCTGGGACAGGTAGTACTAGAATCTAAAATATTCCTATTTAAAAACTCAAAGGCCTCTAGTGAGTTTAATACAGGAGATTACAGTACGCTTTGGTAGTGGAAGTAATATAAAGCAAACAGTGCTGAACATTCTTTCACATAAATTTAAATATGTTGTATAGGCCAAGTATCAATTTCTACAGTTACTGAAGTCAAAAAGGTATGATTGGGAACTTAGAGCCTGTGCGTTGGAAACAATGAACATGCGCTGCTACGTTGGTACAGATAGCTTGGCACAATCAGTTAATAAATATACTGGAGTTAGAGTATACTGTAGTAACTTTGAACTTTTCTTAGCAGTGGGAGTTAGACCAACAAATTTTGTGGATTAAGTAAATGCGATTGCCATGGCAATAGGGAAGGCTTCAAGGAGAGCCACTTAACTACATATATACTCCTTGTAGGCTCCCAGGATGCCATAAAGGGCCTACAAATTATTCGCAGTAGCAAAAAAAGAATTAAGCAGATCTGTAAGAAGTAGTAGATGTAAAAAATGGAAAAAACAGAGTTAACGGAGAAAGGCAATAGAGTGGCATTTGAATAAATAAGTACAGACGTGTTCTTCACGGTAATGAATAGGTCGACGAGTTGGCTCGGCAAGCAACACTGAAGCCACAACTGCATCCCCAATCTCATTCTCCTTACCCAAAAGAATAATTAAATGCCGAGTTAAGAATAATATTAGTGGAAGACATGCCAATATGTCTTATGAAAGCAGTGGATAACCTTCTTAGAAGATGCTCTGCCATCGCTTGGATGGTCATAAACACGGCTGTCTATAGACCCACTTAAGTAGGTTAAATTTGATTAATAGCCCCAGCTTCTTGCTATATGATTTGTATTTGACCCCCGAGACATTGTCCAAGTGTGCAAAATGTTTTAAGCATAGAGGTTAACGGTCTAGAATTCCACATTAAATTCTATTGGGTTGTAAAGTGCCAAATGACGAATGGGGATGGATGCAAGTAAAAAATGGTGAAGCTATTTGAAAATAAAAAAGAAATAGTTTCACCCCTACAGTAATATTTGCAATTCCCACCCTCGTAAGACACATAAGGGATGGAAAGCCTGTTTGGTCTGTTGAGTGGCACCCACTTCAGTTTTAAGTAAATGATATACTAGGTTGATTCTTCATTGAAAGTCCTAAATTTGGTATACTTAAGTTTATTAGAGGAGGGAGTATTTAATTTACTGGACCAACTGATTTACATCAGTAAATCCGCTTCGAGAGACTGTATGAGCGAGATTTTTTCCTTTTCTCAAATGAAAGATCTATGCCGATGTACTTACCTTTTTTCCTTCACTTAACGATTTTTACTTCGTTTCATAGGCTGTAATATGATTAGACAACAGTCGATGTAAATCAACCGCATACAAGTAATATAGTGTTGAAATAACTAATCTATGTGTATATTCATTTACTATTTACAACAAATATGAACTAGTAAGAAGTACATACAAATTGTTAATAAACATCATATTATTATAAAAAATCTCGTTTTTCAGTGTTATAGCCGCTCGACTGGTTTCGCACGGTCTGTATCTTGAAGTCCCAATTGAAGATGCATACGTGCGAAACCAGTCGGACGGCAACACCGAATTACGAGATTTGACGGATTTTCATAATAATATGAAATACGAAGTATATAATATAGAAATAAAATACAATTTTAATCTTTCCATTTACTTTAAACTAGCAGAAGTGCCCGTCTTTCTCGGGTATCTTACAGAAATTAAGAGATGATACGTGGTATTCCAATATATTACGTGCTCGCCTCTGGACCGGTAGATCCGGAGTTCTACCAGTCCAGAACACACTCTGTCCCTCGGTTTGTTCACGGGGCAGGTGAAAAACAATCTGAGAACGTCGTCCCTCGGAGAGGATGTTAAGCCTTCGGTCCTGTTCCCGTACGATATAAGGTACTTGTTAAAAATGCCCACTCTAAATATATTTAAATTAGGTAAAATCTATGAATCCCAATATAAAATGTGTGGTAGGTATCTCAAATGTTAGGAAGCCAGGTTAGCTCAGTTGTTAACGTACTCTCATCTGGGCTGGTAGTAGCCCAACCTGGCCCTCGATTTATAAACGCGATAGGTGAATAAATCTGAGTATGTCGTCACTCGAAAAGGAAGTTAAGCCTTCCGTCCCAAGCCTATACGATATCAGGTACCCGTTAAAGATCCCTACTCGAAATGCATTTGAATTAGGAAAAATTTAGGACATTCCAATGTATAATCTAAAGAATCACCGATCAAACAAAAAGTCGGTAAATGGCTGACGTTATCACCCGCTAGGGGATCGGTTTAAACAATAAAATCACAAATGTTCAATCTCTTTGGCCTATACACAAACAACTGCAACCTAACCTAACGTATCTACTTTTTGGCACTTCAAATTATAGGTTAACAAGAACCGACAGTTGTAAAAATGTTAACTAAACTTAAAATTAACGGACTAAAATTCCACATTAAGTAGTATTATGTTGCAAAGTGTAAAATTAAATGAAGTAAATAACGACACAAGCGTTAGGGAATAATAGTATATGGTTTCACCGTTGACATAACACAACTAACAAATAATCATTGCTACTGAAAGAAAGGAAGTTGAGATATTACAATTCCTATTTAACCGTCATACTGTGACCCGTGTCATTTTTTTTAAAAGCTTTTTATTTAATTTACATAATGAATACTATCCAATTCTACTTAAACGATTTTATATATTATTCAATAAATAAAGCATGCTCCTTCCTTATGAGAAGCTCAATGTTCATTTATATTACACAAGATAATGCTAACCTCTGTAATTGAAAGTCGCAGCAAAGTCTGTCTGTTCGTGCAGTGAAGTAATGACGGAAGAACTTTTTTACTTCACTGCTTTGTTGTGGGCTACATATAAAAGATATATAATCAGTATGAGCCGCAGATTTAGCATCGTTGATCTAGGGTCATGGTCAACAATTGAACCTCTAAGTTCAAATGTTCAATACCAAAGGCCATTACGCTTCCACAAGACCACATCCGACCCATCTATAATAAAGAGTAAAAATAGTTTCACTAATAGGTATAATTTACGTATTACGTGACCCGAGTTACCAACAATGCTATAAAGTTGTTTTACCTGAGGTGTCGTTATATTTTGAATTGTTTTATCACCCTTCTTACCATGTGACATAGAGAGACGATATATAAAAAGATGAGACAATCTCACCTTCATGCACACATTTGAATTTCTTATTCATAAAAAAATTAAATTAAGATTTTTACCCATATTTAATATTAAAATACATGCAATATTAACTTTCTTGTCCATAAAAGTTCTAATAGAGATTTAACTCTCATTTAAAAGGAAGAGAGAATCAGAAAGTTTGCTCGATTATTAATTGAACCGTTTTCTTTGAAAGTGGTGTTAGTCCATTTTAGAAAAGTTAGGTAACTATAAAATGAATACAATTTACTATAAACTTTTTATTTAAAAAACTTTTTCTAAAAAATCTGTTAAATTTTCTTGAATTTTAATTTTGGAAAAAGTTTATAAATAAAAACTAAAGAGTAAATTGTATTCATTTTTATCGTTAGCTATTTTTTCATCAAAATGGACATACACAGCTTTCAAACAAAACGGCTCAATTTATTTAATTAATATTTACTCAAATAGTTATTTTATGACTTAACATGGTTAGGACAAGTGACTCGCGACGTAGTATCGTGCGGGCTCGCCTCCGTGTGGTGACCTCGGGCAGCTAATGCGGGACTAAAGGGCAGCATGTTAAACTAGTCCATTTTTTGGTGGTTAAATGGCCGTTAATGTTCTTGTTTTTCTTTTGTTTTCCTTTACATGGAAGCCTAAAATAACGGGAGTTTATTTTACAGTTTTGTGGTATAAGACTAAGTGTTAGAAGTTAAAAAATATCAAGAAATATGCTTCTTTTTAAATTTTATTAAGAAGAATATTTTTTGTTTAGTGGGACATTTTTGCTTTGCTTTTATTAAATTGTTATAAGATTTTTATTTTTTTTTTTGTGATGTAGGGTCGCGGAAGCTCGCCTCCGCGTGGGCCACCTCGGGCGTATCTCGGAGGTATTGTTTGCCTCTATCCTAGGTTAGAGCTTGTAGCTCCCGAGATGCGGCAAAAGAGCTTTCACGTAAAAAAGGCATCAGTCTGTTTGTTGTTGTTTTCAGCGATATGGCTGAATAAGCTGGGAGCGCTAAATAATACCAAAACAGGTTATATGGCCGAAAGGCTTAGGAACACACGTAACGTTAAAACAGGTTAGGACAAGAGACAGATCTCAATGTATCAATCCTAAATCTGTACGACGTGATGCTGTTGTCCCGAGCCTGTACAATTTACTTCTGCATATATATGCACGATTACGCGTCATGTAGTCGATAGAGATCCCTATTGTAATGATTTAAGTATTGTAAATAAAACTGAGTAAAGCAAAATTTAGGACACCTATATAAAATCAATTTGGTAATATTTTTACTTACATATGACTTTTTTCTTACATATGATGGGTGTAAATGATATGTCCACACCTTCCACACTTATAGGAAATAAAGTGTGTCACACTTTCCGTCTCTAGAAGTGTGAACATTGGAAATAAATAAACAGCATTACGTATGTATCGAGATGAGATTTCATAACATCCACAATAATTGTATATTATTTAAAATTAATCAGAGCTTTATCACAATAGAGTAATTTAAGGAGAAAAAAAGACACCTGTTTCTTACGTGTTCATATTTGTTTACATTTAACAGTTTCAACTATTTTATTCTTTAATATAACTACAGATACTAGTCTTTTCTTAGGTCATAAATACTGCTATGTTTAAAGAAAAAGATACTTTGGTGTACAGAATGTCAAATTATTACTACTTTTCTCCATCTCTCTGGTGATTTTAAAAAAATTAAATTTTGTGCATAATATAACCACATAATTAGGATCACTGGGAAAAAAATTGCATTTTTTAATTCATACCAGAAAAGTAAGAAAATTACCTTACGTGTACTTAGGAAAACTGATTTAATGCATTTTAGGAGGTTATAGTTCTTTCAATATAACATTAAATTTACACTTGATTTTAATATTACTACATGAAAATGACTATTTTTTAATTTAAGTATAAAAATTATAGTAGGCATAATTCAAGATAATATCATATAGATCCATCATACCTCGTATACAGTTGCTGTAGTCGTCCGCTTGGTTTTACAGTAGTGCATCTTTGAGAGTAGTCCTACTAAGTGCGAAACTGGTTGGACGACTACAACTATTTAGGGGATAAGATGGATTTATGAGATATGATGTTTACTGACCTCTGTGGACTAACAATATATGCAAAAGTCCAGAGTTACAATTTAGAGGTCGGCACGGTAATCTAACTTAATTTTTTTTTTTAAATGTAATGAGTGCCATTGGTTGGAATTTACGCCTTTAGAACAACAGTGATGTTGAGAGAATGAAAGTGTGGGTGTTCAAACAACAACAGCTAACTATATTTCTATTATGTTGTTATACAGAGTACAAAACCCATTGCTACCTTTTATACCTCTTCAGATAGCATCACCTGAGTGAGAGAGAGCAAAGAACTTAAGAGGAAGGAGAGAAAGTGTGAGTGAGTAAGTTGGAATTTCAAATATAAAAACTTAATGTGCTTTGTACTCGAATCCCCCCCGATGTGCCTTCACCTTGTCGTGGTGGGGGGGCTTAACACGCCTGAGTGACGTGAACTAAGAAAGGCACAACCTGGGCAGGGTGCTAGCCTGGGCCGGCGCATCGCGTATGGAGGTGGACAGTCCGTTCGATTGCGCACTGGCTTCGGTTGTAATCCGCCCTTATCGGTCTCATTCACTGTGGTGGCACAATAGCGGCTTTATCCGTAACTTTTGGGTTCTCGGTCTTTTCTGGTGTCGGCGGAAGGAAAGTCCGCTCAGTCACGCACTGGTTAGGGAGCTGGGGCCCAAACTCCTCTTTTCTTCTTCCCGCTTGTGCCTGTCTTTCTTAAGACTTTTTTCTCACCTCCAGAGACATTTGGTGTATCAGGCTCTTGATTGCTCTGCCGAGGCTGGTTGCGGTTGATTGTGGCAGACATAGGTTTCCTGGCTTGTCGCGATGTGGTATCGTCTAAATGCTTCTCCTTCCTTCTCCCTGAAGATTTTCTACTAACCGCTGACTCTTCCGTTACTTGCCTATTCTTTGCTATGACTCAACTTCTTATGAACTATTAAATTTGATGTAGATGTTGATGTAGGTCGTTGAAGCCCGCTTCCGCGAGGTCCACTTTGGGCATTTCCTTAGGACTGTCTCGTTTAGTCTCATTAATAAAGAAATGGTTGGTTTCTCATTACGTGGCGAAAGGGTTCCAGATTAATAAACCTCAACCTGCTTTATCATGTTATAGCTGAAAGGCCAAGAATAAATCAAAACAGGATTGTACAGGTTTGAATATATACCTAAAAGTTCGTTTATAACATCAAAGAATTTGTTTAAACAAAAAATTATGTTAGGTCTTGGGAAATGACGACACATACATATTCTGTGCGAATCACTCAAAGAAGATATCAATCTTGAGATATAGTTTCAAGGACACATTTATATCTTATCAGTTTTTCACTTTATACTATCAAACAAAACAGTTATTCCTCCCATTTTAGGTAAGATGGTATCTGAAATAATATGCTAATTCTGAGAGACTTTTTTTGCCCTTATAAAAAACTCTCGGATGAGTAAATTAAGGCAATATAAAAAAAAATAGATACGATCACCGAGGTGACGTCACAGCCCTTTGATATGAGCTTTGTTTTACTTTCTTATCAACCCTCAAAGCACTGCCTTTACAATCGTTTGTACATTACTGCCATTAATTCTGTATAACCTACATTTCGTGTTATTACTTAACAGCAACTATACTGACTTGGCTTTGTGAAGTGTACTTCTAATTCACTCATCATTTATAATTTGTATACTACTTGCAGTAAATTTTCCCAAACATGAACACAAAATTTTTTTCTTTCCAAAAATTTTACACAAACTATGCAAAAAAAATCAATTTTGGGATCTTGACCTTTACATATTTTGACGGCCCATGAATCCGTTACGATTTTTTAGTATGATGTATGCAGGTGTTTGAATAAGTGTGCTTTTATTTACTATTTGTAAATTGTGTAATATGCCACAAGTCGGATCGTTTGGCATAGCTTTTAATGAAATCCGATTTAATAATATTCTATCAATTATTACCATCGATCAAAGTTCCTTTCCAAATGTAATACTTTAGAGTTTAGAATAAAATATAATTTTTGAAGTTTATGTTGCTTTTTAACTGTTAACTCAGACATTTACCTTTCATTTAGCCTGTTCAGGAGAATGAAATGATTCTTCATTGAAAATAATCTGTAAGTAGAAATATTTAGTTACTTGATTATTATCTTTAGTATTATGTATATACTAGCAAACGTTCCAGTCTTTGACAGGTACTTTTTCAAAAAATTTGAGTTGATCCATGATATTCCAAAATACCATTAGAAATTATAGAATAGTAGAAAATATCATTATTAGTAAAGTTAAGCGAATGCCTCCGTATACACCACATTAGCTATCTGTCCTTCAGGTTCATGGAAGAACAAAGAGTTGGAACCTCTGGCTATTGAGCAAGCAAACTACAGTTGACCATGTGAAAAAAACTTGGTCTCACTCACGTCAATTCCTACGGTAGATAGAGTTTCCCCTTGCAACTTAGTAACCATCATTACAAAACAGACGCTTTTGTAATTGTTTGAATGGATGCAGATAGTGGCTCGTAACCAATGGTATGTGTGGTATACACATAAACTCCCCAATACCACACCCAGTTATGATGTCCACTTCTATGGTGCTATCAGTGCAGAGCACGAACTCAGAGTCGTGTCCTGATGCACGTTTTTGGGGACTGAAGTTTCGTAACATGAAATTTGTTACTCCTACAAAAGCACATCATGATTGGTGCTCCTATTTTAAGTTTTACTCATGAGCAGGTAGTCTAGGAGCAGTCACGGAGTTAAGAAATTCAGTTGGATAATGAATTGCTTTCTCATCACTAATCACCTTGTTTACTGACTTGTAAGTTCTATCTCCGGCTTGATATAGTGTAAGAACTTTGTTTATTCTTCTCCCATTTCATTAGTAAGGGTTGAGATTTGATCGTTCACAAAGCCATTTATTCTGAATAGATAGTACATCTTGAACTCTGGTAAACACCTTGTCAATAAGCTCAAATACTCAATATATTCATATACCCAAATGAAATTTAAATCAACTAAGAATACTTACTTGCTAAACCTGTATATTTTTAAAATAAACATTTCTGTGTAGTCAGGCAAACACGGCTTAAAAGTTCACAATTTCACTTCTACGTTCAATTTTCAATCCATTCAAAGCTTAAATTTTAAGTTAGACATACTCAAATCTAGTGTCAAAGTTTCAGCTTGCAATGTCTCATGGTGGGTGAGTTTACTAGTGACAATTGCGGAAAAACCGACATATCGACAGACAGACATTTTTCTAAAAGAGGATTCGGTTTGTAGTGGATTCGGTTTGTCTAATATATATACTTGTGCCACTGTCATCGGTGAGCACGCAAGCCACTGGCTACCGTGACTCCATGCCTTTACTTTATTAGCATTGTTATTTTTAAAGTCAAAATTTTTTTTCTTACATTTATTTATAATATATTTGCACTATTGCAAATATATTATAGCACGCAAGCCACTGGGCTACTCTGGTTCCAAACCTTACTTTATTATCAGTGTTTATATGATTCAAATTTTAAAGTCAAAAATTTATTTTGTAACATTTATTTTTAATATATTTGTGCTACTGTCAGTGGTGAGCACACAAGCCACTGAGCCTTTCTGGTTCCATACCTTATTTTATTATCAGTGTTTAAATTATGCAAATATTAAATAAAAAAAATGTTTTGTTAAATTTATTTGTAATACATTTGCACTACTGTCATCGGCGAGCACGCCAGCCACTGGGCTACCCTGGCTGCATGCCTCTACTTTATTACCAGTGTGTATATTACGCAGATATTAAATTAAAAAAAAAATTACATTTATATATAATACATTTGAATTACTGTCATAGGCGAGCACGCAAGACACATGCTACCCTAGCTCCAATTTTGTGAATATAGTGATAATTTTCTTATACTCGTATTTAACATTATTCCGGCAAAAGATAATATATATTTAATTTAAGGTCTCTATCTCCACGGAAAATGGGTGAAAAAACAAACTCACAAACTTTATATATAGAGATACTCTTTCATATGCTAACTAAAACAAATTAAATGAAATCATTCACACCTGATTATTATGAAACAATGAATAATTAAATTGTTTAATGTGAAGTGTTTACACTTAAAGTAAAGTTAAATGCAGAACGCTTCAGATTTTAACATCTTATTTTTATTGACTCTAAGTAAGAATTTGTTATTCTAAACTTTGTTTATTTCTCTAAAGCAGCATGGGTTATCTGCAGATCAGTTCTTCCCTACCACGGTATTACTTTGCTCTTTGTTACACAGACAGCCTTGGTTGTTACAGGGCGTTGCCATCACTGAAGGCTCTGTCGGTGAGGAGTTGTGTGTTGAGTCAGAGTGCTGCCTGACACTCAGTCTGGCTCACAGCACATATCAACACCTTCACTTCAGTTTCAGTAAATTCCACTATACAATATTAATATGGTGGTTCTGTTTAATATTAATAATTGATACTAATCTTAAAAAGAATTACTCATTTTATATTAATTTATGCTTCTTTAAACATTTTAATTAAAATGATTAATATATCATTCTGATATATTCTGAATAATAAACTGTTATAGAAAGCAGTTCTAATGTTTGCCCACTGTAATATTTCTGGGCAATACATTCATATATTATAATTATTTGAAAACATATCTAGATCATTGTTCTCATTATTAAATAATTATTATCAGCCCAACTATGATAATCGTGTCATCTTATCACTGAATCTGAATTAAGCCAAATATCTTTCAAGTATCTGTTCTTCTTATATCTTTTCAATGGAGATATTTTAAATCTACAGTTGTTTATTCATTTCACAGTTTGTATCTGTAAGTTAAGCACGGCACCACTAGATGGCGCGGTTATTAGAATTTAACATAAATCAGAACTAAATTAAATCATACCTGTATATTATCCTCGTTAATGATGAAATATCATGCGTTATATTCCTATATTAGTTTGAACAAGTAAGATTTTTTGTTCTTCAAATGACGTGTTATTATTTTCTGAAGGTGGAACCAATAACTTTTCTATAAAGCCATAGTAGAAGTGAATTTTCTTTACTTGGAATTAATATACGTAAAAGATTCTTCCTTTGTCAACTAGTATTTTGAATCTATCAGTCTACCCCAGTTGCAATATGAAATATCTAACATTCTATTACTCGGGTAAGCCACATATGCAAGCTTCTTTACATTCTGATCATTCGATGAGGATGCCTTTCTGACTGACATAACTGGAATTTACTGTTGTATATTTTAGCCCATCATATAGTGTACATGATGATAATAAAATGTTTGAATAAATATGTTATTCCTCGCTATACTACATGTTGAAATGTTTATTTCTCTACACTTGCAATTTCATTAAATGAGAAATCCATTCATTGCAATGTACAGTTATTTTCTACTGAATCGTGTTAGGGAAAAATATTTTTACTTTACTATAAGTAAAATATAGCGATCGTGAAAAAATTCGATATCGAGATTTTGACAAAATTACATGTTTTGATGTCCCAGAAGTAGTTTTATGACGTTTTTTTTTATGACGCCTGTGTGTGTGTGTAGAAAAAGATAATAAGGGATATATGATTTTTGAGAAATGAAAGGAAAAGTGATTTTTATTAAATACTAGGGAGCCATAAAATTTCCAGTATAATAATTCTATAAAAGGCCAAAAATGTAAAATATAATTCAGAATTCAAAACATTCTTTGAAGAATAATGCATTTAATAATCCTACATCTTAAATAAATATATCTTAAAACGACATTTTTTCTGAGATGTTTCTGACATTTTTCAAACAAAATAGGTATATTTTCAAGTTTTAAATGGCAAAATTTGTCTTAAATTTAACAAAATGACAGAGTCAGTCTGTCGTGAACGTCCTCAACCTATTCAGTACTAATGCATGCTGTCTGGGTAGTAAGGTAGAGTGAACTACTGTACCAAACTCAGGGTGAACTCTGCGAAACTGTGTAGAGCTACCTGCCCACTGAGTAACCCAATCCGCAGACTCTGCACACCACAGCTTTCAAGCAGTCCTTTGGTGTCATGTTAAGCATTCCTTTGTCTATATTTTCTTCAACTACTTTTACAGCTTTCTCATTTCCCTTCATTCAACATGTATCCAGGAAAACTCTACCAGCTTCTTTTCCACAGTCAGTTTCTTTACTTGTTCATAAATTTATCAAAGGATCGCTTTGAAATGGATTTTCTATGGCTTTGAGTGAGAGCTGATATTGAGTTTGAAAGATTAGGAACAATTTTTCAGGCTCTGTACTGTAATATTTGAGGGGTGTAACCATATCATTTAGCTCAATAGTGTATACACTCGCTTCTACTAGAAAGGTCCATGACATTATTGTGTTCTTTGAGTGCATAACACATCCGGAGTCGCTTCATAATCAGAAACTGTTAGTAAAAATAGGTGTATGGTGTATAAATTTCCAGAAAAAAGTTTAGTTTCACTTTTTGCATATGTAAATGGATGTGAACCATTTTCCATATGTACTAGTCGAGTGTGAAGTTTTCAGTATGTCCAAACTGAGTAAAATAGAGTCTTAAATAGTTTTTTGATGTGAGCTACTTATTAATTGAAGAAATCACAATAATAAACCTGCTGTGTTTAGAAATACATTTAAGATTCTTACAATATGTGATGTATGAATATTTCATTCCAAAAAAAAACCTTCTCTCCCCATTTCATAAGAAAGTTATTCGTTTTTTTCGTCTTACCCGATCCAGTTTCCCCACCCATTTTTATACCATTTCTTAAGTTTAAAAGAGAAAGTTAAAAGTAAGAGTAAGAGGTAACTTAATGACTAGCCTTAATGATTTTCTTTGGCTTTGAGTAAGTGCTGACATTGAGTTTGAAAGATTAGGAACGATTTTTCAAGCTCTGTACTGCAATATTTGAAGAATGTAAAAATATCATATAGCTCAGTAGTATACACACTCGCTTCTACTAGAAAGGATCATGACATTATTGTATTCTTTGAATAAATAGCACATCTGGAGTCGCTTCATAATCGGAAGCCATCTATAAAAATAGGTCTATGAGTTTCAATATATCTATGGCTTTAATGATTAGTTTTACTACACTTTTCGCTTTGCACAGTGACCTAAATGTCAAAAGAGATTAGAATTCATTCGACTGGCTGTCCTGTGTATCAATCAGTGACGGGATGAATTATAGACTGATGTTAATTTTTTTAACGTTTTGGGATCTATTAATAATACCTTGGCAATCCTTGTATTGAGCACCCCTGATTTCTGTAAACATTACAATTACATTCTCAGTATAATTGGCAAAATATAGAAAGCACATTAAAAAGAAATTAATTAATTTATTTTCTTGCATATTATTTTCGATAGTGGTCGTACTTATAGAAAAAAAGTGTTAAATATAAACCACTTCAGATGTCTTTCTTCTAATTTTAATAAAAAAAAATGTTGATGTTTTACAAATAAAGGAAGTAAAGACTCTGATTTTAGTAATGACAGTGAATCTCTATGTTCCACATTGTAAAGTAAGAAGGATTCTCTGTTAAGATAGCAATCCGAAAAACAAACAGAAGATACTCCACCCCAGTTTCATAGCACCCTGCCGCTTTCTCATTCCAGAAATTATCATCTTAGTCGTGTTATCCAAATATACTTTGGAATTACGTCCACTTAAATAAGAGCTAACAAAATAGCTTTTTGTTTACCTAAAGGATGTTGATTATTCTGCTCGGGTTATTTTATTACTGTTTCTTATAAATTCAATGTTGTATATTTGAACTATGAATATCAGTCGCAGTGAAGAAGGCTAAAATCCATATCTATTCATCCATTTTCGTATGTTTGGATAGTATAACTGTTTTGCGCCTTCATACTATGAAGCTGTTCTACTCGTCTATTCAAGTGAAGGTATTAAAGCAAGATATTCCTATCTTATGCGATATTATATTTCATTGAAATGGGCCGCTTATCAACCAGTACAGACAGAAACACATTCTTCTTTTTGTTGTTTTGTAAAATAAATGAACTTTATTTGTTTAACACAGCGAAACTTTTTTAAACAAATTCAGGCAGAAAAAAAAAGGAATGTTTGAAAACAAATTGCGGAATTACTTCAAATACAGGTGAACTATTAATTAATATAATATAATAAGAAATATATTTTAAAACATAATTAATCTTAATTAATGGAAACTTCATATTATGTTCTTAATATTATTATTATTTTTAAAAGAACAACATTCAGATGGTTCCAATAATTTTTCCTTCTTACTTAAATAAGATTTTCATATCAGGTTTAGGAAATGATATTTGTGGGGCTCGCAGAGCGTAATCGAGCTATTTCTATTCAGAAGAGAATCTCCTCTCCAACCCCTTTTGGATCTTTCACTCAGCTCTGGACTAGATCAAGAGTGTGCTTTTAAATATCATATTTCACAACTCATTACAGCAGATCTGTACTGAGAATGACCATTGTTATCACTACTGAAGTTTCATATGAAGATATTGATAAAAAAACGCGGAAGTTATAAATAAAACAGTCAAAAGGACGATATGTTAATCTTTTTATCGCATGCTAAAGTTACGTTCAAAACAATGAATCCCATTATGTTGGATTAAACCTACCATCACACACCTAAGACATCTGGTGTGTTTAATTTAAAGTTGTAAAGATTCATTTTTGATTTAAAAATGGCATTAGTTTTTAATCATTATTTCCTTTAAATTGCTTTGAAAAATTACTTGAAGCTAAAATACATTATATTTAATTATTGAAATTAAAGAAATTATTCGAACATTATCTGTGCCTAAATGATAGCCATTTATTATACTAACGATTTTTCTTTATTCCCTCACAGAAAACAGATCAAGATCTGGTTGTGATCTGAGCAAGTCTCCAGCTCTATAAGATTTATTCAAGCTCTATAAGCCTGATCCTAGCTTTCTTTTATAAATCTTGACTCTAAACCAGCTACTTTCACCTGTCGATCTGGAAGCTCTCTAATAGAATCTAATTCTTACATTTCTAAAACTATGAAACCCGATACTTTTAGCTCCTGTTCCTGTTTTAGAAATCAGTGTAGGCGAAATTCCTTAAGTATTCTAAACACATTTATTAGTTAAGTAATACCTCATTCATTAATAACTAAACACAATGCATTTGTCTTTTCATCATTTGTATCAGAAGTCTTGAACCTTTTTTATATTGAGACTCATTTTTGATGCCCAAAGCTATTTGTGACCCTTTAGTGAGAACAAAAATAAAATCAACCACTCCTAGGACAGACGATATTAAAACAAATTTGATCAATAATAACTTTAATGAGATTGCTATCCCTGCATATTTTCATATAACGATGGAATATTGGCTCTATTCAAGTGATGACAGGTCTCAACACCATAAATGTCTTTCAACTCGATATTTTTCAGTTTTGATTTAATAAAAGTTTATATCCAAAAAGCTTCTTGACAAAATAAGTGGAGACAAAGGGAAAAGAGCAACTATACCTAGTTAGTGCAATATTGGAATTCAGTTTTGACATTAATCCTGAAAGAGTTCAAATTCTTATTTGAGAAGTGCATTTTTTAAAGTAGAATTAGATGAAAGGTTGGCAAACTCTTCTTGAGCAATACAAGATGTCTTACATTTTTTTAATTTAACTCTAAATGGATTTCGGATCCAGTGATTGGTTAGCATGAAATTCTCTAATAAAATATTTTTCAAAATTATCTTTGAGGTTTACCAAGTGGTGCATTATAGGTTGTTTGATTATATCAAATTTAAAACTCACTTGATTGTCATTAATGAAGTTATCCAAAGAGGAAAAGATCTCATACGAGCTATTTGTTGGATAAAAAATAAATGTATAAAAAAAAATTCTATCCAAATAGTGAGGGGGGGGGGTTGCTTTAAACCGATTAAAGAAATTACAGGGGAAAGCGTCTCTATTTACGAAATTTACACATTAAGAAAAGATTTCCAAAATGAATTAATTTCTTAAGAGGGGGTACCACTCCCCTAAATATCTAACTATAATATAATTAGATATATATAATATCTAATTATATTTATATTTGATAAATTTGTTCTGGACACTATAATAGATTTATTTTTAAAACATTTTTAGTTGATTTATTCACATTTTAAAATGAACAATGTGAAACATCTCGCAACTCACTTGAAGACCAACCTTTGAACTGGTTGGTTGCAAACCCACCAGTTGAAGACCCCAGATTTAGAGGATAGCACTGTAGTGAATTTATCCTAAATGAAGACAATATAAACATGAGGCAATTATTTTCCTAAGATAAATACACAATTAAATCATTATATATATTAATTTTTTTGTCCCAGATATAAATCAGTCTTATGCAAAATACTTTCTGGTAATATAATATTACTTCACAAATCATAATCTCTCTCCCTCTTATTTCATGGGAAGAAAAATTGCTCACGATAGTTGAAATATTCTTGGAATAGAACAATTACAATTATATGTTACGAGTAACTAGCCAAATTATACGAAATAACTTAGTGGTTTCAACCATTTTCCATAAAATGTTTTGACATTTAGCTTTACAAACAATGTAAGAGGCTTACAGTCAAAAATTCTGAGTTTCTTAAAAACAATTTAACACATCATATAAAAGTCACTTATTAGGACTCCTTTAAACTAATTAAAACAATTTTTAAATTAAGAAAGTTTTTATAACTAGTATCACCAAAACACTTCTTTACAGTTAAAAGTTACCAAATCAAAGAAAAAGTAATAAAATAATAATAATAATAATTTATTAATTAATTTTCTGCCAGATAGTTTAGTTTTAGTCTATTTGAATAAGAGTAAAAGTTTTGAACTGAGATAAGTTTATCTCATTTTAAAATATTCCATGAGATGAATGCATGTTATTTACTCGTACATGTATATTATTAGGGTCAAAGAGGTTAGTTGAAATCACATTTTTAAATAAGTCTTACTTAATATATATCAAGATTTCAAAATAAACATGTGAAATAAAAATCAACTCCCAACTATAGTAAGAAAATAGAAAAAAGACTAAGTAAGATCTTTCAACCGTAACAAGCGGTCATCACTGAGATTTGATTCTGACGAAGACCGCTTGTTACACTGAGATTTGATGCTGATGAACACCGCAGTGTAGTGACTTTCTCTGTTCTTTCCTATAAGTTAAAGTTATATATATATATATATATATATAAAAATTTCACATAAATACGCGAAATAACAATCAATGATCAAACCACAATATGAAATGAGAAAACAAGACTAAGATCCGTCAACCATAACAAGCAATCTTCGTCAGAGTAGTTGGGTTTTTGACTCTGACGAAGTCCGCTTGTTACGGTTGAAAGATCTTAGTCTTGTTTTCCCATTTGGTATTGTGGTTTGATCATTGATTATATATATATATATATATATATACAGTGATAACAAGACTTCACAATAAATAAGTGAAATAACAATCAATGTTCATACCACAATAAGGAATGGGGAAAAAAAGACTAAGATCTTTCAACCGTAACATGCGGTCTTCAACTCAGTTGGGTTTTGACTATAAAAACATCAACAAATAAAAAACTATTAAAATGTATTATTTCAGTTGGTCAGAATTATTACAGAAGTAAGAATTCTTTAATTGCAAAATAAAATTTACATTATTTAAACAAACTAATAATCTTGAATATCGTTTTTATTGGTTGGTTCGTTTAAATAATGTAAATTTTATATTCTAATTAAAAAAACTCTTACTTCTGTAAGTTGTTTTATTTACTTCCGAAATACTTTACTTGAAATATTCCACAAGCTATAATAATCCGTTTTCATAATCTTTATTTGTTGATGTTTATATATGATTTCATATCTTCTTTAGTTTGATTTTGAACCTAGAAAGTTGACATATACCTCGATATTTTTTGAGACATACATTATTGAAAATAACACCAAACTTAACTGATACCTATTCATTCTCTCAAGAAGTTATTCATGTCCTAAAGATGGATGCTGATCATTTGAATTATGATTTACTGTGTTGACAAAGAAACGATAGTGTTATTTAGGAAAATTGAGAAGCTTGTTAAGAAACAGGTATCAACTAACTTTGGTGTTATTTCAATTGATGTGTATATATATATTAAAAATGCTGGCGCCTTATTAGCAACTGGTCATTAGACGACAAGCTCTCCAGTATAATTCAGCCCACTAATAAATCCCTCTTATATTGGATTTGTTGTTCGACTGGTTTCGAAAGTTAGAATTTCGAAGTTCTACCTGAAGATAGACAACGTCTAAAAACTAGTCGAACCACTCTTTTACTAATACACGAGATAACACTGTATCATTCAGTAAAATGTATAATAAATGGAAATATATACTGTTTAAAAGTCATCAGTAACACAAATTAATACAAATAGGTAGCCGACCTTCGTTTAGACATGTTCATTGATGTTTACCTCAGTCGAGATCTAACATTGTAATTGATTTTTCTATCTTTTTCTTTGTCGAGAGGAATGAATAAAAAACAGATTATAGTTTGAAAAGTAATATCAGATTATGAGAAAACATCATGAACAATAAACCAGTACAGAATACTTTAAAGACAATATTTTTTACGCTTTATTATAGCAAAGATGCTTTTTTACTGTAAAAGAAGAAGAATAGTGTAAGATAAGTGAATGATATGTTAATTTTTACAATAAAGGATTTATATTTTCTGCCTTTGGATATATATTTATACCGGGTTCACAGCCCTCGCCGGCCACATAACTTTCAATTCAATCTTTGAAATAAAAATTTTAAAAAACCACATCGCAAGATCTATATATTTCAATACTAATATATCTAAAATTTAAATAAATGTTCCGGCAGATTTTTCAAAAAATACACTTGCATTAAAGTTTCATTATACGATACAGAATTACATATTGATTATTTAATTGTTATATTTTTATTTTAGAATAATACGTCTTTATTTTCCCTTATTTTTGTGTTTACTTAAGTTGGTACTCTGATTTGTATTCTTGAATTCTATGGAGAGGAATATCTGCAAGCTATTGACAAGTTCAAGAAAAAAATCATTCTCGTTACTATTCAATTCATCAATTTATTGATGCAATAGAATTTCTAAGATATTTTTTATACTTGTATATAATTTAGTGTCTTATAGATGTGTTTTTTTTTTAATTTAATCCAAAGGGATTTTAGATCAAAATACATAGAGACTTCCATACCATATCTTGTTAGGGTATCATTTAGATGATGCTTACTTACTTAGTAAAAGAAGTTCAATGTACATAAAGAAACACACACTTACAGTCTTTAATTTTCGTTAGAACCGTCTTCAGGAGAGAAAAGAGAGGGAAGCCAAGCGCACTGGTACAGAGACGGTTGGAGACGGTCTCCAACCGTCTCTGTACCAGTGCGCTTGGCTTCCCTCTCTTTTCTCTCCTGAAGACGGTTCTAACGAAAATTAGAGACTGTAAGTGTGTGTTTTTAATTTCTCTATGTTTCTTTAAACACATTGAACTGTATTTGTCCATTTCGGATCGTATTTTCATCGAAAAAGTGTATGTATATATAACAGTTTATAATTGAAGATAGGTAGCACACAAAGTAAAGAAACACACTTACAAACTCAATTATCGGGCAATCCATCTTCAGGAGAAAAGAGGAAGGGAGACCAAGCACGTTACTAGCCGTTGCGTCTACAACGTGCTTGTTCTCCTTTTCTCTTTTTTCCAGAAGACGGATTGCCCGAAAATTTGAGTTTGTAAGTGTGTTTCCTACTTATTAAACTTTGCGTGCTACCTATCTTCAATTTTGAACTGTTATTGTGTCCAGTTTGGATCGTCTTTTCATTTATCAACTGAATATACATATATATAAACGAATTAAAATGAAGGTAAAATACAGGCAGAGGAATAACTCACTTCCATATTTCCACGATCGTCATCATCAGGAGGCGAAGAGTCCCTTAGGAAGGCAACAGTGATGATGAGATTTCACATCATCATATTGATTGGGCCGGAGCTAAATTTATTATCCATGAATCATAGTTAATCATTCTATGATTTTTCATAGATAATAAATTCTATATTTCAAAAATATAGAATCCTCTCTGATTAAACTTAATAGATCAAATATTATAAACATTAGTAATGGTTTGTTCAAACTTGACTCAGTCCTAACGAGATCAGAAAGAGAGAGGTGTCTTAACAAATAACAAGTGAGTTACATTTTCCATCCTTGGACAACACAAAAGCTGAAAAACTTTAAGAGTGGATGTTGAAAAAAAAAGAAAAAACCTTAAATGACTTTAATGAATGAATTTTTCACTCAAACGACTTCCAATGATTTTTTTTCATACCAGAATACCAGAATAAATTTAAATACATGAAATCTTTCACAAAGTGTGACTCACTTGATAATAAAAACCCAGTTTAATTAAAATTAGCTGTACCATCGGTGAAAAAAAAATTGGTGATTCATAATAAAAAATTATTTTGTAAAGTAAATTATGTATATTGTAGGAATATTACTAATCGCAAGTTCATTTAAAAGGTCCGTTTGTTAATTCTAAGATGACGTAATTTATTATTATTTGTTGGAATTTAATATGTTTATAAAAGTTATTTTAAAAATGTTGTCATAGGAATAACCGTATATAGAGTAATATACAGCATAACATAGGAATAGAGTAAAGTATTTTAGAAAAATTTAATAAAATTAAATTTATTGCTTAAATAACATATACATGTATTAAAAATATAAAAGAATAAGATTTGTCAGAATAAGATGCAGGAATGTCAAAGGTATGATGGGACAAGCTTCCAAGGTTTCCCTCCGAGCAAAAACTTAGGTGTCACCTTCATCTTTGACACGCGCATCTCTAAACCTTGTCCTTCCCTAAAACAAAATTATCAAACTTTACTTTTATTACTTCTTTATTCACTCAAAAGTTGCTTTTTTAATTGATTATGGTATCCAAAACAATACAAAAAACACCAACTTCTTGATGTTCAGTAGAATATTGACATTTTTAATGATCTATTACAGCAGAGATTCCCTGGAACCGAGGGGTTCCTTAACAGCCTGTCTGGGGTTCTGCGAAAAACATTTAGAGAAAACATTTTTCTAAATTTCTTTTTTTTATTGGGTATGAATTTATTCTGTGTTTCTTGTGAATCATGAAACCGAATAATACTTATACACATAAGTAGAAGTGACCAAAATTTTATTCAAGTTTAGAATGAATCACTAGTCAGTTTTTAGAGCTATCTGATTCCTGAATTTCTTTCTATTGTAAAAATAGCACTTCTCACATTGCTGCCACTTCCCACTACCTACTTATGTAAAACCGGATTTTCCTTTTATACTACCATAAATACTATATACCAAAGTAGACTTAATGCTCGGTCTGACTTGAGAATCAAACTTTCAACAATAAAACCAAAAAATGATTACAAAATAAACTTTGTGTTAAAGTAACTAATAATTCTGTTTCATGTACTTGTACTTGTGGAAGTGTACTTGGACTTGTGTACTTGAGTAATATCACTTTTTAATTGTTTTGAAATATACATACGATTTATAAAAGCATATGAAAATATTTATGATTGTATGAAATCATTAGAATCTGGGAAAGTTACTGAAGGAAAAAGGGTTCCGCGTCGAAAAAAGTTTTGGCAACTCTGTATTACAGGATGTACGATTGTGAACGTCTAGATCAGTGGTTCTCATACCTTTTCTGCATTCGAGCTACTCATGAAATGAACAAGTCACAATAATCTTACCCACTCTATTTATTTTTAAATATTCATTAAAAATTCTTTGAAGTTATTACAACCTATGTAATATTTAATCGTGAAAAAACCTCTTCCCATTTCTTATAAAACTGATGCGTTTTTTTCTTCTTACTCGATCTAGTCAGCCCAATCATTTTTATAGCCTTTCTTAATTTTTATGTGAAAAAATTAAAAGTAAAGAGTTAGAGTCATCTTAACGACTAGTTTATTAGGTTTGATGAACTAATACACAGTGACCTAAGTATCATAAACATTACAATTGATCTAGATTATATCAATGAGTGACGGGAAGAGTTATAGGTTGATATTATTTTTGTTAATGTCTTGCGATCTAACAATACCTTGGTGTCCGACTGGTAGTTCGCGATTGACGGATTGAGTACCCCTCGTCTAGGTCAACCTAATGTCCATTATTATGGCACGGACATATTGGAACATCAAAATTTTAGAATGCTATTTTTTTTGTATTGGAATGTATAGAAACAATTGATAAAAACTTCTATATATAGAAAATTATGTACTATGGGGAATTTGAACAAAAAGTGATATCTATCATTAGACGAGATTAAAAAGGCATCTCTGCAACACACATACATAAAATGTGCATTCCGTTTCCTTCATCGACCCATAAGATTACAGTGCAATTCACCATTCATCACTGCTTGGGTTCATTTCTGTCCTGAAATAACTTGATGTTCCCATCTTGTATACTTATGATTGAAATAGAGAGTTATTTATGATTCTCATCCTCAATGTTTTAAACCCATTTCGCAATAGTAAAACTATAATGAGAAACGAAAGTGGTTGTCGAACATGAACACTATGGATTCATTAGTATAATGCAACATGAAGGGAAACAGCACATCAAAGCACTTTGCTTGAGACATTCTAGTCTAAGACCGTCAACTAAGGGAATACTTACTAGCTCATCTAGAAAGCAACACAAAACAAAATATCCCATTTCAAAGTAAAACTCTGTTCTTCCTTTAAACTCACAAATATTAAGTATGGTTAATTTAGATATCTAATAAGATAATAACTTATGTTTTAAACGAAGCCTATTTATTTTACTATTTAAGTAAGTTTCAGTGAATTAAAGGATACGACTTGAAAGGTTTGTCAGTTGCTACAAAGTCAAAGACGTTTGAATTTGAGGTTCCTCAAGATGAATAGATTGTTGAACGATAGATAAGAAAAAGAACAAATAAAAAACAAAACACTTTATGTATGTTTCAAATGTTTCCCTGAAGTATTAAAACGTACATATAATGCTTTATAATTATTAACTGTTTCATAAATTATTATAAAACTGAATATAATATTTAATTAGTAATACCAAAACAATGGAGTTAAGTTACTGTTATACTTGTACATTAGAAACTTACCACAAGAAATATTCAAATTTAGTCTACATATTTAACTATAAGTTAATATGGATAATCAAATATTAGAAGCAACAGAACTCTAATAGAAATTATTTACAATTTAATCACTTCAGTTCCAAATATGTGTGGGTTTAGTTATAACTTAATGTTCCTTGAAGTTTCAGTTAAAATTCTTTGCTGGATAACATTGTTAGAAGAAAACCAAAACAACCCGTTATTATTCCGGACGCAGATGCATTAAACAGGTTAGACCTGTTTAATACCACCATTTATGCAATCATTTATTGTGTGGAATTTACTCATGATTAGAATAATGAAAAGAAACACTGAGTCTCCTCACAAAAGGTTTTATCCAATACAAAGTGTTCATCCTTAGGTTACATCTGCCTTAGGTGATGTTCAGTTTTCAAAGGAGTCATAGAGTATGTAACCTGATGTAAGCAAATATATCTCTTTTTGTTTTCTGTTCTTAATAAATTTAAATTAAAGAATTAATACCAGAGCCATATGTAACATTTGGTGTACACTATAAACGAACTCTCTACTGTCATTTTCTTGAAACAACAGAAAAGTTAATCTTATACCAGCCAGTGTAGAACTCATTATATATTGAGGAAGATTGTCAACCTTTTGTTATGAATTCTTGTTTAACTATTTTGAGCTTTCACCTTTGCAGTTTCACAACAATTATTACAAATAAAGATTTTGAAACCAGAAAAGATTACTAAATAGAAATTCCTATTAAAAAATCTAGTTTGACGAGTTTATTTATATAAAACCCAGGATCAGTAAATTTAATAGTATGAATCTTGAAAACAAATTACTCTTGAATGAAAAATAACCTGTTCTAAACTAAATTATAAAATAATAAATTACTATTTCTGTGTGGTGGTTGTTGATAAAGGCATATTGTTGCCTTAAGTATGAGCTGAAGTCATACTTTGCAAAATAATAGAGCAAAGTTTTCGTTTATTATAAAAAAAATCAGTCAAATGCGAATATTTTACAATGTCAAATAAGTTTAAATATAAAGTTAGTCAGTTATAATTAAGAGTGGTACTTTTTGAAGCCTAAGTTGAAGATCAATTCACTCTCATGAAGTTCTTTGATTATGAAATATGAAGTTCTTTGATTATGAAATATAAAGTTACTTAGATCAAGAAATTGATTAAAAGAAATGTAGATATTTTGATTTCCTTAAAGATTTTACCCAGATACTGCGAATAAAATCTCTATTTAAGAGTTTGACAATGATACTGTCTGAGTTTACAAGGAATTCAACATCATATCACTCAAAAATAATTTTTTTCAATCTTGAGGAAACAATTACATTTTCACAAGGACATCCTACATTGATAACTATACAATACAAAAAAGCAGGTATACGTATATTTATTTAGACGGTGAAGACATTTTCTTATTATTTTATTCAATAATGTGTTTCTTTCCCCTGACATGTTGCAGAGAAAGCTTTATTGCTTCAAAACACTACCTCAACCCAATTTAAAAACGATGTGCTTAATATTAATTTAAGGTTCATTTAGTCACTTTACATTTGTTGTCAGTTTTATATTTGGTGTCATAACCTTCCACATAATTTGTCTTGCCATAATCAAGGTTCACCAAGGTACTGGAAGGGTTAAATAATTAGATTTTTGTTTCTTAACAAAACTAGTTAAGAGTTTGTTGTTAAACCAAAGTTTCATCATTTAACTTAAATAAATCACACTCAAACCACCACAATTTCCTTAACTTAAAACGAATTTACTTTTAAGTTTTTGAACGGATGCTTGGTCCTCTCTAATCATATTCTTCACTAACCCATTGAAATAATGAATAAAGTTGACAGAGTAGTATTATTCTATTCAAACAGAATAATACTGTGTTTGGCCAACCAATGCTCTATTGTTATTCGTATGAAAGTTTAACATGTTAGTTGCTAAATGAATATAGGTTACACTGCGTACATTTCAAGCAGTAGATGTCGTCTCTAGAAATGCAAGAAGTAGGGTTGTTGATAAAGCATTTAAGATAAGTGATGATAGGAAAAAAAGGTGGATAGAAATCAGACAGGTATAAAAGAGTCCTGTTTTCATTTGCTTTAAAATCTTATTAGCCTTTCTATCCTGAAGTCCTTGGCTCCCACTTTCTCATGGTCACTGTGAATACGATGAGGTCTTAGTTTTGCGCAGTTTCCTGCGTTAAACTCTTACTTTAGTCACATTGAACCGAATTTCCTTGAAAACCTTTCCAAATTAAAATGTTCCTTTTAGCTTCCGTACATCAGGAATTTGATGAATAATGTTCGCTAGACTTGTATTAACATCCATGTCTGCAAGCTAAATTTTGTTTTTTGATGAATAAACAATAGACGTTTTAGGGTGATACACATTCCACTCTATAACAGCGGTGCTCATACATTGTCTGTTATAGACAATGAGTAGCATTCAATAAGTCTTAACATTATTTTATAGGTATTTAAAAAAGTTAAACAAACAAGTAATGAAATGAAAAACTGGTCAAATAATTAAGGAAACTTCTTTATATGCCCTAAACAATTCGAATATATCTACACATTTATAAAAACTCTTATGTTCTTGTTTGGATGTTTGCACATAGGTGAAACTTGGATACCTGTTAATGTCGGTTTATGCAGGATCATCCAAATAAATATTAAAGAAAGCAGTGAGTAATATATGACTTTACAAATAACGGCATTAAAAATAAAAGAGAATGAAAAGTAAATTATTCTCTTTTGAAAAATTTATTTACCTAAAAAATTTTTGCCACGTAAAATTAAAGTCAACATAAGTCAGGTAAAATGAATGACTACAGATGTAAACAAAACAAGTTATTTTCTATAAAAGATCTTAGTCCCATTTGCGGAAATCTTATTGTCATTTAGACGATTGTTTTCTTAAATCACGTATTTACTGCTAATTCTTGTTATAGATACATGTAACACATATTTTATTTATCAGGAATATGTCAGTTTTCCTGACTCAAATCAAACTTTGAAAGCGAACGTTTCGATTTAAGATTCATATTTCGATCCTTCATCTTAACCAGATGTATGAAATTCCGAAAGTATATATAATAAACTATTAATTACATTAGGGGGTTTAAAATGAAGAATTTTAGTAATACAAACTTGAACAAAAATGTCAGATTATATACCAATGATTTAAGGTAATATTATAAAGACCCATTCCTTTCATTAATACTATTTCATGTTGGGTAAAATAAAATGAATATTCCAATTTACAAGGTTTGTTTGTTTTAAATGTGCTTGATTGTGTATATAACTTAAATTGATGTTTTATTTATCTATGTCATAAAATAAAAGACATTATTCACTTTAAAAAAATTTTTTTTATTAAATATACTTATTGAGTATATATCTTGGATCATGCTAAGAATACTATATCAAAAGCTTGGGCCATTAAGAATCTTTGTTTTCATGTTTAATAACAAGAAACAGTAATAACAGTTATTCCTGTCAATCTCGTTTCGTGTAATTTCTTAACCCTGAGTTTACATTGTGTTAATTTCGTAACACAAGGGGTTTTGGGTCGTCCAGTAATTGCTAAAAATGGCGTCCATATAACTAAAATGGCGCCGACATAATTAAGATGGACTCCTATGAAATTAAAAATGGATACCGATAAAACCAAAGCAGTTTCGATTGATAAATGAGGCAGAGTTAATACTGTGGGCGTTGAGAAGTAAAGTTTTTAAGACTATACAATCATGTTGAAAACTGTACAAGAAAACATTAAGATTGTACTCATAGTAAATAAGAGACGGAAATAAAGTATTATATTTTTAAATTATTGTTAAGTTGTTATTTGCATTATTCCAATTGTGTTTCAACATGTCTATATATTGAACTGTGATTGTAATGAATTGAATTAATTCGGCCAAAACACACATAGGTGGAACATTGGTCCTTTGTGATATCTCACAATGAGCAATATACTCGTACATTGGGAGTAAGGTTCTGACAGCGAACAGGCTAATTGTTATTTAGATGTAAACATCTAAACCACAGTAAGGAATTGAGAAATGGAACTAAAATATTTCATCCAAAATAACTTGAAGTAACAAGTTATATATATATATATATAAAGATTTCACATAAACACGTGAAATAACAATCAATGATCAAACCACAATAAGAAATGGGAAAACAAGACTAAGATCTTTCAACCGTAAAAAGCGGTCTTCGTCAGAGTCAAAAACCCAACCGACCCAACTCAGTTGGGTTTTTGACTCTGACGAAGACCGCTTGTTACGGTTGAAAGATCTTAGTTTTGTTTTCCCATTTCTTATTGTGGTTTGATCATATATATATAAACCTTTTAGAGTAAACTATAGGTACACTGTGAATAGAAAAACAGACAGTCTCTAATTTTCGGTTTAACCGACATCAGGAGAGAAGAGATATGGACACGAAGCGCACCACTTGCGAAGGACGGTTGTGCTTGAGACTCCAACCGTCCCTTCGCAAGTGCCCTATCTCTTCTCTCCTGATGACAGTTAAACCGAAAATTAGAGACTGCGTGTTTTTCTACTTACTGTTTTCCTATAGTTTACTCTGAAACTACTTGTTGTCCATTGTGGATTGATTGTTTTCTTGATGATAATGTATATGTAGTTAATTGTTTACCACAGTTTATATGTATATGTACTACTGCATAGAATATAGTTTCTAGTTGGCTGTTGCAAATATTATTTTGCATTATTTTTTCAATATGTTTGTTCCACATAATAAGATCAACTCATTATACTGAACAAAGTCGTTTCACTTGAATAAAATAATGGAATTATTTTTTAAAGGCAGATATACTCGTAATATGCTTTAAGTATATATATATAAATATCAATATATCTTTACCTGAATGTATTAACCCAATACTTAAGAAACTCAGAATCACTCTCTGAAATCATGACTTCTGTGTTGATTATATCGTCATTGTACCACATTATTTCCTTTGCGTCCGTTGGCATCACAGATGTAAAGAGGGCATTGCTTGACACACTCACTCCACCTTGGTATCTGCAACATCTAGTTATTTACTACTAATCACAATTAGCACCTGTCCTTTGGTATAACCTAAAAATGTTATTGACAAGTACAGAATCCATATTAAGTGTTATACAACAATTCTGGCTGAAGTCACCGAGAGGGAGCCTCTGTGTAAATATTTAGCGGGGCTTTCTCAGTACAGGTAGCCGTTGACTTACGACAGACAGACTTCACGGCAATGATCTTGACAGTATGATAATAATTAAATTGTCACGTGATAACTATTTAGCTAACAGATGCGTATTGATCTCGCGCGGGTACGACAGTTTTCTCCGCTACCTCCGGCAGCGCACTTATCTCCATCAGATAAGATTGGAGTCTGCACATTCAGTGCAGTTGTGTCTTCCCAGTCGCAAACATCAGAACGTCTATAGCAAAAATACTTTCCTGTAATTACATAATATTTTGCTTCAATCCCTAAACTACGATGTCTTCAAAAAGGGAACCCTACTGAATTCTCCAGCCTTCTGCTAAGAAATCAAGAAAAGACAACGATTTGGAGATGAATATTATTGTTATAAATGCAGCATGAAGGAGGGAAGAAAGTTAGTGTGATAGCAAGTGATCTCCAACTGTCACATTCAACAGTATCAACAGTTTTGAAAGATAAAAAAAGGATCGGTGAAACAGATGAGACCGATGGGGTGTCACAAAGCAAAGAACTGGACAAGCTTTAAAATGTGTGGATTGAAAGTGAACTGCAAAAACATATCCCATTGACCCTCCAAACATTGCAGAAATGCTCTAAGCATTTCTAAAACATTGAAGGAGAGTGCTGGAGAAGAATACAATCAAGAATTTGATTCTGTGTACAAACAGTATGAGTTCTTATAATAGTAGTCTACGGAAGACGTAGCAATACTGTATGCTGGACATAAGTGCGGTTCGAGTTACGACAAAATCGACTCAAGATGGTTCTGCCGGAATCTAATGCCGTCGTAAGTTGACGACTACCTGTACAAAATAACCTAAAACAACATACAAATAATTTAAGTTCAAACAATCTTTTAGTTTGTCAGTTATAAATACATAGATAGAACCAGTGAGAATCTGAATACGAAGTGACTAATGGTTAATTATAACTATTTTCTAATTGTGCATTACATAATTATTTATGTTTTAACATTTCAGTTTTGCTAAATTTTTAATCAAATTATTGATATTATTTAGATATCCAATCGTATCTAGAATATAATTTTTAACAAAAGTGACTGACAATTTAGTTAACTATTTTTGAAATAATGTAGAATGGAAGCAATTCTTAATAATTTTTTATTTGAAAAAAATTTCTTGCTCCAGAACATAATAATTCCGGTGATAAATTAATGTACTATTGAAAGGTTGTTACCTTAATTAATTGTTATTAATTGATTTCCAGAGATAAATTTCAAAAACAGGAAACGGATACATCTCAGATTTTACAAAGCATAGTTAAGATATCTATTCTTGATATAATAAGAGCCATAGTCATAATGAATACATGGATCCTACTATATCAACAATGTTCAACAACATTGGGCTTGGGGATTACTTGGATTGTGATACACGTTTCATTGACGCCCTGAGTAATGTGGCTTGGCTAGTTATGGGTGTCAAGTCAGAACGAGCCACATCTTCATCCGGTTAGGCTGGAGTAGCATCCTCACGAGACAACACACATTGGCCCTTGGTGTTATCACACAATGAAGATTCTTCATTCAAGGTACTAAATTTTGCCTCACTTAAGTATATTTAGTGTAGGAATCTTTAACGAATACTTGATCTTTTTATGGTACAGTTTCGGAACTGAGGGCTAAACATCATCTCCGAGGGACGGCGTGCTCAGATTTATCCGACTTCCACGTAAATAAATCTAGGGCGAGAGTGGGCAGGAGGCACACTGAGCCCCGGATTTACCAATCCAGAGGCGAACACGTTAAAACTGGGCTAACCTGACTCCATCATATGTATAGGTTTTTTTTTTAAATAACGTTTTACTATCTAGTTGTTTCAAATTATTTTATGCTCACTAAAGTTTATTTCCAGGTATGCAGTGTTGTCATTATCTTTCATCATTGTACTCCTTTAATCTACTTTTAATGCATACAGTTAAAATGAATATCCATTCTGATCACCCAAGTGCGGAGCACTATAAAGCACATCAATACGAATAAACCCTTTTTTTCTTGAAAGATTTTTGAAGTTGAAGTGGACTAACACAGAAATTTTCTTTTAAATACGAAACACTTTTAACAAGATTCCGTCCAATTAATGACATTATTTTCCAAAGCAATTAAAAGTTTACGATATCACATATAAAACAAATAATTTTAATTTACAGTCACGTCTAATGATCATGAATCCATAAATAATTATTTTGCAGTTCTATTGATTACTGTTTTGTCACTATTTATAACTGTTTATTCAATTCTCTACTTTGGAGGAGAACCAGTGTTCAGACAACCCCACTTTGCCCTTGAGCAGTCACTGAAATTCTCATATTACAATTCAAGTTAAGGAAAGAAACATATTCCAACCACAATTCAAAAATATTCCACAATGCAATTTCCTCGAAATTGTATCTTAAACATCAACTAAACACTTTTTTAGGTGTACATATATTAAATTAGGTACTGTAATACATACAATATGCAATTATCTAAAACACTAAAAATAGTTGAAGATAAATAGAACCATTGATACGTACTCCTCATATTAGAATCATTAATACAATTAGATTCTAATATTTTTTCCAATGCCAAAATTTAAAGGTTTTCCCCTTTTAGTGCTGTCTTAGGGTGGATATTGTGGCCCATTGATTATTTGACACCCATTGAGTTAAGGGCCAGCCAATATTACCCGTTGATTATTATACATTGAGAGTCGTAAATTTTGCCTAACTTAAATGTACAGGAGATATCTTTAACAAGTACTTGCAAGAGAAGTGTACTTTGTAAGTTATTTTGTAACTATATATAGAACATATAGCACACTATATAAATGTACATATCGTATTGTAAAACTGAGGAAAGTAAGATGCTAAATATTAGTTTCCTTATAAGATTTGAAATGACAAAAGTTGGCCTTGACAAAATCAAGAAATTCAAGTAACGTCATTTACTTGACAATATCCGCACTAGGACAGCACTAAAAGGTGAAAACCTTTTAAATTTGGCATTGGAAAAATTATTAGAATCTAATTGTAATTATATTAATGATTCTAATATGAGTACGTATCGATGTTTCTATTTATCTTTAACTATTTTTAGTATTTTAGTTAACCATCGTATCACGCCCAATTCAAACCAACGAAACAGTTAATATTATAGATAGTTTCATTACCAGAGTATCTTTCATATAAACCTCTAATCTCTGTTATTTATTTCCTTTTATATTCTTAGCTGTAAGAAATATTCTATTTCTGCTAGCATTAAATTTTTATCTACAAATATATGAGTATATAAATTGCCTTTGCAATTATGAAGTATCTATCAAGAGGACTTAACTTTACCTTTTATTTTATATTATTGAAAACTTATATTCTTAACTGACCGGCCTAATAGTCAATGAATGTTTTGTTCACTTTAGCTAAACTTCATTTAGTATTTAATTGAAAACATTATAGCTGATCCAACAGATGTTTTCCAATAAGCAAACTTTGATAAATGCAGTCAAGCAGTCCTCATTCGATTGGATTGCAATCTGGATTCTCGTTCACATTTATTTCCGATGAACGGATTCAAGAATCAATTTTCCTTCTCCTTCTTTGTTTGTTTCAGATGGACGGGCTCGAAAATTCCGTGTTCTCGAGTCTATCTTTCTTCTCGTCACTCTGTTGTTGAATCTCGTGTTACATTTTTCTTTCGTGATTGAGATGAAGAAAAACGAATCGTTTTTTTTTTTTTTGGACGCATAACTGCATAGAAATGGCGTTTAAATGTGTTGGCGATTCATTTAATTGAACAACAATACAAATTCCGAATACACTTTGGACTATACAGAAAACTACTTTGCATTAAAGCTTAAAAATACAAAAGCATTAAAGAAATAATTTAAAATATATAAATTCAAAGATATAATCTCCATTTTCTATCGGAACATAATTTTATTACCCAGAAACCTTCTCGGGTATGCATCCAGCTTTTCCCCAAAGTTTCATCGCAATCGGATGAACGATTCAGGAAAACATAAGAGACATATAAACAAACAATTTTCATTTACATAGACTGGAAATACAAAAAAATCAATGTATCATTAGTGATAATGTAATCATATAATATGCTTTTTTTTTTATTATTTTACTATGCAAATGTCTATGAATCGGTTCAATTCACTAGCCTTCTAGAATTTTTGAAATAATCCAATACGATTGCTAGCAATAGTCGAACGTCTAAATAATGGTCTGTGATTAACTAATCCAATTTATGAGAACCGTTAATTGTAAAAGAAGAGGTTCATAAATAAAAATATGTTTTTAAAGCTAGTCTATGAGATACGAAAACGGTATGGCTTAGAAAATTAGAAGTCTTTTTGACTGAGATGAGGATAATAACAGGTCATTATCGAGGAAAGGTAAGAAAGCCATTAATGGTACAGGAATAGTCGAGTCTAGTTTCAACATGGAACGTCTACACTGCCAGGTAACAAGTTGTTTTATCCTCAAATCTTTTTCTAACCGATATAATTGGCCATTATTTTGATAACCATCAGCAAATGTGTTATTAGTAAATAAAACAGCTATGTAATTGCATATCAATGCATCATAGTGCTTCTGTACTCATTTTAAATTTAATTTCGAAATATCTATGATGTTCTATTTAATTTTTTTACTTCACTGTAACTGATTTTGAAGACATTCGATCTCAAGATTTTGACAGATTTACATGTTTTCAGGTCCCCAAAGATTATTTTTGACATTTTTTAATGATACCTCTGTGGGTGGGTAGGTGTTTATCCAAAAGTTGGTTACCACGCCATAGTACACAATTTTTAGTGTAATATTGATCAAAAATACATACTTATACAATTTGTGTAAAATATGTATTAAAAAAAATACATGTTTTACACAAATATTAACCACCTTAAAGTTTAATAGAATTCTATTGCTTGGGGGGGGGGGATATTATACGATGGGAAAGTCATTTTTTTATTAAAAAAAAAACATTTTTCCTCTTCTAACCTACTAACTCTAAAGACTTGAACTTTTATCATTATCATGAAAGTAATAACCAATAAAAGTAAAAATCCTCAGATTTTTAAAAGAGCTGAAAAGTTTTATTTTTCACTAAAATGTAAAAATTTTTACATATGATGAAATCTGAAATCAGAATAAAATTATACCTAAAAATAGCACTTTATATGAGGATGAGTTAAGGATTTTATTTTACAAATTTACATAAACAAAAAGGTGCATTAGGATACATTATAAGATTTTAAAAAATGTTTTTTTTTAACACCAAAAAGCTAAATCTAGAAACTTTACCAAAAGAAAAATAAGCATAGGCTTAGTAATTTATAAAAAAAAATTCATAATATCCGATTACTGTAAAGGGCAATATATTTATAAAAACTAAAAATTCATCTTGGAGTTATGGATCACCTTCTGTAGTTATCGGATATGTTTTATTTTTTCCAATTCCAAATGAAAGACAATATTATATTGGTTGGTTAAATAAGTAGTGAGAAATTAGGTAAAAATTGATATATTATATCAGAATAGATTGTATACCACTTGTAGCGATTCTCAGCGTGGTTCTTGTGGGTTCAGCGTGTCAATTCAAAAAAAAAAAAAAAATATTGTATAAAGTTCAAAAAGTATATCAAATATGTTGAAGTTCTTAGATATTTATAACCTAAATTTTAACAGATTCCTAATGGTGGATATATAAAAGCATCGATCTTGAACTAGAGTAGAATAAAAAATTCATCAGGAATCGGTCAGTTTGGAATTTATTTTTTCAAAGGGTTTGAAAGTTTGATTTGATCCCGAAAACTTACCGATATCGTTAGATATCTTTATTCTATATATTCTATAACTTTAACATATATATATATATATATATATATATATATAATATATATATATATATCAATGATTAAACCACAATAAGAATGGGAAAACAAGACTAAGATCTTTCAACCGTAACAAGCGGTCTTCGTCAGAGTCAAAAACCCAACGACTTTGACGTTCAAAACAACTCTCAAAAAACAACGTTCTCTGACGAAGACCGCTTGTTACGGTTGAAAGATCTTACTCTTGTTTTCCCATTCTTATTGTGGTTTAATCATTGATTGTTGTTTCACGTGTTTATGTGAAATCTTTTTATATATATACATATATATATATATATATACACGTGTAAAGTTCAAAGAAAGAAATTAAACCCCTGTTTGTAAGCCGACGTTTCGCCAAAAATTCTTTGTCATTTTCAAGGCTTGTTTCTGAGGAAAAACACTATTTAACAGTCTATGCCTTTATCGACCAGGATAATAACAGATACGAATATGTTATCACAGATACATTCGTATCTGTTATGATGCTGGTCGATAAAGGCATAGACTGTTAAATAGTATTTTTCCTCAGAAACAAGCCTTGAAAATGACAAAGAATTTTTGGCGAAACGTCAGCGTACAAACAGGAGTTTAATTTTCTTTATGACTATAATCCTCAAGAACCCTTTTTTGAACTTCATAAATCAGTGGTCGAGAAGCTATATCAATATATATGTATATATTATGATTATACGGTAAGTGTTACCATGCATTATTATATCCCATATAAACCTACCTATATAATCAAACTTAATAAACTGATCACTTCACATTTTATCAGAAACACGATTCAAATACTATTGAACCATGACTTCCTAATTTTCCGAGCACTTACTTACTTCAAGCAAGACTTAGTAACGTATGGAATTTATTAACAAAAATAATAAATAATTTAAATATCAGAAAACGGTGATATAAGATCATAATTAATAAATTTTTATATTTAAAAAAAAGATTAGCATAAAAAATTACCAAACTTCACTTTGGTAAAATATTTTGTAAAAATATTTTATAGCTACGTAAGCTATAGAAGTTTTCTATAGATAGCAAAAACTGCAGAAAATATCTATAGCTTATTACATATTCTAATACAACAGAAATTTAACTTAGAATATAGAACTATATTCTAAGCTATATAAATTTGCCTTACGACGGCAAATATTATGTGACTATGATACACATAAAATACATGTATGAGAACATTTTTTTAAAAGAAATGTATAATTATTTTTTTATTAACATTTTTTACGATTAGTATTAAGTAAAATACAAGTAATTATTGATTGCAAAAATTATAAGAAGAAATTGATTAATAAAAAATAACAATTTAGAACAAAGTTTTTTTTCATGTTAACAAATTTATGAAGGGATTGTTGTTTAATCAAAATAAAAACCGTATGTAATTCTTTGTCAACTGCACTATGAAGCAATAGTCTTTACGATTGATATAACATGATAATTGTTTGTAACATTGATATAAGTTTAAATGTAATACTTTTTTAATGTGCTTATCATATATCAAAATGAAAGCTAATCATGTTACATTACATTACTCAATGATGGCATGAGACAAATTATAGTGAAACTAGCAATTTCCCTGTATGGACGTGGTGAATATCCAATTTATTACAATAGGAAAACTAAGGTAAAACATGAATTCAATTAATATTATTGGAAATGTAATTGAATTGAGAATATATCATATGGAAATACGGATATTAATAATTCTAAATTGCCTCTAAATGATATTTTATTCGTTATTGACAAAAAAATTAAAATTTGGAGATTTTAGAAAGTAAACTAATTATTTAATTTATGTTTGAAAAATATTTTTGAAAACAATATTTAAAATATCCTAAAGAGTTTAAACAATTAAAGAACAAGGAAGCAATAAACTAAATAATTATAACTAAATGTATAACTTTTACAATCAATAATTATTTTTATTTAACTTAATACTAATCGTAAATAATATTAATAAAAAATAATTATATATTTCCTTAAAAAAATGTTCTTATACATGTATTTTGTGTGTATCATAGTCACATAATATTTGCCGTCGTAAGGCAAATTTCTATAGTTTAGAATATAGTACTATATTATAAGGTAAATTTCTGTTATATTAGAATATAATAATAAGCTATCGATATTTTGTGCAGTTTTTGCTATCTATAGAAAACTTCTATAGCTTATTATAGCTTACGTAGCAATAAAATGTTTTTGCAACATATTTTACCAAAGTGAAGTTTGGTCATTTTTTATGCTAATCTGTATTTTAAATATAAAAATTTATTAATTATGATCTTATATCACCGTTCTCTCATATTTAAATTATTTATTATTTTTCTTAATAAATTCTTTACATTACTAAGTCTTGCTTCAAGTAAGTAAGTGCTTGGAAAATTAAGAAGTCATGGTTCAATAGTATTTGAATCTGACGCGTTTCTGATTCGGTCCCTCACGAAGAGGAAGGCCCTTTTCTCTGGAACCAGGGCTCACATACAGGGTGAGTGGCAGTTTTCAGATCCATCTGCCCATCAGTGGATCTTACCCAGTGGTAATGAGTGAAGACAGTGGTGTAACAAGGGGGGGGGGGGGGGGCTGTCCGCTTCTGGCGGCGGCATTTCGAGGGGTTAAAAATAGAAAAAAATTAAAATAATAAAAACCTAACAAAAAATCTAAAATATTTTACCGAAAAGACTTTTTGAGATCGTAATTGTTTTTATGCTTATTTGTGTAATTTTTTTTTTTGAAACGGATTTTGAACTGTAATATTTGCAAAATAAAAAAAATTATTTAATTTTTTTTAAAATTTAGTTTTTTATTATGTTGAAAATTTAAATTAATTTAATAAGTCAGTTAAATTTAATTTAAATATTTTATATGATTTTTAAAAAATCTTTGGTTTTCTTTAATGACGACTGTGTATGTATACGAGTACTGTAATAAGATGAAAGTCTGGGACTAATGACAGAAGTCTAAAATTAGATCCTTGATTGTAATTCCATGAAAATAGATAATTTCACGGACATTCTTAAGTTTTGAAGGTAAACAACAACGGCAAGGGGGGGGGGGGCAATGGCAAAAGGTAGTTGATACGCCACTGGGTGAGGGTCTGGCTCCCTTTTGTTGTCATGCGAACAACCTCCCGAGAAGAAACTGCTTCTCACACAAAGACTCTTCTACGAGAGAGTACTCGTGGTGGGTGACCACAGTCACCACGAGTCCTACACCAATGACAGGACAAGGGGAACCTGTCCTGTCATAATAAGTCCCACATGCGTTATCTCGACCCCGTGGTACCACGGTATAGACAGTATTCTAAGATCTCCAGGGTAGAACTCCGGATCTAGGTCTTTCCAAGCCTGTCTTGGCTACAGGTGAGGTCAGTGGCCACACAGCCTTACACCTGTTAGCCAGTCTACGCAATTAGCGTAACCTTTGCCCGCGACAACGACACCGATGGATAGGGATACGGGAATCAAGTGGCTGCCTCTCCACAGACAGAGAACCCTCCCATGGGTGGGGGCCTCTGAGCACTCTTGAGAGTCTATAAAAGGGATATGATACCTACAGCTTTCGTAATGAACATTTGCAGTGAGTTGAATAAAGCTCTGGAATGTATAATAAGGACTGATATAGTGGGGCAGAGTAGCCCAGTGACTGCGTGCTCGCCTCTTTACTAGTAGATCAGTGGTTTGACACTCACTCTCGCCCTCGTTTCTTCAACTGGAAGGTGAAAAAAAATCTGTGCACGTCTTCCTTCAGAGACTACTTTAAGTCGAATGGTCCCTAGCTTTCGCGATGTCAAGCACTCGCAAATGATCTCTACTCTAAATACACTTGAGTTAGGCAAACTATACGACTGTCAATGTAGAATGTTCATTGCGTGGTATCACAAAACACCAATGTTCGGTTTACGTGAGTTCTCCGGTGGGACTGCAATTGCAATCTGACCTAACCTAACCTACCATTATACTAATTAATTATACCTACCATTATAACTCATTATCATTAAATAATGATACTGAGTTATCATTATTTCCTTTAAGGATTTAATTGTGTTTACATTTTTTTCATGCATATATATAGCCACAAACAAATAAATTAATTATATTTATATTAATTAGTTATTTGTATAATCAATGATACATATATACTGAAGTATCAATGATCAAACCACAATATGAAGTAGGTTTTCCCTATTTCATATTGTGGTTTGATCATTGATTGTTGTTTCACGTGTTTATGTGAAAGCTTGTTATATACTGAAGTATATGTATATCAGTGACATTCATGTTATGTTTCCTTATAGTAGAGTGTAGACCACTCTATATTTGTTAAATATAAAACTTAGATTATTGTGTAACATACATTAGTAATTTAATCCGAGTGAGCAAATCATTTTCTTTTTCTGTGATATTGAGACCAAAGTGACTTTCAGGTCGAGGCCAATATTCGACTTTGAGGCCATCAAAACTGGTTTGTTCATCATCATAGAGTTTTACTTGCAATCCTGGGAAAGACTTGCGGAGATTTCGGACACATTCCACACAAGATGGCTTCCAAACTTGTACCAATGGTTTGCTCAGTTCATCACTACTCTCCAAGCAAATTTCTGCTGGTCTAAACAGAATAATAATCATCATTATAAGATAACAGCATCATTATAATTTCAGTTCATTATGAAACCAATAATCTTTTCAAAAAAATTATATATATATTTTACTATTTAATATAATAAAGTTCAATTTATATGCTTTTATCAAACTCTTATCAGGGTTCTATATATTGAACTCCCACAACCATATATATATTCTGAAACTACATTGACCATGCTAATTGAAAATGTATGTTTCATTTATGTATTGTTAAACGTGCGTCTCGTAATGACACCATGCACAAGATTTTGCATAACAACTTGTATTTTGAAACTATTTTTGATAACTTAACGGGTCTAAGCTTTGTGTGAGATATATTATCAAGCCATATGGTTTTTGAAGATATTTAATTTTAAAACTTGAAATATTTTTAGGTTCACGATTATGACCGAAATTGATTATCACGAAGATTAGTAACTGACTGGTTTCATATGGCTGCAATTCTCCTCCTGAAGTGGTATATTATTTTCTGTTTATATATTTTAATTTAGATCTGGAATGTCATTCAAGAAGAATAAATCTCCAAATATAAATGTTTTTTTATAAACAGTGGGTATCAAGTGTTTTCCATCTGCATATATCTGGAGTACAAAACAAATAAATTCTAGGACTTTTTTGTTTTTCTTGCAGGGTGTAATTGAGTCTTTCAGAGAAATCAACACCTATATAAACCCAGTAGCAACGTACTCCCCTCTGGGCTGATAGATCTAGGGTTCAATACCCACTCTCATTCTCGATTTATTCAAATGGGAGGTTAATAAATCTGAACACGTCATCCCTCTTAGAGGATGTTAAACAGTTGGACCCGAGCCTGTAAGATGTCAGGTAATCGTTAAAGATCCCTGCTCTAAATATACTTGAGTTAGGCAAAATGTATGACCCCCAATGTAGAATGTTCGATGTTTTTGTGTGCTCATGGTCAGCCTATGTGTGTTCTCTTGTAGAACTACCACTGCAACCTAACCTTAACACCTCTGATGCTGATTCCTCAAGGGAATATTGCATCTCCTCTAATGATTAGAGTACACTAAATTTTGTCAAACTCAAGTCTATTTAGAGCAGGAATCTTTAACAAATACTTAATATCTTCCTCGGGACCGGCTTGTATTCTCTTTGAGGGACGAAGTGCCCTAATTTTTTACACCTCCCACGTGAAAAAAGTTGAGTTCCAGGATGAGAATCTAACCTGGACCTACCACTCTAGAAACGAGTATGCAAGCCACTGAGCCATCCAGACCCCTTAATACTAGGACTTACAAATGGCGTGACTTAAAAAGTACAACGATGACATACAATTTTATACGAAAAATGTTCATACATTTTTTTTATACACATTTTGTAAGTTATCTAATTTCTAAGTACTGGATTGTTTTGCATTGTAGATGTCTTCTGAAGAAGAACACTACATGTTCGAAAGGAGTTATTCAAAAACAATTTTATGCAAAAACTTTTATTATTCATTCTGAGTATAATTCATTCAGTACAAAGCGTTCAGCTACAGAGATTCACCTTATGCTACAATATTCATAGACTGTAATATCTGATCTCTATGTAATTATCCCTCTTTACTCTAGTATTATACAGTAAATTACAATATTTAATGTTTATTCAGATGTCTGATTATTTATTTTTACATACATGCATACCATTATTAACACAAAGGATGATGATAGTTATATAATCGATTGATTTCTGTGATACAAAGTGTAACGATGTCGGCTGTTATTTATTAACTTCAACAGCAATTTATTCCCAAGTTGTTGTTGAAGGTGGACAACATCCAAACCGGTCTGACGACTATAACACCAGAATACCAGGTATGACAGTTCACCATGTCTTAATGCGTCTTACTTTTTTACTGTTGTAGTCGTTAATGCACTTACAACCTTAAAGACTTTTATTTAAATTAATATTTTATTACCTTCTATCACGATGCGATGAAACAGTACCTAAGTTAAAAATGAAATCAACTATTTATGAGAAGGAATTGTTAAATTGGATGATCTCAAACTAACAAATAAAATGATTAAATCAATTTCAGCAAGAGTAATTTACTTACGCCCATTCCATTATAATTGATGAGATAAGCAAAGTGACACAAATGATGAGGCAATAATTCGTAAGACCAAAATTCTTCAGCCAAGAGCATGTTGTATCTACAGACAATCTTGAATAACTGTATTGGTGCCCTGAAAGCAAAAAAATCCAAATGTACTTTTGATACTTGGCTCTGTATTTTAATTGCATAATATATATTTATCTACATGTTAAAGTTTAAATCACAATAAGGAATTCAGAAATGGAACTCAGATCAATTCGACTAAGAAAAGGTTCAAGTCACAGTCATAAGGTGAATGTTTTTGCGAGTTTTAGACTCTAACAAAGGCCCCTTGTTACGGTTGAAAGATCTTAGTCTTTTTTTCCATTTCTTATTGTGGTTTGAACATTAATTGTTATTTCACATTTTTATTGTGAAATGGTGTTAAATATATATATTTACAGTGGTACCTCGGGGTACGAGTTTAATTCGTTACGTAACCTTGCTCGTATGTCAATTTACTCGTATCTCAAAGCAATTTTTCCCATTGAAATCAATTCAAATGCTATTAATCCGTTCCAGCCCCAAAAATACTTACCCCTAATTGTTTTTGTTATGTGATTTTGAATAAGAAAAATGTAGTTATAACTAACAAATATTGTATAAAACATAATAAAACATAACCTCGAATGTAGAGGTTAGAAAACCTGTTTAAAAAACTGGTTTTATTAAGTTTACGTACATATGTAATTAGTAGTTTGGTTATTTAAATTTAACTTAGACATAACTTAAATGCTAATGTATGCATAATTTTAGTTACTGCTTTTCTCTTCACTGGTCTTTGGCTTTTTCGCAGGATTAAAAAAAAAGCTGTCCAAGGAGGTTTGTTTCTTCCTCTCTTTCAGAATGCTACGGAAATGAGTTAGGCAAGTTTCATTAAATAGATCCGATGCACGACCAGTTGCAACTTTTTCTGGGTGTTTCTTTGCCACGAACGGTGAAACTCTCTCCCACATTCCCAATTGATCTTCCAATTTTCAAAGGCAAACTGAGAACTGAGTGGGTCGTAGGCGGCATAGTAGAAAAAAGAAATATACGTATTTATAAATGACGTGATACTACAATTGGCTGTTCCTCGTATCACAAATTTCACTCATTTGACAGCTCGTATCTCAAATAACTCGTATGTTGGGGCACTCGTATCCCAAGCTACCACTCTATATATAACAACATTTATCAGGACTTTATTTGTTTTCCAGTTCAAATTAAACTGTCAATGCCGAAGTTTCGGTTTTTATTTAAAACCTTTTTCATCAGAAAACTACTTCTAAAATTTAAAGGTCTTAAATAAAATCCTAAATTTCGGCATTGAGAGTTTAATTTGAACCTGAAAACCTGACAAGAGTACTGATAAATTTTATTATGTTTCTACTTCACCGTGGAATCTTTCACCGTTGATATATATATATATAATATATATATATATATAAACAAAAACTGAGTAATTATCAGCCTTTGGTGCGATTCACATCTATTCCTGACGACGAGGACATCGAAATATAGTAGTGAGTTCAGTGATTTCTTTTCTGTGTGTTCTTCTGAAAATTCTAGTTTATATATATATATTTAGGAATAAAAAAACTCAAGAGGTTGGTCAATATTATACAATTCCAATGTCCTTATCCAATGTCCATTAGAAAATGAAGAGTTGTAAATCAAAACGGTCTAAGTACGAATGTTATTTGGAAGTAGTTTTTTAATAGGGTTACTACTAATAATACTAATACCACGTTGTAGTACTGCTTGTAAGCGCTACCAGTAGTGCAATCTAAAGAGTCTATGTAATTAAGTAACCATCTAGACTGTTTTATAAAAGATTGGCAATATGTTAAAAACAAAATTTTTAGTACTTAAACCCTATTGCTTTTTAAGTTTTCAATTATCAAAATGGTTATTTGAAGCCAGGCCTGCATGCAAACAGTAATCTTAACTTCTCTTCTCGATGATGACGAAAAAGTAGCTAGTTTTTGTGGTTTTTTTGAAAAATAACTTTTTACAAATAAACTATATTATGGATATAAACTTAGAAATAAGCATGTATCATTTGTTTTTCAATATATATTAACCCACGATTTATCATAGAAACAACATATTAATCTATGATCTCAAGCAAAAGGCTACAAAAGCAGAGCATTTCCTGAATTAGTTGAGCGTTGTTTATTCATTTATAGATTTATAACATAAAACTGTAAATAAGTCTGAGAAAGTAAAGTTCTCTTTTACGTAACCCACAGTGGATTGCTTCTAATCATAGGCGCAGGACAATTATCATTTAATGGCTTGATTGGTACACTTAAAGAGAGTAATTTTCATTCTTACATAATCTAGAAAATGAGTCAAATGTAGCGTCTATATTACTCAGGTTTTTCTTTCAAATATTTCTTGGCACTTAAGTAATACTGTAAGTAAACCCCTAATTTTTTTAATCAACATGCAAACAAATTACATGCAAAGTATTTCTTACTCGATTTGGAAAGACATTTATGATAGTATTTAAACTATTTTGCTATATTTGAATATGAATTAACTTCAACAATCCAGTATAAATAAGGAGTTATGATGAGGTAAATATGGATTAAACATCTAACAGTACTGCTTCCTCTTCAGATTTATTTTTTTTTTTCATAATACAAGACCTCACAAGAGGGAAGTGCAGCTGGTGCGCCGCACCAGGGCCTAGAATCTAAAAGGCATAAGAGTCTAGAAGGTCCAATGTTAAAAACTGAAATAGGCATTTATGCATGCATTTTTTTTTATTGTTCAATTGAAGAAGAAAGGGAATTAGAGTATATTGTCACAACCATTACTCTTTATTCTCCAGGGTTGCCATTTTTTGATCCAGCTTCGTCAAATTTTATTTCTTTTCAAGAGGTTGGCAGTAAAACTCGCGATATTGCTGAAGAAGGAGGGTGCGCGGAATAATACCAAAACAGGTTGGCAGTAAAAAATACCTGATCTGCCAGGTTCAGTTTACTGTATGTTGGCTCTTTTTTACAGGGAAATAGTTGTCGAGGCACGGGAGTGGCAAAAACAGACTGAAATATATTTGATTTTAAAATTCCACAGACCTTTTAATAAGATTCTTTAGTACTCAGGACATATAATATAGTGCAAGTAAACTATCTGAATGTGACCAGTGTTGGGAAGGGAGTCCCAGAAAATGTCTTGCACCGGCACATTTTTTTCCTCTCAAGGGCCGTGTGTAATACTTAGGAATTCCACTGTTGATGAATATGAATTACAGTGACATATAGGATAATATAATTGTATTAACTGTTTTGCTTACTGATACGTGTGGTCGCTTACGGGCACAAAATGGTTACAGATACTTACGGTTTCTTAGCGGGTACAAAGGTACTGACAGTGTCTATTTTTGAAGTTTATTTAGCTAATATGGATTACATTTCTCTCCTATAAGAGGAAAAAAGGACAATCCTTTTTTCCTGCAATTATTTTATTCCCCTGACTTTATAACTTGTTTGTATCGTTGGTAATCTATGAATTTTCTCTGAGCACTTTTGCAGCCATTGTAAGTTCCTTTGTCATAACAAAACTAAGTTCTTTGACACTCCTGTCGTTGCTTAAGTTTTCTTGTAGTGCCAACCTTACTGTCATGATTTCTTCCTGATACATTATTTGGACTGAATTATAATGTACTTTTAATTTATCTCATTTTTACAAAGAGTTATAGGGAAAGATTAAAAAACTAACTAAGAACCAAATATCTCACATTTTTAATTATGCGTTCATTCAAGAAATACAACTACCCAACTTTAGCCAGACAGCTTAGGAAGCCATTTACACGCCTGCGAGTGGAAATATAGAAGTGAGGTGTCAGAGTCCTTCCCACACACTCTCTCTCTCTCTCTCTCTCTCTCTCTATATATATATATATATATATATATATATATATATATATATACAAAACTAAGGTTTATAGTGACTGTGTTAGAATTATGAAACAGAAAAACTAAATATTACATTAAAAATTATTTTACAAAGAAAAATCCACATACTATTTTTCTGTGTAAAATAATTTGTAATGTAATAAATATTTAGTTTTTCTGTTTCAAAATGTATACTTTTGCCTATGAAAAAGGTTTTAAATAAGGACCGAAACGTTGGCAATGAGAGTTTAAATTTGATTATATATATAAACATAACTATAGTTTATCGGGACTCGGTCAGCTCTTCAGGTTCAAATTAAACTCTCATTGCCAACGTTTAGGTCTTTATTGAAACTTTTTTAGTATGCCTATGAAAAAGGTTTTAAATAAAGACCGAAATGTTGACAATGAGAGTTTAATTTGAACCTGAAGAACTGACCGAGTCCCGATAAACTATAGTTTTGTTTCTATTCCATGGTCGATACTTTTATCAATATTTATATATTGATATATATATATAAATATAATCAATTAGATGAAAGAATTCTTCGAACTGAATAAACTAAAATTTACAAAAGAACACAGAAATGAAGAAATGAAATCACTGAACTCACTACGACTCATCAGGCGTTATCAGCCTTTGGAGTGATTCACAACTATTCCTGACGACGAGGACATCGAAATATAGCAGTGAGTTCAGTGATTTCTTTTCTGTGTGTTCTTTTGAAAATTCTAGTTTATATATATATAAATTAGGTGAAACGATTCTAGTTTATATATATACATAAAGATTTCACATAAACACGTGAAATAACAATCAATGGTCAAACCACAATAAGAAATGGGAAAACAAGACTAAGATCTTTCAACCGTAACAAGCGGTCTTCGTCAGAGTTGGGTTTTTGACTCTGACGAAGATCGCTTCTTACGGTTGAAAGATCTTAGTCTTGTTTTCCCATTTCTTATTGTGGTTTGACCATTGATATCTATATAAATAAAATAATGATTTTGTCTGTACATTGCTTAGAACTGACTCATTTCAACTTTTCTTTACTTTTCATACATTGGTGAAACCGAATCCACCCTTAGAAAAATTTCTGTCGGTTTGTCTGTTTGTCCGCAAAACTTTGTCACAAGTAAACTCAACTACCATAAGACATATAAAGCTGAAACTTTTACAGTATATTTGTGTAGGTCTAACTTAAAATATAGGCTCTGAATTTATTGGAAATTTAACGTAGAAGTGAAGTTATGGACGTTTAAAGCAAAAACGTTTGTCACAAGTAAACTCAGCCACCATAAGACATGGCGAGCTGAAACTTTGACACTGGATTTGTGTATGCCTAACTTAAAATATGGGCTCTAAATAGATTCATAATTAATTACAGAAATGAATTTATAGGGCTTTAAGCGTATTTTTCTAACTTCAGAGACAAGTTTGTTTTGAAAATACACAGGTGTGGCAAGTACGAGTAGGTATTGTTAGTTGATTTTAATTTCATTGGAGCATAAGAATATATTGCGTATTTGACATCTTTGAAAAGGTGTTTCCCAGGGTTGAGGATGTACTATCCATTACGAATAAATAGTTTTGTAAACGAGCAATTCTCAACTCTTAATATGAACAGGCAGGAAAAATCAACAAACAAGTTCTTACGCTATATCATACCGAGGAAAGAACTTACAAGTCAGTAAAGAGATTGGATTAGTGATGAAGAAGCAGTTCATTATCTAATTGAATTTCTTGACTCTGAATTTATTTCTCCTAGACTGCCTGCTCATGAGTAAAAACTTCAAGTAGGAGCACCAATCATGCTGCAATTTAGTAGCAGTAACAAATTTCATGTTACGAAACATGAGTGTCCCAAAACTGTGCAACGGGACACGACTCTGAGTTCGTGCTCTACACAGATATGCCATAGAGGCGGACATAATGACTGGATGTGGTATTGGGGAGTCTGTGTGTATACCACGCATATCTTTGATTCCGAGCCACTGTCTGTTTCCATTGAAATGATTGCAATGTCCTGTCAGAGTCTATTTTGCAATGACGTTAACTAAGTCGCAAAGGGAGACTTTATCCAACGCAGGAATTCATGTTAGCGAGATCAAGTTATTCTCACATGGTCAACTGTAGTTTACTTGCTCAAGAGTCAGAGGTTCCAACTGTTTGTTCTTCCGTAAACCTGATGGACAGACAGCTAATATGGTGTATACAGAGGCATTTGTTTAACACTGTACTAATAATGGTATTTTCTACTATTCTATAACTTCTAATTATGGTATTAGTATATATAATACTATAATTGATATTATGGAATACCGAGTGTAATAGAATTTTTGATTCCGTCAAAGACGGGTACGTTTGCTAGTATATATATATATATATATGTGTGTGTGTCGTCACCTGTCTTTGGAGAGACACATATTTATCTTCATGATGACGACGCAATCGAAATATAGTAGTGAGTTTCTATGATTTCTCTTATGTGTATTCTTTTTGTACTCTAGTTTATATATTTACTTTAAAATTGAAAGAACGATCGGAAATGTACAACTAAAGTACAATATAATTAAAGTACCATATAAATTAAAAACACACACTTACAGTTTCTAACTTTCGGTCTCAACCGTCCTCAGGCGAGAGAAGAGAGGGATGCCAAGTGCACTGGTGCAGGGACGGTTGAAGACAAACAATGTTGTCGCATGCCCACCGAGTCACAAAGTATAAGGTAAATAAGATTCAAACTAAAGTTAAGAATAGGATAGAAAATAAGAACACAAACAATAAATACAAGGAAAACAGATAGAAGAACAGAAGATGTGAAAAATAAATAACATATGAAAAGGTGAATCAATTAATTATAATAAAAATTAAAAATAAATAATAAATCATAGTAATGAGAAATAAAATAATTTAATAATACAAAATAAATCAAATTAAAGCAACTATTACTTTCATAATATTCCAAACATTTCAACACTCTAGAGTTATCAGTTTAGGTAAAAAAACTGTTGTCATAAATGGTCTTTAGCAATACTGCTTAAAAACTCTGCAGCACTTGTAGACTATAGGGCCCAATTTTTGGTAAAATATGAATTTGGTCCATCAAACAGTGTGGCCTGTAGCGTTCCCACAAACTTTCTGTACACACCCATCCACCCAAACACAAACAAGATCAACGAAAGGTCAACAGTGGAATTTGGGGACCTTAAAACTTGTTAATTTATAATAAACTCAATTGGTTTGATAGACTTTTTAGATCCTAAATACTCGTATGTAGAAGTTATAAGCAATAACGGTAGAAAACTAATAGTATAACGTTCAGAGGAACGATTTTCAAAACATTATATGAAATCTGAAAACACTTGTTAAGGATATTTTCTGCTATAACCAGTACTGTTTTTTATTTTTTGTTAAAATGCTTTAGCCTTATCGGTAGACATTAACTCTATTTTTCGTTAATCGTGGTCTAGATAGATAAATAATTAATAAATATTGACGACAAAACAAAGAATAAATAACAATAAGAACAAGCAACGACAAAATAAATAATGAATTTTTTATTAAATTAAAATTAAATAAAAACCATGTTCTAGGAGTTATGGGGTCCGGCACATCATAAGTTAATACTTTCACACAATTTACAAATGTATTACTTGAATAACTTATGGTTTCTCTTAATCTAATTTTTATGTCACTGTATAGACTAACAGTATCAAGGTAGCTCGTTAATTCTAAGAAATATCGGCTAGTAGGTAGATTCAACGGTATACTCGGAGTAGCTCTTTCTACCAATAGTTGTTTTTTTCAATTCCCACATTTGTAGGCTTTCATCTTTTAGTGCACTACACTATTAGAGGAGGAATATGTGGGTCTATTTTGTTTGGCACCAAGTTGTTAGTAATGGGCGAGCCACTACCTGGTTGATTCTACATAGTGAGTCCTCAATTCGCCTAGCTCAATTATATTTAGAATAGGATCATTTCCGCTCCTAGTGGGGTCAGTACTACGGACTGACGTAGTACCTATAAGTCGGTACTACGGACGACGAGGGCTTCTCTCTCCATCCCGCCAACTGAGGTTGGACTCGTAGTGGCTGTTGGTTCTCACCCAAGTTGGGTAGACCCTTGTGGTTGCTGTGTGAGAAGCAGTAACTTCTCGGGAGGATGCCTACTTATCATACTGGGGAGCTATAGACCCCAAACCCTTATCAGTGGGAACGGGTCTTGAACATAGCTGATTGGACTGGACAACTGGTACTTGCCTAGTAGAGGCTCAGCTCCGGAGGGTAGCCCAGAGTGGGGATGATTATCACCCCTTAGAGCATTTTATGGTTCCTTAACTTACTTGCACAGACCAGGTGGCATTAAGCCAATGAGAGGTTTTAATCTTACTATATATCGTTTCCTGATGTACTAAAAACACTCCTCACAATGGAAGCCCACCTGATGGTGACTGATTAACTACTAGTAGTAAACCCTGGTCCCGGGATAAGGTCTTCGGAGGGGGAAGACCAAGTTCATGAATGTCATCTCCCAGAAACGACAAGAACAATGTTTTCACCTCTCGCACGGAGAAGTCGAGCGCCAGATTAAAAATGGAGTTCTGGATTTACTAGTCCAGAGGCGAGCTGAGAGGTAGATTCGATGGTATACTCGGAGTAGTTCTTTCTACCAATTGTTTGTGTTTTTCAATTCCCACATTTGTAGGCTTTCACCTTTTAGTGCACTACACTATTAGGGAAGGAATATGTGGGTCTATTATTGTTTAGCACCAAGTTGTTAGTAATGGGCGAGCCACTGGGCTACCAATAGTTCGTTTAGTTTTCTAGCAAATGTCGTGCTGTCAGTACTGCTACAAATTTAGAGCAAAGTGTTCGACTACTATAGGTGAAAACTCTATGTTATTCGAGTGTGTCCAATCATAAGCCAAATGAGGACTATCACGATTACTATGTTATTAGTTAAAATATTGTTTATTTTGATTTGTGTAGCCGTGATAACAATATTAATACTTATTTTCACAGTCACCAACAATGAAATATTTTTTTTGCAATCCACTGGTAACCACCAGGACTGTTTGTAACTGATAACGAGAAAAGAAAAGCATAAATAATGGATTAAAAGGCAATTTGAAGCATGGTTATTTCCCAAGAAGTTGTACTATTAAACGAACTCTTATCAAACAACGATAAAAGACAGAATTAAACGCTCATTTTGATTGCTTTGGAAACAAGTATGAAATGTATTTCAAAAAATTTCAAATGACAACAAAAATATGGAGAACAAGAACTTAAAACAATCTGTTAACTAAGAACTTTCTTATTTAAAAATTGAAGATTTAGTTAATGAGAAGTTTAATTTAATGATTAGAGTAGTAAAAATAATGATTTACTAGTATTAAACTAGTAAAAACAGCCAAGGTTTTAAACCCATTAAGTTTACGTAGACATTACATAAATTAATTTGATACTGACCTAAGACTTATGTAGCATTTTATGTTCAACTCAATGACTGATTAATCATCGATTTCTATAAAGGGAATTTGCTTATAACAAAACTTGTGTTTACCAGCTTTACAAGTTATAATTTACAACAAGAAAAAAAGTATGTGTCTATTTTATTTCCACTTGTAGAATCTGCTTCACAAAAACTTGGAATATATGTAAATTTGAGAAGTATATAATAACTTTACTCTTTGATTTGATATAGAAAGGCATGGTAGAAATTGCCCCTTACTTTTGGAGTCAATATATAACAATAATTCTTCAGAGAGAATTCAAACGAGAGGGCATAACAAAGATTAACGGATAAGACCTGAAGTTGTGCTTCCAACCTTCAAAGGGAGTTAAAAGATCTCATAGAAAAAAAAGCCAAGTATACTTAGAACATATAATAATAATTCTGCCAAATTTCAGGTTAAACTTAATATATTGCCCAAATATATAATCATTAGACAATAAAAAAAACATCTCTGCAAATTAAATTATTCAAGCCTGATGGTGATAATTTGAAAATTCCTTAGTTGATAGAGAAGGAATGATTATTCCGTGGTACTGCAGAGGCATATTTAGAGTTCCCTCAAACGCTTATTTTGTTTGGTGTGGTAATAGAATACCTGTTGGGAAACACTCCTTCTCGTTACGAAGAACTGTTCCAGAAGCTACTCCGTACCTTTTATGCATATAATCTTACAGAAATCGATCACTTTTTTTGAAGAGAAAGAACATTTAATGGCATCTCTTTTGTTTTAACAAAACACAGTGAGCTAAAGAACTCTATTATTTTGCATCACATTTACTGAGCAATTATTTCACATACAAGATTATTAATATAGTAAAGGAGAGTTTTAACAATTATTCAACAGTTATTTTATATCAAGATTATTATAGTGAGGACATTTATGAAAATTATTCAGAATGATTTATGAAAATTGTTCAGCAGTTCTTTTGCATAAAAGGGTGTTATGTACTAAGGGTAATTAATAAAAATATTCAACAGAATTTCAATATTTATGTTAGGCAATTTACTACTAAGTAAATCTTATAATTGATGCTGAAAATTTTCCGCACATCATAGGACATGTCTTCTTGAAGAGAAATGTAACTTCAATTTCGTTAGATGATAAGCAAACGTCATATAGTGGACGAACAAATTTCACTAAATAAAAACCATTGTTTCATTACTTCTTAACGCATTAATAGGTTATCCAAATTAATGTTGGAAAGTAATATAAAAACATATCTATTTTTCGGCGTTTTCTTAATATATTTTCATGCAACCTTCAATAATGATAAAAGGAAGAAAATAAAGCCTCTCATTTATAAATTTATAAATATTTATTCATAAAAAAAAAGTAAAAATATTTTAGTACAAAAATTAACTTTTGGCATTTTACAAATAAGTTATTTTATGCACCGCTTCTATGAGCACAGAAATAAGAGAACTTGGATTTTTATTACAGAAAATAAATTATGCTATTTACAAATATTTCGTTTTTTTTTAGATTCAAGAAAATTTTTCTATTAATAAATTTTGCTATTTCTATAAGTACAGAAATAAGAGAGTTTCTAAAAGACGAAATATACATTTGCTGCATACTATTTACATATTAATTTTATCCTAATCAATGAAATTCTTCCTTTCCCAAGGTGAACCTTAAAAGTCAGTTGTTTTTTATCCATAAAGGAAATAATTTGTTATTGAAATGAAGAATTAGAAGTGAGAGTAATGACCTCAGAAATCATTTCTCTTATGGTCACATCGTAGTGTTTATAGTTGTCTAGAGTGAGAGCTAAAGGTAATTTGTGATGTCTTTCACTGACGTGAATGGCGTAATAGTCCCTCCACTGAGGCCACATAGTTTCATACAATTCATGAAGTAGATGCCATCTTGTACCAAATCCCTCTCCTCCATTGTGAACAAGATAGGGTTTCCTATACAGTACTTCCCTAGTCGGCTTTACCCCCGCATTCCAATACCACAACAAGGGCTTATAGAATCTGTAGCATTCCAACCAGAACTTTAAAAATCGTGCATCCTTGTGAGCAACAAGCACTTGAGAGCCCAAGTTCATATTTCCACCCCATTGAAGAGACATTTCGAACTTTCTGAAAGGATCCAAAGACTGCACTAAATACGAGTCATTGTCAAGAAATATCCCACCAAATTTCATTAATGTAAGTATTCTGAGAACGTCCGAAACATGATACTGAAAGAAAAGTCTCGACAAGTCTTGACCATAAATTTGGGTTGGAACTTTGATCTTGTTAAATTCAATAATTTCTATTAAACCGGGAACTCCCTCAATTATATTCCAGTAACCATGAAAATCATTTATAGAATTCAGATCAGTATGTATATATATTTTCTCAGGTTTTTGATGTTTATATGCAGCTAAAAGACAAACTGCTTCCAAAAAGGTAACATAAGAACCACCAGGCTTTACTCTTATGAAATGAACAATATTTGGGACAATATTTCTATATGTGCCTGTTTCATTATCAAATCCCTCAAAATCCAAATATTTTAGCTTTGGCAGACAAGAGAAGTAAAAGAGATTCGACACTAAAAAATAACTACAAACTACTATTACTGAGATCTTCGTCAATTGTAGAAAGTTCACACTCCGTTTCAAACCTGAAAAAGCAACATTTCTTTAAGTAAATGGACCATTTTTTTTCCACAGCTGAAATGAAAATTTTGGGCTGCATGATTAGAGTAAAATAATTAGTTTGCATAGCTAATCACTAGGATAATTTATAAATTGATACGTTTAACAATTTTTAACATAGGGAATCAAATAGCAGAAGGTTGAAAAAAATATAGTTGCATAAAAATTTAATGTTGTCCGGTAATTTTTTAAAAAATTTCAATCCATTATTTTCAAATCTTTTCGCAATATTTATTGCAATTTGATGGATTTATGTTTTGAGGTCTCCAAAGTCTTTTTTGACGTTTTTTCGATCTGTGTTTAGGTGGATGGGTGAGTATCCGTAAGTTTGTAGACACAATACTGGAACAAATGGTTTGATGGAACAAATTCATTTTTATTTAAAAATGGGTCTGATAATATATTTTGTACTCTATTATTTTTGGTGATATCCCATAACTCCAGATTTTTTCGGTCCCTGAACACGTAAATATAAGTTTTCCTGAAATTGGCGTTTACTATTCTAAATCACTTTAAAGAATCATCATATTTTATAATTAAACAATAATAATTAATATTTCTAGTCTTTAAATCATGAAAATCTCAATCACACTTAAACTCCGTTTAAATTAAAAAAATTAATGATGTCAAACGAAAAATCAAGAAATAAAGAAAATCATCAGGTGTAGTTTGTCTTAGTGGTTGTAGAATATGCCCAAATGACTTCCAATTTGACGGGATGAGTCACGTTTTTTTGTAGTTTTCTGAATTTTTGCAATTTCGGTGCAACAAATTTCTGAATTAGTTCATATTTCAAGTTGTGTTAACGTATATGAAGCCAAGAACTTGGCACTTACTGAGGTCATTTTGATTAGCTGTACAACCTGAGAGCACGTTAGTGTTTAACTAAACAGATATCATAATCAACATATCGACGTGTTTGTTATCATAATATTACATAATATATTTATAATTATAAATTATCTTATGTAATATAATATTACATCATAATGTAATATAAATTGATATCATAATGTTCAGTTCAAAATATTTTATAAATTTTGGAGGAAATCGGTAAACACAGATAATAAGAATTTGATTATCTACAACATTTCATCAAAACATTTATCTCTATGATGTCATCTAATCCCCAGAAACTTTGATAAAAGACAATAGAAAAAGATAATCTTCTCGATAATAAGAAGAGCCTGAAGATATGGTCCATATTCCAGTGGTTACCAAAGCGTGTTCCAAGAAACTGCTTCAACACAAAATTACCTTTTGTTTGTTCTTCAGAAAGGTACAAAAGTACCTTTTTTTGTTCTTTCAATCCGGAGGCAAGCGCACAAGTCCATCTGCTATCCTGGACCCACTTTAATTTTGCTATATTTTATATATAATTGGTTCATAGCAACCATTACATTGACCATCTAGTCAAGTGAGATTCATTAACAATAAAGTTGGAAGCTACTGAATGTATAACAACGACAGAATTTTATGGGAAAATGGAAAATGTTGAGCAAGTCATACCTCAGGATGAAAGTGAACTGACCAGCCTCAACCCTGTGCGATATCAGACAATCTTTTAAGACTACTCTATCATCTACGCTTGAGAAGACAAAATTTAGCATTCTCGTAGTAAGCGCAAACCGAATCGTTTAGTACGCATGTTCAATATCTCCATTAAGAAACCATTAAGTTTAACAGAATTTTCCCACTGATTTCTATACATACAAATATATAAGACGTCTCTTATTTAATATATGATAAAAAAAAAAAATAGTTTAAGCTTCATAAGAACCAGTTGTCCTTGTGAAAGTTGTCAAGTTACTCCAACAGGCTGTGGTATCATCGTAACACAGAATATATACACAGTCTTTTGTTTTCTGCAAAACACAACACAAGGATGGAACCAGTAAGGCAGCCTTTATTACTATATTTATCCTAAATTTAGTCACAGTTTTTTTTAAGAAGTGACTATTTCATCTATTTATAAATTCAATTCTTGAAATTCTATGCATAGTTCTGCAGATTTTTGTAAGCTTCATACCAGTTATCATTGTTTGTTCCTCTCATCTGTGCTATTTTTAAGAATCGAGTAGTTTTGATAATTAAAAATCATCTATTTACTACGTTTTGATAGACGTAATTAATGTATGGTTCAGAAGAAAAAATTACTATAAAAAATTACTAAACTTTTAAATGAGAACTTTTAGTTATTTTGTATTTTTTTAAACAATATTAAAAGATTATTTGTTGAAATATTCAAACAAGTTTTTCAGGATTCCACAAAAACGATATTATATTGTTGTACTAATAGAATTTCGTATGATCATTTTAACTGTTCAGTTTTCCTACCGTTTCAGCATTATTGAAAGTTTGTAACCGAAGCAGAAAGAGAGATAAGTAAATAAGTACATAGTCTATGTATGTATTATATGACGCGTACTTTTACTATACTATGCTGTAACAGAAAAGGATGTGACACACTGCTACGCAGTCTCTGACACTCCAACCAAAGCTAGTAGAATACAAATTTCAACTAACCTTTACAATACTAAACTTTACAAATTTCAAGTAAATACCTTTCAATAATTCTAATTTTAAAATAAACCAAATAATACAGTAAAATAAAAATAACTTGAAATCTCATTGTTCAATGCATATCATCAAACTTGCTCCTCAAACTATTCTAGTCTATTGAAGTAGAACAGAATTCTTATATGTATTTATTAATGAGTTATAGTGTTATACTTTATTCATATACTATGCCTGAACCGTATGTGTAATGTGCAAAGGAATAGAAATACAGAAATGGCGACTCAACTGGTCAAAGCTGATGGGCTTCGACATGCCTAAACTGATTACATCTTTCTTTCTCGCTTCATCGTCTGCTTTGATTTTCTGTTCAATGAAAAACTGTCGTTCAAAATATTAAAATGTTGACACAGTAAATGTAACTTTTGCAAAAATTTGTGTATGTGTATCCATGCAAATGGGTAGTTATGTGAGAGAGTTATTAAAATTAATTTATACCATTCTCCGCAATAAAGCACATGTTCATTGGCTCGTAATTCCAATCAGTAAAACTGAGTAAAAAAAAACTTTATTTTAAATGATATATGTTAAAAAATAAAAAAAAAATCAATAAATAAATAAATTCATATAAATCCTATTTTCATATTAAAGTATTGTCCAAACCAGGGCTCTTTAGACTGGGGGTCCCGACCTCCAGGGGGGGGGGGGGGGGGGGTCGCGATAGAGGCACAATAGAGGTTTCGAGATGCTTCAAATACATTATTGATGTATTGATATGTAAACATTTTAAACATGAGAATATCAATTTCACGTGATTTCTGTTAATTGTTCTGTTATACTTATGTTAGATATGGATTCATTACAGAGACCCCGCTGTAACCAAAATCGAACCAAGATTCCATCTCTGTGCGAGAATATTCAAGCATATCCGTCACATTAAAGCTAAATTCATTTTTTTTTCTTTATCTAAGTAATTTCTGTAGCAATAAATTATACTAAATTTTTATTTTAGTCCCTAGGGGTCGCAAAAACTTTTGGAAATGCAAAATGGATCGCGATGAAAAACGTTTAAGAGCACTGGTCCAAACTATATTTAAAGATTTATTATTTTTCCAAAATAATTCCAAAAAAATAATTTGGTTCCTTTCGTAAATGTAGCATGTGTGGCATGTGCCTTCCAGTAGCATGTGTTCCGCAGTAGACCTTTTACCTTTGACTTTATTGTAAATGAAGTAATCATATAAAATAAATAGCAAATATATAAATTTTATAGTAATCGTATAAAAAAATATGATATTTCGGCGCTTTACATTTTTGAGTTCTCCTGAATCTAGTTTGATATTTCTGTTATGAAGTATAGATGTGTTTGGGTAGGTGAATAACAAACACGTAACCTCCCTCCACGTCTCACCTCTCGATAAGCCTTGATAAAATTAATCAGATTTGATTGTTTTACTGTATTAAGTAATATTAAATATGGAAAATATACTTCATCATAATTCATATCAAAAGAATATCTCAAAATAATCATAATCATTTTATATTTATCACAAACATTATCCGTTTTACATCATCATAACCTTCTCTTAAAAGAAGCAAATCTTAAAATATTCATCAGAATTCCTGATGAAAACTCACACATTTGTAAAGACCTATTAACTTTCTCAGTCAATAATGTTAATAGTCAAGAAATAGCTTCCATATTCATTGCGGTCAGGGTAAAACAGTTCTGTGATGATATTCTGTGAATCAATAATGAATCATCATTGATTCAAATGAATCAATTTACATTCCAGAGTAAATGAATTGATTATACATTCCAGTATAATTCTATCCATTATTTTCCCAGAAGAGGTATTATCCCAGAATTATTAGAAAAGTAGTTCAATAAGCCTTATTAAGCTATAACTTTTCTGCGACCTAATTCAAATATAATGACCATTAGTACACGGTTGACTTACAATACTTATACCAGGAACTAATAAGGAATAGTAAGCAATAAGGGACCAGGTTTTATACTATTTTCTCTTTTTGATATTTCATACCCGTATCGACTTCATTGACCTTTTAGGCTTTTATATATACTTATATTTACACACTTTTTCGATGAAAACATTTTAAATTTTACTTTATTATATTTTTCATAAAGCTTAGTCCTTAACTTTTACTTATGTATCATTTTCTTTGTCCATCCCTCTTTTTTTATTTCATTTATTATTTTTTCTTACTCCCCATCCTATACTTAAGTTTAAATTGTTTCTTGTCTACCTTATTCTCTATGACCGGGCGTTTATGGTGCAATATTATTGGTCCCCGACCATCTCTGAACCAGAGTGCATGGTTTCCCTCTCTTATATCTCTTGAAAACGGTTGAAGCCGAAAATTAGAGATTGTAAGTGTGTGGTTTTTAATTTCTCTATGTTTCTTGATCTACATTTAACTTATATTTACACAAATAAAAATTATTGACACTTCAATTTTTATTATTCTTCTCTTTTTGGTACTGCATACCCCCTATTTTATCGATTTTATCTAATATGCCAATGGGCCTTTTCCAGTTGAACCCCGTTAGCAGGAAGTTGGTTTGTAGAATCGAATCTCTTCGTTAATGCCGAGACTGCAGTTCACTTTAACGAAACATGTTTATAAGATTTGCTACATATTTATACCAGTATATATACATATATGTAAACGATGGCAATAGCCTCTTCTAATAGGGTTGACAGCTAGCGGAAATTTTTTTACTCCTTCTTACTGTACTCCTATGTTTCACAAACATCCCTCTCTCGACATTTGTCCTTTCCTGCACTTTCACCCTTTTAAAATACTACTGTTCTCAACCCCTCACCAGATGTTTCTGCATCTAGTGTTTCAGTTTGGTTTTTGACTCTGATGAAGACCACTTATTACGGTTGAAAGATCTTAGTCGTGTTTCCCATTTCTTATTGTGGTTTGATCATTGATTGTTGTTTCACGTGATTATGTGAAATCTTTATATATATAGTTCACACAGTAGTCCCTTTGAGTAGCTGAAGCTACCTGAGAGGTCGGTCGAATGTAACGAACACGCACGCACTCTGCCGGCCGCCCTAGTTAAGCTACTAACTACAGAAAGAAAAATAACTAAAAAGAACAAATAAAAGCAAATAAAAATAACGAAAGGAGAAGAATAGTAAATGAAGCAATGAACAAGTAAAAAAAAAAATTAACGATACAAGTTGAGGCTAGGAGGAGAGCGAGCTTTCAGAAGACAGATAATCGCCTCCTCTGACCGAGTACGGTCTGTTGTTCACCGGCACGTACCGAGAAAAAGACAACACTGATAGTGTTTTCCTAATATCTACTTTTTTCCCTGGTGCTCATAGGATTGGCTCGGTCATTAAGGAGTTTTTCCCTTTGCTCTCCTCTTCTCCTTCTACCTCATCTATTTTTCCTGAAGCCCCCTCTTTATCATATCGCAAACCACCGAACCTCAGAGGCATTTTCTCCCATCACTCTCCCTTGAACCCTACACTTGGGAGGGGAATAGTGAAGTGTGGACGGAGCAGATGCCAAACCTGTCTTGTCATCAATCCTAATCCCGTTTTTACTCCCCCCCCCCCCCGCACCATTAACTACCTTTGTCCTCCCCACACCTCATGCACCTTGGTTAATTGCGTTTACCATTTGGACTGCATCCAGTGTGATGCATTCTGCGTTGGTATGGCCTCTACGCAGCTCAACTTACGTATGAATGGCCACAGGGCTTCCGTTGATCAACGCAAAAACCTACCTATTGCTATCCACTCTAATTCCCATGGACTGGACTTTAATCACTGCTTCCGTGTCCAAGTCCTTAATCATATCCCTGTGCCGTCTTCTCAGGTTACTTTAAGAGCTTCAGAGGAGGCAATTATCTGTCTTCTCAAAGCTCGCTCTCCTCCTAGCCTCAACTTGTACCGTTAATTTTTTTTTTTTTTACTTGTTCATTCCTTCATTTATTATTCTTCTCCTTCCGTTATTTATATTTGTTCTTTTTAGTTATTTTTCTCTCTGTAGTTAGTAGCTTAACTAGGGCGGCCGGCAGAGTGCGTGCATGTTCATCGCATTCGACCGACCACTCTGTTAGCTTCAGCTACTCAAAGGGAGTACTTCTGCCCGATGACGACGACTGTCGAAATATCGTTGTGAGTCTTTTTTGTGTATGTCTTTATTTGTTTTTCTCTTTCCTGTGTGAACTAGTAGTCCTGTTGGACCGTTTCAAGTATATATATATATATATATATATATATTATATATATTATATATATATAGTCGATAAAAACATCCACAAAGAACATACGTTTCAGAGTAAACTATAGGTGCACAGAAAATAGACAAACACTCTTAGAGTCCCTAATTTTTGGTTTAACCATCATCAAGAGAGAAGAGATAGGGACACCAAGCGACTTGCGAAACGACGGTTTGAGACCAACAATCACTTCACAAGTGCGCTTGGTGCCCCTATCTCTTCTGTCCTGATGGCGGTTAAACCAAAAATTAGAGACTGTAAGTGTGTTTTTCTATTTTCTGTGCACCTATAGTTCACTCTGAAACGTATATATATATATTCCTCTTCCCCCTCTACCGTTTCAGTTTTTAACCAGTTGCCACGCATTTCCTTTAGAAGAGCCCCCAATCTCTCAAATATTTTTTCCCACCGGGCCGGCAAACTTATTCAGAATCCCCAAAGCAGCGGTGGCCTACAACGCTGTGGACGTCGGAGATGTCTTACCTGTCCCATTGTTGATTCTGGGTCTTCATTTAAGTCTCTAACTAATCTTAATTCTTACCCTATTCACAGTCCTTCCTCCTGTATCTCCACTGACTGTGTTTACCTCTTGAAATGCACCCAATGTGATGCTTTTTACGTTGGTTTAGCATCTACGATGCTGAACCTTCGGATGAATAATCACAGGCTTTCGGTTGGTAAACGCAGCAGTTTCCCTGTCGCCACTCACGCTAATTCCCACCACCTCAGCTTCAATGATTGTTTCACAGTCCAAGTTCTTAAACAAGTCCCCAGTGATAACAGACAAGTTACTCTAAAAGCTTCTGAGGAAGCCCACATTTGGCTCCTGGGGGCATGCTCGAAACCTGGCTTGAATTTAAATCGTTAGTTTTTTATTTATTTAATTTTTATATTTTTTTTAAATATTTTTTATTTATTTTTTAAAAATTTTTATTTATTTATTTTTTTTTTAATTGTTCTATATATTATTTCTTTATTTTTTCTTTTCTTAACCTTTTTCTACCTTCAAAAACATTTTTTTTTTTATTTTTGCTCTCGACTTATTAGTTCCTTTTTTATTTGTCTCCTTTGGGGAAGCACTGCTTTAGCCCTCACCCTGTGAGTCCTTTAGTTGGCTGTCGTCCCTCCGTCAATTCACTTCTTCTCCTGAGGACGACCGCCATTACGGTCGAAATTTGAAAAGTGAGTCTTTGTTGTGTTTCTGTTTATGTGTCACTGCTTATTTTATTGGTATATATATATTTATATATATAAACATTTCACATAAACACGTGAAATAACAATGTTGGGTTTTTGACTCTGAAGAAGACCGCTTGTTACGATTGAAAGATCTTAGTCTTGTTTTCCCATTTCTTATATATATATATAAGAAAGAGAGAGAAAGAGAGAGAGGACTAAATAAATTAAATTCCATCAATTTTACTGGTTTAAATTATACTCTCGATACGTATTTGTACCAAGAAATTTACTGAACGGGCATACAGGCACGCCAACAGGAAAAAAAGTCAATACTTCAAAAAAAATAGTGAAATTGTAATCTAATATACATTCTCATGATCAAAAAAATAAACAAAAGCAAACAATTTTAATAAAATAAACATTTTATTTTGTCAAACAAATATATACAATTGAGATGTAATTGTGGTTTGCTTACATCATAAGAGATCAACTAATGCGCTTGTGAAATCAGAGATTAGACCTAATATGAAGTTGATTAATCTTGTTCAACCAGATTTAGGTCAGTGAATCGTGATACTTAAACGATAATCGGTTTAATAGGTGCACACAAACTACTAATATTTCCTATTTACAAATAGTTCATAACATACAACCCAATAAGGGTCGTCATTAGCAAACTGAAATGACAGGGTTGTTAGAAAGTTTAAACAAGTGGCAAGATGTGGCACAGAAATTTATTTATTTAGGACTCCCACTGTAGAATCATCATTGTGTAGTATCACAAAGGGCCAATGCTCGGCCTACGTGTGTTCCCTTGTGGGACTACCACTCTGCAACCCAACCTAACTGGGACCAGAAAAGGCTGCTTAAGTCGATTCAGCTGGTCTCTACCTAGCCTAGGCGAAACCAAAAATAACCTCCCTAGTTCTGTACAACACTTCATTCAACAATATAAGGCTAATAATAATCTGTTGTAAGCTTACAAACAAAATAAATTTTACATTGAATACTGCTTGGTACGGAAAATGGTTATGAATAGCCTATAATTTGATGTTTATCGTACACCGCGAATGCTATGTTTATAATTGTGTTTTGCTATGATATAAAATAAAAGCCTTCTTAAACAAAAATACAGATATAATTATTTTTACAATAATAAGGCTAAAAAAAATCGGTATAAATTAACAGCGACGAGAAATTACGCTCCACAATTTTCTCAGTTAATTCTGAAATGTAATATAATAGTAAGTAGCCAGTAAGATTTCGTCATGGGTAACATTCATTCTCCTCCAGCTACTCGGTAGTGAGATAAAATACCTTCTTGTCCATATAATTGTGATTCTTGGTTATAATGGTTTGCTAGTGATATTACCATCCAATATTTGTAACAGGCAAACTTCAAGTTGAAGAACGGAAATTATTTTCCGATGTATTTTTTTTACAGAACTCGAAACGTTCTGTACCTATATAGAACTCAGGTATCTAGTGTCTACATTGTAGAAATACAAAAATTACATCCAATTTGCATTGGTCAAATTAGACCAATTTGATGGCCTCATATTGTTTTAAATTGTCACGGTCATGTTTAAGCGTGAAAAAAAAATTACAAAAAATTGGTGCATATAAATATTGGGAAGTGTTTTAGCACATTTTTTCTAACATTTTAACTGCAAAAAAGGATTTTTTTATAACTTAAATGAAAGAATTTTGACGTATATGAAATATATAAATTTGTTAATATCACCTGGACAACTCTTTCATACAAAAGTTTCCAGATTTTCTTTCTTGATCTGTCCCGTCCCTCAAAGGTGTAAAAGTTATAATTTCAAAAGGCTATATTCAAAAATATTCGTATTAAAATATTTTTACAAAAGCATTACTTTAAGAGAAAATTTGGATATACAATCGATTAGAAATTTCATTTTTTAAAAACTTGATTCACAAATTTTTTTCTTTTGTTGTTACCTAATCTACAGATATCTTTTTGTAAGATATCTACAGTCCTCTTCATGTAAGTGGAGCCTAAAGGTTAACATTGGTTTCTTAAAGTAATTTCTGCTAACTTCTGGATTCAAGGACAAAGCTCAGAGGTTCGTCAACTTTTGCTGCAACATAAAACTAACTTTTGTTGATACGCAGAAAGCTAGAGCGTGCTGACTTTATTTAATGAAAAAATCTTATAAATTACGAAAAATTAACCAAAACATGCTTAACAGTTAAGTTATATACAATTTTGGTTTCTTAATTTAACAATAATGAAAGGATAGTGATCGAAGAAAATAAATTTGGAAATCTACGCAGATTGACATGTTCGGAGGTCTCCTTAAATCTATGTGATTTATTTCTAGGATGGTGTTTGGCTATGTAACTTTGGGTTATCCAACATTTCATGACTCGTTATGAGCGGTGTTTGACGATAAAATTTAAGGCAAACATATAATTCCAAGGTAGTGCAATTAGTTATTATGTGGTATTTACTCATTTTAGAGTAAAAAGATAATAAAATAGTCTCCACATATACAAGTTTAATAATCTAAACAACGCGTTTTGATCCCACAGTGTTCTTCTTCAGGCATAAAAATAAAAATACAATGGTATAAGAGAATTATCTATAGTAAAAATAAATGGTACAAAATAAAATAGAAATAGAAATGTACATACTCAAGAGTCTGTGGTACAACTAACTGGAAATTGGATGGAAGTGGATGGGGGTACGAGAGTACATCTGTTTCATATTCAATGACAGGTACTTCTCTTTGGTACATGACTTTTGTTATATGCATATAACAAAAGAAAAAAAACCCCATTTTCTCTTAATTTTTATAATTTTTCATTCGTATTTCGTTAGTTTTCTGTCATATTTTCTGTACTTAGTCTTAGAGAGAATGTAAAGGTCTTTGCCTAACTTTTGGAAAAAATATAACAAAGAAATGTACCTGGTTTTCAATATGAAAGAGATGTACACTCTATACCCCCACCCATACCTACTTTCATCCTATTTGCAGTCTGTAGTTGTACTACAGACGCTGAAGCTTCAGTATATATATCTGTGTTTCCTTATTTTATTTTATACTATGGATTATTCTCTGATGTCGTTGTATTTTTATTTTTATGCCTGATGAAGAACTGTACGTGTTCGAAAGGCGTTGTTTGATAATTAAACTTGTTTATGTGGAGACTATTTCATTAACTTTTTACCCTGCAACAAATATATAATTTTTGGTTTCGAAATTAATTTCCTTGATTTTGAGAAATAGGAGTATAGGATTATATACGAATACGAAATACTCGTATTGTACCTTTGAAGAAATATTTTAACATACTAGTAAATGAAAATAGAGAGCCCAAAGTGATAACCGCGGTTATCACTTAGTGTGATATCCGCTTTATTGCAATTTGTGAATATTGTGGCTGGTTCTGAAACTCAGGCGTCCGATACGGCAGTGATTAGAGGCTCGACTGATATGGCGTCTCGGTCAGCTGAGTACTACACCCTGACTTAGTTGATTTTCAACTTCATACCTACCCATATATAAAGTTTGCAAACTTCCCCTCCAATCCATCAAAAAAATGTCAAACTTTTCTCTGAATCAGAATTAATTTTCTAAAATACCATTATAGTAAAATTCAGTTTACTAGTTTAGTAAAACGAGCCTCCATACCACGTGCTCTTTAGGTGAGCGGAGTTGGAGGCGATGACCAAAGACGATCGAGCAGAGAGAATTCGGGTAGACACAAGTAAGACATGTGCTCCCGTTTAATTTCCTTATTTATGGTTTAATTGTTTCTTAATGCCAAATAAGCATATGCTAAATGCTTTCGTTTTTTTTTTGCGATATTACTATTACATCCTGGTTTTTGTTTTGACTTCGCATCATTATTTTAACTAGCATGGGTAAGATATAATCACATTCGCGATTTCGCTTATTGCGGTGTTTTTGGTGGCCGAATTAACTGCAATAACCGGAAACTGTTTGTTTGTTTTCCAACGACCACACTTATAAGGCTTTCACCTTTTATTGCAATCCGAGGGGACGGAAATTCTGGCCAGCATATTACCTGTTGATTCTACAATGGGAGTCGTACATTTTGCCTAACTCAAGTATATTTTGGAGTAGGGATCTTTGACGAGTACCTGACATCGTACAGACTCGGGATCGACGGTTTAACGGGACGACGTGCTCAGATTTATTCACTTCCCGCGTGAATAAATTGAGGGCTAGATGGGGATCGCAGCCCGGACCCGAAAGTTCAGTAGTTCAGAGTACGTTAACCACTGAGCTAACTAGACCCCATATGAGGAAACTTACTGTACTATATCCCCCCCCCCCCCCCCACTCTTTTGGCCATGCCAGAAATTTGACATTAATTTTACCTTCATGTCAGTATTTCATGATAAAAATTATAGAATATTGGATTACCTCAAATACAATGGACAGCTATAACTACAACGTCTAGTCACTTACCACATTTGTTTCATCAAATTATTTAAAATCTTAAGCGGTATGCTCTTGAGAGATTTTATAATCCTTATAAATTACTTAACCATTGTATAGATAAGTAATTTATCAGAATTAAATACCTCTTCAAAATTAGTATAAGAATGAATATCAGTTATGTATTTCAGTTTAGACTTTAAATGAAATAATAATTAATCGCAAAACTTAAAAAAATATCACATCTGTAATCTAATCACAAATGTAATCAAGAAAAAGTAAATGATTTGTAACACAATCCCTCGCTTAGTGAGCTTCATTATAATTACATTAATTGAATATGTAATAGAAACAATCTAATAATTTCCAAATTTTTTTTAATAAAATTCATATTTTATTATAATATTAATAATTATAATTACTTTATTATTATTATATTTTTTATTTATAATAAGAGTTAGTAAATAACTGGCTCTCATTGCTAGATAAATAAATATAAAAGAATATAAACTTTATCTATTAATTCTTGCTACTTTCTCAAACGTTGGACTTTTTTATCTTCAAGTCATCAAACATTCATCTGTAAACAACTTGCCTTGAGAGCTAGTCCCAGTTGCTATGCCAACCTCCTTCACGGATACAATATATAAAGTCACATTAACTGAATCTTCCCCGCATCAATTAAGGGTATATATCAGTGGTCTCAAACTCAAGTTCTCCCAGGGGCCGATTTTAACAGTATCCGAGGGGCCGTTTTATGACAATTATACAAATTCGAACTAGTAACAAATATAATTATAGTTTAGTTTTTATAAATCTTATTCAACAGAATGATGGCAGTAACAAAGTTAATAGGAAAAAAATAATTTTTAGTATTTTATACAATCCATTTATTATTGAGAGCCTATAGTTCAGTGGTTCCCAACCTGTGGGTCGCGACCCCAAACGGGGTCGTGACACCAATGCCATGGGGTCGCCAATTGATTTTGACCCGAATGTGAATATTATTTAAAACACGGTAAAAACAGAAGACAGTTAAATAAATAACTTTATAAAATAAAATTAAGACAATTATATAAATTCAGTAATATCAGAAATCGCAATAAGGAATTTATTGCCCTTCCCAACAACTTACTTATGTGAAACAGCCTTCTCCCAACTACTCATCCTTAAAAACAATTACCGAAATAAATTAGATGTGGAACACGACTTGAGGTGTGCCATATCGACAACGGAGCCCAGGATAGAATTGCTAGCTAAAAAGCTACAATACCAGCCATCTCATTAAGGTCAGTTCATAAACATACTTTAGTAAAGTTACATAACGGTATGAAATTTGTTTGTTTGAATACTTCGAAATTGATTTGCAATTAATTAATGTTTTGTAGTAGCTTTGAAATTAATGAATAAATTCTATATTAATCATATATTTAAGGAATATACAGTTACTTCACTAAAAAAATTGCAATATATGCCAGTTTCTTATAGAAAAAATAAATGTATAAAAGATATTTTAACGATTGGGGTCGCTTCCTGATTGCTTGTTCTAAAATGGGTCGCTATATTTGAAAGGTTGGGAACCGCTGCTATAGTTAGTAACTGTCATAACGGGATCAGTTAGACCTTGTTTTAACTACTCATCTGGTAGCGTTTTGAATCAATATTAAGTTTGAATTTACTAGTAGAAACCAATCTCAGTAATGCTTGCACATGTTCATCAGTAAGTTCTGATTTTAGTGTAGACTTGTTAATCTTCATGGCAGAGAAAAGTTTTTCACATAAAGATGTACTTCCAAGAATTTCTAAAATCCTTGAAGTAGCTGAGAATACTTAGAAAACCATTTTCGTGAAAGATTTTGTATTCTAGAATCGTATTTCTTTGTGCTATATCTTTGCTCCAGTATAGTAGCGCCAACTCCATTTGCAATTCCTCTCCAACATTGCCAATTTCTACAGCATATAGCCTTGAAAATAATTGAAATTATCGCTCTAGTACATCAAAGTATTTAAAATTCAAATCAAATTGCTTAAGAAAGTTAAGTTAAACATCTATATATTTTTTCAGGCATCTGTGTTCAACTTATCTTTTAATTAATTCTGAGTTTAGGAAGTGAATCAAATTTCCCTCACTCATTTCCTTAATCTAGTACTATAAAAAGATTTTTGAATTTTTGACTGACTAAAATAAGTTAGTAAATCACTTAAACGCATTTCAGTGAATTCTAGTTAGTAAAATGTCACTGTTTTGCGGCCATGTGTTTGACACTCCTCTGTATCGCCACATTAACTGAATTTACAGTAACCCAACCGCAAACCCCAGGGATATCTGCAATTATATATAATTTGTATAGTTAATTTATCATAGATGTTACAAAGTTGTTGTTCCAAATATATTACTCTCAAATCGAAACTTATATTATTTACTGTGAAATATAAACAATTAAATATAACATTTACTGTTTCATTTATTTGAACTAGGTAAATTTGAAATTTTCTATAACAAGAAATATTTATAGTTACTACAATATTATAACAGAATTTAATATGTCATCATAAAGAGTACACTGTTTAAATGTTCACAAAAACGAATGACCATTATAATTAGCTGTGCAAATATGTCGGACTTCATTGATAACGCAATGGATTTCTTAAATGGTTGGGTCATTATTCCTGACAATGGGTTTTGGTAAAGATAATGGTTACATGCTATACCCAAAATTAAGTTTTCACAAAAATATCTACCTTATATTATATAATATATATTATCAACAACCAAACCACAATAAAAATCAGAAAAACGACTAAGATCTTTCAACCGTAACAGGCGGTAATCGTCAGAGACAAATCTCAATTATACTCATATATATAGGGACACCAAGCGCACTTGCGAAACAACTATTCGTGACTAACAGAATTCTTAAATACAGTATCTATAAAAAACCTACTCATGTTCCTTCTTATCTTCATTTTTTCTCCTCTCATCCTTCTAATGTTAAAAAAGCGTTGTTCAGAAATATGTTCTTGTGGGCATTCAAATTGTGTAGTGACTGTTTTCTCAATGAATAAATTGAACATACGCATCAAATAGTCTTATCATTAAGTTATGCTAAAACACTAATTGATGATGTGTTGAAAAAAACTGAAGAATACTTGAGAACTGGAATTGAGAAGGAAACCTTCACAAATAGAAATCTATTTGTCGTGCCCTTCAGTCAACCTCTGAAAGATATTTCAGTTTTTTTTTTTTAAAAAAATGATATCTCAGTTGTTTTCAGTAGTGGTGGTAAATTATTAAACAACTTGTTAATAACAGTGAAAGGAAAGAAAATGAAGGTTGTGTTTATAGGATTCCTTTTGGAGGTTGTGATTCTTCATATGTTGGACAAAAGGGGAAAAGTTTACTTACTAGAGTGAAGCAACATAAATATTCTATTAGGAGCGAAGAAGAGTCAATGCTTTGTTTCAACATATTAATTGAAACAATCATTCCATAAAATGGGAAGGTTCCAAGGAATTGATATCTCTCACTCTGATGTTGAAAGAAACTTAGTGAAAGTGCCCTAATTAAGTATCCATTTGAAAAACTAATCAATATAAGTCAGGGGCTATTTAAATTATATAAATTCTTAATTCAAGACATAGTTAAGCAAATTGGATCTGGGGATGATCTTCAAAATGTACGAGTATCTTTGGACATGAACTCTGACCAGATTGTTGATTCAAACAATATAACTTAATGTTTTGTTAAATTCAATATCTTTTTAATTATTTATTTGGCTTTTTAATTAATATTGAATTATAATTCAATTTCTTACTGTTGGACTTGCAGTAATTGTATTGGGTATTTTTTTTTATCAACCTATATTGTCCTTTTGAGTTTCCAGCTGTTTGGTTGCCTTCCTTCTCTATTACTTTTATGTTAGCTTCTCAGTTTTTACTTTGTTCTCTGATGACATAAATTGAAAGGCCTCAGAGCATTTACTTCTATTTTTTTTTCGTTTTTCCATTGTGGTTTAAAATTCATTGATTGCATCACGTGTTTATTTATTGTGATTTTCTGTATATATATAAATATATATATACCTTGATACTTTGATAACAATCTGGTATACTTTGATAAACGAAAAACAGTCCAGCAGGAGAGATTGCACTTAAAATAACTGTGACACATAGACAGAAACATAACAAAGACTCAATTTTCAGTATGTCGACCCCGTTATGGCGGTCGTCCTCAAGAGTAGAAGTGAATTGACGGTGGGACGACAGTCAATTCAATATATGGTATATATATTGTGTTGAACTGAATTGCCTTAATTAAACATACCTTTTTTTTGAGCAGTTTTTTATATTTCCTTGATAATTTTAAATCGTCTTGATTTAGCTGGTGGATTATTTGAGCGAAACTCTGGAAAGCCATCAATATTTAATGATTAACATGACATGTTTCGGTTGTCTCCAATGGACATTTTGACACAGATTCAATTCTGATGTTTTAGCAATTGTCTTGTGTCAATCTATTTTTAAGGTGAAATAAGCTATAGACGGAAATTACATATACGAGTATATATATGAAAACAAGATTAAGATCTTTCAATCAACCCAACTGATGGGTTTTTGGCTCTGACGAAGACTGCTTGTTACGGTTGAAAGATCTTAGTCTTGTTTTCCCTTTTCTTAGTGTGGTTTGATTATTGATTGTTGTTTCGCGTGTTTATGTGAAATCTTTATATATATATTATAAAATAATAATGATAATAAATATAATATTAATAACTTTACATATACATTATAATATGATAATACACGACAAACTTATAATAATGTAATGTAATAAAACGATAATATAATTATATTATCAATAAATTATTATATGCTATACTATTTAACCACTGAAGATGCTAAAAAGTAAAATTCATCATTGTAATTGACGTCGTTAGTCTGATTAGTAGAAGCGGTATGGAACTTTTTTTTTATATCATTAGATTCATCAGAAAAACATACTTAAGATCACAGAAACTCATTGCTATATTTCGACTGCGAAATCATCAGGAAGAGAGATAAAATAGTGTGTCGTTCCGAAGACAGGAAAAGACTAAAGTCACATTATTCAAATTACACTCAGTATAGCCAACTTACAGACAGAGAGGCGACAAGGGTAAGCAATAATTGTTTAGAAAAAATAATAATAAATAACTACAGATAAATAAAGAAAAATTAATACAAAACGAACTTAAGGAAAAATGAATAAATCAAACGAAGTTTTATTCAAAGTATTAAATAAATAATCATTAACGTTTGAGGTTAAACTTAGTAGCCGATCTACCTCCTAGGAGACAAATAAGACCTTCCTCTGAAGTTCTCAAAGTGACATTACCACTAAATCATTAATCTGCTTAGAACCCTTAAACGGAAACAGTCATTGAAATTGAGCCCGTGAGAACTGGCACGAGTGGCAACTGGAAGGCCAGTGCGTCTGGCAACGGAAGACATGTGATTCATTTGTGATACATACGCTTAGGTTGGTGGAAGCTAAACCCACATAAAAAGCATCACACTGAGTGTAACTCCAAACGATTTACGCAGTTAGCAGAGGTACAAGAGCACTTGTGAGAAATAGGGTAGGTGCGTTAAGAAAGGAAGTAAAGGAAGGATTGATGAGAAGGGTAAGTAGGAAAGCCACGACGTCCACATACCACTAGGAGTATTGGGAGGCTTTGAAGAAGAGATATATAAAAAGATAGGTCTCAAATTTTCTGTAGGAAATGAAAGGTACTTTTCTAAAGGCAGAAGTACAGGAGGATAAAGAAAGTGTAGGAAAAAACTCCTTGATATTCTGTGTCCAGCCCTTGGAAACCAGGAAAATTAGTGGTGATGAGAAAGGTAATACATATTACTATTACAATAGTAGTAATAGTATTACTTAGTAACATATTACTAAGTAATACAATTACTCCTGTAACCAGAATTACGAAGCACATCACCATGGTCTATACTCTATACGATTATTAATAACGTTAAGAGGGCAACCACGATCAGAAAACTTCTTTTTCAATTGGTTAATTTGGAATTTACGATCATTTAAAATGCTCCAAATTTTGTGAAGTTGTATGGACAAGGATCTGGGGATGGCTTTCATATATGGGAGGGATGACTGATTGAAGGTACTGCTAGGCATTAGTCGGTTTAATATATATATATATATATATATATATATATATATATATATATATATATATATAAAATTAAAGTTACAGCTAGAGAACACAAGAAAAAGGACGAACACTCACGAATCTCGATTATTTCGGCGTCTTGCCGTCTTCAGGAGAGTAGAAAGAAAGAAAATAAAATAAAAGGAGAAAGAATGAAGGAACGGAGACATTCTTTCATTCTTTCTCCTTTTATTTTATTTTCTTTCTTTCTACTCTCCTGAAGGCGGCAAGACGCCGAAATAATCGAGATTCGTGAGTGTTCGTCCTTTTTCTTGTGTTCTCTAGCTGTAACTTTAATTATTTGTCCGTTTGGACCGTCTGATTTCAATTTCAATATATATATATATATATATATATATATATATATATATATATACATTAAAAACAGGAAGAACAGGAATAAAAACTAGACCCTGACTATTATTTTACCATTTTCAAGGCTTCAAGGGAAAAACTAAGTTAGCTGTATTTAAGTTAAACTTAAGTAGTTTTTCCTTAAAAAAAAAAACCTTGCAAATGCAAAAACAATTTTTGGTTCATAATCTTTGATTTTGCCATAAAAGTACCTTAAATCTTTGGACCAAATCCTCAAAAACCCAGTTTGAATTAATTGTAAGAATAAGTGGTCGAGGAGCTGTATCAATATTTGTTCTTTACATTTTTCACTAGTAAGATGGTATTTCTGTTATGTAAAAACACAACTAAGTCAGTTTAATGTATACTGAGTTCTACATTTATGCAAGAAGGTAAAAAACTAAAAAAAATTTGCTGATAAGGCATCAGTTATATCAACTGATATAACAGTATCTGTAGTAAATTTACAAAGATCAGTACGGCTAATAATATTTTAATGTGAATTTAAAGCCGTCATATTAAATAAAGGAATTATTAACTTATTGTAGTAAAACAATGGCAAACGAGACAATAAAATTCAAATAAACCAAATATAATTTCAGATTTCTCCAACAATAAAAAAAAAAGCTACGGGTTCCAAAGCTAAGTCTTAGATTTTTTAATAAATATATAAAGAGAGAACGAACGTATCTAAAATAAATGAATAGTAAATAGGTTAAATTAAAGCTGTAGATTAGAAACATATGCCATTTCTAAATAAAACTGAAGTATGCCAAAAGAATAATAATAGTTCTTGAAATAGAATGCATTAAAAATAAATGAAGAATATGTTTACACAACTTACTCATGATCGGCTAGGTGTAACACACACGCCTGTCTGCTTTCAACTAACGTAAATGTGATACCCAACACCCAGGGCTCTTATCTCTCTGCCTATCTTTAAGTTTAATCAACTCTTCAAACGTATATGCTTCACTTTTCAATTTCTTCTTTTTGAATTGCGTTTAACTTCCTACTTCTCTTTCAAAATTTAGCACTGCACAATAACTATAAACAAAATAATATCATAAATAATAATAAATACATAGAAGATATTCATTATTTAAGAAAATTAAATTAAATGAAACCACAGTGCTTGTTAGTGAAACCACAATATTTTTCGAAAATTTCAGTTATTAAGTATGTTTCTCTACTCTGCATGTTACTCTCCTTCGATTTTGAATTTGTATGTATGTCCAGTTTGGATTGTCTTCCCTATTTTATAATATAAAATTAAAGTCCTAATAAACTTTAATTTTGTTCAATACTATTAAACTATTTCAAGTTCAATACTTTTATCAATATATATATATATATATATATATGGTTGCGTCTTCAACGTGCTTGGTCTCCCTTTCTCTTTTCTCCTGAAGACGGATTACCTGAAAATTTGAGTCTGTAAGTGTTTTTCCTTACTCTGTGTGTTAATCTTCTTGAATTTTGAACTCGTACTGTGTCCAGTTTGGATTGTGTTTCATTTAATTAAGATATAACAAGATTTCACATAAACACATGAAATAACAATCAATGATCAAACCAAAATATGAAATGGGAACAAATGACTAAGATCTTTCAACCGTAACAAGCGGTTTTCGTCAGAGTCAACAACCCAACTGTTGGGTTTTCATTATTATTATTATTTCATTATTATTTTCATTTCATACTGTTTATATATATATCAGTTCACAAACGAAGAAAAGCAACACACAGAGAAAGAGACACACTTACAAACTCAAATTTTCGGATGATCCGTCTTCAGGAGAAAAGAGAGAATGGGCGACCAAGCACGCCGGAAACACTTTTTTTTTTGTGGGATAGAAAAAGTACTTGATTTAACCAGTAGGACGTGGGGTTTTGCATCATTGAGGAAAAAGAAAAAAAGGAAAAGAAATTGAAATTAGGATTTGGGCAAAAAAACTTCGGAGGTCTAACTAAATTAAAAAATAATATAATAATAGTAAATAAAAATGATAGTAAATAATAATGATAAAAATTCGGATTAAAGAACGGTAATAATAATAATAAAGGTAGTAGAAAACAGAGATGGAATAATAGCATACAAAATTGAAGCTATTAAATTACAAAGCAGAAGAAACGTGAAGTGAAATTGGAGAATCAAGAGTCAAACGGTGACAAGAAGTCAGATCAACTAACACTTAATAATAGAGGAGTAAAAGGACGCGGCATTTAGAAAACAGATGTAAACAATCAAAAAAGAGTGAAAGAAGAGCAACAGGCCTGATGGGTAAAACAAAAATATTACAAAGTAAAAAAATAACATAAAATAAAATAAAACAAGAACTGAAATTAAATCTAAAACAAAATGAAGGTTACACTTAAAAACAAAGATCGTAAGTCAATACAATACATAAACTCGTAAGTCGTGCTTACGTTCCGTTACCGTAAACCGTTTCCGGCGTGCTTAGTCGCCCATTCTCTCTTTTCTCCTGAAGACGGATCATCCGAAAATTTGAGTTTGTAAGTGTGTCTCTTTCTCTGTGTGTTGCTTTTCTTCGTTTGTGAACTGATTTGCGTCCAGTTTGGCTCGTTTTTTCGAATTTTAAGTGGATATATATATATATATATATATATATATATAATGGGTTTCGTCTTCTCGCTGCTCAACTTCCTTTCCTGAAAGCGACCATTAAAAGGGTCGAAATATTAAATGTCAGTCTTATTAAATGTTTTTCATTCGTGTTAGTTCAAATTTTCAAAGTATATATCTATATATTCTCGAATTGTTCTTGACATCTTCGTTGAACACTGTATTTGGTAAGTTTTTTGGTAGGTCTTTGAATTGTATTGCTCCTTCTTTATGCCAACGTTTCGATTTATTTATACGTCATCATCAGGGATATTGAAATTCCATATTGTTTTTGAAAATATTATATCCACATCTTCTTATTGTACAGCCCTGATGATACATGGAAATGTAGACATAGGAAGGAATAATTCAATTCCAAGACATAGCCGTAATAAACTTACCAAATATATATATATATATATATATTATATATATATATATATATATATATATATAGTAACAAATAATGTAACTAATGAAATAAGTAGGCCGAATTAACCTGCTGACCATAGTTTCATTCTTCTAAAATCTTAGAAGAACTTTTTCACACATAATTTCACTGTATACTAGGACTTGTTAATTCTCGTTTTATTAAATTCGAAGTAATAAATGTAATAGCAGTTTACGAGCTTCATCACATTCGTGTACTTTATTTCATTTGGCTGTCCAAGATTCAGAAATAAGATATTAAATTTTAAATGTCGTAAATATCGTTCCCAGCTTATTGAGTCAATGTAATTTGACGATATTCTTCTGGAGTAATAAATCAATTTTTAATCCTTGCAATTTTCTTTAATCTTCGTACAAACTGTCATGAAAGCTTTCGTAACAAACATACTGTCTATGTCCGCTGTAAGCACTTCTTGTTCGATTCAAACAAAAAATAAAAAGAAGAAACTGTCTACAAGAACAACACTTCAAATTACAGAGAAAGAATGAAGAACGGACAACTCACTTATGTATTTCATATTTCGTCGAAAGTTCTTCTGGGGAAGAACTGACCTGCTTAAAGTACAGAAAATTACTAGGACTCAGAAACTTTTAGTAAAAACAACAGAGCTACCTCTAACGCGAAAGGAAAAATCTGGAGTGGCCTACACTCAACTTTACTATAAGTAAACTTAATATAAATCTTCTTGGGTATATAATATATATCTCATTTAAGCATAATGTAAACATTTAAATATGGGAGATGTTTATTAGTCTTTCATTCCTGAGGTAGTACAGATTGTGATTAATCGACTTATCAATATATAAACTTATTTTTGTATATCACACCACTGATGCAAATAATCTCAATAGTATAACTACAGCAGTAAAAAACATTTTTGAAAAGCCAAAGTAAAAAATTTCTTGATACGAAATAATCTCCTACAAGAATACATGGCTTTTGTTCAAATAGCCAGTGGATTTCTTACATCGTTTACTTGACCTCCTTCTACAATGAATATTTAAGTCAAATTTTCAAATTTAAAACAAGAAAATACTCTTATTTTCTCTGAAAAACATCCAAGAAAAAAAATCAAACTGAAAAAAACGACATATTAAATGTCGTTTAAGATAATTTATAATTTAAGATGTACGATAATTACATTTATTAATCTTCAAACGAAAGATTTCAATTTTGAATTATGTTTTGCATTTTTGGTCTTCTATAAAATTTTATACTGGGAATTTTATGGCTTTTTAGTATTTAATAAAATCATTTTCCTTCCACTTTGTCAAAAATCATATATATCAATTTTTTCTGAGTGAGTGTTATCTTTTTCCTGCGTGCTGTACTCCTTTATAAGGTTGCTATGAATGTATATTGAGAAAAAATATATTAGTAATTAGCCAGTTACATACAATTTAAAACTTTTATAGTTGGGAGCTTCTAATTTTTGAAAATAATAATATGAACTATTAGATTAGAATAGTGAAAAAACTGGTATTTGTTAATAAACATAACTTCTCTTTCTTGAGGATAGAATCCATTCATCACATTTATATATCATGAAAAGATACTACAATTCGCAAAGATAAAGTATTATAACTTATATTTAGTTTTCCTCAAGAGTGCAATATATAGATTTATTAAAGCATTTTATGAGATATATCCATCATACCATGGAAGACAAAGGAAATTTATTTGTTTATTGTGGTGAGTAAGAAAACGGTGTTTTTTTTTAAATGTAAAATATTATTCCTCTTATATCTATAATAAGTCAATAAATTATTTAAATTTTTCCATTATAAATATCAATTTTATCTCACTGGATTCGCTCAACAAATTTATGTCAATGTAAACAATGTAAAAAAATATCAAAAATTCGACGTGTATAGCAGGTGATCCATTAGTCCGGGATAAACAAACAGTTTTATAGCTTTATTGCTCTTTTCCCTAATTGAATTTCATGAATTTTTTTTATAAATTGCTAATTTTTTTGTTTCATTTTTAGTCAAATTTTCATGATTTTTCTCATCTCATCTCATTCTCCATAAATGTTCTATTTTTACTTTACTATAAGTAAAGTATAGTGATCGTGAAAAAATTCGATCTCGAGATTTTGACGGAATTACATGTTTTGAGGTCCCAGAAGTCGTTTTATGACGTTTTTACGATGATGTCTGTGTGTGTGTGGGTGGGTGGGTGGGTGCGTGGGTGGGTGCGTGTGTTAGCATTGCTTGTTACCACGCTACGGTCCAGAATCTTTGATGGATTAAGTTGATATTTTACACAAAAATGGGCCTCATAAAGACGAAGATCCCTATTGTTTGGGAAGAATTATGCATGATGGGAAAGTCACTTTTTTTGCCAAAAACCGTTTTTTTTAAAACATTTATTTCTCGTAAACTGATAACCCTAGAGTTTTGAAATTTTGACATTATCTTTGAGGTTACAAATGGAACAAACGAAAAATATATTCAGAATTTTTAATCAACAGGAAATATTTTTTTTTCAATAAAATGTACAAATTTTGACTTATAATTCAATCTCAAACATTGTGAGAGCGATACAAGAACAAAAAATTAGCAATTCATAAAAAAAAAATCATGAAGTTTCAATTACGGGAAAGAGCAATAACGATATAAAAACTCTTTGTTTACCCTAGACTAAGAGATCACCTGCTATACTTGTCGAATTTTTTGTATTTTTTTACATTGTTTACATTGACTTAGAAATTTTTTGAGTTAATCCACTGAGATAAAATTGATTTTATAAAGGAACAGTTTAAATTGTCTATTGAATTATATGACATGTTAGAGGAATAATATTGTGCAGGAAAATGATAACACTCACTCAGAAAAAATTCGTATATATGTTATTTGACAAAGGGGGAAGGAAAATGATCTTATTAAATACTAAGAAGCTTATTATTATTATTATTTTAAAGATTAAAATTCCCAGTATGATAATTCTTTAAAAGACCAAAAATGTAAATGATAATTCATAATTGGAATCTTTCGTTTAGAGATTAATAAATGTAATTATCGTACATCTTTTATTAAGAAATCACCTTAAAACAACATTTTCTTTGCAGTTAAAGATGTTTTTCAGAGAAAAAAAGGGTTTTTTCCTGTTTTAAATTTAAAAATTTTACTTTAATATTCAATGTAGAAGGATGTCAAGTAAACGATGTAAGAAATCTACTGGGTGTTTGAACGAAAGCCATTCTTTTGTAGGAGAATAAATCGTTTCAAGAAATGTTCACTTTGGTTTTTCAAAAATGTTATTACTGCTGTAGTTATACTAATGCAATTATTTGCAAATAATAAATTATTTGTGATGTACAAAAATAAACTTATAACATGATATGTCCTTCAATCACTATCTGTACTACCTCAGGAATGATAGGCTAATAATTATAGCCCATTTAGATGTTTACGTTATGATTAAATAAGACGTTATGTTTTATATACTCAAGAAATTTGACATTAAGTTACTTATAGTAAAGTAGAGTGTAGGCCACTCCAGATTTTTAGGTATAGTTTCATTTTGATCCGTCAAACGGTATGGCTTGTATAGCACTCACAAGCTTTGTGATTGTATTATAAGTCAAAATTTTTACATTTTATTGAAAAAACATATTTCCCGTTGTTTTAAAATTCTGGATATACTATTCGTTTATTGCATTTGTAACCTCAAAGCAATAATGCTAAAATTTTAAAACTCTAGAATTAACAGTTTAGGAGAAAAAAAATTATTTTTGTAAAAACCGGTTTTTGGCAAAAAAACTGATTTTCCCGTAATGCATAATTCTTCCCAAACAATAGGGATCATCTGTACTATAGGGCCCATTTTCGTGTAAAATATCAACTTGATCCATCAAAGATTCTGGTAACAAGCAATGCTAACATATTCACTCACCCACCCATGCACCCACCCACCCACAGCACACAGACATCATCGAAAAAACATCATAAAACGATTTTTGGGTCCTCAAAACATATAATTTCGTCAAAATCTCGAGATCGATTTTTTCACTATACTTTACTTATAATAAAGTAAAAAGATAAACAGGAAAGAGAAGGGAAAAGTGAAAGTAAATGAAAAGAAATAAAGTAAGTAAACATAATAACGATCATCATCTTCATCAAAAAATAATTATACAAATGATAGAAGTAAATAAATTATGTCTATTTTTACCTATTTCTTTTGCTGAGATCTCCATTACAGTCTCCAATTACTTGATGTTCTTAATTAAATTCTCAAATATGCATCGCTGGGAATCTCAAATGAGATTCATGCACTAAGGGTTCCTCTTAGTGATTCATCATTTCCTAGTAACTCCTCAAGATTGATCCTTATTTGGGAAATGTTGGGCAGTGGAGCAGGATGTACTCCGAGTTCCCTCTGTTCATATCGTGTGTCATGTGTGAAATGGAACTCTCTTAGATAAGCTTATCTTAGATAAGACCCTTGAAAAAACCTTGTCTTGCTGTGGTTATAAAAAAAAAGGAACGGCAGAGCGGGCTATCCTTATTCTTACAACTCTCATCACTAGAGTGCTGTTAAAATAAAGTGCGACTCGCGGTAGAATCCTCCCAATCGGTGAACAAAATCTTGAATCCTTTGAAAAAAAAAACAGTTGACATTTTAGTTTTTTTCTTTGTTAGTTCAGAAACTTGCTCAAGTTCGAACTTTTATTTTAATTTCATTTCTTTCACCAGGTCTAGGTAGATTTCAAATGATCTTGAGATTTGATAAAATTCATGGTGAGCTGTGGATGTCATTTGTCAAATGAAATATAATTTGGTATGATTACCAGTCTAACATCTGATAATTGAGGTGAGGTTTGTCTATGCGTAAATGTCTTAAATGCGTAACGTGGAACTAGAATAAAAGTTCTAGTGATTTCTCTAAGAGGATGGGATCTACAGAAGGATATTAGAAATATATATTTCATCCTGATTCTGAATTGAATATGCAAGTCTAATAGTTCAATACCCTGTTCTATCTATAGCTCAGTGACATGCTGTTTTCATTTTGACTAGATGTACTCGGCAGGTATTTGTGAGTTTGCAAATACTTATACAGAGATATGTGTACCCGCATTTCCGCTCCACATTTCCAGTAACTCGTTTTTAATTTGATGAATGAAATATTCAACTACCAAAAAAAAAATTTTTTTTTAAAATTATAAAATACTTTTTTTGATCTAGTGGGCAACGAGAAATACCCAGAAAAACTAATTTGAAATCAGAATTTCAAACAAATATCGGAAATGACAAGTTTTACGTAGAGTATTTGTTATTAGGCACTTATTTCACCATTGGACAAACAGAATATTATTACGATTTACATGTACAACTCAAAAAATGGTTTGTAAATGTTAATGTTGGATTCAAATATAAAACAAAGAATGAACGGCGGAAGAACTCTTCAATAGATACGTAAACAATTCTAAATTCAGAAGCCTGAAATGAAAATGTATTGTACGAATCACGATAACAGCATTGAGTAGTTGTTAAACTCTGATACTATCAAATACGATCTGCCTTGACCCGAATCATTCCTATCCTAATATTCATTGTGCATTTTACATTTTCCTATATTAAAAATTCAAAAATATATTATGAAGCTTTCTCCAAATACAAATCAATGATTCTTATCGTTAAACAAAACCAATCAACCAAACTCTTCCACTCATTTCATTCTTACCGAGGGTAACAGTCAAACCGTACAGGGTTAAATATCACACCCAGGTGAATTTCAATTCCTCTAAAAAGTCAAATACTTTCCCTTTCTCCGAAAAACTTTCTGTTATTTGTCCGGAAGCATCTTCCTGATAAGAACAGCGTCTTTTATCCTTTCACAGGCTCTGAATCCTTTTCATAGAGAAAAATGCTATAGCATTAAAATCAAAAGATTATACAAATTATGCATAATGTTTAGAATGTATTTAAATTATGTTAGCAAAAAGTTTTAAATTATAGATTAAATAAAAATCAGTTGGAGAAATAGGTATTAAAAAGGATAGTCCTGGATTTTAAAATAATGTTCAAAATTTTATAGACTATAAAACTAAACTTTCATGGATAACTTACTTTAGATAAAGAATAATCATTCATTTTCTCTTTAAATACATTTTATAGTAAAAAAACACGACTAGAGTTTCGTAATCATAAATTTAAAAATTGTTTCAAATATCTTTGTGGTTGTTCCAAAAATATTTGAGTTTTTTTGCCTTTTTTTGTTTTGTTTTTTTTATTAGGGATATGATAAATACTGCTCCTTAAGGAACTATTTCACCCATCTGACAGTGTTAAATATCACACCCAGGTGAATTTCAATTCCTCTAAAAAGTAAAGTACTTTCCCTTTCTCCAAAGGTGTGAGTTCTTCTTCGTCAGTGTTGTGTGCTTGGGAACATCTGCTCCTAATAAGAACAGCGTCTTTATAGTCCGTTTGTAAATATATTGATTATTCATCTATTTTCTGAGAGTCTACCAAAACCGTTATCAACAAGGTTTAATTTATTCATGTTACCGTTGAGTCTGCAGTTTCCTATTCAAGAAACCTGTTAGGATTCTTAGATTATTCTTTTTTTATCAAAAAAACCAAATCTTTCTTTGCCCCAGAACTATCCAAAAGTTGTTTGAAGTATTTTATAGTTCAATCGACTCTAATATATAGATAAATTAGAAGATTCGCAATAAATATGTGTTACAATCAATGAAGTTTAAACCAAAGCGTAAAAGGAAAAACAATAGAAATAAATGCTCTGAGGCCTTATAGTTATGTCATCATTAACCAAAGTAAAAACTTTTAAGTAAAAGTTACACAATAGCAATAGTATAACTTTTATGTTACCTTCTTAATTCTTACTTTGTTTGTTCTCTGAAATCATAAAGTGAAAGGCTTCAGAGCATTTATTTCTAATGTTTTTCCTTTTACTTTTTGGTTTAAACTTCATATAGATAAATTAATCTAGAAACTATCTGGTAGATTGCAGTAAACTAATAGAAGAATAGTTACTGTAATTACTGGTTGTACCGGAACTTAAATTATGAAAACTAAATCTTGTCCACAGTGAGGAAATCTGAAGGTTTTTCCAGTATATTGCACAGAATTTTCTATTCCTTTCCTAAACTTTTCTTTAGTAGTGAGTATTCCTAAGCGAAAGCATGGTTCTGGCTTTATTAGTGGCTTTATTAGTTGTTCATTCCCCTATATTCTTGTGTGCCCGGGCAGGAGTGACTCAATTCTGTTTACTAAGCTAATTGAGCTCCGCTGTACAGTTCAAGGACATTTTTGAAGTGACAACAATAGAGCTGAATACCTTTACAGCTACTTGACTATTTCACATGTGTTCTCTTTAATGTTATATCCCATGTACATGTTGACCATCAAACATAATTGTCAGATGATGTAGTTGGATACATCATTCAATATCATGAATTTCAGCTATTCCGTGCTGCCCATTCCGACAGAACACTCATGCTGGAGTAAGGGTACTTACTCGAGCGGGACACGTGGTATCCTAGCATATCATCAGCATTATTATTTAGAATATATCGTAGGTCATGCACAACGCACAACTAATCAGTAGATTACGAGGACCACTGTGGACAATATTTAGTTTCCACAATACAACTTATAGTAGATCCAATAATGACTATAACTATTTTTCTATAAGATTTCTGTGACCTATCTTATACTAAGGGAATAATTTATCTATATATTAGTATTGATTAAACTATTAAATATATCAATTCGATGGTATCTGTCATTGAATTTTTTCTTTTCCCAAACCAAAGTGATTTCTTTAAGACTTCAAGATTTTTCTATTTTGTAAAAACAAAATTCTTGGGACAAATTCTGTCAATTTGACCTTGTAATAGGTATCCCTTTTGAAGTTTCTAATTTTCCTAAAATTTTCTTTACACTATAAGTAGAGCCAGTGGTCTACCTATATAGTAATTAATATATATATATATATATATATATATATATATATGTAGTGTAGTAGAGCCCCTGGAGTGAAGGCTGAGGCGGACAAGCAGACGGAGTGTGCGAAGGAGAAAGGTGTTTAACGAAAAAACACCCACAACCAATAGGAAGTGTCCAAAATGATATGCAACAGGGATTGGCTCGTCTTTTTCAATATCTAATCTGGCATTATAGCATATATATATATATATATGATCACACCACAATAAGAAAACCCAACGGAGGGTTTTTGACTCTGACGAAGACCGCTTGTTACGGTTGAAAGATCTTAGTCTTGTTTTCCCATTTTCTTATTGTGGTTTGATCATTGATTGTTATTTCACGTGTTTATGTGAAATTTATATATATATATATATATACTTAAAATAAACTGTGACACATAGATAGAAACATAACAAAGACTCACTATTCAATATTTCAACCGTAATGGCGGTCGTCCTCAGGAGAAGAAGTGAATTGGGAGGGACGACAGTCAACTAAAGAACTCACTGGGTGAGGGCTAAAGCAGTGCTGCCACAAAGGAGAAAAATAAAAAAGGAACTAAGGAGTCGAGATTAAGGGAAAAAAATTGTTTTTAAAAAGGAGAATGAAGGTGAAGAAAACAAAAAATAAAGGAAATATATACGAATTATTTAAAAAAAATAAAATAAAGGAATAATAAATAAAAAAACTAGCGGTTTAAATTCAAGCCAGGTTTTGAGCGTGCTCCTAGGAGCCAAATGTGGGCTTCCTCAGAAGCTTTAACTTGTAACTTGTCTGTTATTACTGGGGACTTGTTTGAGAACTTGGACTGTGAAACAATCATTGAAGCTGAGGTGGTGGGAATTAGCGTGAGTGGTGACAGGGAGACTGATACGTTTACCAACCAAAAGACTGTGATTATTCATCCGAAGGTTCAGCATCGTAGATGCTAAACCAACGTTAAAAGCATCACATTGCGTGAATTTCAAGAAGTAAACACAGTCAGTGGAGATACAGAAGGAGGGACTGGAATAGGGTAAGAATTAAGATTAAATTGAGACGTAAATAAATAAAGCTTACATTTCCTGGTAGCTTGCTTCATATACTTTCAGAATATATATGGTTATGGGGTTTTACGTTTAAAACACTAGGAGTAGTTTGATAACAAACAGACGCTGTAATTTTATTACTTTGTATAAATAATGTAGGACTGAGAGCAAACTGTAATTATTATAGGATGAATTATGGTATATTATTCTGACGATGTAAATGCGTAAAAGTTTAATATCTACTAAGATATAGCGGAGAATGTAGTGGAAAGAGAATGAATCTTTTGCGAAATTGTTGAATGGGATAAGGAGAAGGATGGAAGGGATGTAGAAGAGTGGGGTTGACATGTTACGGATTGTTGTGTTGGCAGCCAACCCTGATGGACGGAGGACAGTACATCAAGGAGGGCCCCTCTGCGGGGAAGACCTGCCTCTTCTTCTCACCCAAGGAACACGATAATGTCGGCTCTCTCGTACGCTACCTCGAACTCTTCAAGGTATGTTCAATCAATATTTGTAATTTATTATCAAAACTTACACAAATGTCCAAGAGTTCATAACAAATTTGCATCAACATGGTAAGTATACCATCTATCATTTTTAAAAAAAATTAGTTTTATAAACTTCACAATCAAAACTAAAATGCAAAAATAAAACATATATGACTGAAGAATTTTAGAAACAACATCATTGACTAATTAATTACTTTGAAATAAATTTAATTTAATAAAAATAAATAAAAAATAAAAATACAATACAAATTAAATATTAAATATTTAAAATCATAAAATTATTGAAATTATTTTTATGAACTAAAACTGTAATTCTTTATTAAAAAAACTTCAGTGTCCTATACTCAACTTTACTTTAAAAACATAAAATCGAACTAGTTCACAATAAATTTTGTTCTCATTTTATTTTAATAACTGGCTATCGTATGGACATATAGTCAAACTTATGGATAATCAGTTAATTAAAAATATTAATTAACTAAATATTTAGTTAATTAATTAAAATATTAATTCAGTTTATTAAATGACTACATTGTTTAAAGTAAATAAATAAATTTTACAGTTTTAATAAAAAATATCTTTTACTAGAACAATTTGCCCTATTTATTATTATTATTTATTTTTAACCAGAGTCCCATAGATAGTATATATATTTTAATTTCCTTTGTCGTTTCTAAAATCAACTTTAGATAATAATTTCTTCAATGAATTTCGCAATTTTTCTCAGAGTAAATTTGTTACTCTTCTTGGTCTTAGGTATGATTTACCAACAATATTGTCTCGAATTCGCAGGGGATATGTTCAGTGATTTCCGCCTCTATCAGAGAGCCTTCATTCTTCATATGATGTTAATTACAGATTGCTTAAGTAGTAGTTAAAGGATAATCAACGTTAGATATTCTACATATATTTTTAAATTCTTCCTTTTGAAGATTTATTATTTTCTTTCCAAATTAAAGTTTAGTTATCAGCTTTAAAGAGTTAATTATATCCCATCATCCTGTCACCTGCTTATTGATCATCCATCCATCAATTGCATTCTTCAACTCTACTGGGTAGAGTTGTGGATATCCAACCTATGGATTTCTATAATTTTAATAAAAAAGTATTCAGTTCATCTTCTGAAAAGTGGGATTATACTTGTTGAATATAATTTCATTATGATCTGTCAAACAGTACGACCTATACCACGTAATAAGCTCTCAAAATCGATCATAGACCAAAACCTTTTACATTTTTATTGTACAACTAACCTATACGGTTTTATAAAAAAAAACTGAGATTTCCTTTAATCAATACTGTTGTCAATTCCATTGTAATCGAACAAAATTTGAACATTCTAGATTTAGTATTTTAGGATAAAAAAAAGTTTAATAAAACTTATTGGGGCACAAAATTGACTTTCTAAAAATGATTCAATATTGTCTATCTATAATGTGGAGGCACGATAGGGCACATCTACACAACAGGACCAATTTTTGAGTCAAATTTTCGATTCATGAAACGTTATGGTTTGTAGGGTGCCCACAAACACTATCGAAAGATCAAAAATCATCCCAAAAAAAAAGACATCAAATGTAATTTGAGGACCACAAACAAATAAATTCGTCAAAATCACGAGTTCAGATTTTTCATTATCACTTACTTATAATGAAGTAACAGTGCTTAGATAAATGGTAAAAGAAAGGAGTGACGAAACATTTATTTGATAGTTAATTTGAATTTTCGAAGTCAAAAATATAATCAACTGTTTTGTTATTTTGTACATCAAGGTAAAAATTACTACCGTTTCTCAAAAATGTCAGATTTTCAATATTTATTCAAAATATTATTTATTTAAAAATTTATATATTTACTTAAAATATTATTTATTTAAATATTTATATATTTACTTAAAATATTATTTTTTAAATATTTATATATTTATTTAAATAGTTATATATTTATTTAATATATTATTTATTTAAATATTTATATATTTATTTAATATATTATTTATTTAAATATTACTATATTTACTTAAAATATTATTTATTTAAATATTTACATATTTACTTACAATATTATTTTTTAAATATTTATATATTTATTTAAATATATATATATTTATTTAATATATTATTTATTTAAATATTTATATATTTACTTAAAATATTATTTATTTAAATATTTATATATTTACTTACAATATTATTTTTTAAATATTTATATATTTATTTAAATATTTATATATTTATTTAATATATTATTTATTTAAATATTTATATATTTACTTAAAATATTATTTATTTAAATATATATTTATTTAAATATTTATATATTTATTTAAATATTTATATATTTACTTAAAATATTATATATTTAAATATTTATATATTTACTTAAAATATTATTTATTTAAATATTTATATATTTATTTAATATTTATTTAAATATTTATATATTTATTTAATATATTATTTATTTAAATATTTATATATTTACTTAAAATATTATTTATTTAAATATATATATATATTTAAATATTTATATATTTATTTTGGAAGATGATTAATATTTACTGACAGATAACAAGTTACATTGTTATTTAAAGGATTGGATTAGTGACACCCTTAAGAACCCATTCTTGAATATATGTATATGGAAGAACTATTTTGCTCCTCACCGTCCTCTTTCATAGTACTAGTCTTTTATTGCTGTGATTCTTGTGTTATTAGCTTTAACTTTACATTTATGAATAAATAGCATCCCTTCTCACCTTTGCTACAGTAAAAAAATAATAATTTGACTTTTTGTTTAAAAAGCAAGTTACCTGTTTTGTCATTTCTATAGTGTGAAATTTCTAGGCTGATTTCAAATGTTCAAGTTCAAGTCATAATGTTTTTAGCATTGAATTATCAAATAAAAACGAATATGACTCATTCTAATAAATAAAAATTGTATATGGATTTATAGTAGTAGGCATTAATTTATACAATAATATGTTTTAATAATAAGTATTAACAAGGGGCCAGTGTAGCCCAGTAACAAAGTGCTCTCCACTAGACTGGTAGATGTAATAGTTCAATACCCACTCTGGCCCTCGGTTTATTCATTCGGGAAGTGAACAAATCTTACTACGTTGTCTCTCAGAGAGGACATTAACCCTTCGGTCCAGAGCCTGTACGAGGTCAGGTACTCATTAAAGATCCCTACTCTAAATACATTTGTGTTAGACAAAATTTACGACTCCCAATGTTGTGAATCAACAGGTAATGTAGCTCGCCCATTACTAAAATAGATGCTAAAGAATAAATGAGTCAGAATTTCAGCCCTTATACAAACAAAACAAACTATTCATACAGTAATAAGCAAGTAAGCAGATGACTAAAAGGGGCCAAAAAAGAAATGAGCGTAACTTTCCGACCCTAAAAGAGCACAAAATATGAAAGTCTATACTTAGAAACATTACAGTTAATTAACTTGTAGTTAGTAGCTTCACTAATGGAATAAGCAAATTTTTTTTCTAAAGTCATTTGTTATTAATATATTTTAATTCGAACATCTTTTTTTTCTTTTTTATATTATTTATTACGTATTACATTTACAGATTTATATGCATATGCGATCTAAAAAGTCATTTTTTTTTAATAAATGATATACTTATACACGTAAACCTTTAATCCATAACGGACATCTAGAAAGATAACTTTGATTGTATCCACTGTCTCGTGTATTTTGTATCCACCCTTCCAAGTTGTTGAATTTCAAAAAACGTAAATATTGAGTGTTTTTTTTTATTTTGGACTAATCAGCTTCCTCTGTCAAATGATTGTTGTAGTTCAGAATTTAATTTATAATTTTTTTTTTTAAAATATAAAATAAATATATTGAAAAAAAAAACTTAAGTTTTTCTTGATTATCTTTCTTCGACTAAGAGGGTTCGAAGCAATCATCCTCATACCTCAAAAACAGCCTCTGTTCTTGGTGGTACCTAAGTTTCATCTCATAAATAATGTCTAAATTACACATTCGTAAAACATCATTAGTCGTACTAGCATACTAACTATTTTTTTTTTATGTCATTCTCTTCGTCTTCAAAATTTTGTTATATACCTAATAAAATATTACTTTCCAGAAATTTATAACAAATTCAACATAACTGTTATAAGGATTGAAACGTCAAATATAACAGGGAAGTTCTTTAAAAAAAAAAACAATTAAGCTATGCAAAGAAGAACAAAAAAAAAGAATTTATAAAAGTTAATTACTAAAATGCCCCCCTCTTTTATAAAGCCCCACTTTTTTTTTATTACTTTAAACAAAACACAACAAAAAGGATATTTGAATAAAAGAATATTATATTTTTTTTAAACTTCTGCAAAAATAATATAACGATAACATGTGGATTAATTAAAGAGCCTGTTAAATGGAACTGAATCTTAAAGGAAGCAGGTGGTAAATTTTTAATGCATGGAGTACATTATCATAAAGTTTAGCTTGTTGAGGGTCGGAACGGCCATAGGAAACTAGACAGTCTCTCGACAGCGCTGCCTTCCCTAAGCTTCCATTAATTCCATTTCCTTCCGGCCTGCAATTTAAAATAATTTAGCTACTTTATAAGGAAAGAGATTTCTTTACCTTTAAACTAGTTACACTTAAGGTTAAATAAAAATTATTTATTTTAAGTAACATAGACTATACTAAAAGTAAGTAGTGAAAGTACATTAACTGTTATTTAATGAAGTAAATGACATATTTGGCACTAAAATCAATAAAAAACTTTCGATGCTATGGATCTAAGAATAAATGAAAGTGAAGAAACATTTTCTGATGCATATATATGTAATCGGGATTATAAATTATAAAATCGGGATGGCGGTCCAAACTGAACATACATAAGTTCAATATCGAAGAAAAGTAACATACACAGTAAAGAAACACACTTACTATACTTTTTCCTCTTGGGAAAAATGTTTTGGAATTCATGTTACTACTATTAATTTATTATTAGATTATTTATTTATTAATTATTTTTATATTAGAATCAATATATTTATTAAAACATAAACATTATGTTAAATTAAAGCACATTTAATTGAACATAACTTAGGCCGTGCAAGTCAGGGTTGCCAGATCCCAGTGATCAAATAAAGCCAAGTCGAGAAACATAAAAGCCAAAAGACGCCAAATAATTTTACTAACTACAAAATTACAATTTTAATTACAAATTATACGTAAATTATATCTTCTTCAAAAAGGTTGCCCTCTTCATTGTAGCCGGACTCCGTAGAGGATTTTTTACAATAAAAATCTATTCAACATTTTCGTTGAAGTAACAAATTCCTTACAGCACTATTACAAGTCAATAGAGACAGCTGAAGTCTTGCTTTAGTTTTTATGCAAGTTAATTGAGAGAACACCCTCTCCACATATTGCTTTTATGTGTTATAAGTTATATATTATATGTGTTGTGGATGCTTCATTACTCCCTTCCAAAACTGCACTCTGTCCTATAAGAAAGTATAGATAATTTCATTGATCTAAAAGCCTTTGCTGTATAACTCTTACCGTATATTCGGTTGCTATGGTATATTCGGTTTCCACTTTGGCATGATCATGGGTTCAAAAGTAAGAAATATTGCATGGTAAAACTTTGACCGACAACAAAATACGTACAGTACGAATCAAAATACATAGATGTTAAGTTCCGTTGTTAAGCAGAATTGTTATACACTAAATATGATTATTCATAAAATTATGCTCAATTTTCAATAAAAAAGCCAAAAAAAATGCCAACAAGCCCATCAAAATTTCGTAAGCCAAACACTAATAAAAAAAGCCAATTCTGAGGAATTTGGCTTTAAGAAAGACAATAGGGTATCCCTGGAGCTAGTATTGGTGTAAAAAAATTTGGAAAAATTACTTTTTTTATTTAGTTTAGAAAAATTTTTTGTAGAAGAAGTTTAAAAAAATATATTAGAAAATGTTTAGCAATATTTTTTATTAATTTTATATATATAATATAAGGGAAAATATCAGTACTTCAAAATGATATCTAAACAATACAGTAATTGTTTTGTATATTACCAAATATACATTTAGTACATTTTACTAAACAATTACATTTGTAATTGTTTTAATTACAATTAAACAATGAAGTCAAACCTATGGTCAGATATATATGTGTTACCATACCATAAAGTTTATATTTCTTTTTTAAAAAAGGGTTTATCTCTTGCTTTATTTTCTTATTATATTAATTCATTAAATTTAAGCTTTTGCGTTTTTCTATATGTTTATTTTTCAGTATTTAATTTTGTTTTTTAACTAATGTCATAATCGGAAATTAATTCTTAAGTTTTTCCACTAAAAAAACTTTATATATGTTAATGAAATCATTACGCACTTAAAATATATGTGTTAATTAATAATGTATATCAATAAATAGTATAGAACTTGCTAGGCTTATTTAAAAACATGAATGATATTTTAAATCCTGTAGACGTAGTTGACAGAAAACCTTGGATAACCCGGTAGTCAACAGCAGTTTACCTTTAGGAGATATTTATTGCTTGACATCAAACTTCCTAGTTAATTGTTAACTTCCTATTGATAAAAAGATGTACTTACTACCAAAAACCTTTTTATTACTAAACATTCTCTAATCACAGCTTACAAAATACATTTATTTGAGTTTTTTTTGTTATATATTTGATTTTCGTAAATCGAAAATGTAGCTTTATATATATATATATATATATATATATATATATTTATAACTATGATAAAACCACAATATGAAATGGAAAAACAAGACCAAGATCTTTCAACCATAACAATTGGTCTTCGTCAGAGTCAAAAACCCAACTGACTTGGGTCAGTTGGGTTTTTGACTCTGACTAAGACCGCTTGTTACGGTTGAAAGATCTTAGTCTTGTTTTCCCATTTCATATTGTGGTTTGATCATTGATTGTTGTTTCACGTGTTTATGTGCAATCTTTATATATATATATATATATATATATATATATAAACTAGAATTTGAAAAAGAACACATAGAAAGGAAACCACTGAACTCACTACTATATTTTGATGTCCTCGTCTTCAGGAAAAGAAGTGAATCGCTCCAAAGGCTGATAACGACTCAATTTATATATATATATATATATATATATATAATAAAAGTTTATCAGGTCTCGGTTAGTTCTTCAGGTTAAAATTAAACTCTCATTGCCAACGTTTTGGTATCTATTTAAAACCTTTTTTATAGGCAGAAGTATATAATTTTGAATCAGAGAAAGTTATTATACATTAGAGATTTTTTTAAAAAGAAACATTTTGCGGATTTCAGCAACAACTGTCTAGTTTAAAGAAACACGTGACCACGTGACTCTAATGTAATATTTAGTTTTTCTCTTTCAAAATTTTATACTTCTGCCTATGAAAAAGTTTTTAAATAAAAACATAAACATTGGTAATGAGAGTTTAATTTCGACCTAAAGAACTAACCGATCATGATAAAATTTTATTTTGTTCTTCAATATTTTATATATATATATATATATATATATATATATATATATATATATATATATATATATATAGGTGTGTTCTCTAATCGGGGTTCGCTCAATTTTCCAGGATAAAAAATCAAACTCTCGTTGCCAACGTTTCGGTTTTATTTAAAACCTTTTTCATAGGCCTACAAACAAAGGATAATAAGAAATCACATATCAACTGTTGATATGTGATCAATAGTTGATATGTGATTTCTTATTATCCTTTGTTTGTAGGCCTATGAAAAAGGTTTTAAATAAAACCGAAACGTTGGCAACGAGAGTTTGATTTTTGTATCCTGAAAAATTGACCGAACCCCGATTAGAGAACACACCTATTCTATTAAACGGTCGATATATTATTGTATCTGTTATATATATATAATGTAGCTATCAAAATGTTAGTTAAATTGAATAAAAAATTCAACTTAACTAAGTTAACTAATTAATTTAACTAAGTTAAAGATACGGAAAATATTATCAAATACTTCCAACTGATATCTAAACAATACAGTAATTGTTTTGTATGTAACTAAACATACATTTAGTACATGTTAATACATTTTACTAAACAATTACATATGTAATTGTTTTTAATTGTTTCTAAACAATACAGTAATTGTTCATATGCAGAGCAATAGTGCTTAATCATGTTGGAAATTTTGAACATTTCTGGTTTCCCTCATGCATTCACTAACCACTTTGTAATTACGAGTAGTAAAAAAAACATATTTTTTTGTAAATTAGGTTTCCTTTTTGCCATTTTTTTTTAAATATATACGTACAATCAGTGCCATTAAACAGACAAAAAATTCCCCACACTAAGATCTTTCAGTGTAGGGAAACCCCTGGATGTTATAGTATTTCTACTATATTACGCAGTTCAACTTTAAGCAAAGTAAGTTGTCTCCTTGAAAAGCAATCCGATTATTAAATCGTACTCGCTTTGATAACTTCAATGTCATGAACTCAAATCTCATATAGCCGAATTTCACTTGCTTTCTTATACAGGAACTCCATGATATTCATCAATGAAATTTTAAGAAAAGTAAGAGGAAAAATATATTATTAATGAAATTATCGGTGAGCGATTGCTTGAAGATTCAACATATATATATTGATAAAAGTACCGACCATAGAATAGAAACAAAACTAAAGTTTATATATATATATATATATATATATAATATATATATATATATATATATTCGTAAACGTTGTGAGCATTACATCCTGAAAGTAACTTTAAAAATGTGATTCCCAAACCTGACATCGTAACCCCTATAGCTGTTATCAAGTGTAATATTTACTCCAATTCTTTTAGTCTTAATTAATGCTAGCCAAATTACTGTTATTTATGTTACTTAAATGTATAACAGTTAATTATCTAATAGTGTTTAATTCCTGAAAATGGTGACTTATGAGCGCCAAAACATGTGGAATAATTTGAAATTGCAGAGCGAAGATACCATAGAGACTTAGAATAAAATGGCATTGATAGTGCCATAGAATAAAATGGCAGCATTGATAGTTTAAAACCTAATGTAACCTCTCAATCTGTGATATCTACTGAACAGCATTTTCTTATGCATTGTTTATTTTAAACTCTTCTAAAAGATTTATCTTTTATTTTATTGTTGTGTAGTGAATAGCTTTTATTTAATTTATCTAGTATCAAACCCTGAGGATGGTCAAGGATGACTGAAACGTCGGTTGTTTTATTTTAAATTGTAATTTATTTATCAATTAAATGGATTGTGCAAGTAAATCTTTTGGTGAATTTTTGCATTTAGTACCGAATGAATGGAAATATCAGATTAGAAATCTTGAGAAGCTATATAGGAAAATCATTCGCAGAGAAGTTGGGAAGAAATTTAAAGATGTATGTATTAAGGAAGGTCTGCTACCTAATTACACTAATATATATATATATGCATCTATATATACATTCATGCGGAGCTACTCGTTTCTATCTTCCTGATGACGAGGACATCGAAATGTAGTAGTGAGTTTCTGTTTCATTTCTGAGTGTTCTTTGTATCAATATAGTTTATATATATATATACAAAGATTTCACATAAATACGTGAAATAACAATCAATGATCAAACCACAATATGAAATAGGAAAACAAGACTAAGATCGTTCAACCGTAACAAGCGGTCTTCGTCAGAATCAAAAACCTAACTGAAACACTAGATGCATGACACATCTGGTGAGGATTTGAGAAGAGTGGTATTTTAAAAGAGTGAAAGCGCAGAAAAGTACTAATGTCCAGAAAGGGATGTTTGGGACATGAAACAAAGGAGTACAGTAAGAAAGAGTAAAAAACTATCCGCCATCTGTCAACCCTCTTAGAAGAGGCTATTGCCCTCGTAACGAAAGTATCAAGTCTGATGAGACCGTTACTAATGTTTATAATATTGGATCCATCAAAATTAATTAGAGACGATTCAATAATATTTTTTAACAACATCGAGTTTTAATAGGTCATAAATTTAGCTCCTGTCCGATGATATTCATTGTTTATATGCAAGAATAAGACGCTACTTTTTTCCTGTCTACTTACGTTGTATTGGTGTTCTTTTACACATGTCTTTAATGATTTACCAGTTTGACCATTATAAATTTTATGGCAATTTTTGCACGGAATTTTGTAAATACCACTGGACTCCAATTATTTGGGAGAGTTTTCTATTAACATATTACCCACGTTGTTACGATTTGAAAACACTGTATTAAAATCAAGTTGTTTGGCTAGTCTTGGAAGGGGGTCCATTGAATCATGATACGGTAAAATTATAGAATTTGACAATGAACGGGGCTGTGTTGAAGTATTGGAGAAAGTTTTTTTAGCACCCTTCAAAGCTAAATCGATAAGAAGAGGGGTATTTTAATGATAGAACTATTGACCTAATGTTGTTAATCTCATCATTAAGGAATTCAGTAGAGAACACTCTTAAGGCCCTCAAAAACATATTTCTAAAAACAGAAATTTTAACATTTTTTGGATGGGAAGAGTAAAAGTGAACATATACAAGTACATTCGTAGGTTTTCTATATACACTAAAGCGTAACTCTTTAGGTAACCTATGGATCAGGACATCGAAGAAGTATCATCTAAGAAGTATATCCATGTCAGGACATGGAAGAAGAAGTAAATGGTAATTTACCCTTCTTAGATGTCCTGATCCATAGGTCTTGATCAAAAATAGTTTTGAAAAATTAAAACTACATTTATTTTTAATTTGCAAATATTACAGTTGAAAAATACGTTTAAAAATATAAATCAACTATAAAAACAATTACGACCTTAATAACTCATTTTTGGCTAAAAAAATGATAGAACTTTGTTAGTTTTTTATGATTTTAATTTTGTTCTATTTTGTTATTTTTACACCCTCAAAATGCCGCCCCCTGGCATTTGTCACCCGGGGCGGACTGCCCCCTACCGTCACTGCAGTCAACTGATTATACCTTCACACTTCTATCAAACCAATTGTATTCCCGCTTTCTCCCCAAATCAGTATTATGACCAAGTAAATATACTATTTAACTCGTAAAATCTTTATCCTACATTTTTCAGAATTTCAATGAGAAAACAAAACTAGTAATGCGACTTGTCTTAGGAGTTTCTTTCTTTGCCTGTTTTGCATATGAAGGAACTTCGCAAGGCCTAGAGTTAGAGTACCCTTTATGCAGGCCGTTAGCCTCCCACCCACGCTCTATTATCACCTATCTCTACTCTCCCTTTTCCTTACCCTAAAACCTTGACCAAATTAAGGGTATTTTCAAGGTTTGTCCATGAAGTTTATTTGAAAGTGAAACACATGCATTATTGAATGCAACTATAGCCAATATGAAGTTAATGATTTGAATTTCATCTTCAATTCAAAGTGCCAATAGATAATTTAATTTTTAATCAACAATATTATTATTATTAATATATCGGCCTAAACTAATTTGACAGGTTGTGCGATATTTAAGAAAGAACAGTAAAATATTATTTAAACGATAATGTTCAAATAAATTTAAATCGTTCACTTATATTTTAAAAAGTTATCTTAGAAAAATATCTAATCGCATTTAATACTAGGAGGAAAAAGTAGCATAGCTTAGTAATGTAAGCATATCACTAACTAACAGGAAAACGGTAATTTTGAGGAAAACAGATACATTATTAACAAGTCATGGAACATCAAAAAAAAAATTGAAGATGTAAGAAACTGAAGTAAAAACTAAATGCTGGGAACAAAATAGGAAATTCTGAGATAAAATGGATAAACAAACAAAAGTCTCCACACAAATGAAGTTTTATTCAACAACAACAAAGCGATTCGAGCACTTTGTGTTCATCATCAGGAAGACACTACAATACAAATTATGTCTAATCAGTTACAAAATTAGGGTGAAATAATAAAATTCAGTTAAGGGAGAATTGATGACATACCCAAAGTATGTGGTGCTGAAGGGTTGGGTATGTCATTGATTCTCTCTTAATTGAATTTTATTATTCACTTACGACGTATTTTTCAACTGTATTATTTGTAAATTAAAAATAAATGTATTTTAAATTTTTCAAAACTAATTTTTTAAAGTGATTGAAACTTTATAATATTTGTTACATGGAATCTTACAAGGAATATCTCCTTGGTCATAATTGCAACTAAGCATAATTTTCCATCAAAGAACCAAAGTTAGATGATTAAAACCTCTACATGAAAGTATATTGAAATTGAACACGTAAAATATATTTTATCGATATAAATAATACCTATGTTTGCCAAAAAAATAAAGAAGTAGGCGACGTCAGTTTCATCAATTATTTTTCTACTCGAATAATCTGATTAATATTTGTATTTCACTTTAAAACGGGGGCCAGTTAGTCCTGTGGCAACGTGCTCACCTCTGCATTGGTATAACCTGGGTTCAATACCGACTCTGCCTTTTGATTTATTCATGTGGTTGGTGAATAATTCTGAGGACGTTAAGCTGTTGGTCACGAGACTGAACGATGTCAGGCACTTGTTAAAGAACCCTACTCTAAATATACTTGAGTAAGGAAAAATTTAGGACTCTCAATGTAAAATCAATCATCATTGAGTGGTAAAACAAAGGGCTAATGTTCAACCTATTTGTGTTCCCTTGTGTAATTGCCACTGTAACCTAACCTAACCTTCATTTTTAGACACTATATGTATTATTGTTATTTCTCTTTTAGACTGATGACAATGTCTGATCAATATGCAAAGGGGCTTTGTAATATCAGAGTAGAAAAGATAAAAAATTAAAGTTTGTTCTCCAAACACTTCGAAATCACATACAAATAAGGGTTTATAACGATGTAGAATTCACCTAAATTTTCAAAAATCTGATACACTGAAAATAGATTGACTCAAATTATGTTTATATATCTGAAAAACTCAGATGCCTGTGTTTAATTCTTCTTACATCACAACATATGAAACTTAATGTTTCTCTTTCCATTGCTAGAAGAAGTTGAAGGATATTTTAAACTTGAAAACTGATTTCCATTTAATTTAATGATTTAATTTTGGTTTTGATATAAATCACCTTTCCAAATACCTTCGTTTTAATTTTGAAAAATCTAATATGTGCACATTATAATAGGTTTTATGTTATGAATCAATTTTTTTTTGCGTAATCCTATAAATTAAATGTACCTTATCATGAAAAAGACCTAAGTATTTATCGGGGAACTATAAATATTTTAATTGTTTCGTATCATGTAATTTATATTAGAGTTGGAATGGTAAATTGCTGTGTCGCAAGACATCACGCTCGATAGACCACATATACTAGTCATACAAATAAAACGAAGTAAATGGTGTCTATTATCATATTATTTTCTCGAGTTACTTTCGGGAAAACCAAAGTAAACAAAATTAATTTGTTGACTGTTTTGTAGTGGGACAAGTCAATTGTTAATTTATGGTTTAGGAATGACTAAATTAAAGTCACACAGGCCTATTGTTTTCCTTATGGCCTCGATTACAAGAACCTGTTAGGTCGATCAGCCTGTTTGAAAAATTCTTCGAACCACACATTTTGAGTAAAATATTCAAAAGATAACACTAAACTGGTTTGAACTATTATACGTTTAAACCAATTGAACATAGAGAAACACTCATAATTAAAACGTATAGGCACTTATTTTCTTAAATATGTTCTATTGAAAGTAACTTATACATCCTATAAACTTATAACATTACACATTTAAATTATCGTATTCTCTTTCCATTGCTGGAAGAAGTTGAAGGATATTTTATAACTGAAACTTATTTTAATTTAATTTAATGATTTAATTTTGGTTTCGATGATAATCACCTTTCCTATACCTTTGTTTTTGTAAAAATAGCTTCGTTTTAATTTTGAAAAAAAATATGTGCACATTTATAATAGGTTTTATGTTATGTCTTTTTTTTGCGTAATCTATAATTAATTACCTTTATCTGAAAAGAACCTAAGTATATCGGAACTATAAAAAATTTAAATTGTTTTCGTTATATGTAATTTATTATTAGAGTTGGAATTAAATTGTTTCCAAGACATCAGCTGGTTGACAATAACAGTCATACATTGTAAAACTAAGTATGGTTGTCTTTATTTTATTTTTTTTCTTTGGGAAAACCAAAGAAACAAATTAATTTGTTGACTGGGAGTGGGACAGTCAATATTAATTTATGGTTAGGAATGACTAAATTAAAGTCACACAGGCCTATTGTTTTCCTTATGGCCTCGATTACAAGAACCGAGTACGATAGTGTTTGAAAAATTCTTCGAACCACACATTCTTGAGTAAAATATTCAAAAGATAACACTAAACTGTTTGAACATTATCGAAACCAATTGAACATAGAGAAACACTTATAATTGTGTCCGTATGGCATGTATTTTCTTCAAATATCTTCTCTTGAAATATTTTATACATCCTATAAACTTATAACATAGATATTTAAATACATCCTGTACAATAATTGAATTTAGAAATAATGTAACTTTCGGCTATAGAATGTAAGAATTTCGTTTGAGCCTTTAAGTTTTGAAATAAAGAATTTTAATTTTCTAAAACATAAAATTGTTTAATTAGCATTCTTGTTTTGTCTTCATATAGCCGAAAAAATTATGTATCTGTAAAAACAGTAGTGATCTAAATTGTGAGTTGTTATTAACTTCAATGATTATATTTCGTTGGTAAAGTAAAATGAGTATTACTACTCGTAATCTCTAAACTTCTTTCTTGTTTCTTCTTAATTCTTTAAAGCGTATCAATATCATATGATATCAATGCCACTCTAATCATTTTAATGCATTTGAAGAACACAAATAATCAAGGTGTAAGGCAGAGATTCCCAAAGTAGGTTCCTTAACGGATTGTCTGGGGTTCCGTGAAAAACATTTAGAGGAAACATTTTTCTAATTTTTTTATAGTGGGTATGGATTTATTCTGTGAATTTTTGAATCATTCAAAAAAATTTTGAATGATTTTGTGGCTAAAATTTTATTCATATTTAGGATGAATCACTAGTCAGTTTTTGAAGCTATCTGATTCCCGAATTTCTTTCTATTGTAAAAATAGCACTTCACATATTGCTACCACTTCCCACTATTGTGTGAACCGGATTTTCTTTTTATACTGCCATAAAAACTAAATACCCAAGTAGACTTAATGCTCGGTCTGAATTGAGAATCAAACTTTCAACTATGAAACCAAAAATGATTACCGGATAAACTTTGTGTTAAAGTTGCTAATAATTCTGTTTTATGTATTATGTATTTGAGGAAAATATGAAAATTAAAATCTTTTAGTTTTGAATTTTTCTTCGAAAAATACGCATTGCAGTAATATTACTTTTTCATTGTTTTCAGACAATAATGATATTAATAAAGGCATATGAAAATAGTTATATTATGATTGTATAAAATCATTAAAATCTGGGGTTCCTGGGAAAGTTACAGAAGCTAAAAGGGTTCCATGTCGAAAAAAGTTTGAGAAACTCTGGTGTAAGGGATTCGAACTTGAATCTGGCTGTCAAAAGCAAATGGCTCTATTGTCCAGTCCAGCTTTGTCATTTGTAATACAGTTTAATCGAATAGAATACTAGAATTAGGTTATCAAACTTAAAAGATATAATTTATTCACAAATTAATAAATTGATATGATTTTTAACGCAAGATATTTAAAATTTTTTTAGAAAAGTCTATTTATAAAAAAAGTCTATTTATTTGTTAATAAAGTTACAGCCTTTAATATCACATTTTCTGAAACTCTTTGATCACATAAAACGCTCCTATGCTAATCTATTTACCAGTATGTAGATGTATTTAAAATTTAAATTTGATGTTTTAATTATTACACCACCGGCCAATATCTGTGATAAAATGTCAATTTTTTTGCCAATTGCTTTGATGTTTAACTATACATTATAAAAAGTCTTTAGAAAAAAGAATAATAAAAAATGAACACCTGAAAAAAGGCATTAATTAATTTTGACCTGATTTTCCTTGATCAGATTTGTACATGGTTTAATTTCCTTTCCATTTTCACTTTGTTTTCCGGCGATGAATATTTCCTAAATCACCTTTAGGAAATCTGAAAGATAGTAAAGTTTTCCACAAGTACAACTCGATTCTTGTAAATGGAAGGAACAAAAAGCCTTTAAATTTGCTTTTGTTAGTTTTATCAATCAGTTTTATTTTTTTCATTCTATCATGGACCAGAAATAATTCCCATGACAAAAAAATAATGTTTAAGTATAGAACTTAAATAGGCTGAACTTACAGCACAGAACTTTAATCGGAAGGCTCAAAATATATCAATTGTTGGAAACATTGTTGATAAGTCAATTGTTTGAGGCAATAAATAATTGATCTAATTGTAATTATTACTATACAATGAGGAAGAAATATTAAATTGTTTATTTTATTTTCAAATGAACACAAAGCCGTTAGGAAAAACTAATTTCGCCACGTTTACGAAAAGTGTCCATATTAGCATTTTTTTTTAAGCTTAACAGTCTGGCAGCTGCCGAGTAAAATTATTATTAAACTTCTTCGTAAAAAAGCCTGCAGTAATTAAGAGGTTAATATGAAATTCAAAACATAGCCACTTATGTTGTATTTAGGAAAATGGAAAATAAAGAGGCTAACTTCAATTTGTAATTAAATTTGCAATAATCTGCCTCGTAATAATGAAAATTTGATTACAACATTCCATACAGATTGATTAAAAACACCATTTCTGCAAAGGAAATACGAATATACAAGTATACTTTATTAGTACTTTATTTTTAGATGTTCATATTCCCTTGAATAAATTTCGTAGATTACATTAGTTTTGTTATATTCTTATCAATATTGCTTTTGACAGTTAATTGAAGTGTGACGAAGGCTTGTTGTAAAATAAGAATAGTAACGTAGACGCCAAGTTAGGTTAGGTTAGGTTAGGTTGCAGTGACAGTTCCACAAGGGAACACACGTAGGCTGAGCATTGGCCCTTTGTGATACCACACCACACAATGAAAATTGATTCTACAGTAGGAGTCCTAAATTTTGCCTAACTCAAATGTATTTAGAGTAGGGATCTTTAACGAGTACCTGACATCGTACAGGCTATGTAGGAAGGGAAAAGCAATACGGTATGTATGTTTAAATAAACTACAATGAACTATAGTGCAAACATCCTTTTGTCTTAAATAAGTTTTAATGGTAATCAGCGGGAGCATGCAGTGACTTTTCTGTCTGGGGAAGCAATAGTCGATATTTTTTTAATGAAGGTAGGTAGCCACTACGAATTTAGCGTAAATAGCGAATTATACTAAACGATACTATAAATTATTCTTGTATAGTATCTTTCAAAAATCTATACACTTAAACTGACTTTCTCCATAACATTTTGCAATAAGCTGTAGAAATAGTGTTGCCGTTGCTCCATAAAACATGGCGAATTTTGTTTTTGTATTGAACTCTTCTCTGTTCTTTGAAATGTATTTTCACTACATATTTTAATTCTGAAGGTTGTTTTGACATTGTTTTATTGCTGAAATAAAACAAATCGGTTAAATTTGATGCCTCTGTAACAACACGCAGTTGCTTTTCTGGTGGTAACAGACTAATGTGAGTGTTAAATGAAACTTGTCAGTTCAAAACTTACCAATGAAACCAATTTAGTTGCAATTAATATGATTAAAATTTCTTTATCAGCGCAGACTGTGAATTGTGATGATTTTTTCGTGTCTGTCGTGAGTCCACTGGTTGACGCGTAAGCGCATATTCAAGAGGTAAAGGCTGGTAGCACTAAATTCCGGATATTTCACACTGATTTTAATGATTTCATAGAATAATGTAAGATCCGTCTAGGGAAAAATAAATAAAATGCATTCATTGTTGCTTCTATAATCATAGGGAAGCATTGTCTGCACGCATATTATAACCAGTTTGGCAAATATCATATTTATCTATTTTTATTCATCATCATAAGATAAATTTCATCCCTCGCTAAATACAGTAGATTGCCTTGTTACAATATAAAATGCCTGTTTCTTTCAGCTTGAAGGAGTACTGGCGCAGTGCATCAGCCTAAAAAACAGTCACGTTAGTAACAAGTATGTGACCAGGGTAACCCAGTGGCTTACTTACTCACATCCAGACTGGTAGATCCGAGTTCCGATACACACCGTACATCGATTTATTCACGTGAGAGGTGAAAAAATCTGAGTCGTCCTCGAAGAGAACGTTAAGACGTCGGTCGTGCCGTTACATATACCTACTTTAAATACTCTTCGGTTCAATTTATTTATATTATATTAAGAGTTAAATATATATTTAAATATATTGCTAAATATAATGATTGAATAAAAAGTTGAATATTTAGAGCTAAATTCAGGCTCGTTCTTTACGGTGTAAGAATTTTAAAGGATTTTACAAAATTTCCATTATAGGACTGTCTGACTAGAAGATAAGAACTATATAAACAACACATAAGACAAACAATAACTGGCAGACTTGATTGCCTCGTCAAAACTAAAAGATAAATGCATATATGACGTCCTATTTCAGGGGGTGGGGGGGTATCATTTACTTCCAAATCATGGAACCAGGGGCGAGGTGAGCCCAGTGGCAAAGTGCTTCCCTCAGGACTGGTAGATCCGGAGTTCAATACCCATTCTGCACTTCGATTTATTCACGTGGGAAGTGAATAAATCTGAGCAGGTCGTCCCTCGGAGAGAACATTAAGCTGCCAGTCCCATACCTGACATGTCAGGTACTCGTTAAAGATACGTACTCTAAATATACTCGACTTAGGCAAAATTTAGGACTCCCAATGTAGAATATTCATTCTATCGTATCATCGTATATTTCATCGTGGGTCGACCATTGTAACCTAACCCAACCTATAACCAACTACATTATTTTATGATCAGCCAAAAACATTGTAAAATGACTATTTCTTTGCATAAACTTGTATTTTTAATTCCTTTCTTAATTTATTTTCATCATTATAAAATTAATATTCTATTTTTATTATTACAATTAGTGGAAATAAAATTCAATATCATTAACAAAAGTTTGTTAAATAAACTTCCAATGAATTTTTTTAAACTAAAATACAAGTTTTCCCAAAAATAAAATATGTCTTTATAAATACGAAATTTTTTGTTCTTTACTAGTTATTTCAGTTTACGTGTTTAAAAAAATCATTAGAAAGCGTATTTTAAAGCATTTTGAAGATTCACTTTGGCGCAAGGACATTTTCATTTCCTGCCACAATAAGTTTCTTGACCCTCTAGGAGCTCTCTATTGGCCTAAACAGAGCAGGGCCTCAAGTTAATCAGGATGTCATTTCATCTTTCCTTTTTATAGATACTACATTATTGAAATTGAATTTGCATAAAGAATATGTGCAAATAATTTATCATCGAGTTCTAGTATAACTTTATTAATTAAAATTAAAGAATTCAATTTTTCGGTAAGCACAACATGAATTGTTTACATTGAAATTCTTCCTACCCTAACAAATATTCAAGGCATCCTTATTTAATTATTTACTTTTGGAATGTTTTTCATTACTTAGTAGAATATACTTGAGAATTAGATATACATCAAATTAGGGAATGAGTCTGAAGATAAATAAAAAATATCATTAAATTAAAGTGGCATTTAATTTCTTTCATGAAACAACTGAACTGAAACTGATTAAAAATAAAATTAAATTAACAAATTTTACTCTTTTTAGGATCCACTTAAATCCATCAATAATACATTTACATATTTTGTTTTAGTTTTATTAATTTTGGTTTGTCATTAATAGGGCATTATTAGTTTGAAGCATTTCAAGTATGCACACACACACACACACACACACACACACACAATATATATATATATATATATAAATATATATATGTATACTCGTATATTTATATAATATATTTATTATATATATAATGGTGACCAATAGGAGAGCAGAGTTTTTTAGGTCCATGAGTGCGGTCCCAGTTACCCGTTGCCCAACGAAGCCTCCGTCATTCCGTCATTCCGCCCAACCTCACTCCGTCATGGATATAGAGGTTGCACAGTCCCTGTGTGATACAAGATTATTGGCAGAAAACATAACCCTCACTTTGCAGTGAACTCCTGTTCCCTTTCTATTTTTTGTTTTTTGTGGTGGTTGGTTGTTGGTTTTCTCTATTGTCTGTTACGGATATTGATTTTATTTTAATTGATACTCTCGTTTGTCTTCTAGGAAAAGTAGACTTTGCCTTATTTATATATATATATATATATTGTTTATCCATCATATACTACTACAAATTAAATATATTTAATTAAATATATTTAATTTGTAGTCGCTCTCCCATAACAGAGTGTGAAAGACCTCAGAGAATAGTTTTCTTGTCTTTGATTTTTCCTTGTGGCTTTTAGTTTCATCACGTGCTTAATTATGATTATATATATATTAACGTCCAAACCACAGTATGAAATGGGGAAAAAAAGACTAAGATCTTCCAACAGTAACAAGCGGTCTAAGTCAAGTAGTTGAAAGATCTTCGTCTTTTTTTCCCATTTCATATTGTGTTTTGATCATTGATTTCACGTGTTTATCTGAAATCTTGTTATATATATATATATATATATATATAAGTTGGGGTTTTGACTCTGACGAAGACCGCTTGTTATGGTTGAAAGATCTTAGTCTTGTTCTCTCATTTTCATATTGTGGTTTGATCATTTATATATATACTTTTTCGTTGGAAATACGATCCAAAACCAAAACGGACAAATATAGTTCAATATAGACAAAGAAACATAGAGAAATCAAAAGAACAACCGTCTCCAACCGTCTCTGAACCAGTATGCTTGGTTTCCCTCTCTTATCTCTCCTGAAGACGGTTCAAACCGAAAATTAGAGACTGTAAGTGTGTTCTTTTGATTTCTCTATGTTTCTTTGTCTATATTGAACTGTATATATGTATATCATTAAAGTGTACCGCAGTTTCGGCATTCACGATCTTTAGACTGATAGATTCGATACTACGAACACCTTTCACCTAAAAGGGTTCAGCTGGAAAAGGAATTGACCAAGTAGGATGTTAAATAAAATCAATAAAATAAATGGGAAAAATTTAAGAAAAGTAGTTTATTTAAAAAAACAAAAAGATTTAAAGTAATTTTTAAATAAAATAAAAACTATAGTAAATCAATTAATGTGAAATGACAGTGTTAAAAGAGAATAAGAAATAATAAAGAAAGTGTAATGAGAAATCAAGAAGAGAAGCTTTAAAGATGATGGAAAAATACGAAATTTAAAGTTGGAACATTCCGTTAAAGTGGGAAATTCTAAATTCCAAATAATTTATAAACAATATAAAGAAAATGTAATATATACATTCCTGAAGAAGTAGACAGTATCATTTGTAGTGTAATTTTCCGTTAATAGTTTGATGGAAATGATAACTGAAGAATATGGTTTTCTTAAGTACTAAAATTGTCATTGGCATAAGAACAATTTAAATGTTCGTTGTAGGGTAAAATGTTAATGAAATGGTCTCCCCATATAAACATTTAATGGCATAAATATTCAATAATTTCATTCACAATTCAATAATTTCATTGTTGAATTGAATTCAACAATTCAATAAACATTTCATTAACTTTTTGCTCTACAATGAGTAAATACCACATAATAAGCGATTGCATTACGTTAGAATTAAATGTTAGTGTTTTATAAAACCGAAATCAAAAACTATAATTGCATTACGTCACACAAACCTCAATTCTTTATCAGTTTTATTTCCCTTATCAGATCTCGGTGTATTCGTTATAAGACTGGATGAACTATTGGTTTCTGCAGATTCTTCAGTTAAATGGCAAAGTCGTGGATTACAGTTGAATAATTCAAGTTAGTAAATTATACACCGATGGTGCAAGCTTATTTTTTTCATTTATTCTTGTGGATTTACTTTTTCGGTTTTGGTGCGCCAAAACTGAATAATGATTTCGAATCCAAAGTACAACTTTTAGTTTTAATGCCCTTCTAAAATATCTGTTTTATTAAATCAAAAATAACCTTATAGAAATATTTCCATGTAAATGAACATTATCATAAATAAAATTGCAAGCCCGTTAGATCTTTGATAGTAGTTGTTTTACGTCATTTATGATAAATACTTGCACAAATGAAGGCATTTATAATTGCTGTCCAATTTTTTTTCTGTTCAAGTAAGCGTAGCTATCAACTACTAAAGATGATAAGAAAAGGTAACGTTAAAGTCGCACTTCTTTTGCGTTTCACCTACCTAGTTATAGGAATACAACTTAATAAATCATAATTTACCTCTACTGAAAACATTCAAACAACAGTGTCAGCTCAACTAATAATTTCAAAATTTTAAACAATAAATTTTAAAACAGTGCAAGTAAAATGTATATTTTATTTATATATTTTATTATTAATTTTTATTCATTACTTATTTAAATCATAAAATCAAAAATCCTAATTTTAATAAATATATTAAATAACAGCAATTTCTTAGGAATAAATTATAACTTGTAGGTTTTTTATAACCACATTAAAAAAATGAGAAAAATTACTAAGATAATTTGGCTGAAATGCACTGACTGTCATGGCGTCTTGGTATGGATATCGACCTGTACTGGTATACTGGTATATTGGTATACTGGTAGACCTATAGTGGTGAATCCATGTCTAACTATTTGTAACGTGTATTCCTCCTAATATTACAATAATTAAAATATATCATAACACAGGAGAATTGCTTATTATATTTATTATGAATCATAATGAGGTTTTGAAGTTACATTCTACCTATGATTTTCAAGATCATAATTTCTTTAAAAACTATTAAAACTCATTGTTTATGTTGAATTTTTTATTTTGTTTTTATCATAATTATGGTTGGAATTTATCTCCTTGTTGAATACATAAGCATATATTATTAACTTTATTAAGATTGGAATTTTTAGTTATTGGCATTTTTTATTATTTGATTAAATTATTAATTTGAATTTTATTTTATTTTTTTTTTCTTAATCTTTCAACTTCCGTGTGTGAAGTCCTTTCTAATTCCTTGTCATAATAATAATAATATTAATTATCTTTCTGGTCTTTTAAATATTTATGTTTTATAGTTTTTTTTTCTTCCGTGTCTCCTTTTTTTTAACCATATCTTCTTTGTTGCTGGTATTTATTTAGAATATTTTTTTTAACTCTTAATTTTAAATTTTATAGACATTATTCTAATATTAGAATATCAGTAGATATTTATAGATATTTATAGAATATTAGTAGATATGGTCAATTTTCATATTTGGCATAACAAAAATAATTTATTTCTTTAAGATAATAAATTATCTATAATTAATTAATTTGTGTATCACGACGTCATACACTTCTATTGATTATTCAATCGAAGTCTCACTGAAGTGGATTAGCACATTCTACATATAAATAAGTGATGTATTTTATTATTGTATTCATCTTTCTTAAATCCTACGGTATGTTATATTGAAATTTTATTTAATTTTTATATCCTTGCAGTTGTAATTGTAGTTTTGAAAACATATTATATTAATTATCTAAAATTTCAATTATTTATATTGAAATAAACATAGTACTTAATTATGTAAAGTCAGAATATTTCATACAGTAAAGTATAATAATATATTAAGTAAAGTAAAACCACAATCTTTTTCATAAATTATTCTCCATTTTTCAGAAATTTGATGTCAATCTACATCACATAGAATCCCGCTCATCGTCCAGGCACCATGACCAATATGAATTTATGGTGGAATGTTATCAATCAAATGGATTACATAGAGCCATGGAAGAGCTTAAGTCCAGCTCTTCTTATTTCAGTGTCATTTCTAGAAGCCATAAAGACGAAGGTAACAGCTTCACATAATTGCTTATCAACTATTCAAGATTAAATAAAACAGTTTATAAAAGATTAACTACATCATTTTAAACAATTTGAATATTTAAAATTCTTACAACGACCATAATGTTAAGAATATTTTAACCTAGGAGTAACGTAGGGAGGATTTAAATTAATGTTAAAACTCTTTGTAAAATATACCTACAGACACTGATAGGAAAATATCCAAAAGCAACCAAATAGTTGATGCATTGAATCCAGAAAAATAGAAAATTAAGAAGGTGTAAAAATGTTCTAATCTTTGAGAAATATCCTATTAATCAAATCCACATTGATAGGTTGGTTAAATACTATACTCTCCTGAGATCACTCATTCATCTTGTTTTAGAAGAGATCCATAGAAATATGTAGTTACCTTTGTTTAATATAAAAAAATTGCAGTCATTAATACAGTTCGTGGTACTATTTTAAATAGAACAATTTTTTTAGAGCACTTGTCCTTAATAAAATTGTTTGATTGTGTGTTTACAACAAATATAACTGTTATATTAAATTTTAATATCATTGCTGAGAATAATATTTCAAAGAATTCAACTTCAGTCACTCTCTGACTGAAGTTGAATTCTTTGAAGTTCACTTCAATTTCACAATATTTTGCGGTGCATTTTGAAGATACATGTTTTTGAATATTAATAATAAATATTCATTAATTAATAATAAACTTGTAATAGTTTAAACTCCATTACAAGGTAAGTGCCCAATTAATTATTATTTAAATATTCTATATCCATGATGTATATTATGTAACTTCTAATAAAATGAACCTCTATATCTAGTATAGGTAATTTTTGTTATTAAAAAATAATGGTCAATTTAGTCAATAGTCAAGTAGTTTTTTTTAAGATTTACTAACATTTTATTAGTTTATTAAATTAGTAAATAATAATAATCATTATTCATAGAATAATATCAAGAGAATGATTTTATCTTAATTCATAATAAAGCAATATATTCAAAATATTAATCTAGTAATTAAATTTATCATCGTATGTACTGTGATAATAAAGTTACTCTTATATATAAAATGGTTGAAATGAAAACCATCTTTTTTTTCTGCTTATTATTAACAGGATTATCTGGAGTTTTAAACCTTGATCACTATTTGAATTTTCCTCTTGGGTTAACATTTTTACAATTGATTATGATTGGTGAAAAAACTAACAATTCATTAATCAATTGTTTAATGAATTCAGTTATTGGTGATAGTGTAATGTATTTAAATGAATTCACATAAATTATATGGTAAAATTAACGATATTAAATAATTTCGAATTTTTGAATACGCTGAACATTAAACATCATATTGATTTCATTGTTTTAAAAAATAAATTTCTCTTAATGATAGTTTATAACAAAAATGTAGTCAATTATTTACTAAGTTTTGGTGATTATTACCAATGAGTTCTAGACAATAATAAACTTATTTATTCCAAACTATGAGGTCTTACACAATAGATTCTGTGGAGCCTTCTAAGTTCTATTATTGTCAAACATGATATCAATAAAAATATATAACATTATATGTTATGAATAAAGTTACTTATTATAAGAGAAAAAAATATTATTTTTTTATTATTGTTATATAGAAGTTGAAGTTATTCCATGGTTTCCAAGACGTATCCGGGACCTTGATCAATTCGCTAACCAGATTCTTAGCTATGGAGCGGAGTTGGACTCTGATCATCCAGGCTTCAAAGACCAAGTTTATAGAGACAGAAGGAAATACTTTGCCGATATTGCTTACAATTATAAACAGTAAGAATTTATATTTACTAGAATTGAATAATTCTTTGTTTATATAGGTATCTTGGGTGTAGAATAGTTGATTTAAAACATTATTCTTTGTATATAGGTATGTTGGATGAAAAATAGTTGAATTAAAACATTATTCTTTGTATATAGGTATGTTGGATGAAAAATAGTTGACTTAAAACATTATTCTTTGTATATAGGTATCTTGGGTGTAGAATAGTTGATTTAAAACATTATTCTTTGTATATAGGTATGTTGGATGAAAAATAATTGACTTAAAACATTATTCTTTGTATATAGGTATGTTGGATGAAAAATAGTTGACTTAAAACATTATTCTTTGTATATAGGTATGTTGGATGAAAAATAGTTGACTTAAAACATTATCTCTTTGTGCACATACTAAGAGGATTCTCTAAAGTTTTTAAATGTTGATCATGAAATAAATTTATTTTTGGTTTAATGTTTTAACTTATTCAATATAAAATTGACTATAGATTTTACCAAAAACATTAAAGATTTTTGAAAAAAAAAATTGCTTTAAGAATTAAGAAACTTATGGATGGAAAAAGAAATTCTCTTTGTGGTTTATATCATAAATTGTTATAATTGTTATAATTCCCAATTTGTCTGCTTATTAATTTATGTTAGTTACAGTAGTTGCTATACCATTTAGATCTCATCATTTTTTCATGCATTCAAATTGTTAAGTTTTACAATTTACATTTGAATCTTCTATAGATATAAAAACGATGACTGATAATTAAGTAAAAGTTAATATATGATAAAACTTTTACTTCAGATTAGTAATATAGGATTTCCTATATTCTCTTACAATTATGAACAGTAAGAATTTATATTTACTAGAATAGAATAATTCTTTGTTTATATAGATATCTTAGGTGTAGAATAGTGACTTCAAGACGTTATTCTTCTTATACCGGTATCTTTGTAAGTCCTATATTCTATATTCCAAACAATTGTGTTTGGAAGATCTTTTACAAATATTGGCAAAAATAAGACAAGGAATAATTTAGCTTATATCCAGAATTGAGCTGGTCTGAAAAGGATCAATATTTATTCCGTTGTGTCTTGATTTCAGTGGACAACCTCTACCTCGTGTAGCATACACCAAGGAGGAAACAGAGACCTGGGGTAAAGTATTCAAGAAGGTTGTTCAGCTGTATCCAACCCACGCTTGCAAGGAGCATAATCACATGTTTCAGTTACTCATACAGAACTGCGGCTACAGGGAGGACAATGTTCCTCAACTGGAGGATATATCCAACTTTCTAAAAGGTTTCCATTTTATTATAAACTGCTAATGAATGTAAATTTAATTCATATAATTGCAATAATATAATGTAATTCAATATAATATAATTCAATAATTGCAATACAATTAACTGCAATTTCATATAATTTAATATTAGTTGAGTTTGTACATTTGTTAAGTGGGTAATAGAAGGCGATTAATTAGGGATGAACGAAAAAGATATATAAACATTGTATTTTATACCTCACACTTCTGTTTCTCTCTCTCTCTTTTCTCTCTCTCTCTCTCTTCTCTCTCTCTCTCTCTCTCTCTCTCTCTCTCTCTCTAGGTCCCCCCTCCCTACAGTGGAGGAAAGGAAAAATAGAAATCCCTCTAATATTTATAAAACAAGATAAAAAATATAACATGAAATAATAATGAAGACAACGATATGTATGCAAATAAAATTTAAAAAAAAATAAAAAGTATAAACAATGTGGATCAATAAAATAATAATAATAATAAATTAACGGTAGAGGTTAAGACCAAGAAGAGAGTGAACCCCAAGGAGGCGTATAAATGCCTCTTCAGAGGCTCTAAGGGTGACATGGGAATTAGACTAAGGAATTTGTTTGAAGATTTGTACCTCAATATATATATATATATATATATTCATTTTCTCTCTCTCTCTCTCTCTCTCTCTCTCTCTCTCTCTCGCTCTAGGTCCCCCCCCCCTCTCACAGTGGAGGAAGACAAGCCAGAGGTAAGGAAATTTGAAAAATTAATTCGAAAATGTGTTAAAATAGAAATAGGCATAGGTTTAGAAATAGGCATAGAATAACATACACACAAATTTGGAGGAACTGTCATGACTCATTTTTATATTTCAATAGCGAATCTGTACCTAGCTTCCCATCCAACCACTTTTTCTCATGATAAAGATAAGTATTGGAACATAAAAGTGAATCATCAGTTATTCTTATGTGTCTTATCTGTAATTATGGATATATATGTGTACAACAAGGAACTCTGTCAAACAAAACTTAAATTTTGATTTTAATAGTTAATAGACTATTTAATATAAATTTATTTCTAAGGTAATATTAATTTCCCTTCATAATTCTTGTTTTGATGAAAAAAATCTATTTAACAGTTGTTAAATGAAATAAAAATGAAAATTACTTGTATGTTTTATCATGTTGTTAATATATGGCTCATATATATTATTAATTGAATAAAATCTTTAACCAACTCGTAAATTGAGTGGCTAACTTGTCTGAATATGTGTAAACCAAATGGTCTGTGGTAGAAACTATAAGAAGAATAAATCCATTATTAGTTATTCACAATGACATATATATGGAATATACCTCACCAGATTTTAAAAAATTATTTCAATGTTAGTAAAAGCGTGAAACTCAAATTATATGCCAATTCTAAACAAATGTAACTATTTTTTTTCTTATGGCAACTTCAAAGTAAAATAAAAATAAAAGGTAAAATAAATATGTAATTTTGATGTTACAGACAGTACAGGCTTTAGCTTGAGACCTGTAGCAGGACTACTGAGTTCACGTGACTTCTTAGCCGGATTGGCCTTCAGAGTGTTTCACTCAACTCAGTACATCAGACATCCCAGCTTACCTCTGTATACTCCAGAACCTGACGTTTGCCATGAACTCCTTGGTCATGTACCTCTTTTTGCTGACCCATCATTTGCACGTTTCTCTCAAGAGATTGGTCTTGCATCTCTTGGAGCCCCTGATGAATATATCAAAAAGCTGGCCACTGTAATATATTTAAAACAATTTCATTACGAGTACTATTTTTTTAGATGCGCTATATTAAATAAAAAAAAATATATAATTCTATGATATTCAAACATTAGATAAAGATAAATAATTTTAATTTGAGATGCACATAAAATAAATTACCTAATCGATTTTATGAAAGAATTATAAAAGATGTAATTGCATTATCTATTCAATACAGCTATTAATGTTATACTTAAATTGAACTAAATTAAATAATTAAAGAATGAATTAATTGAATTAATTAACTCAGACTTAAATATAAGTTACTTTATAAGTCAATTTAATTATGACTTTAATTATAACTTATATACTTATAATTAAAGTATAACTTTAATTAAAGTTATATTTAAAATAACTTATTTAGTATAATCGTATAAAAACATTTATTTAAATCTAATATTTATTTCAAGAATAAATAATATATACACGTTTAAGGGTTTTGTAACTATAAAAATTAATTACATAAAATTACATAATTAATAATTATATAAAATATTCATATGCAACCAAGCTCAAATAGGAATTTTTGGCTTTGTAACGTATATTTATATGTATTTTCTGACGATGATTCAATTAGTCAATATTTGTTGTATATTATAAACTGCTCTTTGATTTCCTCCTAATATTCATTTGTTAACTGTTTTAAACAATTTTACACAAAGATATATACAACATATTTTTATTAATTCAATACATTTCATATTATACAATTTAAAAGTTAATTGTGAAATATATACCTTTTAATTAAAATAGAAAGTTTTTTATATTAAATGTCATGTTTTTAATTGAGATATTAATAAGAAAATATACTTGTTTGGATACAGTATTTTAAATTTAAATATACAAATAATATGGCAAATAAATAAAAAAATGATTGCATACATTATTCCTTGGGTAATTTCAATATTTCAAATATTTTACATGAAATGAAGTTGTAAATTTAAGATAATTGCATTTATTATAATTATAATTCTTGATAGAAATCAAACAACCATTCAAAGCAACTTATTAAAAGTAACAAAAATAATAATTATATTCTTTTATGAGTAGAACTAATGAATATAATATTTTCCTTGAAAAATATGTAATTTTACACATATGTATTTTTTTCAAAATTTCATACATCTGAATAGTTTTTTCATACCTGAAGTTGAAGGTTTTCTATAAAACTAGAACATTAGTTTTGAATGGTGATTGAAACCTCCAGTACTGATCAATTCCCTGGTTATTTTTGATATACATTATATATTTTATACTTATATAGTGTTCTTTGTTAAAAACATTTTTATATAATTGTCTGTTGTAAACACTTTGCATTAATATGAATGCACTTACTCTTTAAGAAATTGAGAAAGTTTTTGCAATTAAATAAATTTAATGATCAATTATATGTACAGTTAATAGTCGTACATAACATTATTTTATTGAAAACAATTTTGCATTGATTTTAGTGCTACTGGTTCACTGTTGAATTCGGAATCTGCAGACAAGAGGGAGCTCTTAAGGCCTATGGTGCTGGCTTGCTGAGTTCTTTTGGAGAACTCGAGTACTGCCTAAGCGGCAAGCCAGAGTTAAGACCGTTTGAACCAGAAGTGACAGCGGAACAATGTTACCCAATAACAGAATATCAACCCATCTACTTTATCTCAGAGAGCTTTGACACCATCAAGGATCAAATGATGTCAGAATTACTTTATATTTAATTGCCATACATGTGGGAAAAAAAAAAACAGATATATGTGAAACTTAAAATAATTCTACTATTTATGTGATCAATATTTATTAAAGAAACATAAACTTGATAGTACAGAGTAAATATTGAACTATGCAATCATCAATATATACAACTGAGTGAATATATCTCACTTAAATTAATTATCCAGTCCATTGGGACACGATAGTGGCCTCGTGCTTCTGTTAGGTGACATTTAGACAGAGAAAGAAATAAAAGATGGCCATTTTAAAACATCAGCTGATAAACCTAGCTTTGGAGGACAACCAAAGTATGTAAACTTGAGCTCATTAAAATAAAAGACTAATTAATCTTTATTCCTTATATTACTATTACTACTTTTTCCAAAATCTGCTAACTTTGATGTTTAGTCTCATTACTTGTGAATCAAGTATGTACTTCTGGTATCTGGCATAGACCCAACAACTGGTGCACATATGTATAATGTGTGTAAACCGTGGTTATATCAGAAAAAGTGATCAAATATGTGTTTTCTAAATCAATTCTCGTCATTCTTACTAATATTATCTTTTGTTCTTTTATGGCAAACTTTTATAGATATCAAACAAGTGATTCCTTAGTACTTTATACAGAATTATGTCAATGTACATATTGTTGGCTTTGAACTTAATCTCAACTATATATCAAAGCAATTGAGCTATAATAAATTTAACAACCTACAGTGTTTTCCGTATCATTATCATTCCTATGTACACCATTTGTACCTCCGACATTTCGATTGGTTCGTCTATTATACTTTGCTAGTTACATAATTATGATTTAATTATTATAAATTTTAAATAAGTTTCTATCATTTTGATGATTAACAATATTCTATTTTTTTCAGTTTTAGAAAAAAAAATCAAGTGCTTTTATTTGTAACCGTTATACATGTTTTTATTCTTATCATAAAAGAAGAAATAAATTTGCAAAAAAAGTAAAACCAAAAAAAAAACATGTTTAAAGCATTAGCTTTTAATTACTAATAACACAACACTGATAATTAACTATTTAACTCTATTCGTTTAGATATAACATTAATAAGCTTTGTATAATTGGTCAAATTTTTAAATATTTAAATAATAAAACAAGTAAGTATTCTCACTCTAAATATGTGTATATTATCTCAATATAATGATGATGACTAAAACAATGTTATCTTAAATGAGGTAATTTAATCACTACTTTCACCAAATTCTTGATTCTATTATTTAGCCTTTGACCATTTTATAAGTCTTTGAGAGAAATTACACATTTTTTTTTAGAATTAAACAACAAAATATTGTTTTTTAGCAATTAATAAATTAAAATAGACTAATTTTAACTATATATATATATAAAGTTGATTTTTTAATTATTAATTTCAAAATTATTAATATTTTTTTTTAAAAAAAAACGGAAAACTATTTTCTATGTTAGTTATGTTTATTATACTTTTTAAGAAAGTATTTGAAGTTTCATTTTAAGGTTTTATTCCATGCAATATTTATTTGGACTTGTGCATCGGATTTGTGAGCAAAAAGAAAGTTCAGAAAAGTTAGAAAGTTCAGAAAAGTTAGAAAGTTCAATATTCTAACTTGAACAGTTTCTCAATTGAAAAACTCAAGGACAATAGTATATGATGACAAAAATACCTGATATTCTTTATGCAATATTTATTAATTAGATTTTTTAAAAAAAAAAACTATACCAATAATATATATGACAAAGAACATGTGTTCCAGTAGGTTTCTTCAAGAACATAATGACCATTCATTGTACTTCTTTTTAGGAGAATTTCTTTCTAAATAATTGTGTTATGCTACTGTAAACAATTACAAGTCTTTTTTTTAACATATTTTTAGTTTTTCTTAATTTTTGTTTTATATTATCTGCATTACCATTTCTCATCTTTCAAACCCAGTTAATTAAAATGGTGTCTCGCAATGTTCTAAACTCTATAAGGTTTTCCAGGTTTTCCTGTTTTTAAATTTGTTTCAACATAATTTTTACCAGACAAATCAATCTTTTAACTCTATATTATCAATTCATAATTTTTCACAAATAGTTTTCAAAGTAAAACTATTTATAATATTCAGAGAGCTAGAGTCTTTATAATTATTATATTGCAAAATGATTATAATAAAACAATTATTACTTTTTTTAAAAAATTATCACTCTGTTAACAAATTATCCCTGGATAATAAATAGAATAACCCTACTAAACAAAAATATTTAATTTTTAAATTTAGAACCTTTAGAGTTATAATCATATTGATTGACTTAAGTCAAATTCAATAACATTAAAATTTATAAATAACCATTTAATAAGTAAATTAATAATTATTGTTGGAAAAAAGTTTTTGAAAGCATAAGACAATTTAAAAAACTGTTTTTTATTCTTCTGGATGGCTCCTGTAATAGACTGCAAATCATAATACCATGCAACGTAAAGCTTCCTAATTCTTAGTTGACAAATTTTCTGTTATTTACATTTTTATTGGAAATAATTTTACAAACTAAGTGAAATTTCAATTTTTTAACAACTTCTTGCTGTAATCGAACACCATTACTTTAATTTTTAGAGTTCTAAAATTAGTCATATCTTTTTTTTACACAGCTTTTTTTTATCCATGTTTTTTTAATTCAAGTTCTCAAGGAAATTATTTTCCTTCAAGGAAATGATTTAATTCAAGGAAATTATGACTAAAAAATTTTTTCACGTTTATGACGTGTTACTATTTCAAACTATGTTAGGAACATATAAAAGTTGATTTTTTTTGCATTTATTGTATGAATAATGAAAATGTAAATAATTATTTTAACTTGTTTCAGTAAATATGCCCGAAAAATACCACGTAAATTTGGAGTCCGCTATAATGCATACACAGAATCTGTAGAAGTGTTGGATTCCAAACAGCAAGTTCAGAAACATCTCGAAGACGCTAGTAATGATGTATTACTTCTGGTGGACACCCTAAATAAGATTTAATAGTCCAGCAGCTGTTTTGTAAACTAAAATAAATGAGTTTACATTACTTTTTTTGTGGATTAAAATTAATCGCAGGATTAAATCCATTTACAAATATCTACTTATATATTTTATTTGGACCATTCATAAATACTTTATACTTTATAAATTCATCCACCAGTTACTAGTAGCTGAAATTAGTAGAATATTGTTTCAAGAAATATTTAATTATAAAGTTGTGTTATGAGTTATTTTAATAGTTGTAAAATGAAGTGAAGTATGAAAAAATAATGTTTTTATAAATTTAATGATCTTAAATAATGAAATTATTAATATAGCTAAATAATGGTGTTAGCTTTTAAATAGGTTGGAATTCTATGTCACTATCAGGTGATCAAGAAACAAATAAAATCTGTTTTGGTATAAGAAATTAATGCTCCCCCCCCCCCCCCCCCCACTACACAAAAAAACAATTATTCCGTTGATCGTATATTTCAGATGTTTTTATTATCTTTCAAAGGCATTGTGGTATTTATTTTTCAAATATTATTTATATATTCCTCTTATGTGCACAATTTGTTGGTAGTGTATTAGGTTAGGTTGCAGTGGCCGTCCCAAGTGAGAACACACATAGGCCACAAATCGGCCTCTTGTGATATCACAAAAGAAAAAGGCTATTCTGTCCAGTTACCGGTCACTCGAACCATCTTGAGAGGACAATGAATCTAATTAGATCCCTGATATCAGTGGATGCTAAGTTATCAATATTGTCAAAGAAGTACTTTCCTAATGTTGCTTTCCTTCTATGAGCCAGACAAGAGCAATGCTAAAGAAAGTGAGGAACCGATTACTCCTCATGGCTTTGACATGCTCTGCAAATATCACTTGCCTCAAGACCCAACCTGGTAGCATGCTTTCCTATTGGTTAATGTCCAATACAAACAGCAATCACATTGGCGACCATACCTCTTACTCCTAGAAATAAGCTTTAGTCCTTCCTTCTGAAATTGCAAGAAGGCCAGTTGTTTCGAAGTGAGACACATGTCTTCTGTGTTCTATCTTTGTTTAACACGGTCGCTGATACTTTGTCTAATACAAAGTTTATGTGTAGAGAGTGGGACTCCAGGATGATAAAGAATATCCTGTGTCGAAAGAAGAGTGCCAGATCGGGCAGGTTCATCGGCCTTGCAGTTGCCTTTTATGTTCCAGTCTCCTGGAACCCAAATAAGGTCTACTTTAACCCTCACTAACAATTCATTTAACAGTCTTTTATAGTTCACGACTACATCTGATATACTATACATTCCCTTCAGGGATTTAATAGCGGCTTGACTATCTCAAAAAATTAGGATATTATTATCGTTTAAGGAGGTAAAAGCTATGCTAATAAGCGCTTTACCGCTTTCATGATAGCAGTAACCTCTGCCTGAAACACACTACAGTTTTCAGAAAGTCTAAAAGCTATGTTCAAATCAAATGATTCTGAAAAGATACCTCCACGAACCCTACCCTCCAACTTTGATCCATCATCGGTAGTATATTAGTAAAGATGATGAACAAACTCAGACAATCACAATCATTATGAAAATATGAAATACTAGTCGATCTGTAGTGTAGCGTGCCATTAATAATGGCAGTAACGACGATGCATTTAAAATTCTACTCTTCAAATTAAAGCAAAGAGACTTTGCTAGAATACAAAACTCGTCAGTAAATTATTATTATAACGAATATTAAATAGTTTCAGTTCTGCAGATTGCACTTATTTGAACTCTTTCAGTTGTGTCACACTCAGTAGAAAGTATTAGTATATATTAAACACTTGGGGATTGGAAAGCTTAGAAATATTTATCAGAATTATCCTATGTAAAATTATGTCAGCAGTTAATATACCTTTAAAATAGGCATCATGGGAATCATTTTGAAATGTTTTATTTGTATACCTCAAATGGATTAATGTTTACCATACACAGTGTAGGCTACCATTTGTAAACTGGAGGCCGAATTACAAAATTTCCAAGTAACCGCAGGCCGCATGGTAATTTCTGTAGTATTTGGATATACAAATTAACTTTTTATTATTCTTGTAATGAAAATTATTATTCATTTCTCATTTCATAATGATAATGAAACAATTATCACATCGTAATTCCCTTATAAAAAGAGGGTATTATAAAAAAAGGCATTTGTTGCTGTTGAGCTCTCTCTTTCCAATTCCGAAAATTATTTTACTAATTTCCTTCCAAAAGTCTTGGAGAGCTTTTGTTAATAAGCAAAAAGCAAAGGAATTTTAAATATTAAGATAGAATTCCAGATAATTTCGGAGGGCCGCACAAAAAACACGTGTCGGGCCGTAGGTTGCACATGCCTGGTGCAGGTGATGGAAGGGTCGGATGAAACAAATATAGAGTCTACTCTGAATATATTGTCTAGAAACAAATTAAACACATTTTATATTTTGAATAACTTACCCTATGAAAGGGTACAGTGACACTGTATAATACCCTCTGTTATTGATCTAAGTATTTTAGGTTGTGTTATTGTTGTGTGTTAACTGTCAACCTGTTTGTATTTAACTTTGTAGACAAATAAATTATTAGAGTGACAATAAGTAATAATTAGTCCTTATTAACAAAGAATAAATTTTACAACTGTTTTGTATACATTTAAGCATGAATTATAATTGTTAATTATAAGAAATAAATTTTTAAAACATATTGTTGACATTTGTGAAATAATGATTAGAATTAAAGTAAAATGTTGGTTTATGGAACGATAACAGAAGTTATGGAGAGTTTGCTGGTGGGTTGATAGTTGGTGAGTAAGAGTAAACAAGAACGTAGGCGTGAATGTAATCTATACACCGAGCGTTGTGAGTCAAACTGCAAGACATTATGTAATAGTTTGAGGGACAGAGGTGGGGGTGGCCGCCAGCAGTGGGGATGTGTGTTTTCAGCTGGAAGTCCCGTTGGTATCGTTGCATGTGGTGTTAGCTAGGTCTGTGTTAAAATCCAGTTCCCGGACAAGTATGAGGATCGCCGACATCAAATCTAAGGTTAACCCAGTCTCTCACTTAGTATTTCTTCATCATTTGTTAGTCTACTATTCCTTTTAGTGGACTTGTAGTTGCTCTTCATTATTTCAGTCTTTAACGTTGTTTACTTTTTCATTATAACAAGAATATTACCTTTTTCCGGAAAGAAACCCAATAACTCAACCCAGTGACATTCTTTACATGCAAATATAAATTCAAATAATATAATACTTTACAGTGGAATCTCACCCACCCATGAAGTTTTATTGCAAAAATGGAAATTTTCACTATCCAAACAATAAACATTTTCTAAAATCAATGGTTATGAGTCTTTCTAAAATATAACTATAACTCATTCAGTCTTTCTAAATGGTATGAGTTTTATTTTATTTTTTAATGGAAAACATTTAAAAATTCAAAAATAATGTTTGTATAACTGATTTATTTTAATAATGAACGTTGATTCAACAGTATTTCTCTTGCAGAGTAAACAAGTTTCTTTATTATATTGCTCATTTTCTCTTTACATTGTAATAACTACTTACCCAATTTCAATTATGCCTAAGGGGTTTAAAATTAATATCACATTGGTCTTAAGATTCGAGGGATTTCTAATTTACTGGTTAATAAGAAGTGCAGTTGTATCCTTTATTGGATTTTTCAAGAATTTTTTTCCGATAATAAGCTCATCTAATATACTCTTAGCCAAACATGACTAACGTAACACCAACATGACTGACATTAGTGAATAAAATATGAGTAATACATGACAGAACATTTTCTAATAAGAATAATTGTACTTTTCTTAAGAGAGTTACATTTTTATCTCTTTATAATTAAGTTTTATAAGTTTTTACTCAAGATCCAAATCCCTAAAATATGAAAAAATATGTGTTAACTTGTCATCAAATCTTCTTCAGATAGTTACATATAAATATATAGTTTTTAGTTCACCTTACTTAAGTTAAAATTAAAATAAGCGTTAAATATTTATGTTGAATATTTGAAGTTAAACAAAAACTGCAGAAATGTTAGTACTACTATTTAGGGAACTACGAAAGTAAGATTGGATAAACAACAAAAAATTATAATCTGTACGATTAGATAAGCATCCAGTGACCTTGTTATGAATGTCAACTTTCATCTGAGAAAATTTAAATGTAAAATTCTGATATAAAACAAATATTTTCTCAACCAGGCTTATTAACTGTTAAGACTATTTTTATTTCATATTACAATTAGAAAATCCATCTTACACTGTTTATCGGTGATATAACCATCCGCCCAACCGGTTTTGCAGTTCTTCATCTTCAAGACGGACATTCCTCAGTCCCTTTTGAAGATAAGTAACATATCACCGATAAACGAAGTAAGATGGGTTTTTAGGATAATATTAAGTTTAAACCTCTGGTTTAAGTACTAACTATTTGCATGCATTTATTTTTATTCTCAAATCAATTTTAAAAGTAACCAACTGGTGAAGGTTACGCTTAAGATCCTTAGTCTTACATCTGTAGACATTGGTCCTTTCAAATTGACACTCGCATGATCAGATTAAACTTTTGAAGAGTGGGATAAATTTTTGAACAAAATGTATCAGATATAGAAATGAAATATTTAATGAAAATCTAAAAAAACTTTTTCTTAGAGAATTAACTGTTTCAAGTGATTGAATTTATGAACCAATACAATACAGTTAACATAAAGAGCAGGGGCTCTAACATTCTAAAACTAGTTTATTTATGTAGATTTTTTGACGTCATATCATAAGAAATGCAGAGTGAGTTTTTAAAATAAATGAAAAGTTAATTATAGTGTAGATTTCATGTTTTATGGGTAATTTATATGTTTATTTGTCATAATGATACGCTAGAATAAAAGTTATTTGATTGAAGTTTGTAATCAGAGAAGCAAGTCTTTTTGCCTCTCAGGTCAGTTGTATGATTAGTCCTTCTCCACGAATATCTTTTTCAAATTTTTGACAAAATCGATACTTACATGCCTTCATAATTCATAATCATTTCAGCAGCCCGGTGGAAGGATCAGTTTTTATGAAAAATTTTTATGGATACAATTGTAACAAGTGGATAAATAGGATTGGCATTTTTATATTTTGATATTATAATAGTCCCAGTATTTTAATGGACATACAAATGATAACTGTTGAGCAAATATCTTTTTTTTTTGCAAGATAACGTAGGGAAGCAGCAAAGTTTTCAATTATTGTACCTAAGTTCACCGTTAGATTGGTGGTACCTTGCAATGATTGAGAGTATATATAGCAATATACAATCAATGTTCAAACCACAATAAGAAATGAGAAGATAGACTAAGATCTTTCAATCGTAACAAGCAGTCTTCCTCAGAGTCTCTCAACTGTTGAGATTTGACTCTGATGAAGATCGCTTATTACAATTGAAAGATTTTAGTCTTTTTTTCTCATTTCTTATTGTGATAATATTTATAACTAACAATCTAACAATTGATTGTTATTTCATGTGTTTATTATATCTTTTTATAGCAATATACGTGTACCTCACACGTATGTACCAAATAAATATGGTAAGTGCAATTACTGATCTCTGGTAGCCAAAATCTAAATATATCGTAGAACACACAGGATAGACCTCATAGGTTTAATATATTAAAATTATATATAGGATAAAATTCCGCTTTTTGGTAACTTTCTGTTTACGTTTCTCAAAATGACACCTACAGCGCGGGGGTGACTCTAGCGCTCTCCCCCCCCCCCCCTTTGTAATAAATTTTAAAAATCATAACCGAAGATGTTTTTTCTTGATTACTTAAACATAAGAACCGCAAAAACATAGCATTATCTAAATTCTACTGTCCTAATTATTATTTTAAATCTATTATTGTTAGAATTAGTTTGGTTGGGTAATTGTAGATTACGTGTTTGATATGATTAGCTCAGTAGTGCAGTATGTTACGTCGCCTTTGCTCTCCTGTCATTTATAACCCATCGGAATCCTACTGATTAATGATCAATGGTTAATTTGGCCACATCTATTTTAAGAAAGCTTTAAATAACCCTTCAAACAAATTAGTAATATCTATTAATAACCACTACCCCATAAAACACCTTTTCCATTCAGTTGTGCAAAACATTATTCACCAATAAATTGTTTCCAAACTTTTTTTACTTTAAAAATGTATTTTAGAACGCTTATTTTAAAGTAATCGTTATTTATACAATTGCTCACAAAAGTTTTGTCCATTTTATCCATGGTAATGTGTAATTTTAAATTGCTATTATTCTTCATATTGTCAATATAAACATATAATTGTTTTAAGTTGTTTATTAACATTATGGGAGTATCAATAGGATATTAATTTAAATAAATATACCTGGATTTTAAAATCCATCCAAGTTTTAGAACCTGAATTTTCTTTTGAACTGTTTAACTGATTTTAAAATGTGTTGAGCCTTAGTTCACCTAATTCAGTGCATGTTCTTAAGAACAACTTGTTGAAAGTAAAGAATAAAATTAGGTATATATTTTATATTTTTTTCAAAAAACTATTTACTTTTTATTTCAGTTTTGAATCTTGGAAAATACTGTAGATATCTATTTATTTTATTTTGGGGGAGATTGAGGGTCTGCTAGAAAACTGGATCTTTGATGCTGATTCATCAAGGGAATATTGTGTCACTAATGATTCTACATTGGGAGTCCTATATGTTGTCTATCTTAAGGGCATTTAGAGTAGGGATCTTTAAGGAGTACCTGATATCGTACAGGCTTCTGGTAGGTTCGTGGTTCAATACTGTGGCCCTCGATTTATTTACGTGGGAGGTGAATAAATCTGATAGTCCCGACCCTGTACGATGTCAAGTACTCGTTGGAGATCCCTACTCTAAATAGATTTGAGTTTGGCAAAATTTAGGACTACCAGTGTAGAATTAACAGATAATGTGGTTCGCTCATTACTAAAATGGGTACCAAATAATAAATGAGCCACAATTTCCGCCCCTAGAACATCACTGAAAGGTGAAAGCCTTATAAGTGTAGGCGTTGGAAAACAATCAACATCGTTCAGGCTTGGGTTCGACTCTCCTTGGCGAACCTGAATGACGACTCAGAATTTTCTCACCTCCCCACATGAACGAAATGGAGGCCCAGAGTGTGAATCAAATTTGCATCAACCAGTCCAGAGGTGCGCACGCAAGACACGTGGCTACCCTGTCTCTTTCCAACCCTAGATATTTTATATTGGAAAACTATGAACTCACTCGCAATATCTTTGTTTTCTAATCCAGAAAAGGTAGAGTTGGTTTATGAATTGTAGTATGAGAGATTCTCAGAATAATTCCTGCATAGCATCAAAGTTAGCCAAACACTACAGAATTCCAACAAGTATAAAAAGAATTGTGTTTACAGAGTAGTTTTTGAAAAACAGAACGCATTTCATGCGATCCCTGATCATTCAGTTCTTGAGGAATGAACACGTAAAATAGACAATAAACAAAACAAAAGGCCGCTAAACTGCTGTCTATATGCGTGACCATCCCGTCTACTTGTCTTTCATTGTTTCAGGATAAATAAGTCTTTGTTTTGATGAAAATAGCTTATTCATGACGTCACTTGGCAGTCTAGGATAAATCTAAACTCTTATGTTTAGCAAAAGCTTGGGGATAAAAATTGCCATTTTGTGCTTAGATTAGAATTGCAAAAACAAGCAGGGAGAAGTGACTGCATAGAGGCTAAAAATATCTATCAGCTCATGAATCATTCAACGGCTATGTTTAATTTCGGTAGAGCATCTACTTATTTTACTTTAAATTTTTATTAACTTAAAACCAATGAATATTTTTTTAATTTTTTTGGTGTAATAATAAATGTTTAAATTATTTATGATAATAGTTTAAAAAACTGTACTTGGTAAATATTTGTCGATATTATAAAACAATCAATGAGTGTATCAACACTCCACATGCTGTCAGTAGTGGGAGGGGGGGGGGGGGCGCAAGATAACCCAGGATTTTGTCGACTCTCTTGGACTGGTAGATCCATGGTTCGATTTTTACTGTGGCTTCCGATTTATTCACTCGGAAAGTGAACAAGTTATAACAAGTCAACCCTCGGAGATGACTTAAGCCGTCGAGTATTCGTTAACGAGCCGTCAGATGCACGTTAAAGACCCCGACTCTGTATACACTTGAACTGAGCAAAATTTAGAACTCCCAGTTTAGAGTGAACTCCGGTAATGTGGCTCCTTATGTGAGCCCGTAATACTAAAATTTGGCTCCCGCATTACTAAAATGGGTGCCAAATAATAAATGAGCCACACTTTCCATCACTACACAGCCTATAAGTTTGGGCATGGAAAACAGAACATACTCTAATCATATTCAAATAAACTACTATAATATTAAATATGTTTTAACATTGATTGATTTGTTTTTCGAGCACTTTGTGTTCATCATTAGGTGATATATCAAAGGTATAAGTTCACAGCTACAAAGGGAAATTTTAAAACAAAATAATCTTTTGCATATCTGACTTAATAGGCAGATGGGATGTGTTCAGAAGTCAATAAATCACTAAGGTTACAAAAAGGTTACTGGGAAAGTAGGGTGATTTCTCTTTCCAGGGTATTTCCCAGTTGATAAATTGACATTCATGGCAAGATTAAAGCCTTCAGTGGTTAGTAATAAAGATAAACCCGCTACACACCTGACCTCAAACAACTGAATTGGTTGAAATAACGTTTGTGTTTAATACCTTCTCTTCAAGTCGGAAATAGTAAACTCTGTATACATTTTCCCTTTCCTCATTATTACCTTTGATTACATTAAGTAACTGATAAACAAGAGCGACACAAAAAGAACGAGAATAGTTACTAGAATCAATATTTTGAACGGCAGTACTGTCTTTAGGAAGACTAGAAGAGGAGCTACGATACTGCCTGACGACCTGTGCAGAGTCGATTGAGGACTGCCTGGGAACTACTCAATGGATTCTGCACCGCTCGTCCGGCAGTATCGTCGCTCTTCTTCTTCATCTAGTCTCTTCCTGAAGATGAAATGCGGTTCGAAATATTGGCATTGATATATACCGAGCTTCATTCCTCGAGTACGTGTACGACATAGGAAAATTGAAAAGAGTACTTGCATTCCCGGTAGTTACCAAAGGGAATCGAGTAAAATGAAATCTCCCCCCTTTTTTTCCCTGCTGGTAAGGTTATAAGTTAAGTATCAGGCAAATTGTTTTTTTCCTCGATTTTAGTACGCTGACCTGATACTGATGCGTGAAGTAAGTATTGATGCGCGCCATAGTATCGTGCAGGGCCGCCTCCGCCTGGTCACCTCGGGCACTTCGGAGTAATCTAAAGTGGCTAAAGGGCAGCACGTTAAACTAGTCGGCCTGATTTGATTTTTTTGGTGGTTATATGGCCGAAAGGCTTAGGAACACATATAAAGTCAAAATAGGTTCGAAATATTGGTTCTAGTAAGTGTTTTTGTTCTTTTTGTGTCGCTCTCTTTTATCAGTTACTTAATTTTCCGATTTAGAACGTTTCTATATTATATGTTTTATTACATTAATATTTATAGAAGTGTTAACTTTGAAAGATGCAAAATAAATATATTTCAAAGTTGAATATTCATAGATGAAGTTTATTGTCTGTGAAAGTTGATTTCGTTTGGTGTATAATGATAATCAGGGGTTCCAGAGGACTTGGCAGGTTTCGTGGAACACGATGGTTGTTGCTCTGTACATAGTTTGGAAGTTTTCCCATCGACTCGAAGTCCTGGGCCACTGAACGGTTCAAACTGGGTTTGTTTAGGCTCAGAAGTAGCTGGTTGATCGACAGTTTTGGCGGCAGTCGGTTCTTCATAGTCTGAAGGAGGTGAGAAGTCCACTTCTATGTCACATTCAACTATATTAACAGCATTTTCTGGTTTAGTTTCTTCCACTAAGAGTTCGTATGTTCGGTCATTATACATAATAGTGAAGAGATCTCCTGTTGTTAGGCAAGAAAATCGTCTAAGTTGATTTTCTAGAACGGCTTTTGGATTGGTGATATTGAGGAAGTCCTGGGTTTGTGGCTTGAATCTGGCGAAAGTGCCTACTGGTAGAGGCTTGGACAATGCCACCCTGCAGACGGAGCCCTCTTCTAGGTTAAGGTTTCTCATAACCCATTCAGGCACCACGATCTATTTAAACATTCGTGTTTTAACATTATGTGACTAGTAAAGTGTGGATTTCACCCAACATCATTAAACAGTGTAAACGAAATTCGTGCAATTAAAATTAAATGCCTTTCATTTACTATCTTAATTTTTTTAAAAAAATTCTTAATATTATTTCATATGTTTGTGTACTTTGAAAGAACAGAAGATGATCCGAAGTAAACACAAAAAGTTTTATATGAGTAAAGATACAAGTATGGAAGGAAATATTATCACGTACAGTTAGTAAGTTACAGTAACATTGTAATTGTTAGTCTTTCCTTATTTCTGTATCTTCATATATATATATATATATATATATATATATATACCAATTAAATGAAACGATTCCACGAACTAAATAAACTATATTGACACAAAGAACACTCAGAAATGAAACAGAAACTCACTACTATATTTCGATGTCCTCGTCTTCCTGATGACGAGGACATCGAAATGTAGTAATGAGTTTCTGTTCATTTCTGAGTGTTCTTTGTGTCAATATAGTTTATATATATATATACATATTAAGGAAATTAAAAGGTCCAACAGGGCTACTAATTCAATACAAAAAGAGTTAGTTCTCTCTCTTTAATTAGTGACTCTTGCGCAGGGCAGCCAACAGAGCAGGGCACTCGTGTTTGTCTCATTCGACAGTTCGCTTAGTCAGCTGCGGCTGCTCGCAGGAGCACTTCTACCTGATGACGACACCAGTCCAAATATAATGTGACTTCCTAGCAATTTTATGTCTCTGGCAAGTTTATTGTGGAAATTACCACCAGCCCAACGCAGAATTGCTAAGGAATTGGAGGCAACCAGTAAGATGGTCGTCAACGCTGAAACAGCTGTAAATAGTTAATTGATTTTCTCTTAAACATGTATCACTAAAGTGGACCTCAGTCTCGGCATTCATGACATTTAGTCTGAGAGATTCCATAATTCGAACCAACATCCTACTATCAGGCTGGAATTGGAAAAGAAGCAGGCCAAGTGACCTGCTAGAAAAATCAATGAAGTAGATAAGGGATATAAAATACAAAAAGACAAGAGTACTATAGATAGGGTGCTTATATTAATACTTATATATATGTATATATATATATATATATATATATATATATATATATATATATATATATAATTCACTGATAAAACGAAATACGATCCAAACTGGACACAATACGAGTTCGAGATTAACAAAGAGCAACACACAAAGTAGGGAAACACACTTACAGACTCAAATTTTCGGGTAATCCGTCTTCAGGAGAAAAGAGAATGGGAGACCAAGCACGTTGTAGACGCAACGGCAAGTAACCAACCCGGCAACCGCCAGTGCTGTCAACCGTACCCGGTCTTAAAGTATAGAATTAGGAGAAGATATAAACAGAAATTCAGATAAGCAGTACTGTTTGAGTAAAACTATAAATAGGTGAAAAATTATAAGCAATATAAGATAAAAACAAACTATAAAAAACAAAAATAATGATAGAGAAAAGAAGAAATAAATAAATAAAAATAAATACAATACAAAAAACTTCATTGGTTGTTTTAGTAAATAAAAGATAGAGACTGAATAAAAGGGTAAGTATGGGAAACTGGTTAAGAATAAGAATTTAGAAAAATAAAATAGGATAAAACCAATTTTATTTTTCTAAATTCTTATTCTTTAACTAGTTTCCCATACTTACCCTTTTATTCAGTCTCTATCTTTTATTTACTAAAACAACCAATGAAGTTTTTTGTATTGTATTTATTTTTATTTATTTATTTATTTTTTTCTTCTTTTCTCTATCATTATTTTTGTTTTTTATAGTTTGTTTTTATCTTATATTGCTTATAATTTTTCACCTATTTATAGTTTTACTCAACCAGTACTGCTTATCTGAATTTCTGTTTATATCTTCTCCTAATTCTATACTTTAAGACCGGGTACGGTTGACAGCACTGGCGGTTGCCGGGTTGGTTACTTGCCGTTGCGTCTACAACGTGCTTGGTCTCCCATTCTCTTTTCTCTTGAAGACGGATTACCCGAAAATTTGAGTCTGTAAGTGTGTTTCCCTACTTTGTGTGTTGCTCTTTGTTAATCTCGAACTCGTATATATATAATTATACACGAGTTCAGAATTCAAGAAAAGTAACATACAGAGTATGGAAATACGAGTACACTTACAGACTCACATTTTCGGATAATCCGTCATCAGGAGAAAAGAGACGGGGAGACCAAGCCCGTTGTAGGCGGTTAACATTGTTGTTCCTTTAAATAATGTAAATTTCATTTTCTTAGTTAAAAAATTCTTACTTCTGGCTATGAAAAAGGTTTTAAATAAAACCGAAACGTTGGCAACGAGAGTTTGATTTTTTATCCTGGAAAATTGACCGAACCCCGATTAGAGAACACACCTATATATATATATATATATATATATATATATGATATATGGTTTACTAGCCGTTGCGTCTACAACGTGCTTGGTCTCCGTTTCTCTTTTCTCCTGAAGACGGATTACCCAAAAATTTGAGTCTGTAAGTGTGTTTCTTTTACTTTCTGTGCTACCTATCTTCAATTTTGAACTGTTATTTATATATATATATATATATTCGTATATTTGGGGAACAGTCCTTCATTTATACATGTGAGATTAAATTGTCTGCCTACTTTTGTCTTAATCAGTTTTGCCTACTTTTATCTTAATCAGACAAAATTAAAGTCTTAACTTTAATAAGACTCATTAAAGGACTAATACGAGTTTTGGAAAAGAAATCCAAAAAACTGATTAAGACAAAAGTAGGCAGACAATTTAATGTCAAAACCTATCTCATTTCTGATACAAATACGTTATATTCTCTTTTTCATTCTGGTTTCGAGGTGTGGTTGTTTCAATGAATTTCAACTCCTTACATTCAACTATTGATCTATATTTGTCAACCCATTCAATAATACAACAAATATTCAATTAATTACTTTAACATGAATATGATATGGATATTGCATTTATATAAACATTATTTCCTAGGTATCTTTGATACATATAAACATGAATATGGCTTTTATGTATAGCATTATTTCTTAGGCATCGCCAAAACATTTCCTAGGAATACAACATGCATATTGCTTTTATTTGTACACATTATTTACCTATCGTGGGCATTGAAAGGGAAACTTAAAATTATATTAAAGTAAACTTTGGAATTTCGAAGAAGAAACTGTGCTCCCGGTAAATGCTAAAGATAGAGATTTAAAGTGTTTATAAAGAAGTTGTAAAGATAGTTTATAAAGAAGCGCGTGTTGACTACAGCTTCAGAGCTCCTGTTCAGAGAAGCTGAATTTATTTAAGACTATGATGTCTTTCAAGTACGACTGCACAAAGGTTGAAGTTGATAACTGGGTTAAATCGAGTCATCAGTTAAACACCATCCTAGACTTGTGTTAACATCCGTGAATAGTTGACGAAAGTAGTGGTTTGAAAGACTCTGCTTTGTGATCATCATTGGGGATTTGACGGTAATTCTAATAATAGCGAAGAAGGGGTCAGGGTAACCCCAGTGGCAATGTACTCGCCTCTGGACTGGTGGATCCGGGTTCAATACCCACTCTGGCCCTCGATTTATTCACGTGGGAAGTGCGTTGTCCCCCGGGGAGGACGTTAATCCGTCGTTCCCAAGCCTGTACGATGTCACTTACTTGTTAAAGATCCCTACTGTAGATATACTTGAGTTAGACAAAATTTGGACTTCCTATGTAGAATGTTCATTGTGTGATACCACAAAGGGCCAGTCTTTGGCCTATGTGTGTTCTCTCCCGGGACTGCCACTACAACCTAATCTAACCTATCCAGTAGTGAAGAACTAGCATACATTCTACATCTAGTCTATTAGCAGTGAAATTATCAATTGTCTGATTGGTAAAACGTCATATAATTTCAAGAAGTTGAAATAATTTCTCTTCTTCAAGAGTACACTCTAAGAGCCATGTTGAATAATACATGAGTTCCCCCCGTTTAACCACTGGAGTCAAGGAACTCTGGGATATGTTAGCACTTGTATGGGTGATGTAACGTGCTGTTGACTGCCTCCATATTGTGGCTCGACTATGGATGAAATGTGTACCGAATCAAAATTGAGCATCGCATTCTCGACTTGTATAACGTTAAGACTTTTTTGGTTAGATTAGGCTAGGTTGCTCTGGCCGTCCAGAAGAAAGAACCCGCATAGGCCATAAACTAACCACTTGTGTACAACAAAAGAAGACAGGGCATGCTCCCGCCTCACTAGTTCACTTGAACTATCCCGAAAGAATAGTAAACTTGACTAGATCTCAGATAACAGTGGATGCTAGCTTCTCCAGATTGTCAAAGAAGTACTCTTCTAATGTCGCTTTCCTTCCTTGAGCCAAGCCAGGTGACAATGACAATTGTCAAAAAAAAGGTGATGAATTGTTTGGCAGATTCCTCCTCTTACTCACTTAGACATACACTGCAGATATCCCTATCGTCTAAACCCATCCTGGTGGCATACTTCCACATTGGCCATTGTCCAATACCAACTGCAGTGACATTGGCTACTATTATTCTACTCTTAGATAGAAGCTCATTATTCCTTCTATAATTACAAGGTCAAAGCTGCTTCAAAATGAAATACGTGCCCCCTCCCTGGACCCTATTTGGGTCACACGGTCACTAATGCTTTACAAACCGGGAGCTTGCACGTGGATAGTGGGACCCCAGAATGATACGGGATATCCTGTGTCAAAAGAAGGGTGCCAGATAGGGCAAGGTCGTCAGCCTTGCAGTTGTCCATTATGTTCCAGTGTCTCAGAACCCAAATGAGGCTACTTTTAACTTTTCGGACAACCTATCCAAGAGTCTCCTACAGTCCAAAATTACCTAAAGCATAGAGCAAACTCCGGTAAGAGAATTGATAGCTGCTTGACTGTCGTCAAAAATCCAGATGTCTTTATGATACGAGGAGGTATAAAACTATAAGGAGCACGTCGATAAAAAATAATCAACTTCAAAACCACTTTTTCTCTTCCACCATTATTATCAGTACTAAACATAATTAGTGTCTAATCCTTAAGAAGAAATTCATAAATGGGTTTAAGATTGAATGGATTGATAATGATTTTTGTTGATTATGAAAAAATCAATTTTGAGCTTGCAACGAATTTACACGTTTTTAAGTCTCCTGAGGTCATTTTTCATATTTATAATATGAAAAATAAATTCCATAGTGATATGGAGGTAATTGGGTGGCTTGGTGAGTTAATATTTATCAAACATTTTGTGATCACTTACAAGTTACACCGCTTTGAGTGGGATGCACATTGTTTTTTTGTATAGAAACTACAATTACTCTTTATAGAAAATATATTTTATTGTATTGTATCAAGAAAGTACTTTCAATTTTTTTTTAAGCTTCCAGTTCTTACAGAGACTTGAAATATTGTATTATCTTTAGATGAGTAGTCTACGTCCAAACCACAGTGAGAAATCAGAAAAAATACCAAGAACTTTCAACCGATCTTCGTTAGATTAGAGTCAAATTTCAACATGACGAAGACCGCTTGTTAGGTTGAAATATCTTAGTTTTTTTTCTGAATTTTGGACGTTGTTGGACTGTTGTTTGGACGTTGATTTTTGTTTCACGTATGTATTGTGAAATCTTGTTATATATGATTAGTCTATGGAAAAAATGTCATAAGTTTTGGATTACTGCAAATGGCAAAATGGCATTAAAACGGATAACAATTCAGTAGATAGAATATCTGCAGATTATCGTATTTTTTTACCTTAAAGTTATTAAGATCTCAAGATTTCTATGTAAGTAATATGGTATTCCTAAATATCTTTTTAAAAGTACACTAATAATTAACAACTCATTTTCAATTTAAATTAGTACAATTTTCTAATTATTCATGAATAGTCCTAAACAAATATGCCTATTGCATTTTCATTGTAATTGGCAAAATGTAGTACTTGATACTACATTAAAAGAATTAATGAAATCGATTACACTTTGTTTCTTATAATGGGTATATTTACAACAAATTGAGTGTAAAACACTCCAATTTTCGTTTGTACAAGTATTGTATATTTTCAGTAAAAAGTATTATGCTAATAAATTTGATAAAGATAAATAAAAATGCATTACCGTTCCTTCATCAGCAAGGAACTCATGAACACCAACGTGAGTGAATCGCTCTCCCTCCTCGAGAGATACCCTGAAGATGAATGGATAGGTCAGATTAGGCCTCGACATGATTAGTTCGAGAAAGGAGCTGGGTAGGAGTACTCGACCACTGCCTTCAATGACATCTTCCCTGCCGGCAGAGCTCCGGCACTCCAGTTCCACTTCCACCCTGAGTCTCGTATCACTAAACACTTCGGCTCGTCAGTTCCTAAAATCTTATCATTTGTTTAATAGGTTTAATAACCCTGATTATTTATCACAGCTCAACTTCTGAAGGTGTTGAGAAAAAATATCATCATTTTAAATTAAAAAAAAAGTAACACGGCTTTTAAATTACCAAAATATTTTAATCAAATGCTTAATATATAAGAATCAAATATTGCTTCAATTTGATCCGTAGATTTGATTTTGCTTCAAGAATCGTTGATATACGATGATAAGGATGGAGGAGTAAGTTGGCGCACAATCAGTGAATTTTAGCCGAAGTTTTTTTAACGTTAGAGTAAAAAGTTCGTGTCTCACCGACTATAAGTACCTCAGTTTTTAACAAGAAACTAGAAATCCTTTATCCCATCTCCACTATTAACTGATCTAGCTCTTAAACCGTTTTATGCTCACAAATAAAGATTCACCTGAAATAAAATCGTGTTGCCTAAGTTTTATAATGTACAAACAAAACTTCGAAAGCACTGTTCCGCAAAACAACCGTTACATTAATAAAAAAAATATTTCTTGCAATAATAAAAAGAATCAAAATAAAAGTAAAGAACTAGAGTAATAAGGAGGGAATCACACATTTTCAAATAAACCAACAACATTGAGTAGACTGAATTACAAGATAAATTTTAAAAGACAAAAAACCTTATTACTTTCAGGTAATCCAATCTATCTTAATATTTCTTATTAATGCTCCTTACATTCTAATAAGTTTACTTACAATATTAAAATCAGTCTTTAATGTAATTACTATTACTGCATACTAGTATATGAATATATTACTGTACTAGTTTCGTAGATTTTAAATTAAACTATTTTATCCCTTCCTGGATTATAATAGTTTAATTATATTGCCAATATTAAAATTGTTTCAGGGAATTTGAACATTGATATTGAAAAAGAATGTAGCATTTACAAATATATTTGAAATGTTCCAAAATGGCTCATATTTCAGACATGCTAGAATATGTGACATATGCTTTTAACTTAACTGTAAATATTAGAACATAATATAATAACAGTATGATGAAGCTTTGAAATTGTAAGGTATGGTAGAGGACTGAAGTGTTTTCAATTATTTGCATTGAATATATTGAATAATTAGGATTTGTAGTAAAAATAATGTTTATGGAAATCTCTATCATATTATTTTGTTTTAGTTTGACCAAGATGGCTTTGTGGTATTAGACAACTTTTTATCTGATGAAGAAGTAGAAGAATTGAAAAAAATTGGTACTCAGATAGCTGAAAATGTACCTCTTGATGAACGTAAAGTTATCTTCCATTCCTCAGATTCACCCCAGGTAACTACATATTTTATATTTTTAGTGTTTTAATTCCAGCATTGAACTAAAGGTGAGTTCAATTGTTTAGCTCTTTTTAGGAAATAGAAACACGTAAACAATGTGGGTTATCTAACGACACCAAAAAGAAAAAGCAACAACTTTTGATAAGCTCTATTTCTTCGTTTTCTTGGAAAGATTGATTGCAACTTTGGTGAAAATATTTAAATGTGTTTAGTAACATCATATTTAATATGAGGATCTTAGAACTTTCCTTCTTTATATTTCATACATGTTCATAGATCATTTTTATATTTCATACAATAAAAAGATTTCACATAAACACGTGAAACAACAATCAATGATTAAACCACAATAAGAATGGGAAAACAAGACTAAGATCTTTCAACTGTAACAAGCGGTCTTTGTCAGAGTCAAAAACCCAACTGAACACTAGATGCAGAAAACATCTGGTGAGGAGCTGAGCAGAGTGGGAGGGAAGAGTGGTATTTTAAAAGGGTGAAAGCACAGGAAAGGACTAATGTCCAGAAAGGGATGTTTGGGGAAACAAAGGAGTACAGTAAGAAAAAGTAAAAAAAACTATCCGCTAGCTGTCAACCCTCTTTGAAGAGGCTATTGCCCTCGCGACGAATGTATCAAGTTTAAACTTTAGCCTCTTCAAAGAGGGTTGACAGCTAGCGGATAGTTTTTTTTACTTTTTCTTACTGTACTCCTTTGTTTCCCCAAACATCCCTTTCTGGACATTAGTCCTTTCCTGTGCTTTCACCCTTTTAAAATACCACTCTTCCCTCCCACTCTGCTCAGCTCCTCACCAGATGTTTTCTGCATCTAGTGTTCAGTTGGGTTTTTGACTCTGACGAAGACTGCTTGTTACGGTTGAAAGATCTTAGTCTTGTTTTCCCATTTTTATTGTGGTTTAATCATTGATTTCATACAATACATGTTCATATATCAAGACCTCCAATAACTCGTGTTTTTGTTGAGTGGCAGCAAATGGTTTTACATTTATTTCTTACCAGCTGACCACCTCTGATATCTCCCAGATAGACTCCTTTGGGACTCATGGTAATCTTGAGACTCACTGTATGCATTCAGTCTTAAAGGTAACTGAAAAACAAATTCGGTGGCAGGTCTGTGCTGTAGCTGCCCTTTCTAAATCTTTCTCTTGTAATTGATCTCTTTTTTTTTATTTGAAAAATTTACCCCAATTTTTGATGGAGCCCATATTTAGATTTCTATGAAAATTAAATGAAACTTTAGGGATAACTAGTTTATTTTGTTTAAAACCAGTGGTTCAAGCACGATAGATGAAGCTCTTAGACCCATATCTGACTCAGGAGTGACTGAAAGAGTTCAGTTTTGTGAGATTTCTTTTCGAGGGCAGGATTTAGGGTCTACTATGAAAATAGTATCTCTGACACTGATTTTTCTAGGGAATATTACATCTGTCTAATTACTGTACATTACAAGTCGTAAATATTGTCTAACTCAAGTGTATTTAGAGTAGAGATCTTTAACGGTTACCTGACAGCATACAGGCTCTGTACTGACGGCTTGTATACGCTCAGATTTTTCATGTTCTGCATGAAAAAAATTGAAGGAAGGAGTTAGAAGCGAAAGCGGATCAACTAGTCCAGAGGCAAGCGAGAAAGTCACTGGGCTACCATGACCCCTCCTGTGAGTCTTCAGTACCTCTAGCATTCTTTGAGTTACCATTAAGGGTAGAGTACATGCAAGGAATCCCAGGATCACATCATCTCTTAAGACTTGTTTTAGGATAAATAAGGAATATTCAAAGATACACATATTCAGATTTTGTTTTTAAACACTATTACGTTAGGTTAGGTTGCAGTGGCTGTCCCACGAGACACATAAACCAACTTGGTCTTTTGTAATACTAAACAATGAACTTTAACATTTTAAATTGGGAGTCCTAAGTTTTACCTAACTGAAGTCTATTTAGAATAGGGGATCTTTAACGAGTACCTGACATTGTACAGGCTCGGGACCGACGGTTTAACAGGACCTACTTAAATGTTTATTTTAGCTAAGAATAGTTACATATTTGGCTGAAATTAGTATTTCTTAAAGTTTTTGAAGAACAAAAGTCGTTTATTCACCTTCAATCAAAACTTTAAAATAAAATCTCAACAGTACCCTGTTTTGAAATGGTTAAATTCTTTTAATTTTGGGAAATTACAATTATAATGTAGTTTACGTGATCCCAGGACATGTTTTTTTTCAACATGTTTATTTGGAAATATACAACTACACATATCATGCGTAACAAGCACATGTAGTAAGCATTATACAAATACCCTTGATATACATGATTAAAGAATGAAAACCACTGGTTCAACTTTTCACTTCGTTTCTTGATTGTAGTAGATTATGATAGCAGTAGAACCCTGGGCCATCTTCTATTGACTTGTTTTGGGGGATTCTGCGAAGGTGAGGAAGAAGCAAGGTTTTGTACAAGTGGATTTGGGTGGGAAGAAAGTTTGATATGAAACGCCTTGTAACGATTACAGGCTAAATTTTGTATAAAGGAGATTTCGGAGGATTTTGGATTGCAATGACTGTATTTTATGAATATTTGAAAGTTTTGCACAACCCCATAATTCAAGTCCGTAAGTTCAGCTAGGTATCAGTAATGTTTTATATAACACCACTTTGTTATGGAGTGTCAATTTTGAGCCCAGGACATGTAAAAAAAGGAGTGTTGCTAAACAACAAATTATTAATTTTAAATTATCGAATAACAAATTCAGAATACTTCAAAAAAAGAAAAGTGTGTAGTATTATAAGAAGTTAGTTTATAAACATTGAAGAAGCATTTTTAGAAAAAAAATTATGGCATGAATCTTAATTTATAGTTGGCCATTTAAGGTAAAAGTTTGCAATCTGATGAGGAATCTGATGTAATCATCTTATATCTGATGTCTGGTTGAAAAGGTTTTCTGTTTTCAAAACTGTAGCCAGAATCTATTTATGAGGGCTCTAATATTAACCACACGGAAATGGAAGAATGTGTCTGAGTGAGTAAGCCTCTACTCCCACTCCGGAATGGATTGACCGAGCCACTCCTGCCAGCTGATGTTATCATTAACAAAACTTTTCGTTTATTTATATGTTTCGCATTAGCTAATTCATTATACATACACTATATTATAATATTTTACATAGATATATACCAGTTTAAAAAATAAAACTAACAAATCACTTAGAAAGATAAGCACCTTAACAGAAGCGAATTTTCGGTTTGACTACAGTAGGAAATAAGGAAGTACCGTTTTAAATCGTTTTTAATATGAAATGTAATTAATCCTATATTGATGTAGCCCTGATAATGTCCAGAAACATAGATGAAACGTTGGCTTATTTGTGTGTTTTTTGTTTGAGAATTGTTTGATGCTGGACCAAACCTCTATAAAAAAAATAGTGTAAAATATATTTATGTGTTCGATAAAAGAGGTATTTTATATATTTTTGAAACAGTACTGTTTCAATACATGTTTTGTTGAATAATAAGCAGAAAAATAGTAAAACTAAGAATAGCATATTGCTCAGCAAAATATGTAAATTTGATATATATATATTGATAAAAGTATCGACCGTGAAACAGAACAAAATTAAAGTTTATCAGGACTTGGTCAGATATTTTTCTTATATCCACGTAGAAACCAATAATTATTATCCCAAATATATAAATATTGATAAAAGTATCGACCGAGAAATAGAACAGAATTAAAGTTTTCAGGACTCGGTCAGTCCTGACAAACTTTAATTTTGTTTTATATATATACATATTTGAGTGTCACCTGTTCATTCAAACTAGACATTTGTTTCTGAAATCCACAAACTGTTTTCTCTGTAAAATAATCTCTAATGTAATAGTTAGTTTTTCTCTTTCAACAATTTTATACTTCTGTCTATGAAAAAGGTTTTCAACAAAAACCGAAACGTTGACAATGAGAGTGTAATTTTAACCTGAAGAACTGATAGAGTCCTGATAAACTTTTATTTTGTTTCTAGTTCACGGTCGATACTTTTATAAACATTTATATATATTTATATATATACATAAAGATTTCACATAAACACGTGAAATAACAATCAATGATCAAACCACAATAAGAAAATTAGTCTTGCTTTCCCATTTTATTATTGTGGTTTGATTATTGATATGTATATAAATAATTTTCAGTGTAGATACAGACATATAGAGAAATTAAAAACACTCTTACTGTCTCTAATTTTCTGTTTGAACCGTCTTCAGGAGAGATCGGAAAGGAGAAACGAAGCGCTTGGTACTTCCACCAGACGTTGTTTATAAGGGCTCTAGTCACAAAGAGGGATCAAAAATATCAATTCGACAGTGGGGCTCGATATTATTTTACAACTAGAAGTTAGTTTGATTATTTTATTTGCCAATATGTTTAATAAATACAAATTCAGAACAGAAGAAATATGGGAAACTAACTTCTGCCCCATATGAGATTGTAGTGATACCTTGAAATTTTTTTTTCTGTTTTCAGGAGTCAAGAGCTGATAAGAAATCCTTATCAGCTGTCATTATATTTTGAACTTTGATATTCATGCCCTCTAGACTCTTATGCATTAGACAGAATATTTAAAATTATAATGGTTTGAATTTTAAATTTAACAAATTGTCTATTTATTGAACCGAAAAATAAGTTATAAATGCCTTATTTAGATAAAAATTTGAAATATTAATATTGACCTTATGTGTTAACATGAACGAAGAATGTAAAAAAAAATCACCGAATTATACCTGTTATTATGTATTTTTTGAAAAGAAATTATTTATTTAAAGCTAATTACAAATTTACTTCAACAATGATGTCTTTGCCGACTATTTCTGGAGATCGTAGAAGGCAAAGTAATATACGGGCTTGCCCAGCTGTGACCTCCTTCGTCATGGACTAGTTCCTCCTGATGAGTTCATCGTCTATGTGACGATAAGCTATTTCGAGCTTCTGCCTTAGTCACAACACTGCTGTTATGGCCTGTCGAGAACTACATTAAACTCAAATATTCAGTTCCCTTATCCTGTTCTCTATATTATATTTATTTATATTATAAATTCTTTCACTATAACTCTCTATTCTTGTTAATTTGTCTTAAGAAAGAATTCTGAAACATTATTAATAAAATTATACGATTAAAGGAAAGAAATATCAAATTTTTAAAATGTTTCTCATGTTTTAAAAATTAATCATATTTTAAAGTACAATATCTAGATAATTACTTTCAAGACCGACGGTAACTAATTCCTAAGCGGTCAGGGTAGCCCAGCAGTGTGCGTGCTGTCTTTAAACTGGAGATCCGAGTTCGATTCACGCTCTGGTTATTGAATTTGTCTTGTATGAGGTGAACAAATCTAAGCGTATCTTCCCTCGGAGAGGACAATATAGCCATCCGGTGGTTGTAGTACACTTGAGTTAGGCATTATTTTGGATTATCAATGTAGAATCGTTAGGGATATGCAATATTCCCTTGAGAAACCAAAATCAGAGGTATAGATGTCTAGCAGACCCTAAAAAATGCTCTTTTTGTTTTAACTTGACTTGAATTTAAACCATTAGGTTTTTTAAAACTTATATATCATTTTATTATTTTATTTTAATAATAATTTTTACGATTATTTTATTTTATCTTCTTATAGTTTTTTAATTCATTATATTTAATTTGTTAATATTTTTTTATATAATTCTTATATTCTCTGTTTTCTTCCCCTTTATTCGCCTTTAAATTCTTTCATTCTCAACTCATTAGTTGATTTTTTATTGCTCTTTAGCGATAACTGCTTTAGTTTCACTGCTTTAGCCCTCTTACTAGAGAGTTCTTCAGTTGACTGAAGAATTCGGCGCGAGGAAAATTTGTCTTATGTAATTTTACTAATCTAATTGGAGGTCAATATTCATAAAATATATTATGAATGTAATATATTGTTGATATCTACAAAAATATATTACATTTATGTAGGTACTAACCAACAACAATAGCTTTCTTGATGGCAATGAAACATTGATGGCCTCATGAATAAAATAATTTATGAGCATCAAAGAAACACGTATGAAGGTATGAAATAGATAGCCAATCCTTTCTATGACACTATGTTTATCTTTTTTCGCGTAAAATAAAATCAACATTTAAATCATAGTAAGAAAAAACAGTGTTTTTTTTCTTCTTTGCTCTATGAAATTTTTAATTTCATTAATATTATTATTACGAGTATTAGAAGGTGGCTGGCTATAGCACTGCGTCTCTTAGGAACTATTGTACTTCCCCCCTTCTGTACTATAGTTCCCCAGTTAGTTTCAGTGCCTTCAAGAAGCTCAGAACTTTGCTGGGTCTAGCAGTATAAGTTCTAAGGTTTCGTTGAGTATCCAAAACACCTACCCCTCCAGAGCAACATGGCCTGACAGTCAGTCAGCAGGTGTTTCTTCCTCTTTTTTGCAGAATCTGCATAAACCATCATTGATAATGCCCATTCTTCGTTCGCAGTTGACCTTTTGGTTTGAAGTGACTCTTTAGGAATCCGGTTATGATCCTTAGATTATTCCTTTCCATTTTAATTTCTTATAAATTACTAAATCCGTCAAATTTGTCACCCCCGCTATACTGCCCCACAAGACGACTTATTATATTTTACATTTGAGTTCCATAAGACTCCATACAACACATGGATTTATTCATAAGAGACTCTTAACCCTTGTTAATAACAGGTAGATAATAAACCCGAGATAATGATGAAAACCCACTTCGAATATCAGTAGCCTTGTGTACTTTGGAAATGTTCCCGCAGATAAAGAGCTACTAATTATATATATGTATAAACAGCTCGACGGCTTCGCACGGGTGAACAAAGACTAATAACACTAATTATATTAATTCGTTTGAAATTCTAGCTAACATGTTTTGATATTCCTGTATTGCAGAGTATATGCGCTCAATTTCAACAGGGCCGGAATTTTATAGAATTTAACCATGAAAGAAAAACAAATTAAAATTCATAATAATAGATAAATTGTTATCAATAAGAATGTATGATTATACACATAAACTGTCGAAAAATAGTTCCTAACGATTACTATAAACGACCTTAAAGTTCTAAATTTCACCATGGAAAAGAAGTGTAAATGAATGAAAAGATCTGATCAGAAAATTAATATATATACTGTTTGACAAGAACACCTTACGGATAGCAAAAAAAATTTAAGTAAACTGCAATTTTCACTTTGACAATTTTTATAAAATTCTGAGGGTGTAGATAATGTTAGAGATAACATTATTTCTATTAAAATTTTTAATCGTATTTTATCTGATTTCTGTTATCATTTTACCACATTTTATCTCATATCATTTGTATTTAAAATATTCTGTCATCAATTTGTTGTATCTGTTGTCGCTTATAACGTTTATAGATTTAGACATGACAAAAAACCAAAAAAACCTGAAAAACTAACGTTAGAACAAAAACTAAAAAACTGAAGAACTGTCGCGTTAGAAAGATTACAATGCTTCAAGAGGGAAACATATCAAACATACAGGAAGGAAAGGAAAAAGTGAAAAGAAAAGTAAAATTTCGAACTTCTCCTCATCAGGAGTTGAAGAAAGAGCTCTGATTTGGTGACAAACATTAACTCAGTAGCAACAAAACGAAGCAGCTGAAAAAACTTTTTTGCAGAACTCTTTTTCTTCTTCAACTCCGGATGATGACAAGGTCAAAATTTTGAAGCGAGTTTTGTTGATGTAGTTTCTCTGTGATCTTTTCTGTTAATCGTTTAACAAGTTGTCCTAAAGGGCTATATATATATAAAATATATATATAACTGAAAAGGATATATCGGGATGCGGTCAGTTTGTTCCACTTCCAATCAAACTCTCATTGCCGACATTTCGAATTTATTCAAAATCTTTTTCAAAGGCCTACAATACAAAGGAAATTAAGGACTTAAATACGTACATTTTTAACACAAACAAAGAGAAATACATTATGAAAAATTAAATTCAACCATGAGTTTTAGGATAACAATAAAAATAAAAAGAAGGATATATCTATCTATCTATTTATTTTTATTGTTATCCTAATTTTATTTTACTTGATACACTCATTTGTTTTCTAAGAAAAATAGCCTTTTTTTTCCTACTTTTGACAAATGAGAATATCAAGTAAAATAAAATCAATATCCGTAGCAGACAATAGAAAAAAACACCTAACCACAAAAAAAAAAATCCAGAAATAGAAAGGGAACAGGAGTTTTCTGCAAGGTGAGGCTCATGTTTCTGCGGAGGCTTCGGTGGGCAGCAGGTAACTGGGACCGCAATCATGGACCTACAAACTCTACTCTCCTATTAGCCACCATCGTAACGAACCTTATTCCTTTCCCCGGACAACTTATACGAAACAATATATATTGATAAAAGTATCGACTCGGCCTGTTCTTTAGGTTCAAATTAAACTCTCATTGCTAACGTTTCGGTTTTTATTTAAAACCTTTTTGATAGGCAAAAGTATTTTCACTTCTACCTATGAAAAAGATTTTAAATAAAAACTGAAACGTTAGCAATGAGAGTTTAATTTGAACCTAAAGAACAGGCCGAGCCCTTATAAACTTTTATTTCGTTTTTGTTTATATATATAAACAGGGAGAGAGAAAGTGAGAGAGAGTAGTCTTTTCTTTATAAAAGTCTTATTTTTTCATTTTTCTGATTTAGTTATTAATAAAAAATAACATTAATATAACGAAACACAAGCAGGTAAAATAACCCTTGAATTAATCTGTCTTATAGTTATTTTTCAATTCCTCATTTTGTTTTCAATTCTTATTGTGTAATAAAACAGACAAGAATTGTTTGACAAATCCTAGAATTCCTTTTATTTCCATTCATACCGCAGTTATTTCTGTAGTTGTAGCAGATGCACCTTATTGTTCAATTTTAGAATTGGCTCTGATTTCAATATCCCCTGCACACACATCAAGGCAAGATCATTCAGATTAAAACGTTCTTCCGGCAAGCTCATTAATCCTTTTAATAATCTGTCTCGCCATTTAAGACTGTGTTGATATTGCGACGACAACTGTTCTAGTTAACTTGAGCCGCCTTACAAACTGCCTAATTATTATTTTCATTTTGTCATGACAAATTAGTCGAACAACCTCCCACAGTGACAGGGACATCAAAGACTAGGCAAGTTTCTATAGTATGAAGTTTACAAAAGGTCTTTATATCATGTAATAAGTTTTAAATTTACATGTTAATGTGCAGACAATTATAGGTCTAAATATCTGACCTATGTTGTAAACTATGTAGTTTATCTTTAATAAAGAAATCATGTGTTATCTCAAGTTCTTCACACTACAAGGCTCACTTCAAGAACCGTCGTTATCAGAAGATGTACATGCCTTCATTCAGTCTTATCAAACCGCAATTCTATCGGTCTTCATTGTGAGTTGAACACTGATAAGGTTCACTTCAATGTTTTGACACCGTCGTCATTAGATGTGCATGCTTGGTTTGCATTTCAAGCCACGAACATAATCTCCTAATGATAACGAACGGTGAGTCTTGGTAAGTGTTCACCACAGATTAGGTTCACTTCAATGTTTTGACACCGTCGTCATCAGATGTGCATGCCTTGGTTTGCATTTCAAGCCATGAACATAATCTCCTAATGATAACGAACGGTGAGTCTTGGTAAGTGTTCACCACTGATAAGGTTCACTTCAATGTTTTGACACCGTCGTCATCAGATGTGCATGCCTTGGTTTGCATTTCAAGCCATGAACATAATCTCCTAATGATAACGAACGGTGAGTCTTGGTAAGTGTTCACCACTGATAAGGTTCACTTCAATGTTTTGACACCGTCGTCATCAGATGTGCATGCCTTGGTTTGCCTTTCAAGCCATGAACATAATCCCCTAATGATGATGGATGTCTTAGAAAATATTTTGATTTGTATTGCTAAATTTTTAGTTATATATTATATGCATTAAAGATTTAATTTATTTTTAGATGTTTATACTTTCATGCTATAAGTGAACAGGAAACAATTTTAATTTTAATTATAGCAAAGAAAATAAGTAATCATGGTGAAGTAGCACAATAATTGCTCCTTTTAAAATATTGTACATACAAACTCATAGAAAACCAACGGAGCCTAGTTTTTGCTAATATAATGGTAATTATTAATTGTTACAGAACAAGGAAAAGTACTTCATCGAAAGTGGTGACAAAGTGAGGCACTTCTTTGAAGAAGGAGCACTTGACGAAAACGGTGGCCTTAAGGTTGAAGCAGGTAAATCTTTGAACAAAGTAGGCCACGCACTTCATTGGTTGGTGCCAGAGTTTAAGAATGTTTCGTTTGGAAAGCCAGTTGAAACTGCCTGCCGTCAGCTGGGACTCGAAGCTCCAGTCATTCTGCAAAGCATGTATATATATAAAAATCCTCGCATTGGTTCCCCAGGTAAATAACTTGAAAGAAGAAAAGGAAGTTTTTATTCTGTTAATTTACGAAATTTTATTTTCATAATTTACTAAGAACCGTTTTAATAAGAACGGAAGTATGTTTGAACTAAATAAATAAATTTTAGTCAGTCGAAGCAAGGAGAAGGCAAATAAATTTAATAATTTTGTTCAATTACATTTATTTCTTGCTGCTCCCTTTTCGGGACGGGTAAATGTCTTTTCGGTAATAATAGTTTACCTCTTTCTATTTCCTATCAATACCCCACATAGAGTTTTAGAAATAGGCCCATAACCATATATATTCTAAAACTTCGTAAATCAAGTTACTTAAAAGTTTATTTTTCTTATATGAATGGACATCTTTGATCATTTGTCCAGATGGACATCTGGACATCTTTGGCAGGTATTTTACAAAAATTCAGAAATGATATGTGGTATTCCAAATATTAATAGAAATTATAGGATAGTAGAAAATAGCATCATTATTAGTACAGTGTTAAGTAAGTGCCTCTGTATAAACCACATTAGCTGTCTGTCCTTCAGGTACATGTAAGAACAGAGAGTTGGAACCTCTGACTTTTGAGCAAGCAACATACTTTTGATCATGTGAGAAAAACTTGGTCACATTCACTTCAGTTCCTACCGTAGATAGAGTTTCCGTTGAGACTTAATTAACTGTCATTGCGAAACTGACGCTGACGGGAAATTGCAAACGTTTGAATTGAATCGGATTGTTCCTAGGTATCAATGGTGTGCGTGGTATACACACAGTCATGATACACACCCCTATGACGTATCTGTGCAGAGCACGAATTTGGATTCGTGTTCCGTTGCACATTTTTGGGGTACTCAAGTTTCGTAACATGATTGGTGCTCCTACGTTAAGTTTTTACTCATGAGCAGACAATCCAGGAGAAGTTACGAAGTCAAGAAATTCATTTGGTTAGTGAACTGCTTCCTAATCACTCTTTTACTGACTTGTACGTTCTTTCTTCAGCATTATATAGCGTTAGAACTTGTTTATTGAGTTTTCCTACCTGTTCTTTAGTTGGGGTGAGAATTGCTTTTTCACACAGCCAGTTATTCTGAATAGAAGGCAGATCTTGAACTCCGTAAAACACTTTGTCAAAAAGCTCTTACTGGGAGCTTAAACGCAAACGAAATTAAAATCAACTAACAATACCTATTTGCTACACTATCAGGCACCTAAAAACAGCTGTATACTTTCAAAATAGAAATGTCTGTATATCTAACCAAACAAAGCTTAAAAGTCAATAACTTCGCTTCTACGTTGAATTTACAATCCATTCAAATCTGGGATTAAGCTCAAATCTTTGCTTTACAGAAATTTCAAAACAGGTATAGCGGTATAAAAAAAACTGTCAAAATTATAATGATGAATGTTTATTTACCAATGAGAAGCCCTGGGAGAGCTATTTACTATAATAAATTATAAATGTATAATATAAAATACTAATATTTTGTAAATAATATTAATAAAAATATTTAATAAAAAGCAATTAATAAAGATAGCACACAGATAGACACAGGAAATAACTCACTTCTATATTTCGACCATCGTCGTCATCAGGAGGCGAAGACTCCCGCAGGAAGGCAGAGCGGCGACTGAACAGGAACGGTAGCAACACAACCGCTCTGCCTTCCTGCGGGACTCTTCGCCTTCTAATGACGACGATGGTCGAAATATAGAAGTGAGCTATTCCTGTGTCTATCTGTGTACTATCTTTTTTAATTGGTTTTTATTAAAAAGTCCGTTGGACCGTTTCATTTAATTATATTAATAAATATTTAATAAAGTCTCATTTTTGTAATGATATATTATAAAGGTTAAATAATTGCATTTATTTGTTCACAGTAACCCCCCATCAGGACTCGTCATACTTATTCACCGACCCTGATACTCTAGTCGGATTTTGGATCGCTATTGACGACGCTACAACAGGTATAACTATGAAAATATTTTGTCTCATCATTTTAAAAGAATTTTTTGTCACTGAGTAGAAATTTTGTTATATTACTGAGAACTAGCATCGAGTCTATAGAAGTTTTTCATTCATTTATTTTTCTCTCTATCATGTATATGTAGTTATTATTTATATTCATAATACATTTAAAATTATGAAAAATAAATACTTATAATATAATAAGAATAATATATCATAAATGAAGAAAACAATAAAACATAAAAAGGTGGAAAAGGTTAGTATTATTTACAATAATGTATGCCTTTAGAAACTGCTACCAACATTTGCTGTAATAACTAAATATATATTTTCTGTAAAAAAGGAAAGACGATCCAAACTGGACCCAATACGAGTTCAAAATCAAAGAAAAGTAACCACATACAGTAAAGAAACACAATAATTCAGATTTTTGGAAAATCCATCTTCAGGAGAAAAGAGAGTAGGAGACCTTTAATAAGTGTGTGTGTGTGTGTTATACTTCTTCGATTTTGAGCTCGTAAATATTATCTTGTTATATAAGTACTATAATAAAGAGAAGATATATAATAACAATTTACTTACCAGAAAATGGCTGCCTCTGGTTCATTCCCGGTTCACACACTGGAGGAGTTCATAGGAGGTATATCAGGACCGGGGAGGACAATGGTGAGCTTCTCAAGTATGACTCGCCCGAACCTATGTATCCTTCATCTGCCTTCACTCCGTGCCCCGTCCCTAAAGGTAACGAGTCTTTCACATTCTGTTATCCATCTCAGGTAATAAGAAAACCATTACTCAAACAAACCATGTAAAATAAACTAAGTTACAACCAATATAAGTTTGCTATAAGTAGGCTTGAAGAAAGCATTTATCATGTTATCTTCATAATAACTTGAATACAGTAGGTAAAACCTCGCAGTACGAGTTTAATTCGTTCCCAAACAGAGCTCGTATTACAAAGCAATTTTTCACCTTGAAATCAATGTGACAATAAATACTATATTTTTCCCAAAATGCCTGTTTTTTTTAAGTTTATTTTTACTTTACTATAAGTAAAGTATAGTGATCGTGAAAAAATTCGATCTCGAGATTTTGACGGAATTACATGTTTTGAGGTCCCAGAAGTCGTTTTATGAAGTTTTTACGATGATGTCTGTGTGTGTGTGGGTGGGTGGGTGCGTGTGTTAGCATTGCTTGTTACCACGCTACGGTCCAGAATCTTTGATGGATCAAGTTGATATTTTACACAAAAATGGGCCCCATAAAGATTAAGATCCCTATTGTTTGGGAAGAATAATGCATGATGGAAAAGTCACTTTTTTTGCCAAAAACCGTTTTTTTAAAACATTTATTTCTCCTATACTGATAACCCTAGAGTTTTTAAATTTTGATATTATCTTTGAGGTTACAAATGGAACAAACGAAAAATATATTCAGAATTTTAAATCAACAGGAAATATTTTTTTTTCAATAAAATGTAAAAATTTTGACTTATAATTCAATCTCAAACCTTGTGAGAGCGATACAAGCCATACTGTTTGACAGACAAGAATGAAACTATGCCTATAAATAGAATATTATGTAAGGAATGAATTGAAATATTTTTTTTCAAAATTACATTCGCTAAAGGGGCGTTACAGTACGATTTCTGTTTTCAGAAAATGTTTTTTTGACGCTAAACGGCTTATTTAAAAATAATGAAAATTTGACCAAAAAAGCATCCAAGAAGTAATCATGTTTTATTAATCTACAAAACTTAAAACGAAGATGATCATCTAGGCCTGAGAAAGACGGTCGCTCGTACTACAAATTTTTACTCGTAGTACAAGATAAAATTCTTTCAAGTGGCTACTAGTAAAGCGAATTGCTCGTACAATGAAGCCCTCGTACTGCAAGTTCAATTTAGATTCAATTAAAATGTTTCAGGGTTACATTTGAAAACTATAAGTGGTATTTATAAAGATATTATAATTATAATAATAATAAAGGTAATTATAAAGTATATTATAAAGATAATAAAATCACCTAAGTGAATAAAAAGTATTCACTTTAAAAAAATAAAAATATTCACTTAGTTGTTAAAAGGTAATTGAAAGTATTATTGGAGTTAGGGGAGTGTATTTTGAAGCACATTTTTCAACTAAACAGATAGTTGCATTTTTGGAAAGTAAAAGTAAAAATGTTCGATAGCAAAAGCTGCCAATCAGCTCGAAGCCAATACCTATTGCCTGAATAGATTCGTATTTCAGTATACAATTCAAACTTCATAGTAATATTTACTGAAAACTTATCTATTTTAAGATAAACATATTTAAAATTGTATCCACTTTGTTACTTATATGTGGAAAATATACTTCAGTTCATTGTACAAGGGCATTATTAAATTGCAAGAGAAAACTTTCAGAATAAAACTTTTAATTAGGAAATTAATTTTTTTTTTTACTAATTACATCTTTCTTAAGTTAATTGCTTTTCATGGAAAACTTACAATATTTATTTAAATAAATTTATTTTTTCAATGGTAAATTACCAGAGATATTGTGAACTATTATATACAAGTTTATACGAAGAGATATGTTTTTTTATTAACAGGTTGTAATTGTTTCTTTGTGAAATAAATGGCTGTTATTAGTATTGTCATACTATTATTATTATTATTATTATTAATGTGAACAATCCTATAATAGTATTGATGATATCAATGGACAAACGAGATAAGATACTAGTGATAAATACTTCATAAATATCTAGTGATAGATACTAGTGATAAATACCTAGTTGACCCTGTACATTTTTTGTGTCATGTGTTTATTGTTGGTAGTTTTTCGTTTTACGACTGCTACAATAAAACTTTAATAAGATAGCCAAAACAATCATTTTTATGTACAAACACATGTATTACGTCGTGCAACATATATATAGTAACACATTTGTCTTGAAAAAATGTTAACTGTTTAATTTAGTAGACAAGAGGGTGTAGTATTCACAGGAGAGGGAGGAGTAAAGCATTTAAAGGTGATAGTGACAAAGGACAAAAAAAATGATAAATCAGGATAATTAAAAAGTTTTATTCTGAAATTGAAATTGAAATCTTGAAAGTTTTCTCTTGCAATTTAATAATGTCTTTGTACAATGTTCTTAAGTATATTTTCGACATATAAATAACAAAGTGGGTACAATTTTAAATACGTTTATCTTAAAATAGTAAGTTTTTAATAAATATTACTATGAAATTCGAATTGTATAAGAAAGTAGTTCAGAATGGAATAAGTAAAACATTATCTGGTAGTTGCTGTTAACCCTATTAGACAAGTTTAGATATTAATTAATTTTAAATCTCAATAAAATAAGTTACTATTGAGTAATTGAAAATTGTCTAGATTATCCAATTAACTACAAAATACATATAATACAAGTTGGTTATAATAAAAAGCATTGCAGTCTGGCAAGTTTTTGGTTCTAATACAAGTGCATTTACTTGTATTTATTTATTTATTTACTTGTATTTATTATTTATTAAACATATTACTATTACTCTAAAATAACTTACCATTATTCATTTCATGTAAATGGAATAAGCCTAAATAACTTTTTCATTTTTATTAGCATTAACTTTGGGGTAGTGAATCAATGACTGTTATCTTTTCAGGTTCCTGTGTTTTGATACATGGTCAAGTTGTCCATAAAAGTGAGCATAATAAATCAAGTAAATCTAGGCATGCATACACATTTCATGTAATGGATGTTGCCTCAAAGTATTCGCCTGAAAATTGGCTACAGTCTTCGAAAGGATTTCCTCTGATATATGCCAGCTAATATTTGTAAATAAAAAATATTTTATAACCTTATTATATTATTGCCCTGTATTTTTCGCATTAATATTTTTTTCAGACAAACTACCCAAGGTTAGTCAAAAAGGTTTCTAATACGTCAGTTATATTGAATAGGCCAATTAAATTAATGAACGTTGTTAAAATATGATGTGATGAAATATTATATGATTATAAAATATATTATAATATTAATTAATATTATAATATTAATAATAATAATATTATAATATTAATAATAATAATATTATAATATTACTAGCAAACGTACCCGTCTTTGACGGAATCAAAAATTCTATTATACTTGGTATTCCAAAATATCAATTATAGTATATTACTAATACTATAATTAGAAGTTATAGAATAGTATAAAATACCATTATTAGTACAGTGTTAAATAAATGCCTCTGTATACACCACATTAGCTGTCTGTCCGTCAGGTTTACGGAAGAACAAACAGTTGGAACCTCTGACTCTTGAGCAAGTAAACTACAGTTGACCATGTGAGAAAAACTTGGTCTCGCTAACATGAATTCCTGCGTTAGATAAAGTCTCCCTTTGCGACTTAGTTAACGTCATTGCGAAATAGACTCTGACGGGACTTTGCAATCATTTGAACGGAAACAGACAGTGGCTCGGAATCAATGGTATGCGTGGTATACACACAGACTCCACAATACCACATCCAGTCATTATGTCCGCCTCTATGGCATATCTGTGTAGAACACGAACTCAGAGTCGTGTCCCGTTGCACAGTTTTTGGGGCACTCATGTTTCGTAACATGAAATTTGTTACTGCTATAAATTGCAGCATCATTGGTGCTCCTACTTTAAGTTTTTACTCATGAGCAGGCAGTCCAGGAGAAATAAATTCAGAGTCAAGAAATTCAATTAGATAATGAACTGCTTTTTCATCACTAATCCAATATCTTTACTGACTTGTTAGTTCTTTCCTCGGTATGATATAGCGTAAGGACTTGTTTGTTGATTTTTTCTCCGTGTTCATATTAAGAGTTGAGAATTGCTCGTTTACAAAACATTTATTCTTAATAGATAGTACATCCTCAAAGCTGTGAAACACCATTTCAATGATGTCAAATACGCAATATATTCATAAGCTCAATTGAAATTAAAATCAACTAACAATACCTACTTGTCACACCTGTGTATTTTCAAAACAAACTTGTCTGTGAAGTTAGGAAAATACAGCTAAAAGCCCCATAACTTCGCTTCTGTACTGAATTATCAATCTATTTAGAGCCCATATTTTAAGTTAGGCATACACAAATCCAGTGTCAATGTTTCAGCTCGCTATGTCTTATGGTGGCTGAGTTTACTTGTGACAATATTTTTGCGTTAAACGTCCATAACTTCACTTCTACGTTGAATTTCCAATCCATTCAGAGCCTATATTTTAAGTTAGACCTACACAAATCTACTGTAAAAGTTTCAGCTTTATATGTCTTATGGTAGCTGAGTTTACTTGTGACAAAGTTTTGCGGACAAACAGACAAACCGACAGAAATTTTGCTAAGGGTGGATTCGGTTTCTCCAATGTATGAAACGTAAAGAAAACTTGAAATGAGTCAGTTCTAAGCAATGTACAGACAAAATCATTATTATATTTATATAGATAATAATTATAATATTAATTAATAGAAAAGACCAAAAAAAAATTTTAAATTTTCAAAGATAATAAATCTATTATTTCATGAATAACTGAAATAAAAATCTATGCGTAAACCACTGTAATAAACTTAGAAATGGGGCTAACATCTTTCGACCAAAATAACTGGTCTTTGTCAGTCTCACTTGACTGACTGGCAAGAGTGGTCATGACGTGTAGTATTCACGGGAGAGGGAGGTAATAAATAATTAAAAGGTGTAAGTGACGTGAAAAAAGGACAAAAACATGTTTAAGTCAGAGTAAACGAGTAGTTCAGAACGGAATAAGTAAAACATTATCTGGTAGTTGCTGCTAACCCTATTAGACAAGTCTATTGCTCTCGTTAATAATGAGTTTAGTTTGAACAAACGACTGTTTATAGTATTTGATCTGTTAAATTTTATTAAAGAAAAATCCATAATATTTCTTAAACAATATCGATCTTTCAGAATTGGTTATTTAGCTTCTGTCCAATTTAAATCATGTTTCTTATTATTTATATGCCAATTAAGCACTACTTTGTTCAGTTCTAATTACTGAGTGCTGATGTTGTCTGATACACAATTTTAATTTGGCAGTCTAATCAGTGTGTATTTTATAAGAACATTTATATAGAATTTTAATACCATTATACTCCAGTTCTCTGGGAGAGTTTTTGATCAACAAACTGCCTAGGTTTCTCTCATTAGGATGATATATACCTCAACTCATGATCTGGTAATATTGTAACATTTGATATTAAAGTATTTTCGTTGTTACATTGGTTTTCACAGTCTTTAAAGATTTGTCTGTATAAACACTATATATATATATATATATATACAAAAATAAAGTTTATCGGGACTCGGTCAGTTCTTCAGGTTCAAATTAAACTCTCATTGCCAACGTTTCGGTCTTTATTTAAAACCTTTTTCATAGGCAGAAGAACTGACCGAGTCCCGATAAACTTTAGTTTTGTTTCTATTCCACGGTCGATACTTTATCAATATTTATATATATATATATATATATATATATATATATATATTATTGAATTTGATGGCAGATTCTGCATTCACGACTTTCTTACTTATAGCTTCTATTTTCCTTACAATTTTCTTTTGAGAAGGTGATAATTGGCAAAGCAAACTAGCATACGACATTCAGAAGGCTGGAAATAACCACATCACTGGGGATATATATATATATATATATATATATATATGCTTGTCATTTCTCTCTGTTTCTTTTTCTACAATGAACTATATTTGTCTGCTTCGTATTTCCAACGAAAAAGTATACATTGTATTTTAATAGGTGTACAATAGAAACAATCTGAGTTAATTGTATAAACTGATATTTTAACATTTCTAGGATGGGAGGAACAAAGGTAGACATATGAAAGTAAATTGGTGGGTTTCTTATATACACAAAAAAAAGACTTCTTGTGGAATATGTGGATAAGGTCACCTGAGCAAGGGAGTTTAGAATTTACTTCTTCTTTCATTGTAAATTAGATTGTTACAGTAATGAATATAATTGGTTAAAAAGTCACCTTTACTCATAAATTTCGGCCAGGTTGGCTCAGTGATTAACGTATTCGCCTCTGGTCCGGTAGTCTGGAGTTCGATCCCCACCTGGCTCTCGATTTATTCACGCGGGAGGTGAATAAATGTGAGTACGTCATACCTCGGAGAGGACGTCAAGCTCGCTCCCTAGCCTGTAAGATGTCAGGTACTCGTTAAAGATCCCTACTCGAAATGCACTTGAGTTAGGCAAAATTTAAGGGGACCAGGCTAGCTCAGTAGTTACGTGCTCGCCTCTGAACTGATATGACCGGAGTTCGACCCCGACACCTGGCCCTCGAATAATTAACGCGGGAGGTAAATAAATCTGAGCACGTCGTCCCTCGGAGGACGTTAAACCGTCGATCCCGAGCCTGTACGATGTCAGGTACTCGTTAAAGATCCCTACTCTAAATACACTTGAGTTAAGCGAAATTTCGGACTCTCACTGTAGAATCAATCTTCATTGTGTGGTATCTCACAAAGGGCCAATGCTCGGCCTACGTGTGTTCCCTTGTGGGACTGCTACTGCAACCTAACCTAGGCAAAAATTTAGAACTCCCAATATAGAATCACCGATCAAGTGAAAAGACGGTAAACGTCTGACGTTATCACCCGGTAACAACGTTTTATTGAGTCAAGAAAACTCTCATAGTGTATTTGAGTATAATGGTATTTAGAAAATTCTATGTAAATGATGCTATATAATGCACAATTTTAGGCTGGTTAGTCACTAAGATTGCATGTTAGACTATAGCAATATCCAGTGGTTAGAGGTGAACAAAGGAGTGCCTTACTTCTGGATATAAGTAAGGACAATCATGATGTAAATTACACAGAAGCTAAAATAACAAAGATCAATGTTGTTTAAGAAATATTATCGATTCTTCATTTAAATTTAATAGATCAAATACAAGAAACATTTATTTCTTGTACAAATTTGTACAAAATTTGTTTCTTGTACAAATACGAACCAACAAAAACTCTCTATTATATTTCGACTATGTCATCATCGGGAGTCGGTCGTCGCTTCTCTTCAGAACATAACGTCTACCAGATGACGAAAAGTCGAAACATAGCAATGAGTTTTTTTGATCTGTTACGTTTTCTTTCTGTGATATTATGTATACTGCATTTATACACATCTTTAATACAGCATGTATTTGTATTCGAGGGAGTTTTTCAATTTTTTTTTAAAAGAATTTCAATAAAAATATCAGATTCGGAAATCCCAATTGTCTAATTTTCTAGAATATTATATTAAGATTATACTTTAATGTTTCAATACTCTTATCAAAAATATGAATAATGTTCCTTTGAATAAACTACAAGTATACAAGAAGGTTCAATAAACTAGCCTATCTCAGTCTTTATCATCAATAATGTTCAGGTAAAAACAAACAGTTAAACTTCTAATATGTGCATTTTGAATTATGTATTATCTTCGGTATTACATTAACCGTAATACCGCAATTAAACTTCTTTTCTTTCTTTTCTTAAAAAAGAAGAAAGTTACAATTAATTTTTTTAATATATTTTGTGAACAAAGGATTATTCAACAATATCTCACTGAAAACATAAGAATTATACACTTTCTCTACTCCATTGGCATAATAATATTGGATTACAGTAAAAACACTTACTGAAACATTTAGAATTGTTTGTTTGATCCCAGCAACCTGTAATTATATTTATACATGATGTTAATTTTGTAATAATACTGTTTGTTATTTTAGTATATCACAAAGTCGAAATAGTACCCCCCAGTATAACTTATATTTATTTTCCCTAAATAACTGAATAATATTAATGCATCTCTTCATAGAGTTTTGCCTTCAACACTGCTTCGCGGGAGTTGATATTTTGGTTATAAGTAATGTTTACATAGGGATGAAGTTTATTAACTAAGTTTTTAAGACGTTGTGGTCGTAATAAGTCACAGTTTTTTCTGCCATGGATGTAACGAATGAAGATAGCGGGCTTGAAAAAAACTGTTACGTATGTGATGATACTACGCCTATTTCTAAAGGAAAATTCGTGGCATTTTGCTGTAATAATTCTAACATTCCTATAGTTGAAATTCTATGCACACTAATCAGTGATAATTTTTTGTTAGTTGTCGAGAAAGATGATATTATATGTTTTACGTGTATTAAGTTAATTAATAAGTTTTCATCTCTAAAAAAAGAAATAGGTTTGGTTCAGAAATTGTTGACTTCTCTGATGTCAAGGAAATATGGAATTGAATCAGCAGAGGTAATTATTTCAATTTATTTCCATTTTGGTTTATTATTGATTTATAATTATTTATTTATGTTGTTTTAGATAAGTAAAGGGATTGCAGACTACTCGGATACTTTCTTGAGTCAGGATGTGGCGGAAACAAGACCTGGGACCAAAGTTTTAAATTTAGCTAACATGAAAGATGGAACTAGGGATGCACAGAACTGTATTAAGACATCTGCCAATACAGTTCAGTTAGAAAAGAATTCCTCTAAATCGTCTACTGCTTTGAAATGTCATTTGTGTCACATGACCTTTGATGTCAAAGTGAAATTGTCAAGTCATTTAAAAGAACATTATGAGATCAACAGTGTTTACAAAGAAGAAAAGATCTTATTATGTCCTATATGTGGGATAAATTACACTTGTAGGACGGACTTTGTAAAACACTATGAAGAACACTTAAGATCTGACTACATAGATATATTCAATGATTCTAGCTATCAGTTCGGTCACTTTAAAAGGCCTGACTTTGTTTGTGACCTTTGTAGTAGAAAATTTCAGTCGAATGAAATTTTAAATGATCACCTTAATTCTCATAGTAAGGTGTGTAAAGAATGTCAAAGGGAATTTCCATCAGATTTAAAACTAAGGGAACATATGGTCATGCATAATGCTAAAATTGGTCATAATCAGTGTGATTTTTGTCTTGAAACTATTGGAGTTAACACCAATATTAAAGTTCATATTTCGAACTGTAATCAAAGAATAAAGGAAACAAAAAGTTGTATTTTGTGTAGCAAAGATTGTAAATCTACTTTTTTAGCAAAACGCCATGTTCTTCGTTACCACCTGATTCCAACATTGAAGCAGAAAATTAGGGACAGTTATTCTCTAGGTTCAGATTTAATGGACCAAGTAAAAACAGTGGGGCCATCTGAAAAATTTATCCGCACTGTTTCAAATCATTTAGGAAACAATAATATCAATAATTTGCAAATGGTACTGAATAAAAGTTCAAGGGATATTGGTAACATTAACTTATGCACTATTTGTGGATTTACATCTAGATGGAAGGATGAAATTAAAAATCATCATTCGATGCATTTTCTTGAAACAGTACCTTGTTCTTTGTGTGACTTACTTTTCAAAGGTGATGTTGATTTAAAAGAGCACTTAATTCAAATCCACGATATCAATTTGAGTCCACAAAGTTGTCCTAATTGTTTTGAACAAATTGCTAATGATCTGGAATCCCATATAAAAGATTGTCACTGCAGACTCTACATGAAACACAGGTGTTATGTTTGTGGTGAAGTTTGCTTGAACCCAGAGTCTCTTAAATGTCATGTAGGTATGACTCATATAATGCCATCTTCAATGATAAATGTAAATCAAGAGCAATCTTTGCCAACAATAAACAGTCCTGATATTTCTGAACAAATTCAACCGGAAAATCTAAATGATAAAAATGAGACTTCACTCTCTTCATTCGAAGCTGAATGTGCAAAAGAACCAGAATGCACTATGAAATACAAATGTGGTATATGTGACCTTATGGGTGAGAAAATAGTTATTGAAGAACATGTACGCACTCACGGTAACTTGTGCCATATTTGTAATAAATTATGTCGAACAAGATCCGAGTTACAGAAACATCTTAGCAAACATTCTGTGGAATCTCTGAGTATTATTTGTATTTTTTGTAATAAAGTTCTTCATGACAGTATACATTTAAGAAGTCATATGATTCGAGACCACCCTGGAAGAAATCAGCCTTTTTGTGAAGAATGCAAAAAGTATTTTGCCTCTAGGAGTTTGTATACAAAGCATATTCAATCTAAACATTCTATTGATGAAACATGTGAATTGTGTGGTGAACACTTTACAAATCCCCGGATGTTCAATTTTCATAAAGATTATCAGCATCGAACCAACAAGCAGTGTTTGTTTTGCAAAAAAGAATTTAGTGATTTGAAAAAACTAAATATTCATGAAAGATTACACGAAAGATATAAGGGAAAGTCATTTCCTTGTGACCAATGCTCCAAAGTGTTAACTTCACCCGGAGGGTTGAAAGCACACAAAATAATCCATTCTGGGAATTATCCATACGTATGTGAGTTTTGTGGTAGAGGATTTGTCTCTAAATATGGTTTAAATGAACACGCTGCAACCCATTCAGGAGATATAAGGTTTTGTTGTGAACTCTGTGGAAAAAGTTTTCGCTTAAGAGATACATATCAAAGGCATAGGTCAGTTGAATTTTTTTTTTATTATTTTATTGTTAATATTTTGCTAATATATATATATATTACTAGATACATTTCCTATATCCAATAGATACATTTTCACTGTTCCTATTGGAATTGAAAACCTTTAATGATTTCATTGTTAATTCGACTAAACCCAAATTAAGGAATAAAGATAAAATAAGACTTCATATCTTCAGGTACCCAATTTTTATTTGATCTCTATGTTCAAATATCTTCACTAAACAAATTTAAGTGGCAAACTACATAAGTTTAACGTTCTTTTAAATCAAATAGCAGTATATCTTTAGTATTGTTATTATTTATTAAATAGAAACATTTAAAAGTAAATAGAACTTCATGTAGTTTGTTTTTTAAATTTGTTGCCTGAAATATAGTGATCAAAATACAATCTTGGTCTCATACAATAAAGGTCTCATTTCCTTCCTAATTTATGATAAAGTTTTGGCGCAAAAAAGTCTTGAAAAATTTGTTCATATGTAATTTAAAAAGTATTAATGCATAACAATTCGCATTTTTGGGACTTTTTTTTTCTCCTTTTAACAGATCGTATTTACTGTCTCTACGCAACAAATGAATCAAATCGGTATCGTTTTGAAGTGGCCTGCCTATATGGATGGTTTTTTGGATTAAGTCCTCTAAATTTATAAAATGTATAATAAAAAAATCTGGAGTGGCCTACACTCAACTTTACTCCAAGTAACTTAATATCAAACTTCTTGAGTATATAATATACAACGTCTCATTTAAGCATAATGTAAACATCAAAATGGGATATGATTATTAGTCTTTAATTTCTGAGGTAGTACAGATAGTGATTGAAGGACATATCAATATATAAGCTTATTTTTGTACATCACACAGCTGATGCAAGTAATTTCATTAGTATAACTACAACAGTAATAACATTATTGAAAAACCAAAGCGAAAATTTTTTGATACGAAATATTCTCCTACAAGAGAACATGGCTTTTGTTCAAATAGCCAGTGGATTTCTCACATCGTTTACTTGACATCCTTCTACATTGAATATTAAAGTGAAATTTTCAAATTTAAAACAGGAAAACACCCTTATTTTCTCTGAAAAACATCATAAACATCGAAGAAAAAATGTTGTTTTAAAATGATTTATAATTAAACATGTACAATAATTGCATTTATTAATCTCCAAGCGAAAGATTTCAATTTTGAATTATCTTTTACATTTTTGGTCTTTTATAGAATTATTATACTGGGAATTTCATGGCTTCTTAGTATTTAATAAGATCATTTTCCTTCCCCTTTGTCAAATATCATATATATGAATTCTTTCTGAGTGAGTGTTATCCTTTTCCTGCCTCCTATACTCTGTTATAAGTTTGCTATGAATGTATATTAAGAAAAAATATATTAGTAATTAGGCAGTTTACATACTCAAATTGAAGTCAAAGCCAGCTATTCATTATAATTTAAATCTTTTATAGTTGGTAGCTTCTAATTTTTGAAAATAATAAATATGAAATATTAGACTAGAATTGTATAAAAAAACTGGATATTTCTCAACAAACATAAGTCCTCTTTCTTGAGGAAAGAATCCATTCGTCACATTTGAATATCATGGAAAGGTACTACAATTCACAATGATAATGTAATTGTAACTGATATTAAGTTTTGCTCAAGAGTGCAATATATAGATTTATTAAAGCATTTTATGAGACAAATCCATCATGCCATGGAAGACAAAGGTAATTTATTTATGTTTATTGGCGGTGATTTTTTTTCATGTAATAATATTATTCCTCTTGCATCTCGTATAAGTCAATAAACTATTTAAATTTTTCCTTTATGAATATCAATTTTATCTCAGTGGATTCGCTCAAAAAATTTCTAAGTCAATGTAAACATTGTAAAAAAATATCAAAAATTCGACAAGTATAGCAGGTGATCCCTTAGTCTAGGATAAACAAACAGTTTTTATAGCGTTATTGCTCTTTCCGTAATTGAAACTTCATGAACTTTTTTTATGAATACCTAATGTTTTGTTCCATTTTTGGTCAAATTTTCATGAGTTATTAATGAGCCGTTTAGCGTCAAAAAAACATTTTCTGAAAACAGAAATCGTACTTTAACACCCCTTTGGTGAATGTAATTTTGAAAAAAAATATCTCAAATCATTTTCCATATAATGTTCTATTTTTAAGCATAGTTATTTTGATCCGTCAAATGGTATGGCTTGTATTGCTCTCACAAGCTTTGAGATTGAATTATAAGTCAAAATTTTTACATTTTATTGAAAAAAAATATTTCCATATGTTTTAAAATTCTGAATATATTTTTCGTTTGTTCCATGTAACCTCAAAGATAATGCCAAAATTTCAAAACCAAAGGGTTATCAGTTTAGGAGAAAAAAATGTTTTTTAAAAAACGGTTTTTGGCAAAAAAAAGTGACTCCGATCATGCATAATTCTTCCCAAACAATAGGGATCTTCTACCCTATGAGGCCCATTTTTGTGTAAAATATCAAAGTGTGATCCATCAAAGATTCTGGACCGTAGCGTGGTAACAAGCAATGCTAACACACTCACCCACCCACCCACACAGACATCATCGAAAAAACCTCATAAAACGACTTCTGGGACCTCAAAACATGTAATTCCGTCAAAATCTCGAGATCGAATTTTTTCACGTTTACTATACTTTACTTATAGTAAAGTAAAAAACTTAAGAGGAAAATATTCAGATTAAAATATTTTAAAACAAGTTACTTACAAATTTTACTCTTCGCAACTTTTATTCCAAGCATTAGTCTGTGGCTTCATCTAAACACTCAAAAAATCTGTAGAACTTGCGTTTGCCATTTGTTCACATTTTTATATTTTCCACCGTCGCAGAGTTTTTAATTTAACTTTTACTTTAACAAATTCTGATTTAATTAAATTTAAAACAAATAATGTACAATACTGGAATGTAACATACTAAATTTATTATTATAATTTTTTGTTCATCGGTTCAAAGCCGGGTCGTTCCCTGGATGTTAGTTGAAATCTCTTTAAAAAAAGAGATTTATCAGGATTTTGATCAATTCCGTTAATATTTTACTAAAATGCCTGTTATGATAGTGCATAGTATTTGAACAAACATTCTGTAATATTGGAAACTACAGAACACGTTTCCACATGAAATTTGTTTTTAACAAAAGAGAAACCACGCGTTTCGAACACTTAGTGTTCTTCCTTTAGTCTGCCTGTTATAGTAGAAGATAGAAACAAGAATGAATTACTTTCCTACTAAAGGTGATGCATCTGAAGAAGACACTACGTGTTGGAAACTCACCGTTTTAGTTTATGTGGAGATGTTTTCCATTATTTTCAATAATATATAAATACTATATAGAGACTCTTTGGAGAACTAAAGAAAGATTTTATACTTCTGTTTCAAATTGAGTCTGGAAATGTTTAAAGGCCCATCTCTAAGTGATAAAGATATTATGAAATAATTCCTGAGTCAAGATTAACTCCTGAATTTAATGAATTGTTTGGGTGTCGATTTCTTAAATAGCTTTTTATCAATACTTAATTAGGTATAACTGTTTTAGTTATTTACAACAGTTATATCAACCAACGATGACAGAAAACTACTTTCTCGACCGACAAATTTCGGAAAAACTTAAATTTAAATCGTCTGTTTCGAGAATGGTCAAACTTTTTATACAGTTCTGTAATGTAATAGTAGTATATATTATGTAATGTTATACGGAAAATTTAAATAACGATCTCATATGATTCTTTAATTGAATTTTCAAATAGTACTACTTCTCCTTTTGACTTGTTTAAAGCCTAAAAATTATTCCACCACCGTTGAATTAATGAAAATATTAATTACAGGTTGCAACATTTTAACCCTCTACCAGCGAAATGTACAGATTGTGGTCGAAGCTTCAAAAATTGGTCCAGAGTAGCAGAACACAGAAGAAAAGTGCATACGGGAGAGAAACCCTACGCCTGTCCCCATTGCCCTATGAGGTTCAATGTCACTTCCTCCTTTAAAAGCCATCTTTGTAAACATACAGGAGTCTTTCCTCATAACTGTCAAATATGTTCTAAAGGATTTACGTCCAGGCTTAAATTGAATAAGCATTTAGCTACACATGACTCAGGTCCACAGGCCTTGAAAACAAATTCCTGTCTCGATTCATCTACCCACAAATCTAACTGTGAAATCACTAATTAATTTATAGTTTTTCTTATTAGGAGCTTATTTTTTTTTTAAATTCTAAAGCAAACAGTACACGAACTGGCCACGTTAAAATTTAGAGTCTTTATGCCATTAACAGTTTTATGTAAATAAATAGTAACAATTACTATGAAGTCTATATTACTTGAAAAAATCTTATACTGAGGATTAATGTCAATTGTGAAAAACGTTCTCAATGAAAATTGTACTCGTCGTATCCACGTAAAGAAAATTTTATTGTAAAACTTGTTATAATTAATTATAACAAAATTTTTAAGTATGAGTAAATGCCATGTAATATCTGACTGCCCAACTAACAACCAAGAAACATTCTGCTTGTTTTGCCAGTTGGGACACCAGTATTTCTTCATTAATTAAATCTCGAAAGTACTTCTGTAACTATGGTATTTTATCGTGTTGAATTGTTTCATTATTTCATTAATAGTCCTTATTATTGCAATTTTTTTCAATTGAGTGGTATATTTTTTTAATTTTTTGTAGAATATTGAATTTTGATCAATCACTCCATTTCATTCTTTTTAATTTAAATTCAATTACTGTAGATGTGTCTTTATATGTTCCCATCTTTTAGTGTTTTTCATTTCTATATGTCTAAGGCCATAATATAGTTTATTAAATTAAATTTTTCTTCATTTAGTACACATTAATAAATGTTCAATACTTTATGATAATTATCTATACTGCAGTATGAAGTATTGATATTAGTTGTAAAAGTTCAATAATAAAGGATTTGTTGTCTTTGAATGTGAACCCATCTCATCTTCGTTTCATTTCAGTTCATTTTCATGTTCAGTCTCTTGAAGTAGGAAAAAGGTATATTCCTGACTCTGTGGCACTAACAATATAATGATGCTATATAAAAAACTACATCACTGATACATTTATTTCAGCCCATAAACGAATATGTCCTTTTTCGACTTGAAACAAGGGGGGGGGGGGGGGGAGTTAGCAAATTAGTTTATTATGGTCATTAAATTGAAGTATAAATATTGTCTTAGGATTATGATTGTTGATATAATTTTGATAATGTTGCATTTAGTTTTATATATTCCAAAAAGAAAGTAATAGACTAATATTTTAATAAAAACAGGTTTACTTCCATAATATAAAAAACAATACAACTTACAAAAAATTGTTTCTCCTTACATAAAATTAAGAAAAATTTCGATCAAATGAAATATTACTTTCAAAAATTAAAAGTTAATTTAGGAACATTTAAATACTAACTTTTAATGATAAGAAGAACAGGATGAAAAAAATCATTCTTTTTGTTTATCTTAAATAAATAAAATTGTTAAATTTAACATAAATTAAATTGAAGTTTTGAGAAAATTGCGAAAGATTTATTTCACAAAATTTGAGACACTTGCACGCCTCGCTGTATACTTTAATTTCTTCTGTTTGGCATTATGTATAAATTGTACTTATAAAAATCAATTTTCTATTGAAAGGCCAGAATGACTTTTTGGCTAATTACTGATTTCAAAATAGGATCTTGGACATTACTTTTGATTAAATTCATAAGATCAGCTTGATTTTCATTCTTATTTGCTTTTAATATAATAGACTCGACTAATTCAAGGAAAAGTGGAGCTAAAGCTGCTATTCGAGTCTCTACCAATTCTTCAGGAAATTCTGTTGAAATGAAACACAACTTTTGAAATATAGTCATACATTCTTCTCTGTCCAGATATTTTAGTGCTCCCGCAGTCTTGAACTGTAAACATAACACAACATAACATATACACAACATTCTTCAGATTAAATTGTAAATTCAGAATACATATTTATAATTTAGGGAAAACATGTTAATAGTAAAATACGAACTGTGACTAGAAAAATAATGACAAAGCTGTTACTAATTTGAACTTTACATATTATCACCTTCAATCCCCCCTTCAAATATACCTATACCTTCCTAAGCACAATTTTGAAGTGATCTTTCTGTGTACTTTTTTGATGCCTACCAGTTTTTCTTTCACAGCTTCATCGGTCTGAAATGATGTTCGCCAACACAGATTTTATCTTGGGGAACATAAGCGTGGTACATAGTGACGGTTATGTTCCACTAGAAAAGTTTTGACAAGTAATGAAATGTACACCCAGTGTATTCATGAAATGCCCATTAATAACATAAGACTGTTTACCATCTTCATACGCTCTTCATCTGCAGTAGTATTAGCCTTGTTACAATCGAACAAAATAATTTACAACTGATATTAAGTTTTGTTTAAGAGTGCAATATATAGATTGATTAAACTATATTATAATATTAATATTATATTATATGATTAAATATATAAAGATTTCAGATTGAATTATAAGTCAAAATATTTACATTTTATTGAAAAAAAAAAAATATTTTCTATCACTTCAAAAATCTGAAGGTATTTTTTTTATTGATTCTGTAGCCCCAAGGATAATACCAAAATTGCAAGACTTTTGAATTAGTAGTTTAGGAGAAAAAAATGTAGTTTAAGTGACCTTCCCATCATACATAATTGCTCCCAAACAATAGAGTTCATCTACACTATGAGGCCCATTTTTGTGTAAAATATAAATTTGATCCACCAAAGATTCTGGACCGTAGTGTGGCTACAAACTTTGGATAAATACTCACCCACCTACAGACACGCAGACATCATCGAAAAAACTTCATAAAACGACTTCTGGGGCCCCAAAACATGTTATTCCGTCAAAATCTCGGAATCGCATTTTTTCACGATAACTACACTTTACTTATAGTAAAGTAATAAAACATGCTGCTAGTATAGCATCAAGGTAGCGGTATTTGTTTTCATTTTAAAATTTCTTTATATTCTATTTCAAAATTTCAAAACCTATTTCAAAAAAGAAAAAAAAAATGGAATCTCGACCCGAAAACAGTAAAAGTAATTGAAAGATCAAAACTTCAAATCCTTCATTTACCTTCATAAAAGTGATGAAATTAGAAAGCAGATAAGCAAGACAATCCTGGTTGTTTTGAATCACCGGCAACTGGACAAGAACCAACAGGCAATCAGCAATAACATGGTAAACTGCAGCAGCCGCCTTTGCCTTGGAACTTCCTTCTAGATTTAATCCTATCATCTTCCACTCCTCTCTCGTTAGTAGCGGCAAAATCTGCAAAATTAATGGTTAAATTTCTTCGCAAGATAAATGAACGATGTCAAAAGATGACAAAAGTAAATCGTCTTTATTAGAGAATAGTGTTCAGGTAAATTTCTATTATGGAAAACTGCTGCATATACATTAAAACTAATTTTCAAGGACGCATTAAACTAGAGATGATACGATATCAAAGTTTTTAACGATTCCGATACCTGCAATGAATTATGCTATTTTTAGACCATGGAGCAGGTTTAAAAAACAAATGGTTTAGAGACAAATACATTTATTAATCATCTATTGAGAATGAGCACAAATCATTTTATTATAAGGAAAAAATAATTATCTTGTGGAATGAAAAAAAAAATTGTTAATTGTAACTATATGTATAGGTGTGTTCTCTAATCGGGATTAGGTCAATTTTCTAGGATAAAAAAATCAAACTCTCGTTGCCAACGTTTCGGTTTTATTTACAACCTTTATCATAGGCAGAAGTAAGAATTTTCTTAGTTAAAAAATTCTTACTTCCACCTATCAAAAAGGTTTTAAATAAAACCGAAACGTCGGCAACAGAGAGTTTGATTTTTTATCCTAGAAAATTGACCGAATGCCGATTAGAGAACACACCTATTCTATCAAACGGTCGATATTTTATTGAATCTGGTATCATGGTATATATATACCATGATAGACGGAAACGGTCTCGCAGGACAGATTACACTCAAAATAAACTATATATAATTCTATCCTTTTTCAATCACAAAAAATAACAGCAAACAGCAGAGGTTATTGAGGGTTGGTCTACAACGACTATAAACTATATATATAGTTTATATATATATATAAACTGTATATATAACTGAACGTTAAAATTTCGAAGTTTACTAACTAAGAATTAACATAAAAAACAAAAATCCAGCTGGACAACAGCCACTCTATTTAAGAAGTTTTAAAGAAGTATCAATTACATCCTGTCTCATAATTTATTCTGTCACATAACCATTGCCAAGATCTATAGATCTTAATACCTGATATAGATATACCTTATATAAGATATAAGGTATATCTATATTGATACCTTAAATTATCAAACAAAATTTTAGCTTTTTATTAATACTTGGAGTAGAAAATAAAGTTTCAAACATTGGAATTCCAAACAATGTTTTTCAGAGATAGAGATTCGATCAAAACTCCCTGATTCCGATAACTGAAAAAGTTCCCATACACTAATTTAAACAAACTGAAACTAAATATTCGAGGTCAATATAAATTGAAATTACCCTAGACCGATTTTTTCCAGAGCAATAGTAGAGATCTTTACAAGTAAAATACTTCTCCAAGGGACAAGTTTTTCAAATTTTTTCACCGATTGAATAAATCGAGGCCCAGAGTGGGTATTTAATTCCAGATCTACCAATCCTGAGGCCCAAAACATTGCCACTGGACTACCCATGTCCCTTTCACTTTGTACCACTATTTGAACATCATCAAAAATCTAAAACAACAAACCTTGCATAATTTTGTAACGAATGAAGCTCGGTCATTAGGTGTCATTTGAGTAAGTTCTGATTTTCCAAGATCCTGAACTGACCAAACAAGAAGACCTTTTGGGTCATCTGGTTGTTCTTTCCATAATTTTCGAACATGAAACCAGGAAAGGGGATTAGACTTCAATCCTAACTGTCGTAACCATAAAACTTCTGTGTCTAAAAAAAAAAAATTGCAAATTAACTAATTTAATTAAGAAAAGAAAATATACGAACAACTTGTTAAGAAACAAGACTGGATCTACGACCACAATCAACAAAGTTGTATTAGGAATTATTCATGGCAAAGCATGAATTAAACACTTACAGAAATAACTTCTATAAAAAGGTAATTATAATTAACCTATCACATAAAAATATTATAATTCATATATTTAAGGGTAAAAAACTAATGAAATAGTCTCCACATATAAAAATGTTTTAAGGAAGATTAAACTTTTTTTTTTGAAATTATATATTAACTGATTTTCTCGTATTTTTTTTACATCAAACTTAATTGGAAAACGCTGCAACATTAAATTGTATGAGATTTGGGAATTTATATAGTACAAACAGACTTCCGCCTTATCATTTTTATATTTACAAAAGTTGCCGTATAAACTACAATTTAAAGCTCACTAATTTTATTTTTATAAAGTTATACGAAGAAGTAAAATAATGCCCATAATAAATATATCGTCTTTTCCCGAAAATAAGACACTGTCTTACTTTATTTTTTTATCAAAATAGTTGCTAGGGCTTATTCTCGGGGGAGGGCTTCAAGTACATTAAGTAGATTTCCATATTTTTGTCATGTCATCTTCTGGAACAACCTCATAAATTATTAAAGTTTTGTATTCCGTTCTGATTTTCCTCCAAATCTATTTCCTGTAGAATCATTGATCTGAATCTCTCATGTCTTGCAATATAGCTGTGGTTAAATTAATACTTATTGTCTAAGTAGCTACCTTCAAACGAAGTTTAGAGGTAAACAAGGAATTTCTTGGAATATTTTTTTCCAAAGAATTGTCTGAAATATTACGACAGCTAGAGTTACCTACTACATTCAACAGCAATTTTTTTAAAAAATTATATTTTTTACATTATCTTAACTAGGGCCTACTTTCAGGGGAGGGCTTATAGTCCAAAACGTCCCGAAAATCACGCTAGGTCTTATTTTCGGAAAAAGACGGTATAATACTTAAAACAAATATAAAATAATATATTTTTATTGTAAATGTTAAGTTTTGTGTAAGAAACACACTTGTCATTTCAAATGAAGTCTTTCAGGCAGTGATTTTTGCAACATAACCTGAAATGTTACTTTTTCTGATTAAAATATTAAGAGAAAGTAATATAGAAGTACGAAAGTGTGCATGCAACATATCGCGTACTATTCTAGTATAACCCATTTAAATGTAAACAACACTTATTCGATACAGTAGCAGACTATATAATTATTAGTACAGTCCATAACTGTCGTTAGATCTGGAATTTCTTTCATGTTTTGCAGTTTAGATACTGAGTTCAAATTTGATTTTATTCTAGTCATAATAATTATTTAGTACGCGTGTAGGCAGGACTGACTTTCTTAAAGTAAGCAGATTATGATAAACGCAAACGAAATTAAGATCATAACAATACCTGCTTAGTTATTTTTTAGGAACCTAAAATTACCTGTCTATCTATACAACAGGTTTTCTCTGTACATTGCTTAGAACTGACTCATTCCAAGTTACCTTTATTTTTATATATTAGAAAAACCCTTAGAAAAATTTCTGTTTGATATTTTTATTTTAAACATGTACAGGTAGTTTTAGGTGGCTGATACTGTAGCAAGTAGGTATTGTTATGTAGTTGACATACCTGTGCTAACCAAACACAGCTTAAAAGTTCATAAATTCGCTTCTATGTTTAATTTCCAATCCATTAAAATCTTAGCTTTTAAGTCAGGTATAAAAAAATCCACTGTCAAAGTTTCAGCTCGCTGACTTATGGTGGCTGAGGATGCCAGTGACAAAATTTTTGAATAAACAAACGGACAGAAATTTTTCTAAGGGTGGATTCAGTTGCTCTAATGTATAAAACGTAAAGATAACTTGAAATGAAATCAGGTCTAAGCAATGTACAACAAAAGCTTTCTTTTATTTATATAGATATCACTCTTTAGAGTACAATATAATCAATAGAAAGACATTGTGATTATTTATCCTACGTAACAAAACTTGAGATATATAAGAAAAGGAAAAAAAAATAATCAAACAAGAAAATCATAATAGAAATAAAGTGTTACATACCTGCCAATCCACCCTTTCTATTAAGAAATGCGTTAACTAAATTCGAAAGTATAGCACAGGTTTTTTCACAGACTATACCAGATTTAAGAGTAAAACAAGTAGGCTGTAGTCTGCACCTATCCAACAACTGAAGTAAGAAAGCGATCAATTCGGCCTGCTGGCTGACAATGTTTTTATCAATAAGTTCCTAAAAACCAAGAAAAAGGATACAAAATATAACGGTATATGTTTTCAAATACCATCACAATACACAATCACCATCATATTATCCCCAAATAAAACAAATTAAAATATCTCTTCTTAAACACTTTAATATAAAATTTAAAAATGTATTACTAAGATTTCATTCTTTATGTATATCATTGTTGATATTAAAAAATATATATACACTACACAACTAATGGTGCCAGACTCTTTGTGGGTTATCTAGTCAAAAATTCAACTGTCTTCCAACGTTACGAAAAAATCAAAGCTATAAAAAAGTACATAATCTATTATTAGTAAAGAAAAAAACATCAGACTTAAACATGGAAAAAATGATAGTAATTAATCATTAACCCTTGAAAATGAAAAGATAAATTTTCAAAACTTTGGAAGACAGAGTTGAGTTTTTGACTAGATAACTCAACTCTCAAAAAGTCCAGCAATATTAATTGTGTAGTATAGTAAACTTTTACTGGTCCATGATAGAAGATGAACGTATTAAATATATAAGCTAAGTTATTATATCTTGCTAAAAACAGTTGATTTAGTAATCGGACGTTCTTACCGGAAGTATATCAAGACAGCCATCCAATGAATCCCAATCCTTCGCACTCAGTTTACTTTGAATTGTAGGAATTAAATGTTTTAAAAAAAATAATTTACCATCTACTAGATTAATCGAAGAAAGTTTATGCATCTGTAAAAAAAATGAGATTCTATTAAATGGAATAACTAAATAATCTCTCATTTAAAAAAAAAAAAAAGATATCATTACCATATAAGCAAAATTTTTTCTTTTTTCCTCCGAAGAACCTAAACAATTTTCAAAAATCTTCACGGCATAAGAAAAAATGAGCGGACTGTCATCTTTTTCAGTTTTCTTTATTTTTGAAAGAAATTGCATATCAGCAAGTAAAGAGACAAACATATCACATCTGGCAGGAAGTAGGAGACACTCATCCAACACGCAAGGAATTACATCATTTGTTGACTCAATAAGCAGACAGACAAGTTTAGAAAAGTACTGAAAAATAATTATCCTTTAAAACATTTCATTTACTAAGCATTCTCTCAATTTACTTTGTATTATTTTAAAACTATATTTGTATCAATTTTATTAATCTTATATAGTCATGCATTCAGAGATAGTTCCCATATTATACTGTACTTATTTAGAAAATAAAGCCACAACAGGAATGCAATATCAAAAGAAATTTCTACATAGACGAAATTTAATGAAACTGACACATTTTGAATCCCTAGTTTTCTTCCTCAAGACAAATTTATTTGACAGAAAAAGAGGGAGAGAGAAAACCAACAGACTACACAACTAAAGAGTAAATAAATAAGGATAAATAAAAAAAAAATAATTTTCCAAATTAAAATCACATAAGATGGATAAACTAACATTGCATTTACCACTTTCAACATTTGAATAAATATTTATTTGGCTTAATTAGGAAATAAATTTTATTACATACCTCATCAGGGACTGGCTGGAGTGAAGTAATTTTATTAAATGTTACCACCAAAAATTTCTGAAAATTACTTCTTTTTAAAGTAGAAAGTCCTCCAGATAGCTCATAGAATGATTTTAATACTTGAATTTGTTCTAAATTTGACAGCTTCCGGAGAGAAGCAAAAATTAGAGAACGATAGTTGTCTATGGATTGACTATCTAGGTTTCCTGCATTTATGTTTCTCAGCACAACTTCAATTAAAATAATTGTTAAATTAACATCAAACAAATGGATAACATTTTCGAGTGTTTTGAAATGGTTTTCATTCAAACACAGTTTATCACTATGAAGAAAAGCTTCCAACCATTTAGTTTGAGTTTTTCCAGGATTTTGTATATTTTCAATCATGAGATCTACATTAGCACTAAAAATTTCATCATCTTCAGTTTGAGGTTTTAAAGCGAAATTGTTTAATGCACTAATCAATAAAGGTAGGTCGCAGATTTCTTCCTCCTTATCTGAAATCGATTCTAGAGCACTTCTGCATGTGTAGGCCGATTCTCTCACAACTTTCTGCAGGGTTACTTCAGGGTTATTATCAATCTCCTCTTCACACCAAGATAAATAGATATCTACACTCACCTCTCGCAGGACTTGCTTACATTTGTTAACCATCAGCTGAATACAATAAAGAGGCCAATTTTCTTCCTTAGTAAAACTTTTCCACGAGGAATAGTCATAGTTTAATTTTATCTTATAAATATCAGTAGACTGAGGATCTGCTTTATGTTTGAACTGTTTAATAGAATTTTCAACTAAATTGAGCAGTACTTTAACATAATGTCCAAAACAACAATGTTTTCTAACAGAAGACTGTGTTGAAGCATTTACTACGTCCAATATGGAGAAATCAAGTAAACTTTGCAATACTTTAACAAATTTCTGTTTGACACCTTCAAGTGCAAGTTCTTCCTGAAGTATTAACATTTTCTTGAACAAGGCATTAGTCATTACATCGAAGAAATCGTTCATCACAGTTAAATCAGTCTTTTTCATGTATGTCAGTATACACTTCATAACATCTACGGACAATACTTCAGGGCACCACAAAATAACTTCACCTATAACTTTATACAAATTTGTTGAGACTATCAATTCAAAGTACAGGTAAGTGCTCAGTTTTGGAAATATATTAATTAAATGGCTGTAATTAAGGTCACTACATACAGAATGACAACTAGGAAAATCAGTGTTAATAATTAATAACAAATTAATTTTACGAGCTGAATTTTTATCCTTGTCCAATCCCTTAATAGCAGAAGAAAATTGTTTCACCGCCAAAGATACTTCTTCCACATTATCTAAAATAAACATTCAAGATGAAAAATTCTGCACAAGGCTATTACAATGTTAGGAAAGAAAGATCAAGCTGAAAATTTACACAGCATAACAACACTATAACAAAAATTTGCTAAATGAATGCTGGAATTCGGTACACTGAACGAATTTGCTAAACGATAATAGCAACCGTTAGTTTAATCCATTTTTTTTTTAAATAATGTATAGCAGTCCACAACAAATGATCTAATTCAATATAGAAAGAATATTAGAATTAAAATTAATAGCGATAACCGATCATTTCAACATTTGAATGTTCGGTATTCTTATGAAAATCATACTAAAGTAAGTTGGGTGACCTGTTAGTGAATACAATTTAATACTATTATACCTACTCCAAATATAAGTCAACCAGTATTAAGATTGAACTAACCTGTATATAGATCACTTAATGCGGTCCCACAACATTTCTGTATGCTCATCATACAACCACGAACAATAGTCAAACTAGAATCAAAATCCATTTTTAGGAACAATACGCAATGTTCATCAAACCAGTTAAAACAAAATGTATTAACTCCACTCCCGCACTTTCAGCAGTGCTGTAAAAATAAATACACTAAAAAACTGCTGTACTGATGACAAAAACAAACCTGCATACCGGAATATATGAAATTTAATATGAATATGTGAACGTGTAATCTTTCTATTGTGATGGAGAAAGCCATTTAAATGGAAATGAGAGTTTATAAATAACTTAGTTGTTTGTTCTTTTTTTTATAATTCAATAAATTATGTAGGGAAATAGTCGTTTATTATACATTCAGTTCGTTTTTAACGTTTAAGGATGTCGATTGTTACTTGTGTTGCTCCAGTTAATATTGCGGTTATTAAATATTGTAGGTGACTATACTTTGATATCAGCATTGTTATTTTCGTTCGATATAGTCATAATGATTCTTCAAATTTTTAGGGGGGAAAAGGGATGAAGAATTAATACTTCCTCTAAATGATTCTGTGAGCATTACTTTAGGAACAAATGAGGTAATGTGTGATTTTTTCTATTGTTTCATACAGACAGTGGTGAGTCTTGCCATTGCCTAATTATCTGTTAAATATTCTTGAAATTCAAGTTTAAATTAAAATAGTTTTTTTTTTAAATGTAGACAATTTATTTCAAGTATTCTTATTTTATGATATGTCATCTAGATGCAGTCCAAAACAACCGTGATGATAAGTTCTTCCTTAACTGAGAACAAAATGTGGCTGAATGGAAAGTTAGTAAAGGACTGTTATTTCTCTTCACTATTATACTGATTGTTGCTAAATTATTTATTATTTCAGGGAAGTGAGCTTGAACAATCATAGGTTGAAAGCTTGTCTTGAAGAGGGTGAGCCTTTTAGTTTTTCTTATAAGAAATTGAGTTGATTTGAATTGTATTATGGTAATTTAGGTATTTATCAACTTTTGTTTTCCTGGTTCAGACATAGCACTCCTAAGGCTTTGTCCTTAAAGTCGAAGTATTTTCAAGTTCCTTTAGGGTAGATAGAACTTTATACGGTCTTAGGGATGATTGGAGAAGTCCACCTGGATTAGGTATCTGGGTAAGGAGATTTCAAATTATTCTAATAGTGATAAACTCTGACTTATTCAGTATGTTACAAAAGAAAATATTATTGATAACAGTTATTAGCTTAATTTGATTGGTTTAAAAAATGACGAGTAACGTCTTATAACACTTTTTAAGTTGCTTAAAAAGACTGTTACTTATTCCGAAACTGCTACTTATGGTCATCAAAAGTAATAGCATGTTTTCGAATTGTTTAAAGCAGTAGTTCCCAACCTTCTTTTACTTCTGCACCCCTAAAAAAAATGTTGCTCTGACCTACATTTTATACTTTCTTTAAGGATAAAAGATGTGAAATCATATTAAATTTTATCAAAAGAAGATATTTATTTCACATTTAATATATGTAAAAGAAACAAGCTTTTAGACAAAAAACAACGCATTGATAATTCAATAAATTTCATGAAAATAATAACTCTTCTTTGAAATATATGTCAAATAGTAAAATGAAAGGAATTTAATTTTTTAATGTGAAAAAATCAAACATATAGACTAAGAAGGATATCCCAGATTAAGATTCGAATATACCTGACAAAAAATAATTGTTTTCCTGAAATATGTACAAGATAACAAAATCCAAAGGCTGACTTCCAAAAAGTTTGTTAATAAATTCAGATCATTCATAGGAGTAAATATCACTCAAATTTGCTAAGCTTTGGAAATGTGTTTGCAGTTTCCTTCAAAAACATCATACCTTTAAAAGTGCTGAAATTTCATGAAACTAAGGAAATTTTTTAAAAGTAAAAGCACAGTGCCCTGGCAGCAGGTTATGTGGCAAGTTAAAGATGTTTTGTCCTCTACATTAACGGTGTTGGCATTCATTTATACATCTCTTGCATTATAATTAAAGAAAATATAAACATCTTGTCAGAAATTTGAAGATATTGTTCTTTTTTTTTCAATCATTCATAAAACTTTATAGTATAATATAATGTAAACATTTAACATAAGTAACATAGATTGTTAATATTTTTCAGTGAAAAAGAGAAGCAGTTTAGATAAGAGTAAACTTGGTGAAGATAAGATCAATTGCAAAATTCATATTTGCTCTGAAAACAATTTCCCTACGGCTGCAGGTCTAGCCTCGTCTGCTGCCGGATATGCGTGCCTTGGTAAAAAAATAAGTTTTTGTTTGTATGATTGCAATAATAAATGATCAAACCACAATAAGAAATGGGAAAACAAGACTAAGATCTTTCAACCATAACAAGCGGTCTTCGTCAGAGTCAAAAACCCAACTGGGTTGAAAGATCTTAGTCTTGTTTTCCCATTTCTTATTGTGGTTTGATCATTGATTGTTACTTTACGTGTTTATGTGAAATATTTTTAGCAATAATAAATAGTCATTTAAAATTCCTTGCAATTTTTCTATCTATTAAATATATATACTTGTTTTTACTCTTTATTAGTATTTATTGTTATCTTTCTATTCTTTTTTTAAAATGAGGTCACAAACATTGAAATTCAAGAAATTTCAATGTTGAAAGATTCAACATTCAAACAACAATTATCTTTATTTAAATAATTTTATCTGCTAGTAAATATAACTTCTAATTAATGGTATAACAATAATGAGTTTTAAAGTACTAGAATATTTTGTTTAAAACATTTGAGTTTTTTTTACGTTCCTGAAAATACCTTATGTAATTTATCTTCCTTAAATAGCTGTTATTTTAAATAATTATGGAGGTCGTAGTATTCATTATAGATAGCAATGCAAAATAGTTTGTCTATTTCAGACATCATAGTTATTCATTTTCATACATATTAGTGATAGTATGTTCTATTCAGTTTAAAAAATGTTTATATTTAATGTAAATTATTTTAATAAAGTTAACTATAAACTTTAATGGTGTTTAGAAAACAGATATGAACTTGTAAATAAATAAAATTTATATCTGTAAAAAAATGTTATTACTCTTAGCCAAGTTTCGAACAATTAAGAAAAGAGTATGTACCAGATACATGTCCCATGTCATTGTTCTATTAATTATACCTCCGTATATGGTATTGCTTCTATGAAATCATAAAATATACCATAACGGTCCTTTCCGTCCATGGTATTTCAATGAAAAAGTATTCAAATCATCCTCTTTTGGGATGCTGTCTTTGAGTGTAATTTCATTACGGTCAACGTTGTAAACTGTATCCTGTCCAAAAGCTTTCAGAATTAATCATAAGTCACCATTTTTACAGTCTATTGATTGTAAAAAATACAATTCCGGTTGTTTTAAAAACCTTAAGATTTTTTTCTGTTACTACTTCTATTAGTTCTTTTAAATTTTCAAAATTTCGACAAGTGACTTTTCCCGGCATGCAATATTTCCCAAAAATAATAAGACACATCCTGTACTGTAGAGCCTATTTTTGTGTGAAATATAAATTTGATCCAAACAAACGATGTGGCATGTAGTGTGTCCACGAACGTCTGGATTCATAACCACCCACTCATCGAAAAAATGTTAGAAAAATGCTTTGTGGACCACAAAACATGCAAATCTATCAAAATCTCAAGATCAAATTTTTATTTTTGATATTTCATTTATTGTAAAGTAATAAATATTAATTATTTACTATCGGGTTGTTTTTTTTAACATTGACTTAGAAATGATCAATAAACATTTCTAGCCATATACACACAGCGGGAATTTATAAAACTTACTTGTCCGATCACAAACCAATATATGTGACCGATTAGAATAGGAAGTTCATTTTTCAACTATTTCCACAGAAATGGTTGGAGTTAATGAATATATCTAATTCATAATGATACCTAAATAAAAATGAAATTAAAAATCAATTTGTTGTCAAGAAGTTTGATGTGATGTTTAGTTATAGTATAGTTGAGTGTAATCCACTCCAGATTTTTTAATAATGTTCCATTCCCTGCTGACGGTTTTTCTTCCCAAAGTTTTAGAAGTGTTGCAAATTGAACTTTTAATAACCTATGCAGTTTCGTTAATGTTTCACCTGTCACTATACAAGTAAAATTGTCTTTCTCGAAAACAAGACATTTCCGATCAGGCAATTTTTTATAATCACTTTGAAGGATCTTGTAAAATTTACTATTAAGACTATTTAATCTGGTCACATATAGATCAATATAACAAGATTTCACAATAAGGACTTGAAATGAAAATCAACATCCAAACCAAGATAAGAAATGAGAAAAAAGACTTCAGATCTTTTTTAGTCACGACCGCTTGTTACAGTTGAAGATCTTAGTCTTTTTTTTTCCTGATTTCTTACTCTGGCTTAAACGTCAATATCTAAGGATTTTTCATGACGACAGAACCGATAATATTAATTATTGCAAGTTCTTTTACAGTGTATGCATTGGCCCACCTCTATGAAGTCAAAGGTGATATAACAAGTATTGCACGGTTAGGTTCTGGCAGCGCTTGCAGAAGTCTCATGGGCGGATTCGTTAGGTACAAATATATATTTTTGTTAAAAAGACAAAAAATCACTTTCCCTAAATTTACTATTATATCTGATTAACGTTTGAAATTAGATGGAAAAAGGGTGAAGAAGAAAATGGCAATGACTCAGTGGCTGAGCAGGTCGTCACTGCTACGCACTGGCCCACCATGAGAGTCCTTATTCTTGTCGTCAGTATTTTTCATTTTTTAGTAATCATTTCTTAAAAAGCTTTAATACATTATTTCATATTATATTATAAAAATATATATTATATTATCATGAAGATTTTACAGTAATTGAGTTGAGGTTTGACTCTGAAGAAGACCGCTTGTTACGGTTATAAAGGTATATATGTTACGATTATATAAAGATATAATCTTTTTTCTGATTTCTTAATATGATTTGGACGTTTATTATATTATACATTATATATATATATATATATATATATATAACAATTAGAGAAACGATTCTTCGAACTGAATAAACTAGAATTTAAAAAAGAACACATAGAAAGGAAACCACTGGTTTCCTTTCTATGTGTTCTTTTTTAAATTCTAGTTTATATATATATATATATATATACAATTAAAAGAAACGGTCCAGCGGACTTTTTTAAAATAAAATAAATTCAAAACGAAGCAAACACACAGAAAGACACAGACATAACTCACATCGATATTTCGACCATCGTCGTCATCAGGAGGTGCGAAGAGCGAAGAGTCCCGCAGGAAGACAGGGCGGTATATATATATATATATATATATATAGTTCAATATAGACAAAGAAACATAGAGAAATCAAAAGAACACACTTACAGTCTCTAATTTTCGGTTTGAACCGTCTTTAGGAGAGATAAGAGAGGGAAACCAAGCGCACTGGTACAGAGACGGTTGTCCCCAACCGTCTCTGAACCAGTGCGCTTGGTTTCCCTCTCTTATCTCTCCTGAAGACGGTTCAAACCGAAAATTAGAGACTGTAAGTGTGTTCTTTTGATTTCTCTATGTTTCTTTGTCTATATTGAACTATATTTGTCCTTTTTGGATCGTATTTCCAACGAAAAAGTGTTGATATATTTCACTCAAAGATCGAAAAAAACGATCCAAACTGGACAAAAATCAGCTCAAAAAACACAGAGAAAGAGACGTACTTACAAACTCAAATTTTCTCCTGAAGACGTATATATATATATAGCCGCAGCTGCTCGCAGGAGTACCTCTACCTTACCATATGACGACACTAGTCGAAATATAGTAGTGAGTGTTGTATGCCTATATCTATGTCATTAGCTTTTTGTATTGAGTTATATATATAACAATATTTCACAATAAACACGTAAAATAATAATCAATGTTCAAACCACAATAAGAAATGGGATAAAAGACTAAGATTTTTCAACTGTAACAAGCAGTCTTCGTCAGTTGGGTTTTGACTCTGATGAAGATTGCTTGTTACGGTTGAAAGATCTTAGTCTTTTTCCCTTTTCATATTGTGGTTTGATCATTGATTGTTATCAATCAGGACAAATGTTCGGAGAAGGATGTTTGGGGGAAACTAAGGAGTACAGTAAGAAAGAGTAAAAAAACTATCCGCTAGTTGTCAACCCTATTAGAAGAGGCTATTGCCCCCGTCACGAAAGTATCAAGCTTGAAGAGCCCGTTACTAATGTGTATAATATTTGATCTATTAAATTTTATTAAAGAGGATTCGATGGAGAAGAGAAAGCTTCTTCTAAGAGGGTTGACAGCTGAGCGGATAGTTTTTTTTACTCTTAATTACTGTATTCTTTTGTTTCACCAAACATCCCTCTTGTTACGGTTGAAAGATCTTTGTCTTTTTTCTATTTTCATATTGTGTTTTGATCATTGATTATTATTTCAAGAGTTTATGTAAAATAACAATCAATGATCAAACCACAATATGAAACGGAAAAAAAATACTAAGATCTTACAACCGTAACAAGAGGTCTTCATCAGAGTGAAAAATATATATACATATTTTGATAGAAGTATTGATCGTCAAGTAGAAACAAAACAAAAGATTATGAGGACTCGGTCAGTTCTCTCATTAGGTTTAAAAAAAAATGAAACGTTGGTAATGAGAGTTTAATTTGAACCTGAAGAACTGTCCGAGTTCTGGTAAACTTTTATTTTGCACATATATATAATTATATTATATTACATTAATATAAATTATATTATCATAATTCTGAAATGTAAGTGCGACTTAGAGCTTTCACACAATATAACACAAGCCCTCACAGGCCATGGTGGGACTAAATCTTACCTCACTAGGTTCCAAATTATTGACAGTGACAGGTGTTCTTGTGATAGTGTATCACCTCAGACTTGGGACCATATACTCTTCAGCTGCCTAATTTTTGACCAAGAGCGACAACTATTTATGACATTTACAATAACAACTGGATGTGGTTGGCCTCCAGCAAAGAGTATAATAGTGCAAAACAGTGATCTATTTCGAAATTTTAAACAATTCATAGACCTTATAGACTTTCTAAAAATTTTATAGTGTGTATCCTAAATGTTTAATTTAATGTAATGAAAGGCTTAATGTAATCTTACTGTAATGTATTTTAATGTTAAAACTAAGATTCGATAGCATGTAATATTATATATGGTGCATGCAAAATAAATGGATTAAAAAAAAAATAATTCTGAAATGTATTTCATACAAAGAAATTTTAGGTGAATAGTGGAAGAAAAAAAGTGAGTAGTACGAGTGGAATGCAACAGTCTGTTTTAACGAGCGAGCTGCTGAAGCACCGCGTGTCCCATATCGTGCCTCGTCGGACCAAGGATATTATCAAGGTTTAATTAAATGAATCATACTTTTAGACTTAATTACTTCTATATGCCTGCTAATCAAAATCAAACTGGATACATCAGTATTTGAACTGTTGACCAGTAAAGGGATCGATAATCTTTCCTAATTTACATTACAGAATTCTATTTTCGCCTGTATTATTTTAATTGCATGTCATTACATTATAATTAGTTACAAACCACTTTTTAAACATGTAGATATTAAAATAGTTACGGAAATTATACTTTAAAACTGTATATAATTAAATTAACCTATTATGCTCCACTGTCCTCATGTGAGGACAGTCTATAAAAGCATAAATACTTTTTAAATCCCTGTATTTTGGATAGTTTAACAGATCTGCATGATTTACTGACATTCAAGTTTCAAAATTGATGCTAGTTACATGCTAACATACAGCCTTCAAGTGGTATGTTATTTTAGTTATAAAAATGCGTAAAATGAACAAGAATAATCAGCATTTTATTTTCACCTCTAGTTTACTGCATATTGAATTGCAGAACTTAAGTCTGAAATACAGTAATCTTGCTAACGTAAAAAAGAATGTGAGATCATTTTTACATTAAAATATTAAAAAACGGTTACTTTGTAAACGTTTTTTCAATCTTCAGGAATACATATGGCCTAAAATAATGATGTTCTCAAACGAGGACAGTGAGGTGATAATGGTAGCCATTCTACCACCAGCAATGTGTTCAGACGTGCACTTACGCACAGCTATCAAACATTCCAAGCTCTGATAGTGTAGCAGTTGGGGTTATTCATTTGCAGAGTGAAGTTATCGAAAAGCAAAGCTCATAAAATAAAAATAAATAAAATACTCATAAAGTCATAAACTTTACATATATATATATATATATAATATATATATATATATATATATATATATATACATCAAAAAATAAATATAAACGTTAAAATGCAACTTCAAAATATTTGGTATTCTTATTTAAACAATCTGTGAAAACATTTCCATGAAATTTGCAAAATCAAAAACTGGGATAAAATGAGTTAATATGGTTGCTTCCTTCCTGAAAGAGCTTAAGACCCGGAGTAATTCTATATAGGTTGTTCTAAATTTTGCTGTACTGAAATTTGTTTAAAGTAGGGTTCTTTAATTAATGACATCATTTAGGCCGATGAAAATTGTTTCGTCTGCCTGAAAAGAGCGAATAGTGACCTCAGGGTTTCGGCACTAACTGCTAAACCAACATATCTCTCTAAAATTACAAAGAAATTTTAATGTATGTAGAGACAAATGTAATTTCCTACTTGCTTTGTTACAGTAATCCCTGAAATTTTATGCCATTTTTAGTCGTACAACAGTTAAACTATTTGTTTAAAAATCATTGTTCAGCTAAGTTAAGGCATATTTAATTTTTTTTTAAAGTCAGTTTTACAAACTCAAATAGTAGAATTCATATTGAAAACAAATTTATCTTTAAAATGTTGGTATTTTTTTTTTTTAAAAAAAGGGTAGACACAATTCCTTCATTTGTGTAGCAATACACCTGTGGTAACATAGTTTGCTGCCGATTACTTCAGCTGTTGTTTCTTATTCTAATTCTATATCAGTTTTGCATATGTGCTTTTGAGAAAATTTAACATTTGTCTCTTTATTGTTCTAATTTTTTCTTATGTACTAATTTTTAAAGTAATATTTCTATTTTTAGGCCATTAAGGACAAGGACTTCGAGACGTTTGCAGAAATAACTATGAGAGATAGTAATCAGTTCCATTCAGTCTGCTTGGACACTTTTCCTCCCAATGTCTACATGAATGACACATCACATGCAATTGTCGACTTTGTTCACGCCTACAACAAGTCTAAAGGTTCCACTAGAGTAAGCATTAATCAGCATACCAACATTTATTATTAACGTCATCTCAAGAGGTCTGGACCACCAAAAAAAGAAAAAAAAATACCCTCGTTAGGCAATAGCCTCATGTAACAGGGTTGACGGCTAGCAGATAGTTTTTACTTTTTCTTATTGTACTCCTTCGCTTACCCAAACATCCCTCCAAGGACCATTACTCTTTCCTGCACTTTACCCCCTTTTAAAATACCTCTCTTTCCTCCCACTCCTCTCAACCCCGCACCATGGTGTTTCTGAATGGAAACACTGAGTGTTTTAGTTGGGTTTCTGACTCTGACGAAGACCACTTGTTACGGTTGAAAGATCTGTCTTTTTTTCCCATTTCATATTGTGGCTTGATCATTGATTGTTATTTCATGTGTTCATGTGAAATCTTCCATATAGCGAGTGGAAGGTGAATCATATATATATATATATATATATATATATATATATATATATATATATATATTTAGGAAGCAGTTCTTCATTTATACAGGTTTGATTAAATAATACGCCATATTTACGATTAACTAGTTTCCTCGTGTATTTTTCAAGGGACCGAAATAATCTTCTGGCGTCTTCATCCAAATTGTACCCAATGGAAATGTTCTGTACAATTTGGATGAAGACCAAAAAACAGGTCTTCATCGAAATATATTTTATATATATATAAGTTATTATATATATATATAAGTATAAAGATTTCACATAAACACGTGAAATAACAATCAATGATCAAACCACAATAAGAAAATGGGAAAACAACACTAAGATCTTTCAACCGTAACAAGCGGTCTTCGTCAGAGTCAAAAACCCAACTGACTCTGAGTTGGGTTTTTGACTCTGACGAAGACCGCTTGTTACGGTTGAAAGATCTTAGTGTTGTTTTCCCATTTTCTTATTGTGGTTTGATCATATAAATATATATATATATAGTTCATATAAAGAAAGAAACATAGAGAAATCAGAAGAACACACTTACAGTCTCTAATTTTCGGTTTGAACCGTCTTCAGGAGAGACGGTTCTCCTGAAGACGGTTCAAACCGAAAATTAGAGACTGTAAGTGTGTTCTTCTGATTTCTCTATGTTTCTTTGTTTATATTGAACTATATTTGTCCGTTTTGGATCGTATTTCCAACGAAAAAAAGTGTATATATATATATATATATATATATATAATATGAGACATTATAAGATAGTGCTATCAGTTATTATGTGGTATTTACTCATTGAAGAGTAAAAGTTTATGAAATAACTGTACTACTCCAGACATACAAGTTTAATGATCTAAACAACGCATTTTGAACACGTAATGTTCTTCTTCAGGCGTAAACTAAAAAATAGAATGACATCAGAGGGTTATCTGTATGTATATGAGGAAACTATTTCATTAAATTTTTACCTAATAATATTATATAATATATCATACCTAAAGAAAAAGTATTTTTAGTTGGCTTACACTTTTGACGCTGGACCCAACGCATGTTTGTTTCTTGAGGAGGCAGATGTTCATGAAGTACTGGCTCTCATCAAGGAGTTCTTTCCACCCTTAAACAACTGCCGTGAAAAGTTTATTCAGGGTCTTCCGTGCACAGTAGATATGGTTCATAAGGTAACTTTGTGTTTCATTTTTCATTCTGGTTCCTTGAAAATTAGTTAGAAACATTATTTAGTTGTCTGAATGAATGATTTTATTGTCTTTTATTCAATACTTAATTTCAGAACATCGACCACATACAAGTTTAAATATTCCTTAGATTTTTTTCATTTGCTATTAATAAATTTAATTATTGTTTTAGGAAACGAATTTATCTTTGTTGCCCAGACAGCCAGGTAGCATTAAATATATTATTCACACCAAAATTGGCAATGGACCTGAAATATTAACTGATGCCTCCCAAAATTTGCTCAACGAGGATGGTCTTCCAAAAAATCTCAATGAATAACTATTTATTTCTAAATTTTTAATGTTACTACAAATTATGGATATATCAATATATTTTTGTAATCATAATAATTGATATGTATATTTATTTTTTAAAAAAAATGGAAAATGGTGCTTTATAAACTTAGTATGATTATTAATGTATAATTAGATAACTTTTATTTATTACGGCTGTAACTTAAAGAAAACAGTGCTTCAATAATAAAAATTATATTTAGTGTTTGAATTAATTACAATTCCTACATTTTTTTTATCATCAATGCATCCATCTTTCAAGAGTAGGTTAATTTGCATTCATGAAATAGGAGATGATGCATTATATCTCCTACTAAGTTTACGTAAATTCGGTGCTAAACATATATCCATTTTTTAAACAGAAAAGATCGCTTTTAGTAGTGCTGCACTGGAGTCGGATCTTAAAAATTTTTGGAGCTGTATTTTTTTTGTCAGTGGCTCTTAAACCCTGATTATATTAAACTCTATTTAAGGGTAATAGGTTTCTAAATAATGGGTTCTGTTCGAATTCTTCAAGTAATGTTTAAACCATAGTTTTTCATTTACACTTTTTTTTTGTAGAAGCCAACAGTTTGCTATTTTAAAAAACGACAATTTATTGAATCAACTATTTCCTAAAACTGATTGTTTTGTTATTTTACTCCTGTTCTTGTGATGAATTCCACATAGTGTTTAGCAGTATCGTAGGAAATCGCGACTGGCCTCGCATTTATTTTTCCACTCTATTGATATCACGCTAACTTGCTCATAATATATTGTCACTGTTCATATTTTCTTGGAGGCTAAGGTAGGTGTCATAGATAAGCAAATCTATGTTTTGACGTAGTCTTAACTCATTAATCAGGTGCTGATATCAGAAACTGCTTAAAACCGAAAATGAATTAGATAGTTTATCTAAAAATTCTAGAAGTTCTGCATCAAAAAAGAGAAAATAAATGAGGAACTAGGTTAAGAACATCCACATTGCAACTAGCGTATTGCCTTCATAGTAATCTACTGTTTAAAATAGTTTTAAGCCTTTCCTCATCTTTTTTTAAAAAAAAAAAACCCCAGATAAAATAGATTCAAAAGTTCTTACTAACGTGATTAAAAATTAATAATTTGAAATGAACAAGACCAATAATGTTCACTTAAAAACTAAACTTAGGACACAAGTTTATGAGGTAACCAAATATTGATTGCAATATAATATAATAGTATTTCATTTAACATAAGGAAGAGACATGTTTACAATTTCTCTTTATAGATCTAGTCATTTCTTACTTTAATTGTATAAGCGTACAGAAGAATTATAATTAAATGAGTTTAACAACATATTATCATCAGAATCAGACATAATTAAAATTACAAATCAACAGTTAATAATGCAATCTTATTTAAATTTTCAATGTTTTTTTCATCGATGCTGGGTTGAGAATTTGTTGCACTGATCAGAATTATTTCTAAATCCACATTAAAATCTTGTTCAGTATAGGTTTATTAAATAAATATTTCTCTCGGAATAAGCTAAATTCATGAAAGAGCGGAGCAGATTCATAAGATAGAATGGGGGTAGAATTAAAGTTTATTGTAGTGAGTGCGGAGTTATTGATGATAGACATTTTTGTAAATTATTTTGGATTTGATATTTTGTTTTTGAATTATTTTAAAAATCGAAGTAAATAAAACAAAGTAAGAAACAAACCTTTTTTAAAAAATAAATTTGATTCCACGCCCATTGGGTCTTCGGGTGTTCGATCAATTCGAATATTTGGTGGAGAGAAACCATCCAAATGTGCTCAATGTTGAGATTTTTTTCGCGCGGGTTCTTACTCCAGTCAAATGACTTCCAAGAAATACCTCGTTTAAGTAGGTGAAAGGCAGACTGTTCCTTGCCCTCCTCTTTTATATCAAACAGAGTCACTTCTTTCTAAATATAATGAAACTATCTTTTTTTTTGTCATCCTTTCCACCACCAGGAAATTTTCAATTTTAAAATTTGATTAAAAAATATCTCACGTAACAACGGCGAGTCCCTTCAGAAGATCTTTGGTTAATTTAGTATTGTCAATAGGTATCTCTTCGAAGACCTGTAGTTTTAAGCATTTTAACAAATATCTTGACTGTTAGCATGGATAAAATCAGTTAGGCTATTGCGCTGTCCAAAGGTAGATCTATTCATTTTTCCAGATGCTGAGCTTCGTGCAGACAAGGCTAATATGACACTGCGCTAGCCATATTTCAAACTGTGAACTTTTAAGAATAGAGGAACTATTAGATGACAAGATAACAGACAACAGAAGTTCAAATATGAAGAAAAGTTACACACTGAATGCAGAAGTAACTCACTAAACTAATTTTCCGAAAATTAATGTTACACTATGTGTGTAAATTGTCTTCACATTTCAATATATATATATATATATATATCTATATATATAAGAATATATCGACCGTTCGATAGAATAGGTGTGATTAATAAATGCATAAAAAATAAATAAATTATACTAACATGATATATGGGAACATGGAGAAGTAAACCTATTAATTAACAAGAAATGTTTATTAAACAAAAATACAATGCTATGGAGTTTTTAAATCAAATTACACTGACAGTACTGCCTAGTAATGATCTGGCTGCCCAAAAGAAAAATGGTCTATTTACTTCCAACATCTTGCTCTGAAAAAAAAATAATAGGCTTGACAATCTCTGATTTTGATATGAAGGTAAATTAATAAAATACTATTTAATCTTTAATTATAGCAAATAATGTCATTATTTTAAAAATTCAAATGTTGCCCTAGATAAGGAAAAAATAATTTTACATTTTTATTTTCTTGTGACAAACAGTTTATAAAAACAATTTTAATTCTAATGAATAAAATAGATTTTCCAAAATCCTGAGTAAAAACACTGCATTCGAATTATCTAATCTTGACGACATTAAATTTGTATTTTTCTTGATAAAGTAAAATAGTGTAGAATTAATCGCCACGAATTCAATAGAAAACAGAAAAAGTTCTGTCTTCGAAGTTGTTCGTAGTCAAAAATTAAAAAAAAGTAGAATGCCTATTCTGAGAGAATAGGTTGCAGACTAAGATAAGGTTATTTTGTAAACTTTTGACGAATTAATGTTATTATGAAAGGGACTGCGAAAAAATATTACCATAAATATCAGTGAACTTTTCTGTATCAGATCTAGAGTTACAAGCATTTGGAGTTTTGTGTATATGTATGATTTCTTATATTATTCTTTTTTCTGGTCTTGTTTACATGTCTACGAGTATTATGTCGGAATTTTCAAAGTCGAACATGTAATTTATTACAGCTTTAACATATTTTGTAGCCCTGATGATTATGTATACATACATCGAAGCCTAGGAGTTCATTTCTAAAACCTAGCCTTCAAAAAAACTTATCAAATACTGTGTTGAATGAAGAGGTCGATAACAATGTGAGAATAAATATATATATATATATATATATTATATATATATATATATATAACAAGATTTCACAATCAACACGTGAAATAAAAATTAACGTGCAAAACCACAGAAAGAAATCAGAAAAAATACCAAGATTTTTCAACCGTAACAAACCATCTGCATCATGTTGAGATTTAACTCTGACAAAAACCGCTTGTTAGGGTTGAAATATCTTAGTCTTTTGTCTGATTTCTTACTGTGTTTTGAACGTTGATATATATATTCACTTTCTAATTAAAATTTTTTTTGTCAACCTCTTTTTTGATCCCCTATTTTTCTTTCTATCTTTATTTATTATTATTTCTTTCTCTCTTTCCTTCATTTTTTTATGACTCTTGTTTTATTTGTTTATTTTCAACAGTTTTATGTGAATTCAAACTATTTAACGTCTTCGCTTTTGTTTTCCTCTTTTTTTCCGAAGACAGTGTCAATCGAAATAGATCGAGAACCGGCAGGGCATGTTTTGATTTTTTGGCGTTTCTCAGTAATAAAATTAATTAAATATGTAATAAAATAATTCAAAAGCGAAAATTTTTTAAAATTAATATGAGTAAACAAAGAGTGGGACAAACCGGTTGCAATATATATTATCATATTGCAAATAAGAAAAAAAAAATTTATAATAAAAAAACTTTTTTAGATCAACGAGTTTCGAGTTCATTATTCTTCCAATTTTTTTAAAAAAGTTTACTTTCATAGGAATAAAATTGTTCTTGTATTGTATTCTGTTCCTTATAAAAAAAATATGAATGCATCAAAATGTATACTATTTTACCCATGGGCCACTTTGAATAATAAACATTATATCATCACTAAAATCAGTACTTTCGATTTTAATCGAGGTGACGATCTAAAACTGGACACAATACGAGTTTAAAATCGAGAAGAGTAACACATAGAGTAAAGAAACACACAAACTCATATTTTCGGGCAATCCGTCTTCAGGAGAAAAGAGAGACGGAGATCAAGGCAAGTTCTGTAGATGTAACGGCAAGTAACCGACCTCTCAAAAATTTGAGTTTATAGTAAGTGTGTTTCTTTATTACTCTGTGTGTTACTCTTTTTCGATTTTGAAGTCGCTTTCAAAAATTAATAAATACTAGCCTCTTCTAAAATATTAGACTCGATTATGATGGATAATCATAATATATTATTACATATTTAATATTAACAATTTATGAATGAAATAATTCATCTGGAAGTATTTTTCAACATATATATAAATTACAAACTTGGTAAATCATGGAGGTTAAACATTTCTGAATTACTGAAAATTAAGAAGGGAATGAAAAAGAAAAGGACAGGTTTGAAAGGCTTTTTGCAATGTTTATACAAAAAAATGGGAAGATGCATCAAGCAGTTTTGTATCATTTTTCTGAAGAAATGTAATACACTGGACCCTCGAATTTCCATACTAATGGAGACCTAAACAGGTCCGGAAATTGTTAACACTGGTAAGCGGTAGTCTAATAGTGGGTAGGGACATATAAAGTTTGTTTAGTTGCCCTCAACACAAAATTTTCAGGCATAATCCATTAATTTGGTCTTTGACTCGTGAATATCTAACACTGTTTGTTTTTTACTGTCATATCACTGCCACTGTCTTACCTTTTTCTAATTTTCTTATGAGTTCCAGCTTTTGTTGAACACTTAATGTTATTTGCGCAGGCTTTTGTATAACTTTCTTGCGTTTAGTTGAAATGGTGGAAGTTAGAGGAGAAACAAGTAATAAGCAGACCGACTGAATACTTTAATGGCAGATTTGAATAAAATTGGAGTAGCGTAGGCATATGAGAAGGGAGGATAGCTAGGCTATTCTCTTCTTCATCTTGCCTTAAATCACAATCATCAAATACAGGTGAATACAGTTAGTTTATGTTTATTATACATTAAAATACGTAATAATAATATTGTTTATGCAAAATAACGGTATAGTTTGCTTAAGATAACGAAATTTGGCTACTCGGTCTAACTCCGCGCACACTGTGAATTACCAATAAAGGTATAGTTTGCTTAAGTAACGAAATTGGAGTAGTCTAGGCAACTCCGTCTAACTCCGCCCACACTGTGAATTACCAATACCCGGGTAATAATTTATAAAAAAAGTAGGGAAACTTGAAAGAACAATTTCTTGGAGTACGGATACTCGAGGGTCGAGTATATGTATTTAGAAGAATATATATATATATATATCAACCAATGAGATGTTAATCAACATGGACACAAAAAAGAATTTTATATACTTTTCTTTAATTTCACAAAAATAAAAACTCAGAGCATTAGCACTTTGAATAGATTCAGTAAATAAACTAAAAAACTTTTTGTTGTTAATTTAACGGTTACAAATTGACTGTTTTACAATGTTAGAAACACATTCTTCTTTCACTCAACAGTTTTGTCACTGCTTTGTATCTAAGATCTAATAGGTTAGTTTCATTTAGTACACAAATACGTTCGAGTTAGTAGAGTTTTAAATAAAAAAAATAACACGAGAACAATCCAGTCAGAGAATATAGAGCGCTAAAGTTAAACAAGGACACTACGATAAGTTGACAAACATGTGCATTACATGAAAAGACTTACTCTTTTTTACTTAATCTTTTTCAGCTGAAAATCACATTTAATTATTAGAAAAATGAACAATTTGAAAAATATATTTTTATAAAATTGAAGAGAAGACAAAATATATTTCCAATAAAATAAAAATATGAAAAGCAGAAGAAAGAATCTAATCAATAATTGGTTCTCTTCGTTAGTCTTATCTGATATATGTTTTTATATACAATTTTTTTATGTTAATGTTCATAAATGAATTATTTTCATTTTCAAAAAGAACTTTACTAAAGCAGTTCTAAAGTTCAACTATTTTTTAAGCATGTTGAACCTAAACAAAGAGTGATATAAATAGTTTTTTGTTACACATAAACAAGCTCTACAATGAATTATAATCCTCGGATCACGTTTTTTGTTCCATTCCAAAGAAAGAAAAATGACAGATTTAAATCAATCAATATACTCTAGAATAACATGATTATAATTCTAAAAATATCTTAATTGTCGCATAACTGCAGAATAATATCCAGTAGTGAATGCTGACAGTTAAAACAAGTTGTAGCCTTATTGTAAAGCAAACATTAAAAGTATACACAACTAAAATCTCAAAATTAATACTTCCAATGATCACATAATAACCTAAAAATTGAAAGGAATAATATGAATAATAACCCTATAAAAACTAAATCAAATAGATCCAAATAAAAAAAATAATTAAACGAAGGAAACAAATTATTATAAAATTCAATTTAATATTAGCAATAAATATGTTAATCGAGACTAAATGAAAATATTCCATCTTGCCTTACATCTAAGCGGTACTTACATTGAAAACTATTTAATTTAACGAAACTTTTGACAACTACACAATAATATATTATTACTTAATTAAATCATACTTATTGGCTTTCCATCCTTCCAAGGTGTGAATCTTATCAGAGAGTCCTCTCTCTTTGCAGCTTCTGTCCGTAAGGCTGGCTTTAAAGATTGTCTAAGAACCTTGGCAGCAATATTGGAATATTGAATGTAACTGAAAATTAGAGATCATATAACTTTTCACAAGAAACCAATCTTACTTGTCAATATCAAATCTAATTGCAAGATAACTGGATAATTAAATTCCAAAGCACAAATTCTCGGCTTCATAAGAGCCATAGATTGTAATAGTTAAAATAACCGACAATTAAAACTGACAGCTACATTTATAAATGGATGCCTTTCAGTATGGATAAATATGCTATCTTCATTGTAAAGTCATACGCAATTTGACAAAATATTAATTTTTAAATAACAAAATATACATACTTAAGCCCAGCAGTTCTCCAGAAAGTCATTTTTATTTAATATATTAACTGCAGAGGTATGTTACACTAGGGCAGGTTAGGCAGTGAAAAATGTCATAGCCATCTTGATATTTGATAATACCTTCGTTCTATCAGCAGAAATTAACCCTTTATAAAAGAGGAATGAATTATTGCTGGTGCCTATGGTTTGGTCAAATTTAATTACGTCATTTATATCAAATATAATAAATTATTTAATAAAAATAAATCGTCTTCAAATTAGTATTTACGTCCCCGTAAAAGTAGCTGGTAAATGACAATATTTAATGCTTCTAAACAAAAAAAAAACTCTAAAAAAAGTGGTTAATTATTAAAATGGTTAATATGTTGATTCATCTGTTTGTTCTTCAAGACATAGTATTTCCCAGTTAAAGTTACAATACAATATAATAGGGCATCAAAATCATTCTGGTTTAAAGTGCTGATTAAACCAATCTAGGTGGACTAAAAAGTGAATAAATAAAAATAAGTTTAATAATTCTAACATTAATATCCCTTTTTTTAATAAAAAAAGATAAAAGAAACGTGAGTACAAGGTGATAAATTTATGCTTACAGAAATACCTTTACAAATACCATGAAATACTTTTACCAATTCCATAAAATATCTGATTTTCTAAGAAGGATTATTGTAACACCAGTTACATTTCAAATTCATTTCTCAACTGGAGTATCATTTGATACTGCCCACTTACTGGTCAAGTAGTCATCTTGACGTACAAGATCTGTAAGTGCATTTTATTATGTAACCACCTTAAAAACTATTTAAGATCAAAATGTTGACAAGGAAAACTACTTTGACTTTTGTCAAATGGACAACATCTATCTAACTAAATCCACTTTGAAATTATTGATGATTTCTCTTTAAAAAACTGAAGAAAAGTAATATTTTATCAATATAAGTTATAAAATATAACTAATATTTTATCAATATTTTTGAACAAGTATGAACAATTGCTTTGTTTTAGTAAAGTTTCCTTTTTGCTCCTACTATTATCTCGTGTAATATTTTTGATCTCTAGTAATTTCAAATTTTGAATGTTCAAATCACTTCTACTTTAGTAGAAATCATGTTTAAACTAATCTTTAATACAGAGTAAGCAGTTTCGAGAAAGTGTTCAGTAAAGCTAAACTTGAAATATTTAAAAATATTCTAAAACTTTATTTTCAAATAATACTTGTGGGCTTAACAAATCCACAATATCAATAAAACGTTTTCTAATATTTTTTCAGATGGCGATTTTTGGTATGTCTTGGCATACCAGACGAATGATAGCGCCATATTAAATAGGGAGTTCTAAAGTAGACATTGTTCAAGTTTATTAGACAAGGTTTCTTTAATGAGTGACTAAAATGATTGATGGCTCTGCATGAACCGGCGAGTGACTTTGTTGTTAAAGACTTGTTAATCACGCATATGAAAAAAATCTCAGGTCATTGCTAGAACTGAACGCAGGACCTCCAGTTCTAGCGTCGAGTACTCTATCCACTAGGACAGTGGTTCTTAACCTTATGAAAGTACTGAACCCCACCAATTTCATATGTACTTTACCGAACCCTTCTTTAGCGAAAAATATTTTTTGTTTTTTAATTCAAGTCAAATGCGTTTCTTTTTTTTTTTTACTGGTGCACAAAATGAGCCGTCCATGGATACCGTTTTGTTCAAAGAACAAAACCAACACAGTCCATGAACTCACAACAAATTACATACCTCCAAATCAGTATGACTTCTGCTGTTGACCTCCGCGGTGGAGGGCGAATCATTGAACTCCTAGAGTTCGATCAAGCCCAGGTTAAGAACTACTGCACTCGGCCTAGACTGCACCTGACACCTTAGCAAACAATCATAAAGAACATCCAACAGAAGTAAATTTAACAATGCAAGGAGAATTTCAAAAGTTACCTCAGGAAATGTGAATCCAGTCAACACAATCCAATGTGTGGATTGCAAAATTAATAAATACGAAATTAATTAAAATATTGTACATTATGGAAAGATAGAGTCTGAAAGAAATTGAAATAACTAACACCTCCCTTTGAATGAAAAATACAATTGATATTTAAAATGTAGAATAAACAATTTATTTAAGTGTTAAAATTCAGGTAATAGTTAATAATGAGGCCAATTTATGATTAATATGAGGATTTAAAGAAGTTATGTTGAAATAGTCTGACTAGTTGATAATGACTAGTTTAATCACCATGTGAAGCTGGGGTGAAATAGATGGTCAAATCTCCAGCTTAGGTCACTCCGTGATAGGATTATCTAAGGGCTCTTAAGACTTCTTCATCTCGAAAGGGATAAATCCCTTATTCCAGAATTCAAGAGCCGTCCAAGTATTCTGGTTCAGTTCCCACCAGAATTGATGAATAACTAGTGGTAGAGGCTGCACTCCCTTACTAAAACCTGTTGTTCTCCAAGAAATACGGAAGTAGGTAGTAATGCTTTTTACACAGAGGTAGGAGAAACCCGGCCACAAATCGGAAAGTACCCTAGAATATACCCAATAACCATGGTTAAAACAGACACTATTAGGCTAACATCACAAGTAGGGCTCAGGTAATGAAGTATCCCGTAGCTGTTACAGAGGTACCGATTGTTTTTAGTGTGAATTTGGGTGCACTCTTACCACTTGTAGAAGAGCTCTACAGATTTCTGCTTAGTAGACATTTACGGCTCACTCATCAGTATGGGGAATCAAAGACACTTTGGAATCAGGACGACTACTTGCTCCAGAGTCCCTAGCCTCCAAGTTGGTCAGGAATGTGTTCAGCCTATTAATATATGTTCTCGTAGTATTCAAATTCAACAGAGAAAAAGACAACCCTACTAGGTTGTTATTTGTTCATTGCTGAGCAATAGAGCTCAGTTGAGTGTAGATATTGTAACACTACGAATTTGTTTAAAAACAGTTCAGATAGTATCAGTTTCAGATGCATTTTATCAAAATGAACTAATTGGTTCATTAGCTATTATTTTGCATAAAACAGTATGTGTCAAAATAACTAACACTATATGTTTAAGATACCTTTAAATATCATAATGTAACACTTTAACGATGAAAAAACGATCCGAACTGATCGTTCAATATAGATAAAGAAACATAGATAAATTGAAAACACATACTTATAGTCGCTAATTTTCGGTTTGAACCGTCATCAGGAGAGATAAGAGAGGGAAATCAAGTGCACTGGTACAGAGACCAACTTAATAAATACAAGAAAAATCGAGGAAGTGATAAATAAAAAACCGAAAAAGGATATACATAAATAAAAGTAAAAATACGTATGCTTTAATACAAAATTAAAAAAAATAGCAAAATAAAACTTAAAATATATTAATAATATAAATAATAGTATTACATAATGGATAATTAGATAAAAAATGTGGAGTGGCCTACACTCAACTTTACTATAAGTAAACATAACATCATATTTCTTGAGTATGATAAAAGTAAGGTATAAAATAAAAATAAGGTAAATTAATGCAAAGAACTAATTAATTAAAGCATTCTCTCTTTAGATTAAGGCCAGGTGCCAAATATGGGATTCTTCGGCGGTTCGTGGAATAAGATCTCCTCTGACCGTAGAATCAGAGGAGATTTGTCACAGAATCTGCAACCTGTAGCACTAATTAAAGGGGAGACCGTGGCTATTGAAATGCATGGTGATGGGAAAAGATGGGAGTGGTTGTTAACTGAAGCTCTGTGACTGTTCACACGGAGACTAAGCTTGGTGGATGCTTGACGTACATAGAACAAATCACATTCCAGTTTTTGGAAGTACAAGAGGAATTATCTATCCTAATATAATAGTTTATTTAACAACTATTAGTGTAGTTGTAAAAAAAAAGCCTACAAGAATATATCATAAAGTGTTGAACGAACGAGTAAGTATCACTAATATAAAGTTGAAGTCAGAAATTTTTAGTGTTGATGAGTCACAGTCAAAATAAAACATTCGTGAATTGAAGAAGTTGTAGTGGTTAGGAATTCAGAACACTTCCATGTTCTTCTTTAGAAAATATTTTACATAATAAACAATAATTACAACAACAATAATAGAATGTTGATGAATGGGATCCATCAACAATCTGAAGAAGACAACATGCAAATTCTACTATTACCTGAAAGGCTGTTGAAGGGGTCTTCTTTATAAACTTATCGGGTCGATAAATGCAGTCAACTTTTAATTATGATTAAAAACAACTATGAATGGTGGAAAATAAGACAACCATTTTCCCCTCTCTGTCTTAATATTGACAATGAAATGTTCTCGATACTTTTGTTACGCTTCTTAACATTTTATGGCAAGGCCAAGATATAAAATGTATACATATACTTGCTTAGTTTTGTTGATTAAAGAAAACTTGATGGGGTTGTCAGTACATCTGGCATACGACAGAGGACGCTCGTGAGCTAATGGTTCCTATTCTACCTTACTCCTGTACAGGCACAGAATTACATCTTTAAATTTCATTATGGCTTTACATTTGCACTCTATGAACAATGAGGACAGTTTATTTTTCTCTTTTACCAAACACAACTTTAAAAATGAAAGATAATATCACAAAACCCAAAACTTCTCCCTGGTACATATATGAAACATAACCTGCTCACTGTGGTTAATAAAATAATACACCTTTTGGGTTCATTGATCAGTTTAATTGTAAAACTAATTCAAAGGTAGTGTTTTATAAGTTATTATTACACTAGAGTCTGGAATCTATAACAATAGAGTAAACATAAACTACTGACATCAAATGCAAGCATAATTTTCAATGCAGAAAATAATTCATAAGCTGTATAGACAAATAAAATTAATGTAATTAAAATTTATTTAAAAAAAGATCCCACTGATGAGCAGGACAAGCGCCCAAAATTCTTGAAGAATTTCGTTATTTTAAATAAATAAAACTGTAATCATCTAACAAGTAAACAGAAAAAAATTGTGTAGGATGCCACTATAAATAGAATTTATAATAGTTTTCAGATAACTACTGGTAGATAAATTGTGGTTGATTAAATTATTATAATCATAAATAATTGATAATTGTTCAATATATGCAGAGGTTTTCCTAACTTAATGTTGCTACGGATGATTGCAGAAGTAATAAACTTTCATTTATTAAAAGGTATACAACCAAAAATGTAAGCATGCATAAATATTTGATGGTATTTTTTATTCATTGTTAAATTTGAAACATTTTCTTCAAAATTTGGTCTATTCTGTAATTGAAATATAGATACATTTTACTTTCCAGCATAGTTTTATTTTTTACATTTATCAGAACCTTAGAAATGTATCTATCTGATGATTTTTTTCTGACTCCTGTACCTGTTTCATCTTTCAGGCTGTAATACTTAAAGATTTTGCACCCAAACCATCTTATTTTATTTATAAAGAGATTTAGGTGAATGCCTACCTTAAAATGTGGTTGGTATATATATATATGGTAATAATAATATATATATACATATACAAAACTAAAGTTTTTCGGGACTCGGTCAGTTCTTCAGGTTCAAATTAAACTCTCATTGCCAACGTTTCGGTCTTTATTTATTACCTTTTCATAGGCCTACAAAAACAGAGGAAATATAAGAAATAATACAATCATTTATATATACAATTATATATATATATATATATTGTTAAAAGTAGCAGCAGCTTCTACTCTCACGATTTTTGAGCTGGTGGCCTCGATCTTGAAGGCGATGTAGCTTGAGAGCAGAAGCTGCTGCTACTTTTAACAATATATATATATATATAAACTAGAATTTAAAAAAGAACACATAGAAAGGAAACCACTGAACTCACTACTATATTTCGATGTCCTCGTCTTCAGGAAAAGAAGTGAATCGCTCCAAATGCTGATAACGACTGACTTGGCGTTTGAACTGAAGCACTCAAACAGTGTAGCCAACTTTCGGAGGAAAGGTAGACAGGGAAGATAAAGAGATAAAAGCCAAATAAAAATTAAAAAAAGAAAATATTTAACTAAAATAAAATTAAAAGCTGATAACAACTTAAAAAAAAAAAAAAAAAAAAATTCAACGATTGAGGTAGCCAGTAGCCGATCTACCGCCCAGAAGACTAATAAGTGCTTCTTCTGAAGCTCTCAGAGTAACTTTCGAATTAGTCTGATCAATCTGCCTCAGGACCTGTACACGGAAACAGTCATTAAAACTGAGTCCGTGAGAACTGGCATGAGTAGCAACGGGAAGGTCACTGCGTTTGCCAACGGATGACCTGTGATTATATATATATATATATATATATATATATATTAATATATATAATATTTATATATATATGGTTAAATATATATCTTACAAAAGAAATGCAATCCACCAGGACAGATTACACTTAAAATAAACTGTGACACATAGAAAATGGGAATATATATGAAAATTGGAAAAAAAGAATAAGATCTTTCAACCGTAACAAGCGGTTTTCGTCATAGTCAAAAACCCCAGTTGGGCTTTTGACTTTGACAAAGACCGCTTTTTGTTCCATTTTCATATTGTGGTTTAATCATATATATATATAACAGCATTTCACAATAAGTGAAACAACAATCAATGTTCAAATCACAACAAAGAATGGAAAAAAAAGACTTAGATCTTTCAACCACAACAAACGGTCTTCGTTAGAGTCAAAAACCCAACTATCGGGTTTTATATATAGAGTCAGAGTCAGTTAGGTTTTTGACTGACGAAGTCCATTTGTTGCGGTTTAAAGATCTTAGTCTTTTCCCCCAATGCATGTATATATATTCCTATGCCACGTATAAAGGAAATTGAGGTTAATGTATACCTTAAAATGTGTGTTGCTATGTATATGTATCTATATATATCTTCTCATAGGGCGCCTAAAAGGGAATATAGGTGAATCTTTCACGATATTGGATAAGGAAGTGTTAGGATTGCTAACCAATAAATCAATTTATTTTTTATATAGCATTTCATATTATAAAATAGCAAATAAAATTCATGTAAACAGTTGTGAAATATAGAATATTTATTTGGATGCAAAAGGAATGGTAATTGACCAATGAATTAGTGAAACTGGTTTATGGAGTACTAAATGGACTTGAAAAGTAAATGTAGCTGCGATCTGAGGGAAGCGGGCAATCAAAAAGAAACCCTAGTTTTGAATGGACTATTGATCAGAGGCCTCATTACTAAGTAGCATCAGTTACGCAATGTGACCTCTCTTGAATGTCACTGTCAGATCCACCATTAGCGTCCTTCCTACACAGCCATAATAGTACTTTTAGTTGAATAGCTTCTCCATTAATTCTCTCATTTCTATGGAAATAAACCATTAGTTAATCATAACATCTTTTTTTTCCCCAACAGAATGGAATTAAATTTGAATAAGTGACCATTATTAAATTTTATCATTTTATTATTATTAAATTTCAATAAGTGACACAAAGATAGTAACTTTAAAAAAAATCGATTTTTTAATGAAAATATTACTTTGATATCAGATATATGCTAACTTCTGTTGTCTCTATGTTAGAAAAAAAAACATATTTTGTTGCCATATACAATATCTAAATACCAAATTTCGAAAATTTTGTTCGAATATAACGTGTAATTATAAAATAAAACTATACAGTGTTCTGCACTCAACTTTCTTATAAGTAATCCCATAATCAGAAATAATACAGAAATAGTTAAATTAATTGTCTTATTTCGTGCCAGAAAACCGACTGACACCTGATAAATATTTTTTTTTATTATATACGAGTATACTTGAAATACAGACATTTGAAATGGAGAAAACAAGGGTTATTACTTGTTACAGTTGAAAGATCTTAGTCTTTTTTCCCCATTTCATATTGTGGTTTGATGAAGATATATACGCATATATACTGGTAGACTTATACTGTTTGCATAGTCGTACGTACAAACAGACGAACATACAAAGAGAGAGATGGGGCCGCAAGATACCCCATACAAAACAATCCCCTTACATCTCATTAATTTAAATTATTATTAAATTTGCTATATAATAAATTAAAAAAAGTTAATTGTGAACTAATAATTTATTAAGACAAGTTATTTGATTCTTTAATAATATTTAATTTTTTTTTTTGGAATGTTGTATGAAAGTAACTACAGTAGTTTCTTTAATAATCTTTACAAGATATAACTTTAAAAAGTTGAAAATAATTCATTCGTTATGACCTATGTTTGAAATCAGAGCCATGAAACTGTACTAATTAATGTAGTAGACGATTGCTGAATCACGACTTGCAAGGGGCCTCGCCTTGACTTCACTAACCTTCCTGTTGTTGTCTGCTGAAAAGTATCACATCTCGACACAAGATTCCAATAATATGGCAATAAAAAACTGAGCCTATAATCAGGATAATTATCCATAAATCTTGTGGTAAATCGAAACTCTATGTTCATTTTAGTATTTAAAAAAAATCTTAAAATCATTCAGATGTTTAATATTTTTGTAGTACCGGATCTACACTAGTAAAAAAAAATGTTGACTCACGATAAACCACAGTATTAGATAATATAAAGGAGTACTATTTGTATTGTTGTTTTATATTAAATTTTATTAAATGTATAGTTTTCCAGCTGAAATCTTTAATAAGATCCTAACATTCGTTTCATTAGGAGCTTCTAAAGAAGTGCATATTTGCCTCCTGTTACCGGAACATAACGGATATAATGACAATAATTAATGCAAAAAAGTGATAGTGCTCACAAACGTAAGATAAATTGTTTAAATAAACAAATAAAAACTAAATTAATATGTACATAAACTTAGTAGGTATATATTATATTCATAACTAAGAAAGTATATATATATAAAGATTTCACATAAACACGTGAAATAATCAATGATCAAACCACAATATGATAGTCTTGTTTTTCCATTTCATATTGTGGTTTGATCATTGATATATATGTATATGTATATATATACATATACAAATATACAAAGTAACTTCCTCTTTTTTTGCTTCAAGTTGTAACAACTTGAAATATACAAATATATATATAATATATATATATATATATATATATATATATATATATATATATATACATACATGAAGTTTAAACCACAATGGAAAGAGGAAAACAATAGAAATAAATGATCTGAGGCCTTTCAATGTATGTCATCAGAGAGCAAAACATTGAAAGGTCTCAGAGCATTTATTTTTATTGTTTTCGTTTTTCCATTGTGGTTTAAACTTTATTGATTGCATCACTTGTTTATTTACTGTGATTTTTCGTAAATTTTATATATATATATATAAACATTTTACATAAACACGTGAAATAACAATCAATGATCAAACAACAATATGAAATGGGAAAAGAAGACTAAGATATTTCAACCGTAACAAGCGGTCTTCGTCAGTCGAAAACCCAACTGAGTTACTCAAATCAGTTCACAAACGAAGAAAAGCAACACACAGAGAAAGAGACATACTTATAAACTCAAATTTTCTGTTGATCCGTCTTCAGGAGAAAAGAGAGAATGGGCGACCAAGAACGCCGGAAACACAACGACAGGAAACCGTCCCGGCAACCGACGGTTGCGTGGCAGCACGGCATATATACATATATATATGAAGAGAGAGAGAGACCCAGCAAAAGTGCTGAGCTTTTTAGAGGCGCTGATGCTAACTAGGGTTGTGTGGTACAGAAGGGTGGAAGTACAATAGTTCTTAGGACGCAGTGCTATACTCACCCTCAATAAAAAAAAACAAAAAAAGTAGATACAATAGTAATGCTTTTTATATAATATACAATAAAGCATTTAATACAAGAAATTCATAGGTACATAAATATTAATAAAAAGAATTTAAACAAATAGGAAAAATATGGAAGAAAAAGTATAAAAGTGAATATAAATGGAGATAAATAAAGAAATAAAGAATTATAAATAAAATAAAATATATATATAAATAATAGAAAACTTAAAAAACCAATATATCTATATTTGCTTTCCTATCAAGAAGATATGCAAAACACTTATTAGTTTCTGCAATCATTGAAATTTAAATTCTAGGATATGTATCATTAGAAACTTATATAATTGGCAGCTGCATTGGGGAACAAATGTATCTAATTAAAAAAAGTGATAAAGCGTCAAATTCCCACTTGCCAAATACTCTATTATTGATGGCAGTCATAACACTTGCGCTATCTCAACTGACTGCTGAAAGATTCATCAAATTAAGATTATTTGGTATTGCAAAGTTTTAACTGACATAAAAACTTATTCAGCACAAACCCGACAAAAATACGTTTACTGATTCTATACTTTCCTAAAAGTAAAGCACATGACCATGAAACAAATAGGTTCTAACAATGTTGACGAATTTACACGTTTTAAGTTCTTCTGAATACATTTGTTATATATATTATTTATTTCTGGATGAGTGTGTGAGTATTTATCCAATATTTTGTTCTCCCTCTCCAAGTAGCACATTTGCCATGTCTTAATAACATTTGCCATATAAATATATATTTATCCTCCCTCCTCGCGTGGGGGGAATTTATTTAAATGCTATGAGTGAGTCCCCACAGAGGTACAAAGATGGAAACATCAAGGCCCTATTACATCGTGCCTAGAAGACCTCATCAAATTGGAATATCTTTGACCGAGGACCTCAAAGAATAAAAGTATCGACCATGGAATTGAAACAAAACTAAAGTTTATCGGGACTCGGTCGGCTCTTCAGGTTCAAATTAAACTCTCATTGCCAGCGTTTTGGTTTTAATTTAAAACCTTTTTTATAGGCAGAAGTATACAATAACACTAAAAAAGGGTCCATTAACATATATTTACTTGTCAAATTTGAATACATAAATTTTAATAATATATATTGAAGTTTAAAGAAGTATTTTAAGAATTTTTTAAAGATATTTGAATATAACATTAAGTAACCAAAAATTAATAACGATTTCAAAAAGTAATTATTTTTAATAATTAAAAACTTTTAATAATTTTTATTTTTAAAATAAAAATGAAATATTTATGTATTTATTATTATTATTTCATTTTGAAATGAATGAAAATTATTGTTTACTAATATAAATTATATATCATCTAGGATAAGATATGATGGAAAAAAAAATACAAACATATTTATAATATTTGTTATCATTTAATCCATTAATTAAACAATTTGGTAAACAAAACAAAAAAATACTTAATTTCCAGGAAAAAGAAATGATGAGTTTAAAAAAAATCACTACATAACAACTATCGACATGTATGGAGTAGCTAAGGAAAACATTACTTTAAGAAAACTTATTAACATACTAAGGAAAATTTTAATTAAAGAATTTCTAACGTGGATTAAAATCGTTATTATTATTATGATAAAAATATATTCATTTGTTTTGATCTTGAAGTGATATTGTTTGAAATCAAAAATATCGGTTTTGATGATCGTTGTTGTTAAAGAAATCCTTGTCCATCTATGGATGAATGCAAATCAGTCGACATGTTGAGTCAACTGGAGGTTTGAGTTGCTTTAGAATCATGGCATTCATTAACCTTATCTTGAATTGTCTTTGGATTTGAAGAAATTCCCTGTCTCTGCACGAATACATGTTAAATTTATGTGAAAAACTTTCACTATAGGAATAGAATATAATGAAAACTCTTAAGAGAAAAATTATATCAAAATAATAGGTTTTAGAAAAATAAAAATATAAATTCAGCTCAAAGTTGAAAGATAGGTTTCTTGAGGATTTTTGGTCTAAAGAAATAACACTACTGTGTATACGCCGACGTGTTGCCAAAAATGTTTTGGCATTTTCACGGCGTTTTTCGAGGAAAAACTGTGTAGCAACAATTTTTGTCGAAACGTCGGCGTATAAACAGGAGTGTTAATTCTTTAGACCGAAAAATCCTCAAGAAATCCATCTTTGAACTTTAAGAATCAGTGGCCGAGAAGCAATATTAATATAAAATCGGCTAAAAACTGTTTTAACTTATAGTTCAGAAATCTAAGAAGTTACCCAAACAGATGAGAATATTGTACAGACCACTGAGATAACATATTTTTGTAGGATTAAGGGAAATATAGAAAAACAGAACGAGAAATAAAATAAAGAGACAATTTTCATGTAATCTCTATATGGGAAATGCTAAATTCAAACCAATTGGGAAGGTTTCTAATTTGTTTGAATTTCTACATAGCCAAAATAAAGACTAAACGCTAAATAAATTTCCACAAAAAAGAAGTGAAGAGTTTAAAAAAAATCACTATATAAAAACTATGGCATGTATGGAGTAGCTAAGAAAATGATTACTATCGGAAAACTTATTATCCTCCTAAGGAAAATTTTAATCAAATAATGTTTCTAAAGTGGAATTAATCGTTATTATTATTATGATAAAAATATATTAAATTGTTTTGGCCATGAAGTAATATTATTTGAATTCAAAAATTCCGTTTTTGATGATTGTCGTTATTAAAGAATCCTTGTCCATCGTAGCATGTATCAGTCTATGAAACACGGGTTCACTCATTATACTTACAAGATAGGTCAATTCCAAAAACTGAATACCCACAACACAAAACTGCCAAAGGAGATGAGATAAATAATAAAACAAATATTATATATCTTATTACTAAATTATAGCACAATATTATACTAATATAATATAAATATATAAGTATATCATATGAATAACATAAATTTGTATTGAGTAATTTGATGAAAGGGTTGTACCTATTCTTTGAAAGACCAATGGCTTGAAATCATATTATTAAACAGGTTTGAGTAGAGCTTTGTGCGGTAAAGGTTTTTGTTGGGGGTCAGATTAGCTCAGTGGTTAACGTACTCGCCTCTGAGCTGGTAGTCCGGGGTTCGATCCCTACCTGGCCCTCGATTTATCACGCGGAAGGTGAATAAATATCCCTATGTAGAATCTGTAGAATCTAACAAAAAGTCAGTAAACGGCTGATGTTTTCACCCACTCAGGGATCTGTTTAAACAGTAAAAAAAGAAAGAAAAAGAAAGTTTTTTGTTGCACAAAAAACTTCAATTTATTAACTACATGCTGTTTAGTAGTGGTCTGCTGAAATGAGGCGAACAGGGTGGTGATCAGGGAAAACATTGAAGGCGGGATTCTATGTAGAAGCAATAATATTATACTTTTAAAATTTCAGCACACAGCATCAAGATGTTGAGGTCGTATCGTTGAAAAAGTATGCTAGACATGTATTCTTACGTACAAACTTATAAACTACGATAACTTGTTACATATTACAAACTGCAGGTGCTTTATTTAAATATATGTATATATATCAGTAATGGAAAATCTTTTGAGTTCGGCGTTTCTTAAAATTTTGAAAAATGGAGACGTAATTTCGTGCTGCCTCACACGAATATATATATATATATATATATATATATATATATGATCAAACCACAATAAGAAATGGGAAAAAAAGACTAAGATCTTTGAACCGTAACAAGCGGTCTTCGCTTGTATATATATACATACACTTTTTTGAAAATACAATCTGAAATGGACAAATACAGTTCAATGTCTCTAACTGTCTCTGTACCAGTGCGCTTGGTTTCCCTCTGTTATCTCTCCTGAAGACGGTTCAACCGAAAATTGGAGACTGTAAGTGTGTGTTTTTAATTTCTGTATATTCCTTTATGTACATTGAACTATATATATATATATATATATATATATATATATATATATATGATGAAACCACAATAAGAAATGGGAAAACAAGACTAAGATCTTTCAACCGTAACAAGCGGTCTTCGTCAGAGTCAAAAACCCAACTGATTTCATTGATTCTTATTTCACTTGTTTATGTGAAATCTTTATATATATGGGTTACTAGCCGTTGCGTCTACAACGTGCTTGGTCTCCCTTTCTCTTTTCTCCTGAAGACGGATTGCCCGAAAATTTGAGTTTGTAAGTGTGTTTCTTTACTTTGTGTGCTACCTATCTTCAATTTTGGACTGTTATTGTGTCCAGTTTGGATCGTTTTTCCATTTATCAAGTGAATATATAAAAATATTTATAATTTTTTTAGTTCATTATGTGTTTAATGTAATTAAAATTAAAAAAAAATTATAAAACCAAAATTTAACATTTTATTTTAGAATTTAGAATGTCTAAATCAGAATTTAGTATTTTTACATTAACATCAATATTAAAACAATATTTTAATATGTATATTTGTTATGCAATATAATTGTACTTGTTCATACGAGTCTGTTTTCAGAAATAAAGTATTAATGGTTATATTCAGAATTAATAAAATTATATTAATAACCAACTCTGGGTATTATAAGAGATAAATATTTAAATTATGAAATTTTTTATCTTTGAAGATGCGTTTCACCACAAAATGAAGTTGCGTGTCAACACTGACACGTGTTTCATAGGTTCGCCATTACTGATATACATTATAAAATTGGAAAGATGACATTTACAATTCAAAATCGAAGAAGAGTAACACACAGAGGAAAGAAACACACTAACTCAAATTTTTGGAAAATCCATCTTCAGGAGAAAAGAGAGAGAGAGACTAAGAACGCTGTAAAATAAACTGGAAATTCACATACAATAGAATTTCTAATTCTCGGTTGAACCGTGAATCTTTAGTATATATATATAAACTAGAATTTAAAAAGAACACATAGAAAAGAAATCACTAAACTCACTACTATATTTCGATGTCCTCGTCTTCAGGAAAAGATGTGAATCGCTCCAAAGGCTGATAACGACTCAGCTATATATATATATATATATATATATATATATATATATATTATAATATATATATATAAAGGTATTGTTTTATTGACCACAATTACTAATAAATACTTTTCTTCTTCTTGGAATTTTGTCGGAGATAGTTCAGTCAGTTATTATCTTAAAACCTGAAAAATCTGCCCACTCTCATACAGTCTACCGACACATAAGCCTTCATTTCTGCCTTAGTAAAGACTACGAAAGAATAATATTGTGAAAGATCAAACTTCACTTCTTTCTTACTGTGGTTTGATCATTGATTGATAATTCACGTGTTTATGTGAAATCTTTATATATATATATATAACAGCTGCATCAGTTATGACATGCAAAGTTGAAGAACTCTTGCATAAAATATTAAAATTAAACACTAAATACGGCATTCTATTTTATATATACATATACATATAAAACAAGATTTCACATAACAACGTGAAATAATAATCAATGATCAAACCACAATATGAAATCGGAAAAAAACCGAAATGGGGAAGATCTTTCAACCGTAACAAGCGGTCTTCGTCAGAGTCAAAAATCCAACTGATGGATTTTATATTATATTATTATTTTTATTTTATATTATGGATTTTAACAAAACTACATTATAGTTTTGAATAGGCTGTAAAATTACACTTAAATTAAATGCTAAATACATCGTACTGAAGATCGTAGTGTAAAGTAGAAATGCTGTGAGTACAGAAAAGGTTTATGAAAGAAGTTGCCACTAGATATGGCGTTGTTGTGAATACAGTATGTATTAAAGAGGAACTGTTACCTAATTCCACAAGTATATATATTCAACATTTCCAAATTATGAGTCAATATTATTTGAAATTACCTTTTCTGATGATTAAATGGAAGCATGTATATCAATAAACTGTATCTAAATAAAAAAAAAAGATATGTAATATGGATTCCAAAATGTAATAAGTTCTTCATCCTATCCAATATCGATGTAAAATTAGAACATTTTATTATGTCTAAATTTAAACATTGATATGGTGTCAAACAAGTTTTCACATTCAAATTGATTATGTAAACAAATAATGATTTCTTGATCTAAATACATAGTGATTTAGATAATTTCTATTTGATTCCAGGAATACAGGTCAGATGAATTATTCTTGTTTCATGACCGCCATTGATAAGGTTGACTGTACAGGAGTGAGGCTCTTTCCGGCCTAAAGCGCGTTCTTAAGAGACGGTTAGTGGCGGGGTGCCGCAGGTTGAAGTGTCGGTTGTGGTGGTCAGGACTCAAGGTTCGACTACTAGTTGTAGTATCACTAGTTGCTGCCTCAGCTCTTGTCCACTATTCACCCCCTTTCCAGAACAAGACATGGAGTTCAACTCAACTACCAACCTCACATAAACATTTCATTGAGTTCAATTTTCAATTATTTCAATTAAAGGTTAGTACTTCAATTAAATTTATAATTAATTTCTTAATAACACAAATTAAACTAATATAGGTCTACTGTGTAGTTAAAAATTAGAAAATTATATTACAAATAGGGAATAAAATCTATGTAAGTTAACTCTGTAAGAAGGAAGTATAAATCCTTAGTTTAAAGATATAAAATAAAATGTCAATTTAATTATTTGACATATTTCTAAGCTGAATTACGTATTTTTCTTAGAATATATTAGACAAAATGATAGATCATATACAAGTTATGTTATTTCTTTTTATTCAAAATTCTTAATTTAGAAAAGTTAAGAATCAAATTATTGGATTACAATAAATAAATGAATAAATATCTTTGTTTAAAGAAGTTAAATATGAAACTGTAGAATAGTAAATTTTATATATATTTGACCTTGAGTATAAAACTAAATTATAATTGCTAATTGTGGTAATATTTCTCAACAATTTAAAATGATTATTTCTTTCAAATACATATTACTGATTAGATAATTATAAAAAGTTATTCTCAGCATCAATTATATTATCGATAAGTAAAAAATTTGAGTTCAAAAATATATATCCTACGAGTTAAAACAAGTTAAAAGTATATATATATAAATCAATGATCAAACCACAATAAGAAATAGGAAAACAAGACTAAGATCTTTCAACCGTAACAAGCGGTCTTCGTCAGAGTCAAAAACCCAACTCTGACTATGACGAAGACCGCTTGTTACGGCTGAAAGATCTTGGTCTTGTTTTCCCGTTTCTTATTGTGGTTTGATCATTGATTGTTATTTCACGTGTTTATGTGAAATCTTTTTATATGTATATAAAACATATATACAATTATTAAGAGCGACTATCTTCATTCATTTGTGGTGAGTTACCTGAATATTTATATCACGTGTTATTGTGACAATTTTGTATATATATATATATATATATATATATATATATATGTATAGGTAAGCAGCAAATCTTCTTTTATATACGTTGAATTGAAATATGCAGCAGCCTCTGTATTTACGACTTTTTTATTAACTGTCTCTAAATAGTATATATATATATATATATATAAGGTATTGTTTTCTTGACCACAATTACTAATAAACACTTTTTCTTCTTCTTGGAATTTGGGCTGGGTTAATATACGGAATCACCTTTTCGCCAACGTTTCGTCTTTATTTTAAGACATTCAAAAAACTTACTTACTCAAGGCTAGCTTTTAATACCGAATATGGATATGTTATGATGATTGTAAAGTAGATATGACAAATGTCCGTTGTTTTTTGTTAGTTTATAGCCCTGAGAATGTCTTAAAATAAAGACGAAACGTTGGCAAAAACGTGCTTCCATATATTAACTGTGACCAAACTCAAAGAAGAAGAAAAAGTGTATATATATATAGGCTACAGAACTGTGAATTCTGAAATTATTCATTATTATGATTATTTAGTAGTTGTAAACAAGGATTGAATCAGAACTAAATATATATGTAATGCAAAAAATAAAAACAACATTATCAAAATAGCAAATATAGTATATATATTTTTTTATTTTTTTTATGGTAATTGCAGAGTAATTTAAAACGTGAAAAACGATTTTTTTCACTAAAAATGTTTGTAATGGGTTGTTTGGTTTTTATGCAACATATGAATCAGGAATAATGCATGAGAAAATCATAGCAGAAATAGACTTTTTGCAATAATGTCGTCAGATATATTTATACTATATAAATATATATATAATTGTTACAATATCATAATTATAGTTAAGTTATAGCAATATATAATATTCATAACACGTTTATCGTTAATCTTCATATATACAGAATAATAACGTTTTGCATGTCGTGTTCTGTTTTTTTTTTTATTTCACCACTGAGTATTAGAGAGAAATGGCATTAATACTCGACCGTTCCTATCAAGGAACAGCTGTTTTGCATTTAATATATTACTTTGATAACTTTTTTTTTAAGATTTTTTATATGTTGTGTTCTTTAATTGCATATATCTATTCCGCTAGGAAATGCTTAACCTGTGTAACGCCGTGTGACTGATTACTTTTAATTAAAAAGCAATTTAATTTATGGTCTTTAATGAATTTAAATTATCATAATTTGAACATTATTTTCAAAAAACATTTATAATCATAACAAATTATTACTATTATTATTTTATTTTGTTTAATTATTTTAATTTATTATTATTATTCTGAGGTAAAATGAATAAACAAACAAAAGTCTCCATACAAATGAAGTTTTATTCAACAACAACAACAACGCGTTTCGAACACTTTGTGTTCATCATCAGGAAGACAACATTCAATGGCTCAGGAATGGAATTAATGGAATGGTTCAATGGATGAGGAATGAAATAAAAAGATGGTATGAAATTCAGAATGCCCTGTCATACTACTTATTTATCTTACAAACTCGACTTGCTAAAATACTTCAACCCTATGAATGGTACAATGTTAACAATACAATCTGGGGGAGAGTAAATGGAAGTTGTTGAATAATACTTCATTTCTGTGGAGAATTTTGTTTGTTTATCAATTTTACCTCAGAATGAGTAAGTACCACACAATTACGGATTGCACAACTAATGATTATTATTATTATTATTATTTTAATTATTATAATAATACAATATTAATATTGGTATTGGTATGATTTCATAGATTAGTCTCTATATTAAACCGTTGAATGCCCCACAGGCATTATGCAATGTTAATACCATTTCGGAGATAATTACAATAATAATACTCGTTAGTTAAAAAATTTTACACTTATTTTTAGGTTACTTTCCTCTAAGGCTTCTATCTTAATGATATCAAAATGTGAGAGATCATTTATATTTCATAAGGCTGCACAGTTCACGTTGTCCTGAATGCTTAGGACATTCAGGAAAACAAGCTGTATTTTCTTTGAGAGATTTAATTAAATATAATTGAACAAAATATAGATATAAGTTGGGTTTTAGTTAAACATGTATAGTAACTGAAACACATTTTGTTAAAATTGAATGATTTATTCAACAATTTCTGCATTAACTACTCTTTTTATTGGGTAGAATTGAAGGTCTGCTGTAAACCTAACCTCTGATGCTGGGAATATTATGTCTCCCTAATGATTTTATATAGCTAGTCCTAAATTTTGTTTATCCAAGAGTACCAACAGTGTTCCCCGATTTAGCCCTTCTCAATCACTTTTATCCCTCGAAATTTGAATTTAGCTCTGGTGTGTTTTTTTATCCTTTTTTTTGTGCTAATTTAACTCGTTTTTTTATCCCGTTATGTTTCTTTTTTATAAAATTGAATGTTAATCATACGTTTCTAGTATTTATAAGAAAAGCTCTGTAAAAGTTTAATATCTACCTATTTTGAGTATTTTATATACATTTATTGTCTCTATGTAAAGTATCAACTGAAAATTACCAAACTTCATTGCAAATATCTAGTTTGAATCAATTTCATTGCTTGCTGGAAACTCGTTAAACGACGTCTAATGGTTTTATTTAAAGACGGAGAGAGAAAAAAGTAACTGTTTTGTTTTAACTCATCTTTATTTTTCTCAGATTGTTGCTATAAAAAGTTAGAATTAATCAAAAAAAAAACAAAGGACTCTTTTCGCTACTATAGTGTTTTCTGGCTGGCACAATAGCACTTCACTGTTTGTAAGCATACCCAATTCCTTTGTAACATTATCTCTTAACTACACCTTCTCTGTTAACTATCTCATCTGCCCCCATTCTAATGTTGAGAGAGCATTCAGCCAACTACAAATCATTAAAAACAAGCTTTGAAACAATATTAATGCACCAGTAGTAAATACGAGTAGCATACCAACAATACGAGATGAACTAAAACTTTTTACAAAATGGTACTATGATTTTCATGTTCCTTTGACGTAATTAGAAAAATTGGGATCAGTAAAATCTATGAAACCAGAAAGACCGAAGTTGCTCGTGAAGAACTGAATTTACTTGCTGCGTAGGATGACGAATTTTTGGAAATGGTTCATCTAATTAAAGGAAAGATTGTTTAGCCTTATTTAAAATAAAATATTATAATATTGTTTTGAATGTTATTATTATATTGTCACTTGGCCCTTTTTTCCTAGCTCGTTGGAAAATTTAGCTCATTTTCTGTACAAGTTTAACCCGAATTGGCATCTGGGAGCTGGAAACACTGAGTATCAAAGACATAGTATAGGGTCGTGACCGATGGCTTAACGACCTCTCTGAGAGAGGATGTGCTCAGATTTTGTACGTCTTTCGTTCAATTCGAGATCCAGAGTAAGAATCGAATCTGTCAGTTCAGTTTAACCACAGAACTTCTTGAAATTTTTGTTCAATTTATATGAGCCGGAAAAATTATAATCGGAAGAGCCAACATAAAAAAATTCGTAAATATACAAGTTTCTTTAAATTTTATGGAAATTTAAAAGAACAAGATTTTCTGTTTTCATGTATTAATTAATATAATTTAAATGCTAAAAACTAGGTTTGATAAACCAAAAGTGATTTTTTAGGTTTTTTTCATATACAATTAATTACAAAGAATCTATACCTAAAAAAAATTGGATGCATATCCGTGCACATAGTACTGTATAAATGCTCTAATGCTCTCTAATTTTAATGAAGCAGGTCCTATTTAATTGAAAATTTTGTGATTTCAACCAAATAATAAGTTTTGGTCTGACAAAATTTAAAAAAAAATATATAATTTTAAGAAATGTAATATATAAGATATTTCTTATATCTTCATTCGAACAGTCGATACTCTCTGTGGACGCACTAATAATGAGCCAATTCGGGATAGTGAGTACCTGTCAGAAAGCTCTCTACAGTGATGAGTTTTTGGATGGTTTTCACGCCCAAATCCGTAATAGTTGTATACCATAAAATACATAAAAAAATAATAGCAAAATTTTTGCGATAAAAATTTCAAAAAAAGAACTCACTTGAGAGAAAATCATAAAATATTGTTGATTACAAATTGTAAATATTTACTTCTGCAACTTTCATAGGGAACTTTTCTCTGTGACATGATCTAAGCTCTCAAAATCGTAAAAAAATAGTAAAAGCATAAAACTGACTTTTGGCATTTGTTGACAATTTGATATTCATCTATCAGTGATGAAGGTGTACTTACCGACTAAGCTTAGTATTAATTCTGGTTGAGTTCAAGGACTGTTAATACTTCATTCGATTGATGAAAATAAGAAATGTACTCCATCAGTCCCTAGGAAGTTGCAGGGCCTCCCCCACCCTCAAATTAAATATATGTATGCTATATTGGTTATATTGTGCAGGTATTAGAAATAAAACAAAACGGTTGTGGCAGCTGTTAATCTAAGTTGCCGCAGCCATGACGGATTAACCAGTGAACAGGTCATTTGTTTGAAGTCACTACTGTCGTCCCGCGGGGCTCCCACAAGCATTGACCCAGGGTGGTTGCCCCGGTCTGCCCTAGCTAAGTGACGGGCCTGATGTATTCAATTCTTCCTGTTTGTTAAATTGCAGTTTTTTTTAATAAAGTTAAGTGTACAACTGTTAAATAATAAATACCTTTTTTTTTCTATTAGTATGAGCTAAATTTGTATTTATTTAATAGTTTAAAACTAGTATGAATAACTTAAAATTTGAACTATTACTGCGCCTACAAAAATTAACAACACAGATACGAGTATTTTAAACATAGAAGGTTAGGTTGGGTTACAGTAGAAGCCCACAAGGGACACATTGTACAGTCCCTTATGATACCACACAATGAAAATAGATTCTATATTAGTAGTACTAACTTTGCCTGACTACTTAGGCATTAACTTTTACATAATACTTCATTATTATTATTATTATTATATGCCAAATGAATTATTGTTACATGTTTAACTGCGCAAAGGAAGTTTGTGTCGCTAGTGTGCATGCTATAAGCATGTTCAGTCATACTATAGATGCAATATTATAATCTAAAGGAGAAAGCAGTTGGGTTTTTGTTTCATATGGGTGATAGAGGGTAGGTTAGCCAGTAGCAACGTGCTTGCCTCTGGAATGGAAGATCCGGGGTTCGATACCCACTATTTCCATGTGGGAGGTAAATAAATCCCACATGAATAAATCGTACATGAGGTAAATAAATCTGAGTACGTTATCACTCGGAAAGGACGTTAAGCCGTCGATCCCAAGTCTTTAAGATTTCAGTTACTCATAGTTTTCTATGAGTAAATATAGTTTTACTCCTTACTTAAACATAGTTTTCTATCCTTCCTCTAAATGAATTTTGAGTTAGGTAAAATTTAGAACTCCCAAAATAGAATCTATCTTCATTGTGTGGTATCACAAAGGGCGAATGTTCAGTCTATGTGTTTTCCCTTGTGTGACTTCCGCTGTAACCTAACATATCCTAACCTCCATATAGATGATTTGTATAAACTATGACCAGTGTCCTATTTCTCTAGATATAATAATATGATACGATATAACGAATTTATTTTCATGGACAAATTCCTGAAAATGTTTACATAAACTTTCCCAGTTGTTGATAAAACAAAACAGTAACACCTATGTATTACTGGTTAAAGTTTGTATATGGCATATTTAAAAAAAAAAATGTTCTATTAGCAAGTCAATTGAGATGAATGATTATGCAACTAGACTCGGGGGCTGGGGCTAGATGAAAATATGACCTTAAAGTCGACAGATATGTTCATTAGGCAATCTGGAGAGGTATAAGGCACATCTTCCCAGTCATGCCAGCTTCAGGTAAAAATCACTTAACACCAAGATATATTGTTTTATGTGCTGGAAAATATTTAAGTAAATATGTACTAACACAATATTTCTCTAGAAATAATCATGTTGAAAACCATAAACTAACAAAATTTGCAAAACTACAAACCTATTTTCATTTAGCTCAAACAATTTATTGAATTATTTTTAGTTTATTTAAAAGTTTAGTTTATTATTCAAAATCAGAATGTTTTGTTAAAAAATTTTGAGGAGTCCATGGAGTGATTTAAAATGAACTTTTTATTGTTTTAAATTTCCAATTTTGATTTGGGATTCTACGTTCACTAATCATTAATAAAATATATTTCTTTTCTCTTAAGTTCTTGATTCATAAAAAACCCAATTAACAGAATTTATTTTTCGTAAAAACACAATAATAAAAAATATCCTAATTGATTGAGAATATATTTTTAATTTATTTTCCATACATCTATTTATAACAAGATTTCACATAGACACGTGAAATAACAATCAATGATCAAACCATAATGTGAAATAGAAAAAAAAAAGACTAAGATCTTTCAACCACAAAAAGTGATCTTCTTCAGAGTCAAAACCCCGACTGACGAAGACCTCTTATTGTTTTAGTGTTTTTTTTTCATTTCATATTGTGGTTTGATCATTGATTTATATATATATATATATATATATATATATATGTATATGTATGTATATATGTATTTGTTTACCAATAGTTATTAGAATACCAATAGTTATAAAAGTTTTATATTAAACCAATCAAAAACCATTTGTACCAACCTGAGAAATTCAAACAGATGCTGAAATTGTTCATATGTCATTTGCATTGAAACTCCAATGTATGATTTCAGATTCTATCTCATGGTTATAATGCCTAATACTGTTACATACATCTTTATATTTATACATAGAATTCTTTATCTTTGTATGTAAGTGTGTTGTGTGTGTGTGTGTGTGTGTGTGTGTGTGTGTGTATGGTGTATGTTAATGTAACATTTTCTGATGAAAAAAATGGAAGTGCTCTTGAATCTCTCTCCTAAGATATACTAATTGAGCAGATTAAAACCTTTAAAACTTCATATATATTTAATTTTTTTGCATAAATTAGTTACTTTATGGAAGCCATGGAATGACTTGGTTAAGGTATAGTAAGTCATAAAAATGAAAAAGTTTCTGAGGAAAGAAATGGAAGCAGTTGCAAGCAGTTAATTGCTACAAAGCTTTTTAGAATAGGTGGAGAAACTCTTTAAAAAAAACATGACCTATTTAGCATATATTTACGTCACTTTAGCTTTACTGTAAATAAAGTATAGTGATCATGAGAAAATTTCAAAAAAATTGAAAAAAAAAACAGATTTACTTATTTTGAGGTCGCTTAAGTAGTTTTTTGACGTTTTTTCGATGATTTGTGTTTGTATATATATATATATATATATATATATATAAAGATTTCACATAAACACGTGAAACAACAATCAATGATCAAACCACAATAAGAAATGGGAAAACAAGACTAAGATCTTTCAACCGTAACAAGCGGTCTTCGTCAGAGTCAAAACCCAACTGATTGCTACAAACCCCAGTTGGGTTTTTGACTCTGACGAAGACCGCTTGTTACGGTTGAAAGATCTTAGTCTTGTTTTCCATTTCTTATTGTGGTTTGATCATTGATATATATATATATATATATATATAAAAGATTTCACATAACACGTGAAACAACAATCAATGATCAAACCACAATAAGAAATGGGAAAACAAGACTAAGATCTTTCAACCGTAACAAGCGGTCTTCGTCAGAGTCAAAAACCCAAACCCAGTTGGGTTTTTGACTCTGACGAAGACCGCTTGTTACGGTTGAAAGATCTTAGTCTTGTTTTCCCATTTCTTATTGTGATTTGATCATATATATATATATATATATGTGTGTGTGTGTGTGTGTGTGTGATGGGTACGTGAGTGGGTGGGTGTATATCCAAAATGTTTATAGACTTGCTGAATCCAGACCATTTTATAGAATAAGTTTATATTTTACACAAAAATGGGCCTTATATTGTAGATATGCCATATTATTTTGATGTTTTTAATATGTATATTTGTTACGCAATCTTATTGTATCTGTTTTAAAATTAAATTGTTATTTATATAAATATGTTATTAATAACCAACTCTGGCTGTTATGAGACTCAAATATTTTAATTTTAATTTTTTTTTCTTTGAAGATGCGTATCACGATGAATGAACTTGCATGTCCGTACTGGCACGCGTGTCATTAGTTCGCCATCACAGTTCTATATCCAAACTATATGCAACTATATGTATTTATGACTACGTCAAATTATATGGTCATATTTTTGAAATTTTTCCAGTAGTTTAGACGTTGATATTTATTTCACATCTTTTCTATCAAAGATTGTTATATATATATTATTGAAAATAATACCAAATATTACCAAACCTGTTTCTTAAAAGGTTTCTCAATTTTTCTAAATAACACTCTCGTTACTTCCCTCATAGTAAAGCATATTTCTTATAGTTGACCTGTTTCAAATGGTCACCAATAATAAATTAATTAATTAAGGAAAACAGTTTAAAAATAAGACCAATATTAAAAATTAATTAAAAACAAACCATAAATGAAAAATAGGTAATCACAATTTTTTATAACGACTGAATAAATAATAATAAACAATTTAGGTTAAGCCCAGGAGCAAAATATCTCCCAGGAGATAAACAAGTGTTTCTTTTGAAGTTCTTTAAATGATACTGGCGTTGGGATCAGGAATCTGACTAAGAACCTGTACACAGAAACAGTAATTGAAACTGAGTCATTGAGAACTGACATGAATGACAACGAGGATGTCACTGCGCTACCAACAGAAGACCTGTGACTATTCTTATGCAAGCTTAGCTTTGTGGAAGCTAAACCCACATTGAGAGCATTCCAAGTTATAAGCAGAACAGTGGGTTTAGTGAGGATGAGTATGTGTGCTTGCTAAGAAAGGAAGTAAAGAACAGGATTTATACGAGGTGGTAACACTAGCTGAGACTGGCACAGTAGCTTTCGATAAGGCAACGCTTTGGAGAAGCGATATGCCTGGAGTAGTGTCAGGTGCACGTCATGATGCGCCTCCAGAATGAAATGAGATCGCCACAGTCATTTGTTTGTTCATAGCATTGGTTCTATCCCTGAATGGTTTTCTAGAGCGTTTTAATAAAGGAGTGACTCAAAGTTGATGCAGCGGTAGTGCAATCAAATTTTGCTTCAGACTTGGACATAATGCAACCGAAACTTTGAAAATAGAGCCTATGGAAACAGTTTTATCAAGGGCACAGGTTTTTCGGTGGTTTAAGAATTTTCACAGGAGAGAGTCGATTGAAGATGAACCACGAAGCGGAAGGCTTAAGTGAAAACACATGAAAATGTCAACAGAGTACGGAACCTTGTGCGTTCAGATCGAGCTTGACAGTCAGAATGTCGGGTCTTGAAAGACGGGTTTTGACTCTGACGAAGACCGCTTGTTACGGTTGAAAGATCATAGTCTTGTTTTCCCATTTCTTATTGTGGTTTGATCGTATTATATATATACAACGAAATTAATCTATTAAAAGAAAAATTTATTGAACGAGGATACCTCGTAATATAATCAACAGTTCCGTCGTCCTGCTGAGAGTATTCACCCTACAGTAGAAGGATTGTGAATTACTACTTGTAATTCAATTCTACTTATACAGGGGTTCCACAGGACGATCGGCGCTGTTATTAAAGGAGAAGTAGTCTTTATGTACTCTGCTACTTCGTTATAGGCTTAGATATTGACAGAAATCAGTCACGCAGATTCTCCTACGTAAGACCTATCCAACTACAATCCATTTCTGAATAACCATATTTCAACAGCCCTGTGCTAGAGAGGGATGAATTGCAATTGTGACACGCGTAACTGCCAAACCTGTCCCTAATTATCAGTCCATACTTTACGTATCCCCTCTCAGTAAACAGAACTCCTACTGTTCCTTCGGATACAATCATTGCAACTTCCTGTAACTGCGTTTACCGTTTGAAGGATGATAACTCGAATGATAGAATTGCTTTTACGTTAGGCTTGGACTACAACCAAGCTGAGCTGCAGTATGAACAATTATCACAGGGCGTCCGTTGGTCAGCGCAGAGACCTTACCACATAGCTATCACGTATGCTAGATTCCATGACCTCCTTTCAAGCTCATTGTTTCAGGGTACAAATCCTCAAACAAGCATCCCGAGGTTACAAATCCATGTCACCCTTGAGAGCCTATCCGAAACGAGGCATTCAATATGCCTCCTTGGGACTTACGTATCTCTCATGTCTCACGTGTACCGTTAATTATTTTTTATTTAATTATTTTATTTTATTATTGATTATTATTTTACCCTATTTGGATTTAATTTTATCTATTATTATTTCGTATTTTATATATTTTTTATCTTGTTTTCTAAATTGAGTACCAAAAAAGGATTTCCTTTTTCCTCTCTTCAGCTGGGGAGCAGCATAAATGCGAAGTGTGTTCACGAGTTACTTCTATTTGGCCTAGGTAGTTTGCTTTCAACCGAGTAACTTTTGCATCTTGCTATGACCCGATGACGAAGCGGATGTCGAAATTTTCTCTGAATTGAGTTCTTAAGGTGTCTTTCATTGATACTAATTTAAAACTATGTTATTAAATCGTCTACTTTATATAATATATCATATCTATATATAATTATTATAATATGTATTGCATTGCATATAAATTGTATTGCATCGTAGATATATAATGCATTTACGTTGGTATGGCCTCTACGCAGCTCAACTTACGTATGAATGGTCACAGGGCTTCGTTGGTCAACGCAAAAACTCCCTATTGCTATCCACTCTAATTCCATGGACTGGATTTTAATCACTGCTTCCGGGTCCAAGTCCTTAATCATATCCCTGTCCCGTCTTCTCGGGTTACTTTAAGAGCTTCAGAGGAGGCAATTATCTGTCTTCTCAAAGCTCGCTCTCCTCCTGGCCTTAAATTGTACCGTTAATTTAATTATTTTTTTTTATTTTTTTTTTATTTTTATTATTTTATTTTATTTTTTATTTATTTATTTATTTTATTTTATTTTCTTTTAAATTGTTTATTGCTTCATTTACTATTCTTCTCCTTCTGTTATTTTTATTTGCTTTTATTTGTTCTTGTGCCCAGTGTATGAGCACCAGGAAGATAAGTAATGATGAAGGAAACAGTGTCACTGAAAACCCCCTTAGAACCAGAACTATGATATACATCATCAGGGACTATACAACTATCAATAAAATAAGTGAATAACATTGTTTGAAAAAGAATGGATAAATAATAAAATATAAAAGCCAAAGAATTAGGTTCAGAGGAAAGCTAACTACAGAAAGAAAAGTTTGAGAAATGTTGAGGATCTACAAATATTTAGTAAAATTTTTCTGCATTTCAATGTCTCCTTGATAATGAATCCATCTCACGTTATTATCAGACACACTAATTGTTAGCAGTAAGCTCATTTTTATAGTTGCATCTCTCCGATGCAAAAAACGTCATCCAAAGGAGGTTACAGAAAAATGTGTAACCTCCTATGGATGTTACCGTATGTAACATCCATACATTACAAAGTATATATTGTAATACTTTAATGTATTACATATACATTACATTCTTCCTGTGCATCATACTCTACGATATATACTTAAGTATATATTGTAATACTTGATTGCACTATACCCCTATTTGGGGGGTGCAATAGAAAACCTCCAATTCTAAGTTAGAATTAGAAAGAGATATACTGTTATATCTCTTGACGTACCCCAAAAATATTTAATCCCCTTTCTTCATATGCTTTCATCAAATTGGTAGCAATATTAAAGATCACAGCTTTGTGATATTTAATATTCTAAATTTTCTGGTCCTAGGATAGATTGTAGTGTTACTAATTTCCTCATCGTAACTTTTCTTCTGGTGCGATGACCCGATGACCATTAAAGGCTTTTCCTCTATTTTTTTTCTTCTTCATCTATTTTATCTGTCTTTACAGAGGCACTTTCTATCTGATACCTAAACTTAAAAAAACTCATGTCTATCTTTTCATATATTTCGTCTCTTTAGCCACTCAATATGACTCATGTCGTGACTGTTAAATTGCTCTATCACAAATTCTGCTCCTTCTTTAACAATCATCTCCTGGAACTGGTGTTTATTTGATTGATTTCACCCAGTATGATGATTATTATGTGGGTTTTGCTTTCTCCAAGCTGAGCTACATATGAATAATAACATTCTTCAGTTGTAGGGTAAAAAGTTAATGAAATGGTCTCCACATATAAAAATTTAATGGTATAAACAACGCGTTTCGAACACGTAGTGTTCTTTCTCAGGCATTAACTAAAAAAATACAATGACACCAGAGAGTTATCTACAGTATACAGTAAATATAGAACAAAATAAAAATAAAATAAAATTAGATACGAGAATAAAATAAAATGAGAATACGAACCTAGGTTCGTATATATTGTAATAATTTAATGTATATATATTTAAAATTAATTTTACTATTTAAAACAATGTAAAGTGAATGAAGGAACAAGAGTTCTTTGAACCCCTTCCCTGCACTTTACACCCTTTAAAATACCACTCTTTCCTCCCACTCCTCTCAACCCCTCGCCAAGATGTTTCTGCATCTAGTGTTGCAGTGGGTTTTGACTCTGACGAAGACCGCTTGTTACGGTTGAAAGATCATAGTCTTGTTTTCCCATTTCTTATTGTGGTTTGATCATATATATATATATATATATATATGTGTGTGTGTGTGTGTGTGTGTGTGTGTGTGCTAGTGTACAAGGAAACTTATTAATAGAATATATATATCCAGGATATATATTATATATAAACTATAATCATAGAAATAACAATATAAAAGAGATTACTGAAACTCACTACCTTACTCGTATATCGACCGCGTAGTATAGTACTACAACTACATACTATAACGCTCCGTTCCGCTTTGAGGGATGGCGTGCACAAGATGTTTCATCTTAGGCTCGGAAATCTAGGTTCATGGCCAAAATTTGAATCCCATTTATGCATTATTAAGGGCAAGCACGCGATGCTCTCTGTTTGATCACATCTGACCCCAATTACAATTTCAGATTTAAGTTATTAAAAAATATCTATTTAGGTAATTATAATAGATATTTTTATAATGATAACAATAATACTGAATATGTGAAGAAATATTTATGCCTAAATATAGATTTTTTTTATAAATCATCATAAAATGTAGAAAAGAATCAATTAAGAGAGTTATTCTTTTAGATTAGTAATGCAGGAACACTTTGTATTGTTGAATTCATCTACTAAATCGAAATGAAGGCAAAACCTTACTAACAAAGAGATAACGTGAAAGAAGAAACTAGAAAAATTCTGATCTGATAAGTTAATAACTAGAAAGATCATTTGCTCATATTTACAGTCAGCCATAAAAAAGCTGTTATAGTTGCCCTAAAGGTGGAGGTTTTCTTCTATTTTTCTTTACTTAAAATTTGGTATTGTGGTGACAATAAGAGTAATATTAAAATTAATTTTTATTAGTACCATTTGAACCATATCATACATTTATTCGTATCAAGTAATACATAAATACGTTTTTAGAAAATTTTAACTCCGGATGAATTAAATTATTAGTATTATAGACTTATGTAAACTTCTTATTAATACGAATCCGTCAGACTCGTGAATTGGTTTTTGTCATCATCTACAACAACGGTTCACAAAGTATGATGGATTTGTACAAAATATTATCCAGATGAATTGTAACATAAACAAATAAAAAAGTATTAGATGCATACAAAAATTATAATTGTTTTTTAATCAACTAGCAAACGTGCCCGTCTTTGATGCGTACTTTTTCAAAAAATCGGATATGATACATGGTATTCCAAAATATTATTGGAAATATAGAATAGTAGAAAATATCATTATTAGTACAGTGTTAAGTAATTGCTTCTGTATATACTATATTAACTGTCTGAACTTTAGGTTATGTACAATACAAAGAGTTTGAACCTCTGACTCTTGAACAAGGAAACTACAGTTGACCATGTAAGAAATACTTGGTCTCACTCACTTCAATTCCTGCGGTAGATAGAGTTTCCTCTTGAGACTTAGTTACCGTCATTTCGATACAGACTCTGACAGGATATTGCAATTGTTTGACTGGAAGCGGATAGTGGGTCAGAATCTATGGTATGCCTGGTATACACACAGACTCCCCAGTACCACACCCAGTCATGATGTCCGCCTCTATGCCCTATTGTACAGAGCACGAACTCAGAGTCGTGTCCCGCTGCACATTTTGGGGGCACTCAACTTCCGTAACATGAAATTTGTTACTGATACTAAATGGCAGCATGATTGGTGCTCCTACTTTAAGTTTTTACTTATGAGCAGGCAGTCCAGGAGCGGACGCGGAGTCAAGAAATTCAGTTGGTTTATGAACCGCTTCCTCATCACTAATCACTCTCTTTACTGACTTGTAAATAATTTCTTCGACTTGATATAACGTAACAACTTATTTGTTGATTTTTGCAACCTGTTCATTAGTAGGAGTTGAGAATTCACAAAACCATTTATTCTGTATAGATAGTAGATCTTCAACTCTAGGAAACAACTTGTCAATAAGCTCTTGTTGGGAGCTTAAACTAAATGAAAAATCAACTAACAATATCTACTCACTACATTTGTATATTTTCAAAATAAACATGTTTCTGAAGTTGGTAAAAGATAGCTTAAAAGCCCATAACTTCGCTTCTATGTTGAATTTTTAATCTATTCACAGCTTAGATTTTAAGTTAGACATACTAAAATCTACTGTCAAAATTTCAGCTTGCTATGCCTTATGGTGTCTGAGTTTACCTGCTACAAAATTTTCCGGACAAACTGACAGACAGATAGAAGTTTTTCTAAGGGTGGATTCGGTTTGACTAATGTATGAAACGTAAAGATACGTTTCAGTCAGTCAGTTCTAAGCAATGTACAGACAAAAGACAGAACCTTTCCTTTATTTATTTAGATTCCATTTTTGAAAAAATTAATAAATGGAATTAATAAATATTTTATTGCGTTTGGGTACATCTCTAATGAAACTATACCAAACCTTTGGTTAAAAAAACCAGAAAATCTTTCTTAATTTATTTATATTACAATATGCATTATTTAACATACCTATTTTGAATACAAATTCAGTGTAAATTATTAAGAGTAGGAAATAGCTATCATATTGTGAACTTAAGGACTATTCATATACAGCAGAGTTTTATAGAGCAATAGGTCTTGCAAAACAAACAACTTTTATAGATAACTTCATTTTCTCGGTGTTTTACTATTTAAGAAAAGTAAGGGAATCAAATTAAACACAGAGAAAATAAAGCACATATATATGCTTTCTCAGTGAGGAAGGTATGGAAACCTCTCTCTTCAGAGCAACTATAACAGTGTTTTATGGCTAACTGTTAAGATGAGCAAATGATGTTTGTAAATTATTAATTCATTAATTTTTATTTCTTAGTCCACGTTACTTTTATTCTCTGAAGAAAAACTTATCCTCCTGTCTAGATTAGCAATAATTCTCTTTCAATGGTAAACGTATCTATCTAGGGTTATACATTCATAAACAACTAATCTGGAATCTGTGACAAAAGCTAAAATGACAGAACATCTTCAAGTAATAGAGTACACTGTTTGGACATTCGACTAAGGATGGATCTTGACTCTACAAAACAAAAGACTGACATTATCTGCAATATTCAAATCAATTTTAGACTCAAAATCAGCAGATCACTCAAGGATTTGAACCTCTTAAAAATTGAATCACTTAATCCATAATCATTCACAAATTGTTCAAACTCATTTCTAGATGAACTTAAAGGCATCGAACGGCATCACCTATAGTATTCTCAATATTTTCCCATATTTTCAATATTTTTTTTTTTGTCCAAGCAATAATCCAATTCCTCTTACAGCAAGTTCCATCAATCCCTACCCACTACTATCAGGTATTTTCTACAGCAACTAGTATTACTCCAAAGCTTTACTCGTTTACGTCTGAAGAGATGTTGCTTAGAGATCTACTGGACAATGAGGGAACCATAAACGGGAAAGTTAAAAGTAGTTTCAATTAATTAAATGTCAGTGAAAATTTATATAAAAATACTATCAATGGGTTTTTACTTCACTCATATTTTCTGTTTACTGTATCGCTATTAGTTCTTACTATTTACTTCTTACAATATTACTTGCATGAGTTGTCGATAACTAAAAAAATAAAAAAGTAGTTATATTTTTATAAGTATAAAGTAGTTTTTTTGAAATAAACTTTCGTTTCAATGTTTGTTGCTATACAGAAGCTAAAAACGCCATACCGTCAAATGCGTTATATACCACTACCCTCGTTCAGCACGAAATGACACGTTCTGAGAATCGTGCCCTCAAGGACTCGTTATGTAATCCGATTCAATGTTAAAATGAATCATTCACAACTGGATTAACTCCAAAGAACATCCTCATAGTCATTTTCATAGTTTAAAGTTTGAAATCATGTAGTTAAATAAAAAAATGTAAGTCCACGATCTCTATTACTTGAATGTATTTATTTAAGTACCACGGCTGGTTTTTTTTTCCGTATTTTATTAAATTACTACTTAGTGACTGTTTAGGTCATTAAATTATTTATATTGAAAAGTACAGAATGATCAGAGGGAAAAAGAAACACTAAGTATTCACACACAAAAATGATTTAATCAAACGACGTGTTTAGAACACTTAATGTATGTCGTCATGTAACCAAAAAATCTTAACCTTGTTTCAAAATATCTCAATTGATTTTTATTTCATGTGTTTTCTGTAAAATTTCTGTATAAAAATCAAAAAATTATAACAGTCATATTCACGAGTAAAATTTGTATATTGAAGAGAAAACATTTAGTTTGGGGTTGAGCTATTGGTGTAAGAAAGGTATTTTAAAAAATCTGTTGTGAGATGCCGTAGGACTTTAATTTTATTTCTCCATAAACCAGAAAATGCCCAGCCACGTGGGTTTTTGTTCATCTAAATTTTCCTGTTGATGAAGAATAAAAAATGTTTACTACTTTTGCTGTTATTTTTTACTTAAAATACCGTTATATCAGTTTGTTGTTTCTATATTGTTGGCTAATGCGCTAAATATTAAGTGAATTAGAATTTATTAGAATTAAACAATCAAATAAAAACAAATATATTTTATACTGAAAAAAAAAAGGTTTTAGTATATGTATGGCGATTGTATGGGATTCAGGGAGATTATTTTAAAATAATTACTTATGCAAGTGTATACATAAGACCTTTTAAGAGAAGAATAATAATGCATGATGGTACTGCCTTCAGATGATGCAGCATACTTCCTAAATTGTTGAAAGATGGATAAAGAAGAATGTTTTTGAATAAATCCACCTAAAATGATCTTGTACCTGTGTGAAGGGGAACAAAGATTAACCTAAAAATATCAAGTTACGGACATACCCATACAGGTTTATTAAATGAAAGATTAAATTTGAAGAACCATTTAATAGATCCACTGAGTGAGAAGACAAAAGCAATGTTCATCTGTAAGAGATTTTTTCGTAGAACATGTGGCCTTAACTTTTTCTTTGACTTTACAAAAGTATAAGTGCGGCTGTGATAAAAATAATGACACCTTATGCACTGGCTGTGTGATATATTAAAGCAAGCCTGATTAGCGAAAACTGTATCAATTACTATCTGTACTAATAAGACTAATAAGCAAAAATCACTTAGGCATTTATAACAAAATTATTTTCTGTCTGTTTTACAATATATAAAGGCTTCTATGAAAAATGAAATATTAAAAGTATTAACAGAATGCAATATTAACTGTTTGATTTATATTTTTGTTAGATACAATGGCGTTCCTAGATTATTTCACGTGGGTCGTCAAGCTAAAACAAATGATCAGCTGGATTAAATGCTTTCTGATTTGAATAATAGTGCTCTATTCTTATATACTGAGGAGACATAAATTAATAATGAAAACTGTCTAAATAATAAGATTTTCATGTTAGTGCCTGAAAACAAGGGAATGCCTGGGAATAAGTGAGCAAACAGTTTGAAACAGGACGAATACCCTAAGAATAACAGTCTTATACACTGAAGAGTCATAAATTAATGAAAACTGTGTAAATAATAAGATTTTCATGATAGTGACTGAAAACAAGGGAATGCCTGGGAATAAGTGAGCAAATAGTTTGAAACAGGACGAATATCCTGCAGTCTCGAGTATGTTTGCATTAAACAAGTCAGCTTTTACAGAAGTGAAACTGACAAATATATCAAGAAGAAAGCAGTTAAAAGGTGGCAAGACCTACCGTGTCCAATTTTGTAATGAAATTTAAAAAACTCATTCCAACTGAACTTATACTTGCCAAGAAATATATATTTTCAAAAGGAGAATTTATATGTGCGTCGAAAATCTATAAGAAATTTATCTACTTAACTACTATGAATGGAAGCTGCATTTGGTATCATAGGATGAATTCAGACTCTCTGTGTAGAAGAGGCAGAATCCTTGGACTACGTTATAACTGAATGCAAGCCAGTCGCCTTGGAAAGGATTAAGATATTTGTTAAATCATACCTAAAAACTATAAAAGTGAAAGGTACTTCTCTATTTACATTTATGAAGGTCATTAAAGAACCAAAAACTGAAGTTCAATTCAGTTAAAACAATAGGATGTCCAATATAATAGGTATGGAAAAGGAGTATACGAGACCAATAAGTGTGTGTGTGTGTGTGTGTGTAATGTATGTGTTTTTTACAAGTAGATTTATTTCTGCATGCCCTATGAACATTTTATATAAACTTATATTTCGATAATTCTTGTTATTATCTAGTTTTCAATAATGTATTTCTAACAGTAGTCGAGTAGGATAACTGAAATATATAAATAACACTTAAAGAACAATAATATAACATTTTTGATTAATAATAATTTTTTAGATAATATATATTAATCGTATAATATATATTTATAGGATTAATATTAAAAAAATACCTACTATTTATTATGACAAAGAAATGTTTTAGTTACATAAAAATATATATATATTAATAAAACCAACACTAACATTTTTGAATGTCAAGTAATATATTAGCTATTATTTGATTTTCATGAATGAAAAGTTTATGTTGGTAGAACTGTTTCAGTTTAAGACAGAACGATTCACTTATGCTTCAAAATAATAAAGGCCTGTGAATGCGTGACGCAGTTTCCCACGGGAGTATGTCGCTATTTCACACGTCAATCACAGTTATTATCAAGTGCTTAATATTTCTTTCCTTTCAAACTGACCTTTGAACCTTGCTATTTATAAGATAACCAACATCCTGATAATATATTTCACTAAAGTAAAATTATAACAGACAACTATATTTTAACATATATAATGTGTTTTAAAACATACTTATATGGGTTAATTTAAATTTCAATTCGAATTTTAAATTGTTTTCATCTGAGTTCTTGAAAATAAATACTGAGTTTTTTTCTACTAACTACTGTGTTGTATATGTACAGAACACAACTTGTGTTTGTGCGTTACCAAATGTTCTTTATTATATCACAAGTATTATTTTACAAACTAATAAAGTTACAATGATATTGCATATACTCGTATAACATAATGCAATCCACATAATAAATCCACAAAATATCTTGTATACAATTGTATCATGTAATATTTTAGCGTATATATATATTCATATGAAGTATTATATAATGCTTTGTATAAACAGTTCAGTTGTTACAGCCTTAACAATATAGTGCATATATATACGGTACCAAAATTTCACATAAAAAAGTAAAATAACAATGAAAGTAAGTTAAGTACCAACGTAAAGTAGTTAGTTAAGTAGTAAAGTAGTTAGGTAAGTTAGGTAATAACAATCAGTTGGGTTTTTGACTCTGACGAAGACCACGTGTTGTGGTTGAAAGATCTTAGTCTTTTTTTCCCATTTTATATTTTGGTTTGATCTTTGATATATACGATATATAAATGTAAGAAACAGAGACAGTTACAGACTAAGCTTACTTCGATATCCGTCGACTTCAGAAGAAGAAATACCATGCTTGAGACTTTTCAGAATAGTGGTATAAAAACTAAATGAAAAATAAGTAAAATAAAAAATAAAAATCGATGAACTAAGTTAGATAGAATAAAAAAAAAATAAAATAAAATATGGAGTAGTAGAAAAAAATTGCAAAAAAAAAAGATTTGTATAATGGCGTAGAAACTATTCTTGACACCGGGGCGGTCGTAAGATTTGCCCCCCCCCCCCCCCTTGCGCCCCTCCACCCACATGCCATGCGGGTGGCCGGTCATGATTGATAAACCTTCAAAACTTCAGAAAATCCACAAAATATTTATTTTCATAGAATTACAATCAAGAATATAATTTTGGACAGCTGTTATTAGTTCCACACTTACATCTTATTTCAGTACTCGTCTAAATAAACAGTCGTCATCAAAGAAAACCAGATTTTTTCAAAAGAAAAACGTGCAAGTCAAAAATAAAAAAGTTGTTAAATTAAATTAACTGGCTACGGAAATAAATATAATAAATTTTCAAACCATTTAATAACTAGTTTTCAAAAATTTAAAATAAATATATTTTTAATTTGTAAATATTATAGTTGAAAAATGAGTTTAGAAAGTGTATTATAGAGATAAAATATAAAAACATTTTCGACCTTAAAAACTCGTTTTTGTATAACATTTCAGATTTTTACAATTGCTAAGAATACTATATCTTCAAAAGGAGAATTTATATGTACGTTTAAACCTATTAAAAATTTATCTACTTAACTACTATGAATGAAGACTGTATTTGATATCATAGGATGAATTTATATTAGTTTTTTATTTTTTTAATTTCTTTTTTATTTTCTATTTTTATCCCCTCAAAATACCGCCTTCTGGAACGTGTCACCCGGGGCGGGGTACCACCCTCTTCTTGTTACGTCACTATTATGATATAGATAAAGACATAATATTGAATAAAAAGGAAAAAAATAGAACAACGAAAGCGACTGCTGCCAGTAGCAGAGATGAATCGAAAGGGACGATTATATACATCATCTGAAGCTTTTAAATGACCTGGGAATTTGAGTCAAGGATCTAATTGAAGACGTGGACACGGAGACAGTCGTTAAAGTCAAGCCCATTGGAATTAATATGAACATCGTCGACTAATGAATGCTCTGTGACAACTTTTACACAGACTAAGCTCAGTGGAAAAACGACAAAACATTTACGTACTGGATAAAGTTAAAACGCTAAATGCAGTTGCAGGATGTGCAGCGTATACGAGGAGGACTAGGGCTGATGTTAGTACTTATGAGGGATGCAAAGATTGAGGTAACAATGAGGTAGGTTTGACAGCCACAATACCCACACTGCGACATTTCTCTATCTGTCAAGCGAGAATGATGAAAAAAATGCCCTTGTGATTGGGCGATGACGTCAACAAATGTAAGGCCGATCACTAAAAATGAAGAAGTGGAAGTGAATATGAACGAATGGGGAAGAACACCTTAATATATATGCAATGATAAAATATCTCATTTTAGGAATACATTTTTATTACTAATAATTACTATATGTTCATTGAATAATAAATATTTAGGTTCATTATTTGTGCAATCCATAATTATGTGGTATTTACTAATACTGGGGTAAATCGATACAACAAAGTTTCCTTACAAAAAAGAAGCCTTTTTATCTACGAGTTCATCGTCAGAAAAACTTCTACAATACAATTTACAATTTTTTACTTTACTATAAGTAAAGTAGGTATAGTGATCGTGAAAAAATTCGATCTCGAGATTTTGACGGAATTATATGTTTTGAGGTCCCAAAAGTCGTTTTATGAAGTTTTTTCGATGATGTCTGTTTGTTTGTTTGTGTGTGTGTGTGTGTGTGTGTATGTGTATGTATGTAAGTATGTGTGTGTGTGTGTGTGTGTGTGTGTGTGTGTATGTGTGTGTGGGTGGGTGAGTGTGTTAACATTGCTTGTTACCACGCTACGGTCCAGAATCTCTGATGGATCAAGTTGATATTTTACACAAAAATGAGCCTCGTAGGGTAGAAGATCCCTATTGTTTGGGAAGAATTATGCATAAGGGGAAAGTCACTTTTTTTACCAAAAACCGTTTTTTAGAAAACATTTTTTCCTCCTAAACTGATAACCCTAGAGTTTTGAAATTTTGGCATTATCTTTGAGGTTACAAATGGAACAAACGAAAAATATATTCAGAACTTTTAAACAACGAAAAGTATTTTTTTGTGATAAAATGTAACCATTTTGACTTATAATTAATTCAATGTCAAAGGTTGTGAGAGCGATACAAGTCATACCGTTCGACGGATCAAAATGAAACTATACCTTAAAATAGAACATCATTTGAAAAATGAGATGAAATATTTTGTTTCAAAATTAAGTACACCAAAGAGGCGTTAAAGTACGATTTCTGTTTTCAGGTAATGTTTTTTTGACGCCAAATTGCTTATTAAAAAATCATAAAAATTTGACAAAAATGGAACAAAAAATTAGCAATTTCCAAAAAAAAAAAAATTCATGAAACTTCAATCACGGGAAAGAGCAATAAATCTACAAAAACTGTTTGTTTATCCTGGACTAAGGGATAACCTGCTATACTGTCGAATTTTTGATATTTTTTTACAATGTTTACATTGACTTAGAATTTTTTTAAGCAAAACCACTGCGATAAAATTTGACTATTCTAGTCTAATAGTTCATATTTATTATTTTAAAAAATTAGATGATCCAAACTATAAATGGTTAAAATTATATTGAATAGCTGGCTTCGACTTTGAGTTGAGTATGTAAACTGGTTAATTACTAATATATTTTTTCTCAATATACATTCATAGCAAGCTTATAACAGAGTACAAGATGCAGGAAAAAAGATAACACTCACTCAGAAAAAATTGGTATATATGATTTTCGATAAAGGGGAAGGAAAATGATTTCAATAAATACTAAGAAGCCATAAAATTCCCAGTATAATAATTCTATAAAAAACCAAAAATGTAAAACATAATTCAAAATGGAAATCTTTTGTTTTGAAGATTAATAAATGTAATTATTGTATATCCTTAATTATAAATTATCTTAAAACGACATTTTTTCTTGGATGTTAATGATGTTTTTCAGAGAAAATAAGAGTATTTTCCTGATTTACATTTGAAAATTTGACTTAAATATTTTATGTAGACGGAGGTCAAGTAGATATAAGATATCTACTAGCTATTTGAACAAATGCCATGTTCTCTTGTAGGAGATTATTTCTTATCAAGAAATTTTCACTTTGGCTTTTCAAAAATGTTATTACTGCTGTAGTTATACTAATGAGATTATTTTCATCAGCTGTGGGATGTACAAAAATAATCTTATATATTGATAAATCGATCAATCACTATCTGTACTACCTCAGAAATGAAAGACTAATAAACATCTCCCATTTAAATTTTTACTTTATGCATAAATGGGACGTTATATATTATATACTCAAGAAAATTGATATTAAGTTTACTTATGGTAAAGTTGAGTGCAGGCCACTCCAGATTTTTTAATTTGTAATTTGTATTGTAAAAGTTTACCTGACGATGAACATGAAGTGTTCGAAACGCGTAGAATGAAAAGGTTTCTTTCTTGGGTGGAGATTTTGTTTTATACATTTACCCCAGTATGAAATACTTAGGCATTGTACAGTAGTGATAAAAATTAAAGTAAGTTTATAACATGGTGTTATCTTATTCATAGTTCATGGTCACTGTCGTGGTTATTATCGAAGCACATATGATAACCATGTTCACAGTAAGTTAATACTCTTTGACAGTAAGTTAATTTTATATCACATGACTGTTTTGTCTAGACCATTTTTTAGTAGTAGAAAAGTAATTCTTGTAATTATTATGCAATTATGTAATACTTATACAAAAAAAAAGTAATTCTTGTAATCATGAATTTAATGAGTTGGTAGCTTCTTATGTCGACTATCAGTCAGTTATATGTTGCTAGTCAGAAGCGTCAATTTATGGTCTACAGGGACTCTAGAGGTGATACTTACCATCTTATAATGATGGTGACGTATTCTTCCATGAACTTTCATGCACTGGTTAGTTATGAAGTTATTATCATGTTTAGAAATTACTAATATTTGGTTGTTCAAAAGAACTGTATGTCGTAGAACAAGTGGTTGTATGTGTATGGTGTGTGTGTGTGTGTGTGTGTGTGTGTGTGTGTGTGTGCGATGTGTATGTATGTGTAATGTATTTTTTTTATAATTACATTTATTTCTGCATGCACTATGAATATTTTAGAAGCACTTACATTTTAATAATTCTTGTTATTATCTAGTTTTCAATAATGTATTTGAAGTGTAGTCGAGTATGTTAAGTGAAATAAATAAATGACACTTAAAAAGCACATAAAATAACATTATTGATTAAATATTAAATGAATGAAATTTGAATGGCTGGTAAATTTATTCAAATTTATATGAATAAATTTGTTTAATGATAAAGATGATGAACAATAAATCATAATTTTATAGTAAATTAATCAAGTTATATATGTGTGTGTAAATGAGAATCAGTTAGAGAGAACGAGAGAGAGAGAGAGAGACAGAGAGAAAGAGAAAGAGACTTATATACACATATTACAGATTCGAGAGTTTGAAAGATCCTCTTCATAATCTAAGCGTGAACCGATATTTCATGAGAAAAGAACTTATCAAGTTTTTTGTGAAACATTGAGAGTGAAAATTTTATTTCTTTAATGCAAGACAGGAACTATTTTTTGATGTTTAACTTCTAATTATATATTAATATTAGAACTATTATATAGTTCTATATGCTCTCGGACCTGAAGCTCTCGAACCGGTTTCAGGTGTCACCCATCTTCAACAAGAAAAATTATTCTAATTATATAGACTCGGAAGATAATTTTTAAAAATTCTCAATATTTGTTAGTTTTCATATTATTGTCAATATTACCAGTTCTTTATTCGTTTATTTAAGAACAGTTAATGTTTATTAAAACTGTCTATTGAATGCAATGGATATAGAATAAAAAATCATTACTCGGTTAGTTTTGTATTTATCGCGTATCTGTTTACATGAGACTTGACTAGCCGTGGTTAAGAATGGATAACCGTAGACGGTGCTGCTACTGGGAGATGACTCTATGAAGTCAAGAAAGGCTTTATCTTTATGGTTTGAATGCAGAGGATACCGGAAGTTTATTCGAAAGCCATTCATTAACAACGCCAACATATCTTGTTAAGAGATCCATTTCTTGTAGGTGGCCTATTAGCTGCTTATACATTACACTGTGGAGGAGTGGATTAATCTCGTCTCTTTCAGCTTGAATCAGCAGCGACTGTTCGTTGATTCAAGGAAAAAAAGAGTATTAATACAATATTCTGAACGATTATTATTTATGGAAAAAAAACTACACTTGTTTAACAGAGATGGCAGGTATCCACTATTTTAACTTCCTGCCGCAGAATGCTGTAACTATATACTCTTGAGATTTAATAATAACCACAGTAAATACTTCTACCTTGAGAAATAGGTGGAGAATATTTCTTAACAAACAAATACAAATACTAACAATTACTGCACTATTCAAACACTAGGTCTGTCAAGGTATCTCCTTCATCATTGATAATGATCATTAATGATAATGTACAACGGAGTCTGTTGGGTTTTCGACTCTGACGAAGACCGTTTGATATTGTTAAAAGATCTTAGTCTTATCTTCCATTTCTTAATGTGATTTGATCTTTGAGTGTTATTTCACGTGTTTATTGTGAAATCTTTTACATATATATATATATATATATATATATATATATATATATATATTACGTGTTAAAGCCATACCATGAGCTTCTCTTGCATGGTTTTGGGGGCCCCATTCACTAAATGCATGCTCAATCGTCTTGAAAGTTTAGTATTTGTCATCCTAATATAATAATTTGAGGGCAGGGTTGCGCAGTCCCCTGTATTGCATGTATATTTATATATTAAGTGACACTTCTGCAAGTCTGGTACAGCTTTTCCATGACGGTTTCTTAATATGAGGTCTTGAGTTTTTCTATTTTTGTAATAATAGTGAATGGTGAATAGTGAATTTTATAATTTAGTGAATGGGGCCCCCAAGAACCATGCAAGAGAAGCCCATGGTATGGCTTTAACAGGTAAGATCTTAGAAGAAGGAACAACTATTTTGCAGATGAACAGTGATAGTAATAGATTAAAAATAATTGAAGCACTCTATATTAAAGATTTGAATCTTGTTCTAAATTCACAAATATATATATATATATATATATATATATATATATATATATATATATATAATGCCTCAGACATATTTATACATTATTTACATACTATTCATAATATATAATACATATATATATTATGTATATAATATATATACTAAATTAAAGTTTATCAGGATTCGGTCAGTTCTTCAGATTTAAATTAAACTCTCATTGCCAACTTTTCGGTTTTTATTTAAAACCTTTTCCATAGGCAGAAGTATAAAATTTTGAAACAGTGTCACGTGTTCATTCAAAATAGACAGTTGTTGTTGAAATCCACAGACTATTTATCTTTGTAAAATAATCTCTAATGTAATACTTAGTTTTTCTGTTTCAAAGTGTTATACTTGTGACTATGAAAAAGGTTTTAAATAAAAACTGAAACGTTGGCAATGAGAGTTTACTTTGAACCTGAAGAACTGACCAAGTCATGATATACTTTAATTTTGTTTCTATTTCACGGTCGATACTTTTATCAATGTAATATTTATATGTATGATATTATACACTTAGACATATTTTTACCACCAAAAGTGGTTAAATTTATTACTATCAATAACATGTATATGTAGCATATTTGTTATCATTTACTACATGTTATTATTTATTTGATTAGAGAAACTTTAAGTTTTTAATTAATCATGTATAATTAATTATAAACAATTATGCTTTACATTTCATACACAAGAATCCTTGCTATACTCTCAAGTGACAATACATAAACTATGTGAACAGAATTGATGTTGTAGGTAAATAAATATATAAACTTACTGAATGATGAAGTGTTAAATGCTGCGGTGTTGTGGCATTGGTTTTAGTTTTGACATTGGCCGATTGCACTGCTGTTGATGCAAGACGCTCACCCTATTGTAATGTCACCTCAATAATGTGCTGATCATTTAAATTTCCACTTTGTTTCAGAACACTCTGAAGTAGAAGAAAGTGACTTAAAGATGGTTGACGGCTGTAAGGACTCAAAACCCGATGGGAATGGACACGTAACTGGAGGATACTCGAATAACGCCTTTTCTGATGAGAATAGTTTCAAGAAAATTGAAAAGACTTCATTGCCTTCCTTACCTCCTGAAGATCCTTTGCCTGAAGGCAAATTTAAATTATCGAAAAAGGAAAAATGGAGAATATTGAAAAATGTTTCTGCAGTGAGTTTAGCCTTTATGGTTCAGTTTACTGCCTTCCAAGGCACAGCAAACCTGCAAAGTTCTATAAATGCTGCTGAAGGTTTAGGGACTAAGTCACTTTCAGCTGTGTATGCGGCACTCGTCATTTCTTGTTTATTAGTTCCTACATTTGTTATAAAACGACTAACAGTCAAGTGGACCCTATGTTTATCAATGCTCTGCTACGCTCCGTACATAGGAGCCCAATTTTATCCTCGATTCTATACTCTCATACCAGCTGGAATACTCTTGGGTCTCGGAGCCGCTCCCATGTGGGCAGCCAAAGCCACATACATTACTCAGGTTGCAGGAGTCTACGCCAAACTTACTGATGAACCTGTCGACGGCATAATAGTGCGCTTCTTCGGATTTTTCTTCTTGGCCTGGCAGACGGCCGAACTGTGGGGAAATCTCATTTCTTCCCTCGGTATTGTTTATTTACTTTATTTTCTACAAAATTACAAATTGCATATTTTACATTAACTAATAATAATGAATAATTAACAATTTTTTAAAGAATTAATAATTATTAATAAAATAAATAATAATTTGCACAAAGTTCTTTCAATTTTAATGATTTTAAACAATTTTAAACATTTTAATGAAAGCAACTTCAGTATTTAATTTTTTTTTATTTTAATAATTATTTTATAGTGAATTATATTCAACATTAACTCTTAAACAAAGTATACTTTATATTTTGAACATTTATCAAGTTTATTGTGCTATGTATCAGAGTTATTCATTATTAATTTAGTAAACTTTGAATATTTCTTAAGTTTAATCCAAACGATTTTAATAAATAACTCTCTAGAATGTCAACAGTCAGCTGAACTGTAATAACTAGAATAAGAATTGAAAGGTCAGCAGTAACAAAATCCAAATATAAAGTGGTCTATTTTTCACTATAAAGTCTATGTTGCTACTTATAAATGGTTTAAAAACTGTAATAAAAATCAAATTATAACTTATAAAACCTGATCAAAATTACTGTATGAGTTTTGCAAGTCAAATTCAAACAAAAAAAGAGACTGTAAGTATGTGTTTTGTATTTATCTATGTATATTAGTTTCTCCTGAACTTTAGTTGAATGTTTAGGGTCTTTTTTATCACTGAAGTTCATAATGTATATATATATTTATGTATACAATTTAATTTAAAACAAAAAAAACAAAAAACAACTGGACAACATGAGCTCAAAGACGAAGAAAACCAACACAGAGTGTAATGAATTTTACTTACTACGTATTAAACTTACTTACTTACGGCAAATCCGTCTTCAGGAGGGAAAATGTTTGGTTATTTTCTTGTAACCGAAAAATTGCATCTCCAGCATGCTTGGTCTCCCTCTCTTTCTCCTGAAAAATAAATTAGAATTAGACTTTTATCTTTTTATCTTTAGACTTACTTTTCTCTTAAATTAGAATTAGAACATGTGTTGAATTACTCTGTTTCTTGCTTTTCTTTTTATTTGAACTATTTGTCTTGCAAAACTAATATACACATTTTATATCAATATTTATTATTACTTCATATCATATTACAATATTCAATTCATATCTAAAGACCTTGAATATTTCTAATATTGGTTAGTTATTTTTTTTTTATCGTACTAAGAAGATAATGTTAATTCTGCAGATGGTTAGTCAGTATAAAGACTGACTAAGAAGACTGTGGGTATGTTGTTCTTAATGTGTACTTGACTGTTGCAGTATTGTCTTCTGGGGCTCATGGAGTGCCTTCGCACTTCATTAATGGTAGCTACGATGAAGAGGAAGACATCAAGTACTGCGGATCAAGCTTCTGCATTTCAGACGAAATGGCCGGTAGTGGACACAACTTAGATCGTCCTCCCGATCATGAGATCTTTATAATCAGCACAATATACATAGGATGCATTTTTTGTGCCGTAGCTATGACCGCAATCTTTGTTGACCCTCTTTCCAGGTAAGTGAATCGAAGAACAATTACTTTTATTACTTTCGTAATAGTTGAATAATTTTACCATTTAATAAACTAACCAAATGTTATGCAAACACAGACACACGCACGCGTGCACGTACACACACACATACATACACACACACACACACACACACACACACACACACACGCACACATAGACACATACGCACAAAAAGGTTTCACATAAACACGTGAAATAACAATCAATGATCAAACCACAATAAGAAATGGGAAAACAAGACTAAGATTTTTCAACCGTAACAAGCGGTCTTCGTTAGAGTCAAAAACCCAACTGAACACTAGATGCAGAAAACATCTGGTACGCACGCATGCACGTACACACACACACACACACACACACACACACACTCACGCACACACACACGCACACACACACACATACACGCGCAAACACAAGAGTGTATTTAATAGTAATATTTAATATTAATTTAAATATTCAATTATTATATAATTAATAATACTTTCAAATCTTAATTTTAAATGATAATCCCATAATCAATCATGTTATTTATAGTACTTTAAGAAAACATTAAATATATGCTTACAAATACAAAATAAGATTCTTCGTTAAAATGACATAACCTTTCTCCCAAAAGCAAAAACAAAAAATCTGGAGTGGCCTACACTCTACTTTACTATAAGTAACTTAATGTCAAATTTCTTGAGTATATAAAACATAACGTCTCATTTAAGCATAACGTAAACATCTAAATGGGATATAATTATTAGCCTTTCAATCCTGAGGTAGTACAGATAGTGATTGAAGGACATATCATTTTATAAGCTTATTTTTGTACATCACACAGCTGATGCAAATAATTTCATTAGTATGACTACAGCAGTAATAACATTTTTGAAAAACCAAAGTGAACATTTCTTAAAACGATTTATTCTCCTACAAGAAAATGGCTTTCGTTCAAACAGCCAGTAGATTTCTTAAATCGTTTACTTGACATCCTTCTACATTGAATATTAAAGTAAAATTTTTAAATTTAAAACAGGAAAATACCCTTTTTTTTCTCTGAAAAACATCTTAAGCTGCGAACAAAATGTTATTTTAAGGTGCTTTGTTAATTAAAGATGTACGATAATTACATTTATTAATCTCTAAACGAAAGATTCAGATTATGAATTATCATTTACATTTTTGGTCTTTTATAGAATTATCATACTGGGAATTTTAATCTTTAAAATAATAATAATAATAAGCTTCTTAGTATTTAATAAGATCATTTTCCTTCCCCTTTGTCAAATAACATATATACGAATTTTTTCTGAGTGAGTGTTATCATTTTCCTGCACAATATTATTCCTCTTACATCTCATATAATTCAATAAACAATTTAAACTGTTCCTTTATAAAATCAGTTTTATCTCAGTGGATTTGCTCAAAAAATTTCTAAGTCAATGTAAACAATGTAAAAAAATACAAAAAATTCGACAAGTATACTCGTAGCAGGTGATCTCTTAGTCTAGGGTAAACAAAGAGTTTTTATAGCGTTATTGCTCTTTCCCGTAATTAAAACTTCATGATTTTTTTTTTATCAATTGCTAATTTTTTGTTCCATTTTCGGTCAAATTTTCATTATTTTTTAACGAGCCGTTTAGCGTCAAAAAAACATTTTCTGAAAACACAAATCGAACTGTAACGCCCCATTGGCGAATGTAATTTTGAAAAAAAATATCTCAACTCATTCTACACATAATGTTCTATTTTTAGGCATAGTTTCATTGTGATCCATCAAACAGTATGGCTTGTATCACTCTCACAAGGTTTGAGATTGAATTATAAGTCAAAATTTTTACATTTTATTAAAAAAAAAAAATTTCCTGTTGTTTTAATATTCTGAATATATTTTTCGTTTGTTGCATTTGAAACCTCAAAGGTAATGTCAAAATTTCAAAACTCTAGGGTTATCAGTTTTGGAGAAATAAATGTTTTATAAAAAACGGTTTTTGGCAAAAAAGTGACTTTCCCATCATGCATAATTCTTCCCAAAAAATAGGGATCTTCGTCTTTATGGGGCCCATTTTTGTGTAAAATATCAACTTAATCCATCAAGGATTCTGGACCGTAGCGTGGTAACAAGCAATGCTAACACACGCACCCACCCACCCACACACACACAGACATCATCGTAAAAACGTCATAAAACGACTTCTGGGACCTCAAAACATGTAATTCCGTCAAAATCTCGAGATCGAATTTTTTCACGATCACTATACTTTACTTATAGTAAAGTAAAAAAGAACAAAATAAAATTTTACTTTATGTTTTAAAAAGTATATGATGACGTGTATGTCGAAATATCATAGCGTGATCTTGTTTCTCCTATTTTTTCTCACAGAATGAATCCATTTACTTCTTTTACCTTTTCCGACAACTGCATATAAAACTGCATATAAAAGTACACACTTACAGTCTTTAATTTTCGGTTTTAATCGTCTTCAGGAGAGATAAGAGAAGGGAACAAAGAGCACTGGTTCACACATGGTACTGTAAGTGTGGGCTTTAAAAGACTATAAGTGTGTGCTTTTAATTTCGCTTTTAAGTTCTACACTGAACTGTATTTTTCCGTTTCGGATCGTATTTCCAATGAAAAAGTGTATATATATATATATATGTTTTGTTGAACGACCTTTGTACTGTGGCATGAATCAATTTCATAGTCCATCTTTCAAGTTTTCTCACCTTTGATTTAAATCTTTCTGGTACTAAATACACTAGTTCTCCATAAGTTTGGAGAACTAGTGTATTTAGTACCAGAAGATTTAAATCAAAGTGAGAAACTTGAAAGATGGAAGAAATTGATTCATGCACATCAAAGGTCGTTCAAAAACATGTATAAAAGAAGGATTGCTCCAAATTAATTATCCAATTAAAAGTTTCATATATATAATATTTATATATATATATTGGTATATTTGGGAGCACTTCTTTTAAACATACCTCAATAAGATCTTGCCAACATTAAGTTATATGTTTAAAACATACTATATTATGTTGGCAAGATCTTTAATGAGGTATATATATATATATATATATATATCACGTCCTAACCACAATGAAAAATTAAAAAAAAGAAAGATCTTTCAACCATAACAAGCGGTCTTCGTCAGAGTGAAATCCCAACTGCCTTAGGTGAAGATCTTAGTCTTTTTTCTCATTTCTTTTTGTGGTTGGATCTTGACTGTTACTTCATGTGTTTATTGCGAACTCCTGATATATATATAACATAAAGACTAGAACTCTTAGAATCCTCCAAAAATATTAAATAGTAGAATAATTAGTATTACAAAAGTATAATAAAATAATTTATTAGCCAATATATTATCATATTTGAAAACTTTATGTAAAACTTTTTCTACTTACAAATGTATTGTTTAATTCTTTATATTCTTTATATTATCATTTTTATGTATTGATTTGTTTATCATAAAAGGTTTTTTTCTATTTATTTATGAATAACGTCAGACTCCATTGGCATTTTCTGAATCATTGTTAGCAAGAATGTTTTGTGATTTTAGTAATTTCATGGTATATACGTATGTCCTAGCCCAACCGTAGACTGTTAACAACATGAAATACCTTTATTACATGAATTTCATGATATGAGCAATTTTACGGCTGCAATTCTATACTGCTCCTATTGGAAGTTTACCTGATGATGAACACGAAGTGTTTGAAACGCGTAGTTTAAATAAAAAACTTCTTTTGTGTGGAGAGTTTCAATTATTGTTTTCCCCATAATGAGTTATAACCACACAATTACGGCTTGCACAAGTAATGAGTTTATGCAAATAATATTTTCCCTAATAAATGTGTGGTAATTGAAATATGCTTATTTAATTCATGTACACTGAATAAATGTACACATTTGATTTTGTGTACCAAATCCAGAGTTTCAACAAGTAGGAAACCTCTTCTTAATTAATCATTGTAGAGGAAAATATTTCAGAAGAATCTGAGGAGCACCATATGTTAATAATACATAGAAAATTAAAACTAAATCTAAGATCAAAAGATTGTTAAAAAAAAGTTACTTTGCTAAAAATGTGTTATGGTGAGGAGTATATTCTGAAAGTTTTAAATTTTGTCTAACTCAAGTATATTCAGAGAAGGGATCTTTAACAAGTACCAGACATTGTATAGGCTCGGGACCGACGGTGCTCTCCGAAGAAAGTCTTGCTTAAATTTCCTTTGTAAGTGAATGATTGAGGAGCCAGAGTGGGCATTGCACCTCTGATCTATTAGTCCAGGCGTTAGGATGTTGCCACTAGGCTAACCTGGCCTCTAGATCAGGTACTTTCTAGGCATTCATGTACTTGAAAGAAACTAATGCAAGATTTGACTTGGGACTCCTGATGCACAGTCATCCTGGTTGTGTGGGATTTTGTCAGGTCCATCATAGACCTGGTGCCTAGTCAATAACCTTCTACACTACTTTTCCCTTCCTACTTGCTGATAATTTCTCTAGCTCTCTCTTCCCCCCCCCCCCCATCAATCTCTCTCTCTCTCTCTCTCTCTCTCTCTCTCTCTCTCTAACAAACACTAAAAAAGGCGGCTTAAGCCTAATGAGAATAAAAGGTAACCCTCGAGCTCTTGAAAGCGTAAATGTCATTAATTTATTTCTATAATAATAATAATAATAATAATAAATTATCACAGTATTTTAATAAGGGGGGCCAGGTTAGCTCAGTGGTTAACGTACTCGTTTCTAAACTCGCAAGTCCGGGGTTTGACCTGACTATCGATTTATTCACGTGGGAGGTCAATAAATCTGAGCACGTTATCCCTCGGAGAGGATGTTAACCTGTCGGTCCCTAGCCTGTACGATGTCAGGTAAACGTTAAAAATACCTACTCTAAATACATTTGAGTTAGGCAAAATTTAGCACTTTCAACATAGAATCAACGGGTAATGTGGCTCTTCCACAACTAAAATTGGCCAAATAATAAAGAAGCCACAATTTCCGCCTCTAGAACAACACTAAAAGGTGAAAGGTTTATAAGTGTGGGCGTTGGAAAACAAAACAACAATACTTTACTAGAATAATGGCTGTCATAACATATAAAACATTTTCATTTAATTTATTTTCCGTTTGAAACAATAAGATTATATGAGACAGGTATGGTGAAAAGCAGAAGAAAGCTGATGGTCAAATCAGCGGGGTGCAGCTGTTGGCAGCTACGGTCAAACACATGAGGAAGCCTTACCAACAACTTCTCATCCCTATCACAATCTTCATTGGCATTGAACAAGCCTTTATTGGAGCCGAGTTCACCCAGGTACCACATAAAAATAAAATCTACCATAACGCCCCTTCTTGTTAATGATATTTTTTTAAAAAAAATTATCAACTCATCCTCATATAAGGTGGTATTTTTAGGTAAAATTTCATTCTGATCCTTATAACGGTATGACTTTATCTCCCTCTCAAGCTTTCAGATTCAATCATAAGTGATTTTTTTTAAAATTTTATTGGAAAAATATATATTTAGTTGTTTTAAACATCTGAGAATTTTTACTGTGATTATGTTTGTCACTTCCATGATAACGCCAAAATTTAAAGACTCTTGAGTTAGTAGTTTAGGAAACAAAAGATATTCTCTAAAAATACATTTTGGCCGAAAAAGTGACTTTTCCATCATGCATAATACCTGCTGAACTATACAGTACATTTATACTATGAGGTCCATTTTTGTGTAAAATATGAATCAAAGATTGTGGATTGTAGCGTGGTAAACTTTTCGTGATACACCTACCCACCTATCCACCCACCCACCACACACACACACACACACACACACACACACACACACACACACACACACACACACACACAGGCATAGTCGAAAACCCGTCAAAATAGGATTTTTATCTCAAGACATGTAAATCCGTCAAAATCTCGAAATCATATTATTTCATGATGTTTTACTTGTAATAAAGTTAAAAAGTAATCGGTCTTGAGTTTGTATAAACAAGGTCTAATGCGTGAAATACCATTTTAACTAGAAGATTAATAACAGGATTATAATAAAACCATTTTCATGTAATTAACATAATATATTATACTTTTTTGTCGGAAATGTAAAATTTAAAACAAGAAAATCATGAATCTATTATTTGAAAAAATAAGTGATTGTTTATTCTAATTTTGTTGACGATAATTCATTTACAAAGAGACAGCAATTTTATTTTATGAATCTGATCATGCAGTTGACGAAACTTGAGTATTGGGAAAACAAGGTATTCCAAATGTGTTGTACTGTTAATACAATTTATGTGAAATTTAGTCCATATTTTCGTAGTACGAGGACCACAATGTACCAATGACTAGTGAATACACATTTTTCCTGAGTGATACAGGAATAAGTGCTTATTTTAATAAAAACTACATTTCCGTTAAAGTTTCTAAATATTTAAGGAAATATTTCTGCAAATAACAAAAATCAAGTTTTAAAATTATATTCCCAGTAATAATGATCATATAATGGTTCTATTTAGTTTAATTGTTTACTTATATAATTTTATATTTTTGCTCAAAAATTCATTTTTACTTATTTTCAATTGAATATTTCAAAGTATCTAAGAAGAGATTTTACAAAGAAAAATGTAATAGATTGTTTTGTGTTTTGATTCAGTAAAAATTCTTTCATCTTGGTTTTAACGTATCTTTTAATTTCGAGTTTCTTCTAAGATTATAAGTGGTAATAGTTGCAATGCTAAATATTATATATCTTTTCAGTCATTTTCTGCATTAGTTTATTTCTGACAACAAATAGTTAAAGACAGAGGCAATTTCTTTTACACTTGTTCTGTCTATATCTTCATATATTCACGCAAAATTCTTCATGCATTCAATTTTTTTCACCAAAAAAAGAAATATCAAACTTTTGAATAAATCTATGTATCGTTTGCATAGATTAATTTCATGGTTCGAGAAGCTTTTGAATCCGAACAAAATAAACATACACTCCTAGTTAGTGGAAATACAATGATAGACAAATTGTAGTCTTCCGTTCCTCTTCAGCAATTGAGTCATTGCTCCATTGTAATTACTTGACAGCAGGAAGGAATTACAAAGAGAAAAATGAAGCGGAAGAGAAGACAAAATGGTTTAAAACAACACAAGGTTTTACAAAAGAAAAAATGTTTCACTTAGACATATCTAAATATGTGTTTATCTAAAATGTGAATGCCCAAAAGTTGTTGAAGCTAATAAATCATGGTTAATATATATATAGTTGATGGTAACATGGGATGTTCGCATCACAAATGTGCCTTCATGAATTTCTACAAACTAGTCATTCACTGGTACTTTGAGATACTAGTGTTCTGACATACGAGTTTTTTCGAGATACGAAAATTTTGCCTTGAGATATGAGCCAACTTACTGCAACATTTTGAAAGGGAGACATAAACAAACCTCCTTAGATGGGTTTTTCTGTAAAAGTCATTTAGAAGATGATGACACTAAAAGTCTTGAGAAGTAAAGCCAAAGAAGCGAAAGACAAACTGGTTCATATAAAATTAATCATTACACTGTAGAACATCGCAGTACGATGTTAATTCGTTCCCAAACCGAGCTTGTTTTGCGATTAACTCGCATTACGAAGCAATTTTTTTCATTGAAATTAATATGAAAATAAATAATCCGTTTCAGACCCAAAATGCCTGTTTTTAAGTATATTTTTTAAACAGAAAAGGAGCAATTAAACAGAAAAAATATACAACTGTTTATGTAATAAAATAATAAAAGTGCTTGCAAGAAATAATCATATTGTCTTGTTATCATATTTATATTTTCATATAATCATACTATGAATTTTATAGGTTGATGAATTTTATTTTATTCGGGATGATTTTTTTATGGGATGAGATTAGGACTCATTCTTCTTCACGATCACTTCTATGGCAAGGACCGTTATTGATCGAATGATTTTGGTCTAATTTTATTGAAAAATTCCAATGTACATTATATGAAAGAAATGTCACAATAGTACATGATCCTACAAACTAAAATATATGTAAGTGATTACGAAAAATGGTTCTAACAACTAAATGCATTAAAATCACAGTGAGAGAACATAAAGCAGTAATTAAAAAAACTCACTATGATATTTCGACATCCGTCGTCAGTGAGTCACAAAATCATTGTTAGTTTTTTCCGTCTTCTTCTCTTTGTCTCTCTCTGAAATTTATTATATATCATATAATATATATATATATATATAAAGATTTCAAATAAACACGTGAAATAACAATCAATGATCAAACCACATTTACCATTTTTGTTTTCCTATTTCATATTGTGGTTTGATCATTGATATATATATATATATATGTATATAATACAATTTCAGGACTCGGTCAGTTCTTTAGGTTCAATTAAACTCTCATTGCCAACGTTTTGGTTTTTATTTAAAATATTTTTCATAGGCAGAAGTATAAAATTTTGAAACAGAAAAACTCAAGTATTATATTAGATATTTTTTTTAAAAAAGAAAACAATTTGCAAATTTCAACAGCTGTCTTGTTTAAATAAACACTTGTCAGTGTTGCGAGTTTATTCAAACTAGAAACAGCCAAAACTCACAAATTGTTTTCTTTTTAAAAAAATTTCTAATGTAATACTTAAGTGTTCTTGTTTCAAAATTTTGTACTTCTACCTATTAAAAAAGGTTTTAAATAAAAACCGACAGTTATTAGAACCCTTAAAGTAGAAAAACTACATTATGTTTGAAAATTGTTATTTTCATATTTTTACACTATAAATACAAATTTATTTTTCTAAAATATTCTCTAAATGTACAAAAAAAAAACTAAATAAATTGCAACTATTATATTAACTGTTTTTTTTTTTTTTTTGGTTGTGCTATAAGAAAACCATTTTTCCAAGTCTATTTCTTTACTTCAGCATAGATCTGCTATTCACTTAAGTGTAACTAACTACAGCCTAATTCTGTAACGTTGATGTCAGATATAACCTCTGTTTAACTTCCACAGACATTCATTATATAACTTCCCACTGCCACGAGAAGTAAACATTAACATCCTACGCTAGTATTTTGGATATACTACGTATTATGTTTTTCATTCAATTGAAACACTCCTAAATCTCATCAGTTTAGACTTCAATTCACAATTATTGAATAGAAAATCTTGTAAATGAAAACTTTAACAGGTCTTCTGTTAATGTTCAATTTCTACACTTCGTATATTTAATGGAGGGATACCAATGGTAATTAAGGCGACTAAATATAGGTAATTAAATATATATACACACAAATAGTGACAATAAACACCGTGATGTAAATTAATAGAAGAAAAAGTCAAAAAGAAAAATTAAAACATGAAAAATAGGTCTTTTACCTCAGTCGAAAGGCCTCAGAGCATTTATTTCTCTTGTTTTTTTTTCCACTTGAGATTTAAAATTCATTGATTGCATCACCTGTTTATCTATTGTGATTTTTCTGCATATAAAATATATATAAACTATAAATATGTATTTCTGATAATAAAACGAAACATGATCCAAACTGGACACAATACGAGTTCAAAATTCAAGAAGAGTAACAAACACAGAGTAAGGAAACACACTTACAGACTCAAATTTTCGGGTAATCCGTCTTCAGGAGAAAAGAGAAAGGGAGGCCAAGCAGGGTTACTTGCCGTTGCGTCTACAACGTGCTTGGTCTCCCTTTCTCTTTTCCCCTGAAGACGGATTACCCGAAAATTTGAGTTTGTTTCCTTACCCTGTGTTACCCTTCTTGAATTTTGAACTCATATATATATATATATATATATATATAAAGATTTCACATAAACACGTGAAATAACAATCAATGATCAAACCACAATATGAAATGGTAAAACAAGACTAATATCTTTCAACCGTAACAAGCGGTCTTGCGGTTCCTTAACACTTAATGATTTGTAATAAGTGTGCCTTCTCCCATTCCTTTAGAGAATATTATTTATTCATCTTCAATGAATGAATTGGTTCATTTTTTATTTTTGTTTAACATTTTTTAATTTTTTTATTGCTTAATTCCATATGCAATGTTAATATCCTTTAGACAACTTTTTCGATGTAAATAATTAACGAAATAAAATATAATACAATGATGATTTAATTAAGTAATGAAATACTATATTTTTATTTGTTTGAATTTAACTGTTGTTATTAGATGGCTTGTTTTGCACATGTTTGTAATTTACATATGTTATTTAGTAACTACTGTTGTTTATATCAGGCATACATAGCTTGTGCGATGGGGATCTCATCAGTTGGTTACGTAATGATATGCTTTGGGGTCGTCAACGCCATCTGTTCAGTGATTTTTGGCACCCTTATGAAATACGTAGGACGCTGCCCTATCATTTCACTTGGTGCTCTCCTGCACGGCACCATCATCGTTGTCCTTATCTTCTGGAAGCCCAACCCTCACATACCCATACTCTTCTTCATTATGTCTGGATTATGGGGCGTGGGTGACGCGGTATGGCAGACTCAAATCAACGGTATACATTTTTAATCATGTTTTTTTTGTTCAAGATTTATTTAAGCTGTATACTCGTACATATATATGTAATGGATAGTAAAATTTCCGTGATAATTTCAAATAATGACAATAAGAGTTGGTATACATTTAGACTACTTTTGTCTTCTAATAAGCAGGTATTGCACAAAAATATTGTAATTCAATATATTCTACTAAAAGGATTTTAAAAAATACACCTACTTTGCAACCCTACTTTGCATCTGAAGAACTGTTTTAAAAGTTAGTCATTTGTTTGAGGTCTGCACCCTCCTCGTGGTGCACTAAAGGACACTAAACGGTGCCTTGAATTTGGTATGGTGTTGGGGTATTAGGTAGTGACAGGATATTAGGTAGGTACAGAGAAGAAACTGGTAAATTGGACTTATCAGTTTTTCCTTGTTGTGGAGGAAAAATTGAATTTTAAGGCACTGCAAACCAACCATTCGCTATCTAAAAGACTATTGGACCAGGTACTTTCCGAGTTTACCTGCATCAATTTTAGATATCCAATAGTTTGACCTAATTGTGTGACTCAGGGGATAAGACAATGGAACACGTCCTCAAAGACTGCAGTCTCTATAGTCAGCCGAGGTTCGAATATGAGATATGGACTGGACAATTTGTTATGGACAAGTAACGGTTGCCTTTAAAGCACCCAATATCAACAGATGTGAAAATAGGGTGGTACTGTCAGTGTAGAGTGGTATTAGACTCGGTGTCGGAACTGCAGGGTAGTATCGGTAAAATAGGGTGGTATTGGCAGTGTAAGGTGGTTCAAACTCGGTATCGGAACTATATAGTAGTGTCGGCAAATTAGGGTGGTATTGGCAGTGTAGGATGGTATTAGACTCAGCATCGGAACTGTAGGGTAATATCGGCAAAATAGGGTGGTATTGGCAGTCTAGGGTGGTTCAGACTCAGTATCGTAAGAGTACAGTGGTATCGGTCCTGGTATCAGCAGGGTATTTATCATCCAGTCTGGGGTGACATAATTGCAGAGCGGCACACAAAAAAACCGGTACAGCCCAATCTTTTTAGACAAAGCCTAACTTTAACACTACCAATCATTTTCATTCACCACATTAATTATAATTGTTATAAAAGTAAATTGGGTAATTGAGAAAGTTATTCAAATATTTTAACTACTCTTATAAATTAATTCAATAATAACACATAATAGACTTATTAATTGAAATGTAAAAAATGTTACATTTTAAACCATTGGTTCAATATAATAGTTTTAAAAAGACTATTCTTAATTTGATATTGAATGCTTTGATGAAAAAAGTCCATTATTATGATACTATTAATTTATTTTCAGGCCTCTATGGTACACTTTTTAGACGGAACAAGGAAGCTGCTTTTTCAAACTACCGCCTCTGGGAGTCTGTGGGATTTGTAGTAGCCTATCTATACAGTGATCAACTATGCGAAATAATGAAATTGTACATAATGGGAGGAGTATTATGCATCGGTGTCCTTGGCTATATGACAGTCGAATTCTTGCACAAAAGGAAGAAAATGAGAATGAAGAAAGAGAAGGAGGCTCCTCTTCCTTCTATAGTAGAAGAAACAGACGACGAGAAGGACGATGTTGACGATGACATGATCATAACGCCTTTGTAAAGTCAATATCCTACAACTCAAGATAATCTCAAACAATTACTGTCTCTATTTTGACAAATATGACAACCATAACTTCAGTTACATATAATGAAATATCTATCCAGTCAAATAGTTGTAAAAAAGGAATAATCATAAACTAACTGGTTCATTAAATTATTCACACATTCTTTTACTCATACCAAAACTTGAATTATAAAATACCGAATTTCCGTTCAAGAAAACAAATCTCTGCTTTACTAATTCAGTTATCTTTTTAGTTGCGTAAATTCCAGTAAACAGAATTTAAAGTCGCCTGTGTAATTGCTGAATACTTTAATTATATAAAGTATAGTCATCCCATGAGGAAAGTATTGCTAGTTTAATACGTCAGAAAAAAAAAATGAAACGAAGTTCCTTTAGTTTTATAGATTTCTTTATTTTTAGTTTAGTTACACACGTGATTATTTTTGGACACAACCGTTATATGTATCCAGTCTTTTTGTTCAGGATGTAAGAAAGGATTTTTAATTATCCAATTTTTTTTTATAAATATAGTATATATTGTTATTTTTACAAATATACTAGAACCTTGTACAGTACACTATACTTTTATGAGCAAAAATATTAATAAAAAAAATTGTAAACTTTTGTGCTATATATCTGAACAACCTTATCTAATAAATAAGTCGTATTACTTTACGATGGTTTGTGTCATGGTTTAACTAAGGATTATCCGAAAGCATTTCGGTATCATATTACAACGCAATGGATGACTCGAGAATATTCAAATTCAATAGAATGAATCATCATTCATACAACTTTTCTTCTTCCAATGATAGTATTAACCACCATTGAGTGGCTACTTTTCGAAGTATTATGTACTATGTGTAAATATATCTTTATAAAAACCCGAAAGATAGATAAACCGTCTGATAGTATAAGACTAAAATAAATTGGCACTAGGTTAGTTTTTCAGGTTCAATCAAACTGAAATACCTACGTTTCTGTTTTTATCTATAATATTTTCTATTGCTGGTATTCTGACGGTTTCAATTATTTGGTTGAAAGATGTTAGTTCCACTTATAAATTTATGGTTTATACTTCTTACATATATATATATATATATATATATATATATATACACTTTTTTATAAAAATATATCCGAAATTGCTATGGGTGTCCATGTAGAAAGAAACATAAGAATTAAAACACACATACAGTCTTAATTTCAATGTTGAACCGTTTAGGAGGAAAAAAGGGAAAACAAGTCGCACGGACAGACGGTTGAGCTTGTTGGATAGCGTTCGGAGAGGCTTTTTGCTCTGCAGCGGGCAACTGGGACTTACGCTCTGGACCTCTAACTAACTCTTAACCAAAATACGATCGAATGTGTGTTCTTTATTTCGACAACCCATAGAAAAAGTATATAAGGAACAACGTCTGAACCAGTAATAAATGCATAAGATAAAAAAGAGAAGAATAGTTAAAACATGTCGCAAAAAACCAACCACATGTCAACAGTGCAGAACTTTTCATCACTAACAAAAAACATCAATAGCACAATAAAATTCAACTAACGTTAAGACATGAACAGAGTTATCTGTCCAAGAAGAATGAACTAAACCTACAATTCAAATATTTAGGTAACGAAGAAGTGGCATTCAGTGTCATCTCTTAATAATCAAGAAGGTCTGTGCAACCTGGATCCTAGGTTGGCATGGAGGCGACAGGAAGGCTTTGTCGACAGTTAAAACCGAGAGTACATTTAAATGGCCAGCAATATCCGTAACAAAAATACTAAACGAACCCAGTTCAGTTACAGAAAAGTCCAAATAGAAAGGGTACAGGAGTTCACTGTTAAGGTAGGCTAATGTTTAATCTGCCAAACTCATTTAAGATAGAGGAACTGTGCAACCTGCCCACCTATTGATCATACGCAAAAGCTTTTTCTGAGCAGTCGGGCAAACTGGGACCTTACGCTTGGACCTGTAACTCTACTCCCATTGGTCAACATCGCATCGAATATATATATATATATACACTTTTTTGATAAAAATATGATCCGAAATGGACATATACAGTTCAATGTACATAAAGAAACATAAAGAAATTGAAAACACACACTTACAGTCTCTAATTTTCTGTTGAACCGTCTTCAGGAGAGAAAAAAGAGGAAAACCAAGCGCACTGGTACAGAGACGGTTGGAGACTTGTTGGAGAGGTTGGAGACGGTCTGCAACCGTCTCTGTACGAGTGCGCTTAGTTTCCCTCTCTTATCCTCTCCTGAAGACGGTTCAACCGAAAATTAGAGACTGTAAGTGTGTGTTTTTAATTTCTCATGAAAATGAAAAAAAACTAAAGGATATAAATAGAACAAGTAATAAATGAAAATCAAATAAAAAAAGTAAAAGAAAAAATAAAATAAATAAAAAACAAAACTATATGTAAAATGCTAAGTAATATAAATAAATAGTAATTTAAAAAAAGAAAAGAAAACTAAAAAAAAATTAACTAACGTTTGAGATTGAGTCCAGGAGTTATTCTTGCTCCAAGAAGACTGATATATGCCTCTTCAAATATCTTCAAGGTAACTATGGTGTTGGCATCTGTGATTTCTTAAGAATTCATTCACAGAAAGTGTCATTAAACTGGAGTCCTAGGGTTTGCGTGGATGGCGACAGGAAGGCTTCTGTGTAGACAGTTCATACGCACGCTCAGCTTAGTAGAGGCCAAACCTACATATAATGCATCTCACCTGGTACTGTCCAGTTGGTTGTTATGAGAAGTCCAGGAAGTCTTGGCATTTATCAGGTAGGTATAATTGTTAGGGTAGGAAGTGTAATACTTATCAGTTTAGATTATTATGCAAGTCTGACAGTTACGATGCCCACATTGATGCATACCACAAAACCTCATAAGGGGTCTTGGGAGAAATATGGGGAAAAAAAGATTGAAAGGTTAGAAGATTGTTGATAGGAATTGGATGGGACTTCACTGAAATTAAAGAAGTAGAAGGAGAAGAGGAAAAATCACCTTGATAGCTGGGACTGACGGCATAACGTCCTCTCCAAGGGACGATGTCGTCAGATTTATTCACCTCCCATGTGAATAAATCGAAGGCCAGAGTGGATATTGAACCCTGAACCTACCCGTTGACGGGCGATCATGTTGCCATTGAGTCCCCCCCCCCCCCCCCAATCAATTAGAATAGTTCATCCTTTTTACTGGAGTCACAGCTGCCACTAAATCAATATATCCTCACACTCTCGCAACTATGACAAACTTTACACAGGACATTCATTAGTTCCTCTACCCTGGGACTCTCTTGGTCCTCAAGTTAGAGGCCATCATTAAGCCTGGAATCTAGTATCAAGTTGTCATAGAAATTGGAGGGCTATTTATCAAGTTTATAAATGTTAGTTGGTAAACTAAAGGCCAGTTCCTTTGTAAACAGAAGCAACCTCCCATTAACCAAAGTAACCTTTGCAATACGTTTATCCCTCACTGCGTAATGACGTTTCAGGATTAAAATCTTTTAAGGCTTTAAAAAAAAGTTTTTTAAGGCTTAAAATAAGTTTTTTAATTTTAATTTTAGTTTTTTAATTTTCTATAAAAAATAAGTTTTATAGAAAGTTATCAGTTTTCTAATCTACTTCATGATTGGTAAAAGATAGTCCTCCTTGTATCCAAACTTTAGTTTAGTTATACTGATTTTGTCTCCGTTTTCTGGAATGCAATAAAATCTCTTTAAGAAGTATTGTGGTTCAGAGGATTCTGTTCATTGGGGTTCTAAAAAAGCCAAGACGTAAACATGTTACTTAGGCAAAATAACAGTGATTCCTTTTTTTATTTAATGAATCAGTCGGACCACTGAAAAAGAAAACAACCAAAAATAGACCAATAAAGTATCAACATAAAGGAACTAATGATGGATGTAAATTTTGTTCCATAACAATAGTTATATTTGTACAAGATTTCTTTGAAATTGTTTTGTCCACTTATATTTCTTAATTTAAAACATTTTTTTTAGCATGATTTACATGAAAATTAATTACTTTTATGATTAAAAAAACGTACTTTTTGTCCCTAGTATGTTTCAGTGTATGGTTTGTTTTTGATAAGGTTGCAGTCGGTAACTTTTTTCGCCACCATATGCGGGACTCCATTAAATCATCGGCTGGACAAAAAAAGCTACTTTTTAAATGTCGTTCCAAACAGGAAAGGTTCAGAGTCTGTAGAGACCGAGTCAAGTAGTTTTTGTTGATCCAGCCCAAGATCTTTCATTAATAAAAAAAATAACATACCTTGTAAAATAGTGCAGCTTCACTTCCACTTTTGGTTTGCAAAAAGAGATATATAACAACTGTTGAGAAATAGGTATATATATATATAACTAGTTTCCATGCAGCAAAAATTACCGATTGATCATAGTAGTGTTTTATGGTTGTTCCCCTGTTGTGTTGGTGAAATATTAAACTCAACATATTAGGTTAGCTCAAGAGCTATGCAAGCAGTTATTGTGTGTTATATACTCATGATAATGAAGAAAATGCATTACCTCTTCATCACAAGGGAATTTATTTTATGACGCGTTTCAGACACTTAGTGTTCATCATCAGCCACATATACCTCAGAAGGGGTGTTCAGTGAGTGTCTGTTAACTCCTCAATTACTGAACACTCCTTCTGAGGCAGATGTGCCTGATGATGAACACTAAGTGTTCGAAACGCGTTGTAACATAAATTCCGTGTGGTGAAGACGTAATATATTTTAGTCACAAATATTAGGTTACATTGCAGTGACAGTGCCACAAGGAACACGCATAGGTTGAACATTGACCCATTGTGATACCACATAATGAAGATTGATTCTCCACTAGGAGTCTTAAATTTTGCCTAACTCAAATGTATTTAGAGTAGGGATTTTTAACGAATACCTGACATCGCATAAGCTTGGGGCCGACAGCTTAACGTCCACTCAGAGGGACAACGTATACAGATTTATTCACCTCCTGCGTGAATAAATCGAGGGACAGAGTGGGTATTGAACTCTGGACCTAGTAGTCCAGAGGCGAAGACGTTGTTACTGGGCTAACCTGGTCCTCAACTCAACACATTAATGGTAAATATTACACTGAATCTTATTTTGGTAATTAATACACCTATATTTTTTTGAAGTAGGGGCAGGATATTCACATAGTAGTTATAGGATCCGTTTTTTTTTTTGAAAATGGTGTAAATTTAGTTTGACAAAAAATTAGGTAACGATAGAAATGAATACAATTCACTATGAACTTTTTATTATAACCTTTTTCCAAAAAAATCTGCTAAAATTTCATTGAATTTTAACAGATTTTTTCCATTAAATTTTAACAGATTTTTTTGGACAAAGTAAGTTCATGGTAAATTGTAATCATTGTTATCATTAGATAATTTTTGTCACGATGGACCTACAACACTTTCAAAGAAAACGGTTCATATAACGCTTGTTAGGATACTGTTCGTCTAATTCATGTAATCCATATAGTATCAATTTGATAAAAAACAGATTATCATCACTTAATACCATCTTATTCAAATTCTTGAATCAAAAGAACTCACGTATCTAGCATCCTAAAGAATGAGTGTTTACCTTCCCTCTTAAAGAAAATTTAACGTCTCTTTGCTAGTTGAAGTAAGACTGTGGTAAAATTATACCTTCTGTGTTTTTCTTTTCCTTTAAATTATGCTATTTATTTCTTAATACTTTTTTCTACTATCTTGTTCTTCATAATTACTTTATGAAGTTGAAATATTATCATAAACAAGAAACGTTCAGTAAAGACTGACTAAACCAGTTTTTTTTCGTTTACTACAAAACCATTTACATTAAACGGAAACAAAAGCACATACTTTGTAGAAGAGTGAAGCAAGGAATAAAGTTAGCTTCTCTACTACCCCTAGTTTACTAGAAACAGGGTAGTACCTAGGAAGGTGTGGGGCCCATGGCAACTCAATCACTGCCGGGTCTCCCTACCCATAAACTATTATATCCATAAAAAATGGTTATATTAGTTATATTGTGCAGGTATTTTAAATACAAAAAGCTTAGCGGTTTCAATTATATTTGAAAATAAAGCTATCGCCGGCATGACAGATTAACCAGTGAACAGGTCATTTGTCCGAGGTCACTACCGCCATCCCGCGAGGCCCCCTACAAGCACGGAACCCAAGGTGCTTTCCCCTGTTCGCCCTAGCTAGTAGATGGGCCTGACTAGAAACGTATGCTGTTAAGTGTGCACACAATTGAAAACATAGAAGAAAGAACAAGTGACGACTACGAAGTATGAGACCAATATTGTAAAGCTTTAATATCTGTGGCAAAAATGATACACTGATTCCCGATCAAAAATAATCCTGAAGCAGGCACAAATGCAATGAATTCAACTTTGATTCCATCAAAATAACTGAAACACATATTATTATGTAAGATTCAATAGCATGTAATATATATATGGAGCATGCTAAATAAAAGGATTTGAAAAAAACAAGCATGCTATTATGTGTTATTCAATATAGACGGATTTCACAATCAGGGCCTTATTTCACAATCATTAAGCCAAATAAGGTTGGACATCATGTGAAGATAGTGCAACATCTCGTTATTCATGCGCTGTTAGTATAACAGTTATGTATATTTGAAGACAGAACGATTTGCAGACGCATTGCTAAAAACGGTTGGAAACTCATATGAAGTAAGAGTCCACTTTGTTGAACCTTGTTTACCAACTGCAAGTTAACATTATGTTCCGCTAAATTGTTAAGTTTCAGGTTTTTTTAGCTTACTATAACTAAGGTACAGTGAGCATGAAAAAATTGATTTCGAGATTTCGAAGTATTCACATGTTTTGAAGTCTATAAAGTTTTTTTTGACGCTTTATCGTTGATGCCTGCCTGTATTTGTGGTGTGTGTGTGTGTGTGTGTGTGTGTTGTGTGTGTGTGTCGTGTGTGTGTGTCTGTCTGTGTGTGTGTGAGTGTGTGTGTGTGTGTGTGTGTTGTGTGTGTATGTGTGTGTGTGTGTATGTGTGTGTCCATGGGTGGATTCTGACTATAAATTAAATAACTTCCTCAAATTTTGGGTGTATATCCAAAATTGTTGGGCATGCTACAGTCCACAATCTTTGCTGGATCATATTCATATTAAAAATCATTTATTGTTAATCATATTTTCACAAAAAAAGGACCTTGTGCCCTATTGTTTGGGAACAATATTGCATTATGGGAAAGGACAAAAGAGTTTTGTTAAATCATACCTATAACTACAGAAGTGAGGTTATTTCTCTATGTGCTCATTAAAACATTAAAACACTTAAAGCCTGAAGTTGAATTTCCTACAACAATGGCATAGACAGAATGACAGCTTTGGCTGTTGATCCTACGAGTCCGATAAGATTCAAAATTATTATAGTCACATATAAATAAAAGTTATCATTCGTTAAGCCATGTTAAACATAAAGTATAAATCTGTTGGTTCTCAACAAGTCTGATATGACGTTTACTTCATATCAGGAGAGTGTAGGCCTCTCCAAATTTTTAATGATTTAACCAAGATACTAACAGGCCCCACAAGAGGTGGTGCAGCGCCTGCAGCCGGTGCGCTGCACCAGATCCCATAAGAGTCTAGGAGGTATATTAATATAAAATTTAAAAATTGAAAGGGCAATTATGCATGGATTTGCTTATTATTGAATTGAAGAAGAAAGGGTATTAGAGTACATTGTCACAACCATACTCCTTATTCTCCATGGTTACCATTTTTTGATCCAACTTTATCAAATTGTACTTTTTTTCAAGTGTTTGGTATTAAGAAATACCTGGTATAAATTGATACGACCAATGTTGGAAAGAGAGGCGCCGGCACATTTCTTTCCTCTCAAGGGCTCATAGATACTAAAGCACTTATTTAATATTATATGATTTATATTTCCTTTGGGAAAAAGATAAGGGGAAAGACGAAAGGAAAGTAACAGCAGAACAGCTGCCACCGTCCTATCATGAGAGCAGCACCAGTGTTTCAACTTGACCCCTTTTATTCAACAAACAACAACCATAACTGAAAACACATTTTTTTTTTTGCTGTATTATATAACTGCTTCATATATATACAGAAAAATATTGTTGGAAAATGTGATTGCAGGAACAGGTTTTTTTTTGTTCTACAAATTTTTAGACGAAGTAAAACGGCAACCTGATTTTGCAGACTCTTTCCTCACGGCAACTGGCATCATCTATAACATATAAAAATAATGTTTGCTACTGTTTTGTTACCTAAATAATATAAATTTAACTATTTATGATGCATTCGTATGAAAAAAAAGCCCAGTATTACTTTGTGTTACCGCGTTAACTGAATTAAAGTGTCATATGGAGTAAGCTCACAGATTGTCCTAGCAAGTCAATAAAAATCAGCGGTGGTCTACGGCTGCTGAGTAACTTTCTAGAACTGCAACCCTTAAAGCAGAAGGTTTTGTTACTCAAATATTTTGAATGAACACATTATTTATATAGAATAGAACATTGTTGTGTTAACAAAATGACTATAGGTAATGTTTATTCATAAAAAGCGTTTCTGATTCCTTTAAAATAGCCAAAATGAACAATCTTCTCATCAGCTGTGGTAGGTAGACACATGATAAATAAGTGAAGTATCAGTTAAAAATATAAATACATTCTTTTCATTTTTGTCTCTATTTTTCAGAAACTGAAAACCAAAGGATGAAACGTGTTCAGTTAAGTGTGCACCAAATGGAAAACATGCAAACAAGGAACAAGTGAAGCCTTTTTGAGACTAAAATTTTGGATCTTTAGTAATAAATGATTTAATATTCCGAGTCAAAACCAATCTCCGCAACCAAAAATGCGTAAATTCTACTTTACAGTAAAACCTCGTAGTGCGAGTGCCTCATTGCACGAGCAACTCGCTTTATAAAGAATTTTTGTCCTATATGACGAGTAAAAATTCTTATACAAGCGACTGTCTTCCTTACGTCTAGATCATCTATATTTAATGTTTAGTAGATTGATGAAACATGATTATTTCTTGCATGTATTTTTATTATTAACATTATATATACAGTAATGCTTATTTTGTCTCTTAGCACCTTTTCTGTTTAAAAAAGAAACTTAAAAACAGACATTTTGGGGATGGAACGGATTATTAATTTCAATGTGAAAAATTGTTTCGTAATACTAGCTCCGTCTGAGAATTAAACTCTTACTGAATTGGTTCTACTGAATTTCAAAATTAAAACGTTACGTTCGTATAACGGACAAATCCATTAAAATAGAAATAAACAACACGAGTGTTAATTTGCAAAGATGGCAGTTTGTTGGACCATGATAAATGAGGTCATTCTACAAAAGATTACTAAATCATTAGTAAATGTTGTGGCTTGATTTTTCTGCTCATTATATGAGCCCACTGACTGTCAACATCACAGCGTATCACTTGACAAGTCTAACCGGCAATTAACAAGAGCCAGATCTGGAAGGTTTGTGTGGAACATTTCTGCAGTACTTAGGTCAATGGTGAGAAACGCAAGTGAGACTGCTAACAGGACCAGCTAATTATTTTTTTTTACTTACTTACTGCTTACGAAAAAAAAGTTATTTTGTTACAAGGAGAAAATTACCTACCAAACGAGACTCTGGGTAACATACATCATTTCGGAGAGAAGATACAGGAAGAGTAAGATACTGGGATAATGTCAAGTGGCATCATGAGTCAAAGTTGCTAATCGTACTTTAGTCAAACGTGGTCATATTTTCCAGAAACAGAAGAATGGTTGGATGGAGTAGCCGGGTAGCTTTAGCGCTCTACCCTGGGCTGGTAAATACAGGTTCAATATCCATATGTAAACTGTAAAAACCTAAGCACAACGTTCCTCGAAGTGGAAGTTAAGCCGTCGGTCAGGTTCTCGTTAAAGATTACTACTACAAATAGGCATTATTTAGGATTCCTAAAACAGAATCATTAGGGAGATGCAATATTCCCTTGAGGAACGAGCGTCAGAGGTTTAGCTTTCTACAGACCCTTTCTGTAGCTATACCACTCTCCAAAAACAATAGGTTGGGTCATTGCAAAATGGACATTTTTTTTAAAGCTGCTTGAAATCGTAAGATATTAGAAATATTTTTATCATACCAAATCTCAAATACTGAAAAGAAAATTCTTCTTACATCTCGAACCAATGATTCTTTCCGTGAACTGTAGGGCGCGTTTTAATTAGCAGTTCCAGGCCACGAACCTACTACTGCTGATTCATAATACTACTGCGTTTGTGGGGTCAGTAAGGAAATTTCGCACTGTTTTATTCGGTTTTTCAGTATATATTATTCCGTGGTCGTTTGGTCATCTTGAGTCGTGAAAGAGTTGTCAGTCTATTTTAACAACAGTCTCTATGATGGATGTGGCTGGGGAGTTCTTAGGGATAGGTTCTGGACAAGGGGGTTTGGATGGGGTGGGATCTTCGTGTTTTCATTGGTCATCAGTCTATTTGTGAAGTCGTCAATTGATTTTAATTTGAGGTCTCTTTGAATATCTACGTTTCTGGCATACCAAGGTACCCCAGCCAAAAGGCATGCACATTTATTCAGAACCATCTATATGAGAGTTTTATTAGTTCTTACGGCTTGTAACTATGTCGAACATCCACCTAATAAATGAGGTCCTTTAATATGTGGAGTATAATTTGACTTCAGGATAGGGTACAAAATTGACATTAGTGCCAGACCCAATTTGTATCTATTTTTTAGATGATGTTTAAAGTTGAGCCCGCCAAAAGAACCTTGGGAAGAACTCATTCAAATCATGGTTATTAAGTTTCTTTAAAGAAAATACTACAGAAGGTTGGTTACAAGGAAGCTTGTATCAGAGTATCCACTTTCTTTGATACTATTAAAGCAAAATGCATTAGAGGTTCAACATAAGGATTTATTGCCCAAACTAAACAATGTTATCCAGTAATTATTTAACCCATTCTATTAACACTAAAAAAAAAAATAATTTTTTAATACCGTTAATATGCCATACTACAGCAGTAGATAAAAAAAATTATTGGAGATTCCAAATTTATATCGTAAAAATCCCTAAATGTGTCAATGCTTTTCATTACTTCTTACCAATGTGAATTGACAATTCAGTAATGACCGAAAAAATGAGAGATAGCTTTCTGAGGAACAAGATTTTCATAATTAAAAATTCGTTCTAGAATAAAAAAAATAAACCATAACATTAACTATAACTTTTTTAATTATTAATTATTATTATTATTATTAATTATTAATTAATTATTTTATAATTATTAATTTTACAATTATTCAAAATTATGTGTTACAAGTTTTTTAAATGATGCATAATGTAATGATTTTGAAAAAAGTGTGCAAGAAATATAATTTGATATAAACAAAAGTATAACACTATGCAAACACGAGCTACGCAAGCAGTTATTGTGTGAAATTTCCTCCCAAAAAAAAAAGTATAGCATTTATACAATATACTATATTGTATAAAATGTTGTATCTGTCCCAAAATATAAAGTAATTTTGAAGTGTATGACTAATATTAAATGGTTGGGAACCACTGTATCATATTATCTTCTTTTAGCAGGATGTAGTATCCAAAAAGCAGGAAAAGCAGAAAGCAGGAAGTAATATTCAAAAGCAGGAACTAATATTCAAGAAGCAGGTTTTGAAACGAGTTCAGAAATAAAGTACTGCTTGTATCTGCAAACAAGTATTCCAACATTTGTTCGTCATTTAGGAACATAGATTAATTTTTTAAATAAATTGAAGATAATTTTTAAATTTTAACTAGAAGTCATCAGGCCCAAAATCTATATTGATATGTTAGCAAGAAAGACGTAATTATAAACTTATAAAGATTAAATGCTTCATTAAAATAAATTGTATGTCGTAGAATAATATTTAACAAACAATAATATATTTTTTATTTATAAATTATAATACAAATGAGGTAAAACAAAATATTTACAATCACAAGAAATGCGACAGGGCGGCTGTAGGAAGTAAAATCACAGTATTTATTCAACTCTCATACTTGCTTGAGGAATACTAATCCTTATTTGTTGTATCGGACTTTGTTTAGTTATTAAGGGTTTTTTATCTTCTTTTGGATTCTTTTTAGGTTTTCTTTTTGTATTCCTATTGATAACCCCATTGTCTTCATCCATCATTCTTATTATCTGACCTTGATCAGAAGAATCTAATGGTGCCACTGATATATCCCTCACAGCGCGAAATTTACCACAGTTATTGAGATGCTCGTTTTCTAGACGAAAGAAATTCCAAACAAACCTCCTAAAAATAAATAAAAATAAAATCATAAAACGTACTAGATAAAACATTTCATACAAATATTACAATAATATGTCAATTCTTGAATTTGATTCAATCACAAATGAAAACTTAATTATAATACAATAACTCAAAATTTAATCTCTGCTGATTCCTAATGACAACTAGTATTAAAAAAATCTGGAGTGGCCTACACTCAACTTTACTATAAGTAACTTAATATCAAATTTCATGAGTATTTAATATCTAACGTCTCTTTTAGGCATAATGTAAACTTCTAAATGGGATATGGTTATTAGTCTTTCATCCTGAGCTTGTACAGATAGTGATTGAAGGACATATCAATATATAAGCTTATTTTTGTATATCACACAGCTGATGCAAATAATTTCATTAGTATAACTACAGCAGTAATAACATTTTTGAAAAGCCAAAGTGAAAATTTCTTGATAAGAAATAATCTCCTACAAGAGAACATGGCATTTGTTCAAATAGCTAGTAGATATCTTATATCTACTTGACCTCCGTCTACATAAAATATTTCAGTCAAATTTTCAAATTTAAAACAGGAAAATACCCTTCTTTTATCTGAAAAACATCATAAGCAGCTAAGAAAATGTTGTATTAAGATGATTTATAATTAAAGATGTACGATAATTACATTTATTAATCTCTAAACGAAAGATTTCAATTTTGAATTATCTTTTACATTTTTGGTTTTTTACAGAATTATTATACTTTGAATTTTATGGCTTCTTAGTATTTAATAAGATCATTTTCCTTCCCCTTTATCAAATAACATATATACAAATTTTTTCTGAGTGTGTGTTATCATTTTCCTGCACAATATTATTCCTCTTACATCTCATATAAGTCAATAAACAATTTAAATAGTTCCTTTATAAATATCAATTTTATCTCAGTGGAACCGCTCAAAACAATTCTAAGTCAATGTAAACAATGAAAAAAAATATAAAAAATTCGACAAGTATAGCAGGTGATCTCTCAGTCTAGGATAAACAAAGAGTTTTTATATCGTTATTGCTCTTTCCCGTAATTGAAACTTCATGATTTTTTTTTTATGAATTGCTAATTTTTTGTTCCATTTTTGGTCAAATTTTCATTATTTTTAAATGAGCTGTTTAGCGTCAAAAAAAAAATTTCTGAAAACAGAAATCGTACTGTAACGCCCCTTTAGCGAATGTAATTTTGAAAAAAATATTTCAATTCATTCTACACATAATGTTCTATTTATAGGCATAGTTTCATTCTTGTCCGTCAAACAGTATGGCTTGTATCGCTCTCACAAGGTTTGAGATTGAATTATAAGTCAAAATTTGTACATTTTATTCTAAAAAAAATATTTCCTGTTGATTTAAAATTCTGAATATATTTTTCGTTTGTTCCATTTGTAACCTCAAAGATAATGTCAAAATTTCAAAACTCTAGGGTTATCAGTATAGGAGAAATAAATGTTTTAAAAAAAACGGTTTTTGGCAAAAAAAGTGACTTTCCCATCATGCATAATTCTTCCCAAACAATAGGGATCTTCTTCCTTATGAGGCCCATTTTTGTGTAAAATATCAACTTGATCCATCAAAGATTCTGGACCGTAGCGTGGTAACAAGCAATGCTAACACACGCACCCACCCACCCACACACACACAGACATCATCGTAAAAACTTCATAAAACGACTTCTGGGACCTCAAAACATGTAACTCCGTCAAAATCACGAGATCGAATTTTTTCACGATCACTATACATTACTTATAGTAAAGTAATAAAAAAAAGTAACTAAAATGTGGATTTTCATGATAAGATAAAGAAGATAATTTATGTTACATAATTCAAATATTTTTTTAAGCATTTGCCATTAAAATAATTATTCAGCACACTCTTTATAAATTAAAAAATATGAATTAATTACTGAAATTTAATTTGAGATAATATAAGAAATGAATATTTTCATATGATTTCATTTCATGTCCATTTAGATTTAATAAAAGCAATTTTATGTTTATTATCACCAGTTTGAATTTAAAATGTCAATTTGTTATTTATTATCAATGTTATTTGTTATTCAATACTAATTTGAATCCTAAATGTCAATTTGTTATTTATTATCAATGTTATTTGTTATTTATTACTAATCTGAATCCTAAATGGCAATTTATTGAGTATTATCAATATTATTTGTTACTTATTACTCATCTGAATCCTAAATGTGATTTGTTATTTATTAAGAATGTTATTTATTACCAATTCGAATCCTAAATGTCAATTTGTGTTATCTGCAGAAACATATATTGGATCGTCTGCTGTGAAGGTGCCTAACAGATCGAGCAAGGTTAAAGTTATACCAAAAATGAAGATAATACCTCCAAAAGTTTTAACAATCTGTGCGATGTAATAAAAACATTATTATTTCGTTGAAGAAATATATGTTACCTGAAAACTTCAAGAGGAGCAGTAAGTGAGAGTAAGAAGTCAGCACTAATGAGACCGGCTTGGGTGATGAAGAATGTTGCTATCCAAAGGAAGCGAAGAACCAAATCCTCGAATATAGCAAGATAATAAAATGCCTACAAAATAAATAACTTGATATAGTAGGTAAGAAATATTAAAGGTGGGCAGACCAAAGGCCTGGCAAGTAGGCCACCAGATGGGTCCTTTTTACCTACCCCGACTTTAAATAGTAATTATTAACAGGGATTTATTCAAGAAGTACTAAACAAGCATAAAAGTTTGTAACTAAAAATACAAACCCTTGAAAATGAAATATTTTGGTAAAAAAAAATAAACAAAGAAGTGGGTATTATTATTCACAGAAAGCTTGTCTAGCCTGATTAAATAATAATCATATACCACCGTAGTAGTTATAAACTTCAATCAGTAATTATCAAACAAGGTTTTATCGATGATTCAACATTTATAAGTAAAATGACAACATAAGTTACCTAACATCCTATTCTTTTTGCATTTTCAACATGAAATAAACATACTATATCACTGAGTACTTCTCAAGTAAGAAATCATTGCTTCAATCATAAATATAATTAGAAATATAAGTTAATTAACTTAGATAAAGAAAACATTAAATGATTTAGTAAATGTCATCTGATATTTAGAAATATCTGATATTATGAAAACATTTCATGAAAATATACATAAAATAACTTTGACCAACTTATTCAGGGTAAGATCATACCACACACGTACACCCTCGTTAATCACTCTACTCATGAGTGATTAATTTATCTAAAGTAGATGTACTTTTCTATAAGTTTGTACGTTTCATTAAAAAGTAGATCATGTTAAAAAATAAATCTAAGAAAATTGTGTTTCCATAATGTAAACCCTATTTAAAATAAAACTAATGTAAATTTGCTTTTTGTGATTAGATTTGTAATTTTAGTGATTGAAAAGCAAATATTATTTGCAGTCTGATAAATAGACTTTGGAGAAATAATAATTAAAAAAAAAGATTAGATGCAGCAATAATGATTGCTATATCAGATCAACACTATATTGATCTGTGATTATTCATGCATATAGTTTTATTAGTCTTAAATACATATTTCATGTGTATCATTTTTGAATACTATAAAATTAAATAAGGCGTTTCAATTTTAAGAAGAAAGTTTAGTTATTTTATAAGGTCCTATTTGTTTTTGTTCGTGTAGTTACAATGAATATGAATATATTTTTAAAACAGACACCTTACCTTACTAGAATAAACTATCTCCTCTCTTAAAAATTTATTATCACCGGCTTTGGAATCTAGGAGTCCCCAGTCCATTTTGATGTCCCATGTATAAGCGTAACATGTACTTATTGCATTCGATGCCAACCATAAATACAAGTATGGGTTGTCCCATACATTCGCATAATCACCTGTCATTAAACAAACATTTAGCTTACATCACACAAAATATTACAAACAAACCACTAACTAAAATAAAAAAATCTGGAGCTGGATTTTACTTTCTAACTAATCAATGTAACATATCGATATATTTTATTATGGACACTACATTTTGCCAATGAAGAAGAAAATATAATTAGTATATTTGTTTAGAACAATTGGTGAACTATTAGAAAATATGATGGTAATGAAAGACTGTTATTCAAAAACGGAACAGGAAACATAGCATTCATTTACACTAAATAATTTAGAAAAGAAATTGTTAACCATTAAGTGAAACAAGAAACCATACATAATAAGTATATTTGTAAAACTCCTTCCAATTAATTATAACTCCAAGCACTCTACGTAATGAAGAAAAATACAGTGACGTCATCTGACGGATTATCAGTGGGTCAAGTACAGTTTAGCCTTTTAATACATTGTTTTTTCTTGTTATCATCTGCGAGAGTGAATGAAAGAATAATAAATTATTGCAAACATTAGAAATAAATATTTCATGTTAATTTGTTTATATTTCATTTTAAATGATGTACATAACTGTGTAATGTTTTGTAAATAATACATTACGATATGAATTGATGACCCATTATTATTCTAACTTTAAAAAATAAATTTACTTTTCATAAATTACTTAACTATATCGAGGCTCCAATTTTATTGTTGTTTTATCCCACACAATTATCCAAAATTCACGAAATTTCTTTCACAGAATAATCACGTCTGTACAATATGAAATTCTAAATTATAGTCTACAAAATTGTCAAAAGTAACCAAAAAAGCGCGAATGAATCAATACTTGTTGTGATGTAAGATATGATAAACTACTTTTCCCATAATCCAACATGGCACAAAAACAAAGAGTAGATTTCTACATCAAAGATTATATATACGGTAAATTTCTTTAAATCGATTGGTGTAATTTGTAGAATAATTACGAAATTCTTAATTCACAACTCATTTGCCGACACAAATTCTGATAACATTCTAAAAATATCAAAAATCGATTGAGAGGAATTCATTGAAACCTAAAAATAAGAAATAAGTAAAAATTTCAAAATACATTTTTTTATTTATTATCATTACACTTTACTTTAAGTAAAATAAAAAAGAATGACACAATAAGAGTAAGAAAAAAACAATGCATTTAATTCCATTAAAAAAACATCTTGTGCTAGAACTACAGTATTTGCAAGAGCTCTGCATTTATTGAACATTAGAATTTTTATTACCAATGATTTTTCTGTTCTTATTATTGAATACTTTAAGGTGAAGTTATTATTGACTTATAATAACAAAAAAAATTAGAATCTTATAATTTAGAAAATACTTAATTATTCTGTTTCATAGCTATGAATTCATCCTTATTATATCGATTAATATTAAATGAGAATATCTATCCGTGTAAAACTTTTTAGTAGTTATAGTTATGAAATATAGTTTCCAAATTATTTAAAAATTTAATACTTCTACTTATTTAAGTAAAAAAAACTAGATTTTTTTGTACTATACATAATTTAAATTAAATTGTAAACTGCATATTACTTGCATAAATCGCTTGAAGAGTAGAAAAGAATACAGCAAAAAATGTAGTTGAGTATTTTCCAGCATTAACGAGATGTGGAAAGGCTTCTTTAGTGTCTCTATATCTTCGCAAGCACTGGGCAAACCTCATCCAAGCTGGAATACAATTGACAACTCCTCGAGAAACCAAAAACGCAAGACTATTCTGTACCTCGTGGTTGGCTATAAACAAATCCCTTGTTATAAGTAGTTGATTCTTTTATAATATGGTCAATTTGTAATAAATGTATTGAGTCATACATAATTCATGCAAGTGTGTAGTGGCTACTTATACCTATGCCTGCTAAAAGTACTGTAAGTTCCAAGTTATCCTATGTGAATAACAAAACATGATTATATTTATTAATATCTAAATACATGATATCATTATCTAAGAATATATCTTTTAGAAAACAGATAAAATAAATAACATTATAGAATTATTTGAATTCAAAGGCTAGCATATTTAAGATTCTATTATTTTTAACTCCTAAGTTTATAAATAATTTTATTTAATTACTAGCTGATCTACCCGGCGTTGCCCGGGCGGTAGATTATGCCCCAGCGTTTTGGATATGGGCTATAGATCCAAAAAAAGAACCCTGGTCAAAATTAAAATACCCTAGTTAGTTCCCCGGAAAAAGTTATATAACATGTTTCTTTTTCATTCTGAGGTAAAATGTATAAACAAACAAAAGTCTTCACACAAATTAAGTTTTATTCAACGCGTTTTGAACACTTTGTGTTCATCATCAGGAAGACACTATAATACAAATTATAACTAATCAGTTACAAAATTAGAGTGAAATAATAAAATTCAATTAAGAGAATTCAAGACATACCCAAGGATGTGGTGCTGACGGGTTGGTGCAGTGAAAACAAGTAGGAAATAGATCCACTGCAAAAGAGTGGGGATAGGCATTTAGGAGATAAGGTGACAAAGGTGTCGTGTATGCTTGAAAACCGTTAACTGAAATACAGAAGGCCAGAAACACTAATTTAGAGGAAAGAAACTTTTATTAAAAAATTTTTTTATTAAAAAAAAGGTGTCATACCCGACATCTTTGTCACCTTATCTCCTAAATGCCTATCCCCACTCTTTTGCAGCGGATCTATTTCCTACTTGTTGTTTTCACTGGACCAACCCGTCATCACCACATCCTTGGGTATGTCTTGAATTCTCGTAATTGAATTTTATTACTACACTCTAATTTTGTAACTGATTAGATATAATTTGTATTATAGTGTCTTCCTGATGATGAACATTAAGTGTTCGAAACGCGTTGAATAAAACTTCATTTGTGTGGAGACTTTTGTTTGTTTACTATGTATAATTAAGGAAAAACTCAATCAAAAATATAAGTAGAGTATCACAAATATTTGTCCAAAATAATTTTTATAAATACTGCGCATCTGCAAGTAAAGAGAAATTTGTTTTTTAATTTTGAAATGTGGAATGTAGTGCCGTCCATAAAGAAAGGCAAAAGAATTTTTCCTCCCTGAGTAGCAATTCTCAGACCAGTGATAATGTACGCATCAGAAACGTGGGTGATGACCGGCAGGGATTGAAGACTTACTTAACGCATGGGAGAGAAAGATGCTTCGAAGGATATTTGGACCTGTATGGAAAAACAATGAATGGAGGATTCGAACTAACCAGGGAATTTATAGACTTTATAAAGAAGCAAACCTGGTCACAGAAATTAAGCGAGAACGATTAAGATGGTTAGGGCATGTGGGGAGAATGCTGAGGGACAGAGCTGTCAGCAAGGTACATCGACTCAAGCCTGAGGGAAGAGGACTGCGAGGCCGACCACGCAAAAGATGACTGGACGACGTGGAGGAGGATTTGCGGAGTCTCAATGTGAGGCAATTGAGAAGGAAGGCACAAGACAGGGACGAGTGGAGGAAGATCGTTAAGGAGGCCCGAGCTCTTCAAGGGCTGTAACGCTATGGAGTAGTAGTAGTAGTATGGGTTATGTAATACACAACCCATATAGCGGTTCTGTATATATTCTATATATAGAATCAACTACATTTAGTATCTGCTACTTATTTTAAAAATAGGATCAACATATAGCGGAACCCCAATACCGTTACCTTTCTTTGATAGTAGCTAATAAGATAGAATTTCATTTTAACAAAATATTCTAAGGAAACAGATCATTGTATTGCAATTAAAGTTCATAAATTACGAATTATGTTCTACCATTAAAATGATTATAAATAGCAAAAATATCACCTTTTATGATTTTTAAAAGATGGCCCATGTTATTTTCAAGCATTAGTTATAATTTTACAATTTTATGCTCAATCATTATTTAAATACAAATATAATTCAATAGAGTAAATGACAGTAAGTTGTTATGGTGGAACATCAGTTCAAAATAATTAAATTTAATATTATTGTTGCAGTAACTATTACAAAATTTAACTGCACTGATAGGTGAAAACATTATAAGTGTGGGCGTTAGAAAACAAATAAACAACAAAATTTAACTTCCAAATATGTTTACTTAAAAGAGCTTTTTTAATTCAAATATATATATATGTAAAAGTTGGGAGCAGTCCTTCTTCAATACATGCTTTTAAAAACTGGATGTCTGTTTCCACTTTGTTCAATTTCGAATTGTATACCATCGATGGTGGATGTAACATCGAAACATGTCCAATAATACATTAAAAAATTATGGTGATTTAATTTTTATGTTGAACTCGGAATTAAAGACAAAATTTCGTAATTTCGAAAAATGTAAGACGAAATTGAACAAAGTGGAAACAGACATCCAGTTTTTAAAAGCATATATATATATATTTTTTTTTTCAAATTATGTTTATCTCTGTTAAAAATAACGAATCTTATTCTTATAAAAAATATAAAAAAAATTGGTTTGTAAAACATGCCAGGTTTATGAATTGTTTGATCGAAAAGAGTTGCAAAAAGTAATTTATTAACGAACTGATTTACATGTTTCTAATTATCTCATGCGAAATTATGCCAGGCTTAATTATGATGTTATCTCTTATGGTAGAGGGACCCAACGCACAACTCTTTCACAGTAAATGAGGAAATGAATCCAATTGAATTTATTCATTTGCTCTCTCAAAGGGAATAAACTCTCGACAAAAAAAATGTCATCTGAGTACTGTGAATGAATATGAATTCATTCGTTATAAATTATTTTTTTATTGATATACTAGTCCAAAAACTAAATATGCATTTCAGAAATATATATATATAAACTGTACAGAAAAAAAATGTATAACAACATAATTTTTATTTGAAGGGCTGTATTATAAAATAGGAACTGTTGACGCGAATTTGCTTGGATAGTTTAGTTTTATTTCTTGAATGTAAATCAATAACTCCTTATTCACTGAATGTTTGAAAGAATAGTATTAGTCAAAGTTGAATCTCTCTAAAAGGCATATGAAAAATGTCAGTTTTCAATAAGTAATTTTAGTCTGCTAGTTGCTGCTTTGTAGTTCTTATCTTCTAATTAGGTAGGTATATCTTGAAGAATATTTTAAGTTTCACACAATTTCTCTATCTTCAGAGTTTCATTTGAAATTTATTTTACTTTATGTTTTTTTTAATAGACTTTGAAGAACGTCATAGGTTTTATAACTTTGCTTCTTCGAAGTGCATAGTATACACTTCTAAAAATAATCTTTTTGAGCTTTCGATGACAAAGAAAGAGTATTGAGTATTACTTCACAATTTTTTTTTTTGACAACAAGCACCTCCATTCTCAGAGAGGTGATGCCAAAATTTAATAAAAAAAAAAAAAAGAAAAAAATTAAAGACAATGAAGTATTATATCAACGCTGTGAAGTCAGCCTTAAGACCTAAAAATCAATTTTACCTACCTGAAAACTTCCCATGATTAACCTAAATTAACATTTAAAATGCCATTAAGATAAATACAGCCATTTAAAAATATATAGAAACACAAACGGACATACAGAAAAATATATATATATATTATTGAAAACCAGATTCAATTTTATTTTTCAATAAAATAAAAAAAATAAATATTAGTAATAGAATGTACGTGTTAAAGCAAGGCTACAGATAACAGGTGATATAAGGAAGGTTATAACTTGCTAACGCCACTAGCGCTCAGTAGTTGCACTAATAATATCACTTTTTAAAAATTTAAATTTAGGGTTTATATTCCTTGAACTAGGAATGATAAACATATAATTAATTCAACAATTTAGTGAGAATATATATATATATATTTGATTGGTTGTTTCATGACAAAATGAATTGATTGTTTTTCTTGAGTGGAGGGTGTTGGGGGTTCTTGAAGTTGTAGGTTTCCGGCTCTAATGAAAGCCACGTACTTTGAGCATCTCTTCTAGAGATGAGGGCACTCTGTCAGAAAATAAGCAGTTGCCATGCGATATTAGCTTCTCCACTTGGAGGTCCATCGGTAAGGTCTTTATTAGGACCGTAGTCCTGTAACTGTCTTCCTGTTGAGCCTGGTTGCTAAACGATGAAGCCGCTGTCGTCTTGCCAGGAACAGTAAAGGGCTCGCACTCCCTCAGTAAATACGAATACTGGCAAGGGACATTACATATTGCCTCACTGTGTAGCAAGGTCTCATTTCTATGGTTTTTGGTGGATGGTTGTTGGAGTTCTGACGGCTATTGATGAAAATAACTTACTTCATAGGTTGCTAGTTTTGTGAATCCTGATTATCTGCGTTTAAAATAGTTAGTTATTTCTGCAACAATTTTCGGCTGTACCTACAGCCATCTTCAGGTAAATTCTTGTATGGTAGCCAAGTGGAGAAGCTAATATCGCATGGCAACTGTTTATTTTCTGAGGGTGTGCCCTCATCTCTAAAAGAGATGCTCAAAGTATGTGGCTTTCATTAGAGCCGGAAACCTACAACTTCAAGAACCCCTACCACCTCAAGAAAAACAATTCATTTTGTCATGAAACAATCAATCATATATCAAATCCAGACCACTTATGTAGATTTTAATATATATATATATATATATATAAAAAGATTTCACATAAACACGTGAAACAACAATCAATGATTAAACCACAATAAGAAGTCTTGTATCTTAAGTCTTGTTTTCCCATTTCTTATTGTGGTTTAATCATATATATATGTAGAAAAATCAATAAATAAACACGTGATGCAATCAATGAAATTAAACCACAATGAAAAAAAAAAAGAAAACAATAGAAAAAATTAGAATTAGTAATAATACATTCCGTCATACCTCGTAAAGTCTCTGTAAAGCTCGACCGGTTTCGGGTCCGCCTGGATCCCATCTTCAAGAGCACCTAACTGACTGTGAGTGTTGTTTTCCTATAACCTACCTATATATAGTATTTACATTGTGTAATCAGTGTTGTGTGTGTAGGTATATTTTTTTTTTTTTATTTCTTTAATTGTTATGTTTTTTTCTTTTATTGCTTATTTCATTATCTATTTCTAGTTCCTTGTGTCGTCTTTTAAATGTTATTAGTGGTTTTGTTAAAATGTCGGTTTGGTGGTTTGTTTGTTCATTGATTATATTGTCTGTCATTTTATGTTTATATATTTCTATTTGTTCCTGTATGTTCATTCGTTGTCCTTTTTGTCCCGTCTGTAGTAAGTCCATTGTGTTTTCCATACTGTCTGGGTTATGTCCAAATTTGTTTAAGTGGTGTGCATAGTTTGATCTGTTTGTGTTGTTGGTGTAGTCTTTAATGTGTTCTTTGAATCTGTCTTTTAGTGTCCTTCCCGTTTGCCCGATGTAGTTTTTACCGCAATCTTTGCATTTAATCCTGTATATTCCGCTTTTTTTGAATTTGTTATCTTTGTTCTCTGTTGTGTTGTTTGTGATTTGGTTTATAGTGTTATTCGTTTTATAACCTATTTTTAATGAATATTTTCTTAGAAGAGTCGCAATTTTTTCGCTAGGTTTACCTATGTAAGTTAAAGATGCGTATCTGTTCGTTACTCCCGGTGTTGTACTGTTAGTATTGTGTTTATTTCTTCTTTCGTTTATTATTCTTTGTATGATTTTTTCCTTATACCCGTTATTTTTTGCTATTGTTTTTATGGTATTTAATTCCTTATTATAGTTAATTGCATTCATGGGTATGTTTAGTAATCTATCAATCATATATCTATACGCGGATGTTTTTTGTTGTGGTGGGTGGAGTGATGATTTATGTATAGTTGTGTCGGTGGTAGTTGGTTTGCGGTATATTTGAAAGCTGAGTTTGTCTTTAGTTTTTCCTATTGTTAAGTCTATGAAGTTTAATTTGTCATTTGTTTCTATTTCGTGGTGAACTTGATTTTGTTGTTTAGTGAGTTGAGATAATTCTTAATAATAATAATAATAGTTGAGATAAAAAAACATAACAATTAAAGAAATAAAAAAAAAAAAATATACCTACACACACAACACTGATTACACAATGTAAATACTATATATAGGTAGGTTATAGGAAAACAACACTCACAGTCAGTTAGGTGCTCTTGAAGATGGGATCCAGGCGGACCCGAAACCGGTCGAGCTTTACAGAGACTTTACGAGGTATGACGGAATATATTATTACTAATTCTAATATTACTAACCTCAGTGGAACTAACCCATTAACTATATTTAATAGAAAAAATGCTCTGAGGCCTTTCAATTTATGTCATTAGAGAGCAAAGAAAATAAGAACTAAGAAGATAACATAAAAGGTATGTACAAGGAAGGTAACAAAAGTTTTGTTGCCTTCCTTGTACATACCTTTTATGTTATCTTCTTAGTTCTTATTTTCTTTGCTCTCTAATGACATAAATTGAAAGGCCTCAGAGCATTTTTTCTATTGTTTTCTTTTTTTTTTTCATTGTGGTTTAATTTCATATATCTATATATACTCAAAAGGTATATAAATTGAATGAATTATAAATTACAACTATTTATGAAATAAAATAATGAAGGTTGAACAAAATTACCTCCAACTTGCATCCAATCACCATTTGTTACGTAAAAGAAGATTAGAAAATGGCAATCCAGAAATACAGTAACTAAACTGTTAAACTGATCAGCCAGCCAAAAGTCGGCAAAACCAACGTGATAAAATGGAGCTGCAACAAGCCTCCACTAAAATAACAAGATACACTGCATTATAAGTAAACTTAGACAATATATAACTGTTGTGACATATCACACATTATACCAAAGAGAATGAATAAACAGATTGTAGGGAATAAATTCTTTGTACTTATATAAACATATTTTACCAATTCTCTTTATACATTAATTTTTTAAATATATTAAAAAGAACTTTAAATGATTTAACAAGTAAAATATAGACAGAACACACACAAGCACAAAAACATTCAGAATTCAAACACAAGTTTTTTGATGTAAACGTAGCAATTTTTTTACAGTAAAATGTAAAGAAACAAATGGATTGAAACTTTTGATTCCTCAACTATATTGAAATTAACAATGTACTCTAATTGTGATAAATATAACGCTACTTCCTGGATTACCGACTAGTGAAAACAGTCTGCAGAGGTGGTTAAATTCAACTAGACTTGAAAACTGTGTAAATTATAATGAACAGTTTAAACAAGTACATTAATTAAGTAGAATACATTGCTTTAGTATATTAGACATTTAAAAATTGATTTGTGACATATTCTTTTTAAAATAAATAAATAAATGTCAGCATTTAATATATTATCGTTTTTCGGAGACTTTGTCCATTATATAATCATCAACATTCATTTAATAACATGTTAAGAAAATGCTATAATTTTATTAATTTAATTTGTACTTTACTACAAGTAAAGCTCGACATTTTTTCTATGAACTATATGTGTGTGTTTGTAGGCATGCCTCAAGTCACACCGTTTGATATATCAAATTCATATTTACACCAAAATGGACCCTACAGTCCACATCTTACATCTTAAGAAAGTCACTTTTTTTTAGCAAAAATGTGGGTTTTTTCCTCCTAATCTATCAACTCTAGAATATTGAAATTTTGGGGTTATTATAAAACTAACAGTAACATAACATTAAAAAAACTTAAGATTTTTTCAGCAACTATGAAACAACATTTCAGCAAAATCTAAAAAGAATGAATGATTCTGAAAGATTTGGACATGATAGAGGTCGCAACGTTTGAACTGTGTCCTTACGATCCTGTACCTCTAATCCTTATGTGAGGATGAGCTGATTACTTTTTTGTCGAAATTATGTGGACGAAAAGGACAATTGTTTTATATTTTATGACTCCACAACATGTTTTTTACGTTAAATAACAAACTACAAGAATGAAATGTAGTCAAAAAAACATCACAAAGTTAGTATCGTAAAATCTATAAACAACTCTTTGAAAAGTTTTAATTGCTGCAAAGGAAATAGAGCTTTAACAACTGAAAACACGTCTTGAAATAGTGGATAACCTGTTATACTTGGATTTATTAACATTGACATTTTTATCTGAATCCATTTGAATATAATACGTGTTTTATACTTGTTCATAATACTTGTTTAATATAACAAATCTTTATAAATAAAATAATGATTTTGTCTGTACATTGCTTAGAACTGACTCATTTCAAGTTTTCTTTACGTTTCATACATTGGAGAAACCGAATCCACCCTTAGAAAAATTTCTGTCGGTTTGTCGGTTTGTCGGTTTGTCCGCAAAACTTTGTCACAGGTAAACTCAGCTACCATAAGACATATAAAGCTGAAACTTTTACAGTAGATTTGTGTAGGTCTAACTTAAAATATAGGCTATGAATTGATTGGAAATTCAACGTAGAAGTGAAGTTATGGACGTTTAACGCAAAAATGTTTGTCACAAGTAAACTCAGCCACCATAAGACATAGCGAGCTGAAACATTGACACTGGATTTGTGTGTGCCTAACTTAAAATATGGGCTCTAAATAGATTATTAATTCAGTACAGAAGCGAAGTTATGGGGCTTTTAGCTGTATTTTCCTAACTTCACAGACAAGTTTGTTTTGAAAATACACAGGTGTGGCAAGTAGGTATTATTAGTTGACTAGCAAACGTACCCGTCTTTGACGGAATCAAAAATTCTATTATACTTGGTATTCCAAAATATCAATTATAGTATTATACTAATACTACAATTAGAAGTTATAGAATAGTAGAAAATACCATTATTAGTACAGTGCTAAAAAAAAGCCTCTGTATACAAAGATTAGATTTTAAGTTAGACATACACAAATCTACAATCAATGTTTCAGCTTTATATGTCTTATGGTAGCAATATTTTGTGGACAAACCGACAGACAGAAATTATTCTAAGGGTACATGTGGCTACTCTGAAGTATGAAACGTAAAGAAAACTTGAAATGAGTTAGTTCTAATTAACGTGCTCCCAGTCAAAAGCTAGCACGCAAGCCACTGGGCTACTCTGGTTCTATACCTTACTTTATTACCAGTGTTTATATTACGCAAATATTAAATTAAAAAAAAATATTTTTGTTGTGTTTATTTATAATATTTTGCACTACTGTCATCGGCGAGCAAGCAAGCTACTGGCAACCCTGGCTAGATCCCTTTACTTTATTACCATCTTTTATATTATCCACATTTTAAATTCAAAAAAATATTTGTTTGTTACATTTATTTATAATACATTTGCACTACTGTCATCGGCGATCACGCAAGCCACTGGGCTACACTGGTCCCATACCTTACATTATTACCAGTGTATTTATTAAGCAAATATTAAATTAAAAAAAAGTTGACAGTTATATATAATACATAGCAAACGTACCCGTCTTTGACGGAATCAGAAGTTCCTGTTTTGGTTTATTGCCGTGTGCCTATTGCCTTTCGGCTATACCACGGAGGAATCAGAAGTTCCGTCATTTTTGGTATTTCAAAATGTCATTAGAAATTATAGAATAGTAGAAAATACCATTATTACTACAGTGTTAAACAAATGCCTCCAGCTTATACACTACATTAGCTGTCTGTCCTTCAGGTTCATGGTAGAAGAAAGAGTTGAAACCTCTGACCGTTGAGCATGTAAACTACATTTGACCATGTGAGAAAAACTTGGTTTTGCTACCTTGTATTCCTGCGTTAGATGAAGTCTCCCTTTGCGACTTAGTTAACGTCATTGCGAAATAGACTCTGACCCGACTTTGCAATCATTTCAACGTAAACAGACAGTGGCTCGGAATCAATGGTATGTGAAGTATACACACAGACTCCCCAATACCACATCCAGTCATTATGTCCGCCTCTATGGCATATCTGTGTAGAGCACGAACTCAGAGTCGTGTCCCGTTGCACAGTTTTGGGGCACTCATGTTTCGTAACATGAAATTTGTTACTACTACTAAATTGTAGCATGATTGGTGCTCTACTTTAAGTTTTTACTCATGAGCAGGCAGTCCAGGAGAAATAAATTCAGAGTCAAGAAATTCAATTAGATAATGAACTGCTTCTTCGTCACTAATCCAATCTCTTTACTGACTTGTAAGTTCTTTCCTCGGCTTCATATAGCGTAAGAACTTGTTTGTTGATTTTTCCTCCCTGTTCATATTAAGAGTTGAGAATTGCTCGTTTACAAAACATTTATTCTCAATAGATAGTACATCCTTAACTCTGTGAAACACCATTTCAATGATGTCAAATACGCAATATATTCATATGCTCAATTGAAATTAAAATCAACTAACAATACCTACTTGCCACACCTGTGTATTTTCAAAACAAACTTGTCTGTGAAGTTAGGAAAATACAGCTAAAAGCCCCATAACTTCGCTTCTGTACTGAATTAATAATCTATTTAGAGCCCATATTTTAAGTTAGGCACACACAAATCCAGTGTCAATGTTTCAGCTCGCTATGTCTTATGGTGGCTGAGTTTACTTGTGACAAACATTTTTGCGTTAAACGTCCATAACTTCACTTCTACGTTGAATTTCCAATCAATTCATAGCCTATATTTTAAGTTAGACCTACACAAATCTACTGTAAAAGTTTCAGCTTTATATGTCTTATGGTAGCTGAGTTTACCTGTGACAAAGTTTTGCGGACAAACCGACAAACGACAACGACAAACCGACAAACCGACAAACCGACAAACCGACAGAAATTTTTCTAAGGGTGGATTCGGTTTCTCCAATGTATGAAACGTAAAGAAAACTTGAAATGAGTCAGTTCTAAGCAATGTACAGACAAAATCATTATTTTATTTATAAAGATTTTAATTTCAATTGAGCATATGAATATATTGCGTATTTGACATCATTGAAATGGTGTTTCACAGAGTTAAGGATGTACTATCTATTGAGAATAAATGTTTTGTAAACGAGCAATTCTCAGCCCTTAATATGAACAGGCATGAGAAATCAACAAACAAGTTCTTACGCTATATGAAGCCGAGGAAAGAACTTACAAGTCAGTAAAGAGATTGGATTAGTGATGAAGAAGCAGTTCATTATCTAATTGAATTTCTTGACTCTGAATTTATTTCTCCTGGACTGCCTGCTCATGAGTAAAAACTTAAAGTAGGAGCACCAATGATGCTGCAATTTATAGCAGTAACAAATTTCATGTTACGAAACATGAGTGACCCAAAAACTGTGCAACGGGACACGACTCTGAGTTCGTGCTCTACACAGATATGCCATAGAGGCGGACATAATGACTGGATGTGGTATTGGGGAGTCTTCCGAACCACTGTCTGTTTCCATTCAAATGATTGCAAGGTCCCTCAGAGTCTATTTCGCAATGACGTTAACTAAGTCGCAAAGGGAGACTTTATCTAACGCAGGAATTCAAGTTAGCGAAACCAAGTTTTTCTCACATGGTCAACTGTAGTTTACTTGCTCAATAGTCAGAGGTTTCAACTGATTGTTCTTCCATGAACCTGAAGGACAGACAGCTAATGTAGTGTATACAGAGGCATTTGTTTAACACTGTACTAATAATGGTGTTTTCTACTATTCTATAATTTCTAATTATAGTATTAGTATAATACTATAATTGATATGTTGGAATACCAAGTATAATAGAATTTTTGATTCCGTCAAAGACGGGTACATTTGCTAGTTTTAAATATAACAAATATTCACCACAATGGGAAAGATAGGTGGCACCTCCCTGGGACACCCTTAAGCGCAACAATTTCACTTTGTATTGTATAGATCCCATACTAAGACTATTGTTTTTGTAATTTTTGTGTTAGATTGTCTTGAAATAATGGATAATCTGCTTGGATGTATTTGCATTGATTTAGACATTTTTTTTTCTGAATACAGTTATTAACTCATGAAATATTCTTATTAATACAATGCCTAATACAAAACTTTATGTTTATTCAATCATATTTATTTTTTTTTTATAAAATAAATTTAAGATCTATACATAGAAGAATAATTTTAATGTAAAAAAATAAATTAAATGAACACCAGAATAGAGGTGTTATTCAAGTCTAAGTTTTAGGACGGCTGGGAGGAAGTCAGTCTGTACTTGTCGGTTTTCCTTCCAGACAAAACATCGCTATGCTATTATTTACGTGGCATAAATATTAATATTAAATAATAGCCGTATTGTTATAAAGAATGAATAAAGTGCCTTTTCTATGCTCCAATTTGACCCAAAAATTTTGGTATTCTTATACACACCACAAACTATATGTCTGATAATTAAATATATTAAATATGCAACATGTAGATTTATTGCAACATTTTTGCTAGACAACTATTCTTCATCCTGGTAAAGATCATAAAATACTTAATTGTTGGGAGTTTGCTTTCGTACTTTTAAAAATTTCATTGTTCTTACATATCATATTAACTCTTAGTATCTTAAAAGTTGTTATATTAAACAAGTATTATAGTCGACTGGATTCAGATAAAAAATGTCATAAGTCAATATTTATAAATCCAAGTATCACAGGTTATTCAATATTTCAAGACGTGTTTTTAGTTGTTATTGAAACTTCTCAAACATTTGTTTATACATTTTACGATACTAATTTTATGATGTTTTTTTACAACATTTCATTCTTATAGTTGATTATTAGTTTTCTTTTTCAAATAGATCATTTCATTAAAAATTATTCTATTAATAATTATTTTATCATTTCTTAAAATTGAAATTGTTTAACTTTTTTATTTGGATGAATTAACTATTATTATAAACATAAAGCTAATTTAATTAATTACTATTTAAATTAATTATGAGGTTGAAATAACTGGAAAAATATTATAAATAAATTATTTGATTTTTTTTTTATATTTGAGATATTTTATGCATTAGCGAAAGTTAAAGTGACTTACGATTAATTTGATTGTCCAAAATCTTGCTTCATGTCTGAATGATTTCAAAGGATTGAATAGAAATATGACCATGATGAGTACCAAGCCAAGAGGGTTTGTATACGGGGGAATACTAAGGGAGGAGCTGTAAATGAACGACAGTAGACTGAGGGTCCAAATCACACCCATCACTGAAGCCAGTTCCATCAGATCCTGGAATCATCACGTCACATGGTTTAGATGTAATGTACCTTCATTTGACATATAGCGAAAACAGCAAACTCACTATTACATATAATCTAATCCTAAAATTTAACCTAGAATAAAATAAGATTTAAGAGAGTTTAATATTATAACTACGAGTATATGGAGTATACAAGATTGCCTGGAATAAATATTTTATAATTAGAAATAAAATTTTTAAAAGTAAGCAGGATATTAAAAAAAAAAATCAATTCTCCACAAACCATTAAATTAAATAAACAAAAATATAAAATTACATACGAGAAAAAAACCATCCGTCACAATATATATATTTGAGAACAAATTTGGAACACGAGGAGGGTTATTTGCCTGAAAGCACAACGCACAAAAAGGGATGGAACTATGTACTAAAATATAAAATCCAAACAGAATGAAAATTGAGGTCTATACTATATATTTTACAAAGGCATCTTTGAATGAATCAAATTTTAAAAGTTTTATACAAAGTTTTAACAACATCAAGAAATTTTAAACGCTTGAAAAATTTAATTATATTACTTTTTTTGTTTACAGGCTCTACGCCTTTCGTGTTTTTCAAAAGTTGTTTATTATTTGGAAGTAGTGCCAATTGAACCATACATGGATTCACACAAATCAGAAAAAAAATACCTACAGTCACTTTGAGGTTAATGTCACAATATGAACGATTGACAAGTTTTACCTTGAAGTTAAAAAAAGGATCTGCCCATAGCTTTCTTAGCAGAGCACAAAGAAACTCCTGACTACTTCTATTATGATCCTCCGATGATTTTACCGAGTGTTGTTGCCCACTCATGGTTCTGGGAAGATAGGTCAGGTTAGTATGGTTGTTGGAACAAGAACATACGTAGGCCTTAGAGATCTTTGATATACTTCACAACTAAGTTTATTCTTCACCCAGGGTCTTACATTTTTCATTTTAAGTAAGGATAATATACATAATTCTTACTGAATTCTTAAAGATTATGTTTATTATCCTTATATAATCATTATTATTAAGGATCTTTAAATAATAGCTGGCATTAAATGGGATCAAGACCGACTGCTGGTGACACCGAGGGACGGTTTGCACATAATGATTTTCCTTCTCTAGAGCTACATATGAACTAGTGCTAACTGCAGCACTCCAATGTTTAGACTAAGTAACCTTTTAGTAAGGCTACTATTACAGTGCTTTTGATCAAATGTAAGTCAAAACAGTCAAATATATGGCATACTCGTCGTTCACCCACGTTGAATCATATCAAATGGTCGAAATTGTTTCTAGGGTCTAGAAAAAGTAAACCGTAACAAGCAACTTTGTTTAAATTATTATGGATTTATTGCATTGTTGTATAAAAAAACTGATGATTTAAACCAGGGTTTCTCAATCTTTCTTTGCTTGTGGACCCCCTGAGGTAGTTAGAGGTAGACTATCAACTGTAGACTACCCACGGGTACTTAAAAAACATAATGATGCCGACGTAAATTTTCAAACAAATATTTGTTTTTAGGTAAAGAAAAGTGTAAGAATGAAATAAGTAAATTACATTTCAATGTAATGTTGAAATATAAAAATCTTTTTAAAACAATAACAAAATATTTATTTTTTAACATTTTATAAAGTATGCTGAAATAAACTGAAAAGAATCAATTTTGAATATAACAAAAAAGAAGGTAATACGAGTAAAACATTTTAAAACATTGGAACATTATAGCAAACTGATGAAAATATTGGGCCTTATGTTTTATGATGTTTGATTATTCTAACGGTGATTTCACTGTGATTTGATTTATTTTTATTAATACTATCGTATTATTAAATACGATATATGCGTATAAACTTAACATGGAGTGCTAACCGCGTGCCATGGACTTTAAAATACTAGTTTTTCTCATGGACTCTCAGTAATCCTCTATGGACCCCTGGGGGTCCATGTGAGCAACTTTGGGAACCACTGACAAATAAATTTAACAAAACAACTACATATATAAACGTCAACATGATATTTGTTTATAAACGAAGTTTTTGTTTCCTCTCATCAAAGAAATATAAACATATTTTTTTAGTGTACCGGAGTAGATATTACGACATAACTAGGTTTAATTCTGAGGCTAAAAATTTAAAATTAATGAATTTAAATATAAAGTGAATAAACGACTTAACTAGAATCCCAAAGAACGAATTGCGACGGAATATTAAGACTAGTTTAAGCATCGCGTACAGAGAACAGACATCTGGAGTGTTCAATAACTGACCGAATAAAAATTAAATAAAAAAAAGACTTTTTTGGAAGGAAAAGACACGCCACACTCCCAACGGCTCTGTAATTATTAATTTCTACCTAATGCATCTAATTCCTTTATTTTGGTTTCTAAACTAGAAATAAGTATTATAAAAACTAATCTTGCGATTAAAGTCTCAATTCTTGAATTCATTTTTAAATATCAGTACTTACCTGTTCAGACAAGTGGTTTCGGGGGTCTAATTCAAATATAAGAACATGGTTGACTCCAGATGAACGCCAACCATAGACATTCACTCCCATGAGGAAAAGAAACTCAATAATGAGTAGGGGGCCCCTATATAATCGGAAAGCAGTTTTCAAATTTTCTGTAACTCCTTCATGAAAGACCGCTAAAAAAAAAGTTTTTAAATATTACTTTTCTACTAAGATAATTATTAAGAAAATAATTGGTTGTAATAATTTACCTGATAATACAACGGTGCAGAAGAGAATAATAAATGATCCTGAGAAAAGGCCAACCTTGAATGTAGTCCAGGGACTCTGCTGTTCCCCTAGAGGAGGCACTCTGAGACGCTTCATGGCCTTTTGCCTATCGCCAGCCTCCAGTTCAGAAGTCACAGTGACTTCAGTTTCCGATATCAGCCTGACGATGTCAGTGTTGGTGTAGAAGTGAGATGCTTCAACATTCTCTACTCTGTACGTCAAGCCACACTCGTTGCTCAGTAACTGCATCAGTCAAACAATTCACATTCGTTCAATGTTCGTTCAATATATTCTTTTCGAAATAAATATCAGACATTTTTACTTTATATTTGAGAAACGTTAAAATGAAAGATACAATTATATGTATAACATTCAAAAAATAAAATTATTTCTTTAAAGAACATATCAACAGACATTACGACAGTTACCACTAAATAAATTGTGACATTCATTAAAATAGAACATACTCATTTCCGGATATACTTAAGCCTCAGTTATGAACATACAAATACAAATAATGTATTTTTTATGTTATATATATTTTGTATAGCAAATATTCTTGGATGCATATTGGTTGATGTATACAGCAGCCCGTACATCTTGTAGCTGATCTGTTCGACTCTCCTGACTATCTGACGTTGCTCAGGAGGTAAATCCAAAAAAATTAGTTGTCCATGGAACATTTAATAAAAGAGAACACAGATATTTGACAACAGCATTAAATTTAAACAGAAGGTTAAATAACTAAGTAAAAAATTACACTTAATAAACGAACTTTCAATCTCATAGATCATCTTCAAGTAAACCATAAATAGAATATAGATTAATGAGACAATTTATAAAGAATTAATAAAACGGAATTGAAACAAAATATTTTTTTTCCCTTCTAAGTAAAGTCAGATAGTTAGGAGACTCAAACAAATCAGCTATAAGATAGTAAATGAAGAAGTTGCTGTATACTTCAACCAAATATATAAATATAACAAATTTAACTCAGAATTCGAAAAAAACGATCCAAACTGGACGCAAATCAGCTCAAAAACGAAGAAAAGCAACACACAGAGAAAAAGACACACTTACAAACTCAAATTTTCGGATGATCCGTCTTCAGGAGAAAATAGTATGGGTGACCAAGCACGCCGGAAACACAACGGCAGGAAACCTTCCCGGCAACCAACCGTCCTGGTTGCCAGACGGTTTCCTGCCGTTGTGTTTCCAGCGTGCTTGGTCGCCCATACTATTTTCTCCTGAAGACGGATCATCCGAAAATTTGAGTTTGTAAGTATGTCTTTTTCTCTGTCTGTGTTGCTTTTCTTCGTTTTTGAGCTAAATATAACAAATGAAATATAGTCAAACAGGACTGATAACGTCCAAAAAAGTAATAAATAAAAAAAATATTACAGATTCAACTCACTTTTCAATTTGCAACCATTGTAAAGTCTTCGCGAGGAACAGGAGTGACATCGCCACCTGTTGTTGACTTTCATCAATTACACAAATCACTTCTCCTCCTGATGACGACTTTCATGATTAAAAATAAAAAAACCTTAAATATTTTATATTTAAAGTTAATTTAATCTTTCTTTTGTATGTTTTTATACTTTTCATGCTTGAAAATTTATTTGTTGCCGTTAATTTTTTTTTGTAGTTACATATTACAAAATCTGGATAAGAGAGTCCAAATGGACTTCAAAATGATTAAAATATATAGAACGCAGAAGCAACAAAAACATCGACATTATGAATAATAGTTCGTAGAAAGAAGTTTAGAAGAGTTGAAGAAGCGGCGAGATGCAGTCAAGTAATAGTGACAGATCAGAACTGACATTATATAACAAGATTTCACATTAACACGTGAAATAACAATCAATGATCAAACAACAAAATGAAAAGGGAAAAAACTTAGATTAGTTGGGTTTTTGACTCTGACGAATACCGCTTGTTACGGTTGAAAGATCTTTGTCTTTTTTTCCTTTTCATATCGTAGTTTGATCATATATATATATATATATATATATATTTGTAAATTTAGGGAGCAATCCTTCTTTTATGCATGTTTTGTTTTATGCATTTGGAGAACTAGTGTATTTAATACCAGAAAGATTTAAATCAAAGGTGAGAAAACTTGAAAGATCGACTATGAAATTGATTCATGCCACAGTACAAAGGTCGTTCAACAAAACGTATATATATATATATATATATATATATATATGTGTGTGTGTGTATATGTGTTAAAAAATGATTATAAGCAATTAATAAAATAATAATAAAGTAAAATTTTTATAATATGAATATGCATTTAAAATTAATAATAAAGTTTTACCAATTATTAAATAACAATTATTATTTATGATTTTATTATCATATGTCATTATAATATTTTATTAAAATATCATATATTTTATTAAAATGTAATAAAAGAATTTTGTAAAATAAATATGAATAAAATAAATACCGTACATATAATTTACAAATAGAATAACCGAAGGTAAGCTTTAAAATATAATATAAAGAATTTGAATCTAAAATGATATTATTTTTGCTAATAGAAAATAATAAACAATATTTTTAATTACATATATGTCGATCATGTTAAGCGGACACGTAACCTTGATAATATGTACCACTATTTGAATGTAGATCCCAACGTTATGTCTTTGAAATTTATTTTTAAGCATAAATTTAATTTTTTTGTTTTTATATAAAACTATACTAACTGCACTTTTGGCAAAAGATTTTTAGGTGAATAATCGAAAGTAATACGTATTTATAAGAGTTTACATGGTAATAGAATACTAATGACTATTTTGTAATTAAGTCATACGTTAGTGTTAATTAATAAGTCAATATAGATTCTTTTTTACTTAGAAAAATTATTACATGTTATTTTAAATGTAAATTGCAAGAAAATTTAAAAAGGAAGCATAGTGTACTAAGAAAACTGTGGTACCTTCTTGTTTTCTTGAGATTTGTTTTTAGGATAAAAATGATTTTATTGGAATGAAATGAACTTACTTCATTTGATTTAAATGAATCGACTAATAGCCGATGAAGTATTTTGATGATGCCTTACTTTGTCATGTTTTTTGAGAATCTTTCTGAAGCCCGTAAAGTTGAGGTTTTGGTAATTCTGAAGGAGGATGAGGCTCAAATAGAACTCACTGAAAGCGAGCTTGAGATCCTGCAGCTTCCTGGCAGGGATCTCCTTTTTGCTGCCCACCATCTTGCTCGGCCGGCGACCTGTGGGCTTGTCGCCCACCACCTTCTGCGATAAAGACAACTCGCTGCGAAGAGAGGCAAACTTTCTAGTTGCTTCTGCCAACTTCTCTAACAACAAATACAAATCTTTTTTAACACTTTCTTTTTTTTTCATTAATTTACCTTTATTTTATTTTTATCTTTACTCGGGTTACAAATTTATTTTATTTAACTTTTAAAGAATTTATTTGTTTTCCAGACAAAAGGAAAGTTTTTAGTCACAAAAATTGTCTATTACAAGAGATAAATGGATTTCATATAAAAATTATTCAATTAAATAATATTAAATATTATTTTATGTAGAACAAAAGAGATATTTTTCTATCATAATCCAAATATTTGCGTAATTATAGTTTTATACAATTGGCTTCAAATCAATCCATAAATAGAGTTGCAATATATTAATAATAATACATCCTAGTTGACAACATTGTTAATAATGCTATGGAGAATTCGAACAACCAAATTCGTAGAATTTCCCCTTCGCCCAACCGATTTCTCCAGTATCTTTCAAAGAAGAGTGAACGTTAAATTAGATATGTATAATTTCACCCAATACATCAAAATTTACCTACTTAGAGGATAATTTTATACCGGTAAACCAAGAAAGGAAATCTACTGTGAAAACCAGGTTTCTGATCCTTTTAACAATAATGCAATTAGAATTAAATTTGATAAAGTCAAAGAATGAAATTGGAAACCTAGAATAATAAAGGAAAGCAATACATGAATAACACATTAAATTATTTAGACTGCAATACCTGAGTAAAATGTGTTTATTTTTTCCAATTCACGGTCACAATAATGGAAGAAAACTTCATCGAAACTCTTGAAATGCCGCACTAGGTCTTCAGGGTCAGCCGACTCGGCTGAGGGTGCCTCCTCCACTCCTATGTACAGCATTGCCTTCATTTCCTGCAAAAACACAAAATTAGGGTATCAAATATCTTTTGATTCAAGTATTTAATGCTTTGCGCAGTATATTCAAGGTAATTGTTTTAGTAATACAGTGAAAATTCTCAACAAAGTATGCAAAGTTACAAAAATAATTATTGTTTTATTGAAAAACATAATGTACGATATATCTTCACAACATACGTTTTGTATGTCCAAGCAGTAATTAGTATCCAAAAATTATCCTTTATTACTTCAGGTAATAGCAGTACACTTCTGGTGGTAGTAGCAAAATCGTTTTTTCCTATTTCATATGAAGAACAGTAATGATTTTTGTAAATATAAAATATAAACTAGCGATACTTATATCATGAATACTGATGACCCAGTAAGGTTTAGGGAGTCTGGAAGATAAAATCGTCTTTTCCTTCATTCTTTGAGAAATCATTATTCCACCAGTCCTATCAATCATGCGCTATTTCCGCATGACTACTCTCTCCCACAAGAGTGGAGTTGCTGTATGACTAAGCAGTTTATGCAACTCATTCTTTAGCAAAAGTCAAACATTGAGTTATTTTGGTTGTAAGAAATGAAAAAGTAAATCTATTTATGATAACTACAAACGATTACGACAGCATCAAGCAAAGGAACAGTCATTCTAATTTTTTAATTTTATTAAAAGAAAATAACTGTACATACGAAATGTTATTGATACATTTCATCAAAAACACTCAATGGTACATTTCCTCATAATAAAAAGGACTCAGTGTTATATTTCATCATGATAAAAAGTACTCAGTGCTACATTTCATCAAGATAAAAAGCACTCAGTGCTACATTCATCATGATGAAAAGCACTCAATGCTACATTTCATCTTGATAAATAACACTCAGTGCTACGTTTCATGTTAATAAAAAGCACCCAGTGCTATATTTCATCTTAATAAAAAACACTCAGTGCTATATTTCATCTTGATAAAAAGCACTCAGTGCTACATTCATCATGATAAAAAGCACTCAGTGGAACATTTCATCTTGATAAATAACACTCAGTACTATATTTTATGATAATAAAAAGCACTCAGTGCTATGTTTCATCATGATAAAAAGCACTCAGTGCTACATTTCATCATTATAAAATACACTCAATGTTTTATTATATGAATATATAAAACTAATAAAATATATATATAATATATAGAAATAAATAACTTTTCATATTAATAAGTTAAGTTCCACCAACTTGCTCATTATTTATTCTAATTGTATGATGTCTCTTTATATGACATGTTATCTTATAATGTCTTATAGTATCTTATATTTTCACTTACTTATAAATATAAACGAATCTACTCATTAAAATAAATCAACTCATTATTCACCTATTTGCCCATTGCTTCCGATTTTGTCTGTGCCTTGAAGTTTTAACCTTTCTTACGTTTTTCATATCATAATAACTCTCGTCCTCAGAAATTTTACTTTCTTTTTTTTTTTACAACTTATTAAAAAAAAAATTATAAAAATAAAGCAATATTATCTGAAATTTATAAAAACTAGATATATGATTGCTTTCATCAAAGAGAGTTTCTTTTTATATCCAAAATGTAATTGATATTCAAAATGCCTGGAGGGATATTCGATTCTGGTGATTGTAAACTATAAAATTATAATTAAAAAAAGTTAAAATATATAGAAAAACATATAAATAAATCTGTAAATTTGTTAGATATCAATTAAAGAAAAACCTTTTTGCAATCATCACCAGATGAGCAATGAAAAAGAAATAATCTCTCTTAGTGGGGAGTCGATTGCCAAAAATAAAATCACAAGCAGGTCCCGACCACTCAAAGCCCTGCAGGTGGTCTCATCCTATGTATTGCAAACTGATATGATCCTGCTCTCTGTATTCTACCTTCTACTTCATTCATCCTCTATCTCAGTGTTTCCCAAACTTTTTCGAGCGACCGCCACCTTGGGTCCTTAAACCTATACTCAACACTATATCCTCAATAATCAGAATCTTAGACTAAATAACGAAACGAGTAACACTTTAATAATTAAATTAATATAATGACTAATAGAATATTTATTGATAATGTATGTATTGTTTCATAGCATATTTATACAAAAGAATTAATACACAATACACAAGAAACTTAGATGAGAATATACTTAAACATATACTTAACATAAAAATAAATTAACAAAACGAATAATTTTAAGAAACCTTTTCATAGAACTTTACATGTAGTGTTTTCACTTAAATTTAGAAATTATATTGCATGGACATTTTCAATTTATGGAAATAGAATCCCCAACTCCTTTTTGCATTAGCGCCCCCCGATATCAAAGCACTGCCCCCAGGGGGGCGGTACCGCCCACTATGAGAAACACTGCTCTATCTTATTTGGTTCAGTTTTTCAAATGATACTCTTAAAAAGTAGAACCATTTTTAACTTCCAGATGATTTCTATAAATCTAGAATAAAATTTGTTTGTTGCAACAGTAATAATAATATTTATATAATAAATCCTGAAATTCAACAAAATCATAATTTTAAATACTTGGACAACATGCCGTCTTCAGAAGAAGTAAAAAATAGACAGATTTAAAAAAAATGAAGAGATTTGGAATGTCGTTTTTCAATGGTAGCATACTTTTCACATGACATTGACCACGGTCAAGATGAAAGGATTGCCTGACTTCAGCCTTGTTAGTCCGTACTGCATTTGGTTGATTTGGGATTTAAAGAAAAAATGAAGAGATTTGGAATGTTGTTTTTCAATGGTAGCGTACTTTTCACATGACATTGACCACGGTCAAGATGAAAGGATTGCCTGACTTCAGCCTTGTTAGTCCGTACTGTGTTTGGTTGATTTGGGATTTAAAGAAAAAATGAAGAGATTTGGAATGTTGTTTTTCAATGGTAGCATACTTTTCACATGACATTGACCACGGTCAAGATGAAAGGATTGCCTGACTTCAGCCTTGTTAGTCCGTACTGCGTTTGGTTGATTTGGGGTTGTGTGTTGTGATCGCCACCTTCCAAATCATTCTTCTTCCCTTCAAACCTGCTCTTGTTACCGTCAAAGTTACTCCTATTCACCTACATTCTGCTATAAGTACTGCATTGCTACTGAATACCACAAGTCATTCAAAATATCAAATACAACTCCAAGAAATATTTTATGTTTGACATCACTTGTGATAAAAAATAACTATCAACCTCATAATGTTAGTCTTCTTCGAAATATATTTAACCCAAGTGGAATACTATACATATTTACAACCGATAATTGTTAATATGTGAGGTTCATTTATTCAATCGAATATATATTAATGTAGAAAACCAGTTAACAAAATGTAAGTTACTTTCCAAACATCATAGTAAGATTATAGAGAATACTATCTTAATTGCCAATCCAAATTATTTTGAAGTGGATAATAAATTCGGCATATCAGTTTTGAATGAAAGTTTTTGGATGTAAAAAATTATGGTAGTAATCAAAATTTAATACTTGATTTGAAGTGGGTGGTGGCCGGAACTAAAACGAGTATATCATTTCCAGGAATTCCAAAGTGGCTTCAAGTTTAGAGATGTTGAGAAAGTTAGAGGTGGGTCGGAGGGAGGTCACCAAGCCCCTGAATCAACTGTCTATTTCAATGTAAATCACAAGGTTTTGGCTAAAGAAAAATACAAGGCATTACACCATAAGTGTAGGCTCCTTTATTTTCTTGCAAAAAAAACCGTCCTCCTTTATAATTTAAACCACTACTACTCTTGACCATCTCTTCTCGATAATGTCATTACAAAAATCTTTCTTTTCAAGTTTTTTTGAAAATAAATTAGAAAGTTTTCTTTATTCTTGCCAATATTTTTATATACCATTTAGCAGCATGTAAATGAATGTCATTACTAAACAAAGTTGGGGGGGGGGGGACAGGGTCAGTAGTTAGCACAGTGGTTAGCATGCTCGCCTTTGAACTGGAAAGTCCAAGGGTCGATACCCACTCAGATACGTGGAAGGTGAATAAATCTGACTACGTCAATAAACCGTCGGTCTCCGAGCCTGTACGATGTCAGGTACTTGTTAAAGATCCCTGCTCTAAATACAATTGAGTTGGGTAAAATTTAGGACTCCTAATATAGAATCCATGAGAGATGCAATATTACTCCGAGAATCAGCATCGGAGGGCTTACTTTGTCAGTCCCTCAGACCTTTACCAAAAAAAAAAAATGTTAAGTCCGATCACTTTAAGATCAGCCATAACTAGAAATCTTAACATTTCATTATGAAAATATAAATCCTATTATTAAATATACATACGTATTATATTCTAAAATAATATATCTTATTTATTTATAACAGTTTAAGTATAAGTAATTATTCTACCTGAATAATTTTTGAAAACACACTATTATTAGTGGATTGAAGACCGAGTAAAGTAGTATGTATATAATAATTGCATCAGTAAAAGATACACCATGAGAGCTAGCCTGAATTGCAGCAGAAAAGTTACACGTATACTTTGATCAACATATAGCCTGTGATTATTCAGATAGAGGCAATGTAATGAGTAAGGATAATGGAAGATCAATTAACCTTACTGACTGGTAAGACGAACTGATAGTTAGAGATAAATATAGGTTATGTTAGGTAGTAATGGCGTACACAAAACGCTAGCATCAACATAAAGAGCCTAGGTCGAAGTTTTAGGGTGAAAAGAGATTGCCTCGCTTTGGGGAGGTATTCTAAAGAATATAAAGAGTGGTTGATGAAGATAAAACTGTAAATAGAGGGGATAAAAGGTTATAAAAAATGTTTTTTAATTGCCTTGCATCATTTATTTAAACAAGAGAGATAATTGGTGACAAGAAAATGGGATGGAAACTAGATTTGATCATAAAATACGGTGAATTTTGGCAAGAAAATATATTTGTAAATCGTTCGCTAATTTTAACAAGGCGTAATTAATTATCAATATTTTACTTTTTCTTTCATTTAGTTACATTAACAATATTAACAATAAAATCCTATCCTCTGGTGAACTGTTCGTAGATAGTCCATTCTTAATCGTTCTTTTCTCTTCTCTTAGAAGTAATCTTTTTGAAATACGGCAGTAGTTTTAAGCCACTGTGAGCTTCTTGAAAAGTGTTCTTTCTCTGTAATCCCTTTACCCAGCATCGATCTAATTTTTGGAATCTAGTTCAAACAAACCTTTTCCTCTCAAACCCCATATAAATGTAATTATTTGCAATCTCTCATTCCGCTCCCAAAGCATCTTTGAAAAAGTTGTATTTTTGCTTCATGATTAGATTATTTTTTTCCATTTCACAATCATAATGTCGGCTTTACTACATGCCACTCTGTAACAATCTATAAGCCTCTTCAGCTGAAGGCTTTCTTCTAATTTTGTTTCAAGCAGTTTTATTTATAGGTTGTCACCTTTAATGCTGTTTTAGAATAGTGGAAAGTTTGGTTAATTCGTTATTCAAACTTATTTTTCATATAGACTACTAACGGGTTAATACTACATCAGAAGCCCTAAACCTTTACCTTACTCAAGTGTATCAGAGAAGGTTTTAACGAGTACCTGTCATCGTACTGACTCGGAACCTACAGCATTTCATCATCTCTGAGAGACGGAGCTCTTAACATTTTTCATCTCCAAGAAGAAAAGATAGAATAATGACCACGATTCGAACCTTGGGTACCAAAGACCATTGTATCCATTAGCATAGTTATAATAACATTTGAAACAAAATTTTAAAATGTGATTAAATTTAAAAAAAATTATGAAATTAAAAATGTTAAAAATTACTTCTAATTAATAAAACAGTTTATTTATTCCTTTGATTTCATAATTATAAGCAAAATCAAAAGAACTGTTGCTAAACAAAATGATTTTACATTATGATGATTATATATACATAAAAAAAGAGAAGAAAAGAGCATGAAGAATCAATTGACCTAGAATTATTTGAATTTTCTGCTTAAGTTGACAACTTGAGTTAAGTAAAATGAGTGTTAGTGGTTTGATGTCATTAGAAGGACATCTAAAGCATTTAGATGGTATTGGTTTTCCCTCAATGGTCGCCCATCAATAACGGTCGAATTCCCTTAGTTCTACAAGTTTTACCAGACTGGTTTATAGTCTTGCATGAAACTTATAAAATATGCAGTTGATTTATTTCAGGCTCCTAATGCTTGATGACATTCTGGAAAACTTTTTAAGATAGATGTCTAGAATTGCTTTACCAGTTATAAAACTGCAATATTTTATCAGAAAACACCTTTTCCTATGCTTTACTCTATATTAAAGTATTTTATATGAAAGTATATATAGTACTATGAAAGAACAATAATTTCAATCTATATGAAAGTATTCTGAATATTTTATCAGTATGAAAAGGTACCTTGAATACCATGACCGTTATAGTATATTTTAAAGATCTCAGAAAGTTTAATGCTAAACGGCTAACTATAGAACAATGAAAGTTTGTCCAAAAAATTATTTATCTAAATCAGTAATTTAAAAAAAATCAGAAGTTGCCAAAAATATCAATAATAGCTATAAAAACTGAAAATTCAGCTTGGTTTGAATGGATAGCCTGTTGTAATGGTTTATTGTTTAAACCGATCCCGTAGCGGATGATAACGTCAGCCGATTACCGGCTTTTTGTTTGATCCATGGTTCTACAAATTCTACTTTGGGAGCCCTAAATTTTACCTGACACAAGTGCATTTCGAGTAGGGTTCATTAACGAGTACCTAACATCGTGCAGGTTCGGGACCGACAGCTTAACGTCCTCTTCGAGGGACGACGTACTCCGATTTATTCACCTCCCACGTGAATAAATCGAGGGTCAATTGGGGATCGAACCCCGGACTACCAGCCCAGAGGCGGTACGTTAACAACTGAGCTAACCTGTCCCCACTTGAATTTGTTTACCTAGTTGAAATTTCTTATCAGAATTGAGTGAAAAATAATTGTTATTTAAATGTAAATAAATATGATATGCAAGACGATTTAATTCTTCAACTTAAGAAAGCAAAGAAAATAAACCATATAATTAATCATGTCTTCCAGCAAATGTGGATAGTATTTCTAACAAGTTTTGAGCAAGCTGCAGTTAACACTACATCAAGAATAAAAACTCTTGCTGGAAAAGTTGAACACAGTTTATGTAAATGCTAAGCAACAGTCTTTAAGAGGCTAAAGGTATTTGCCAGATAATATGTAAACCCAATAGAAGTGAGAGGTACTTCAACTAAAACATTTATGAAGTTTAGTAAAGAACTTAAATTTTCTTGATATTAAAAACTATATTAGCTTCTGGGATTTATCCAGAACCTGTCCCAATATAGTCGTTGTGCCCATGGGTCCTATGAAACTCAGACCTTCATTTTAATAATAATAAGTTAGATTGTTCTAGATTTTAAGTTCTTATTTTAATATAGCCACATTAAAACGAATCAAATATCTATCACTTTCATAATACCTCAAAAGAGAGTTTATTAAAATAAAACGAAATCTCTAATGATTGACAACAAATTTGATATTATGTTTGTTTATAGTAAAGTTGCGTGTAGGCCACTCAAGATTTTTTTTTATATGGTATATATCATGCTTTGGTAATGTGTTATCAATTACGGAAAGCAAACATTTGTATGATAAGATAAAATTAACATTCACTATAGATATTGTCTCGAAAGTCATTTAAACTGTCAGAGAATACAATTAATTTTTAATTAGTTGCATTATTTGAAAGTATGATGTCATGAAGAGATAAAATAAATGAAACCACACTTGTAGGTTGGTATTTATCACCAGATATCAGAGATATGTTGCATAAATACATGAGAATGACTATTCAGTACTCTTACCATTTAAAATTGTTTTGAAATTGAAAATGTCAAACTTAATAATATGATTTATATATATATATAATTATATATACTTTTTCGTTAAAGACTGTAAGTGTGTGCTTTTAATTTCTCTATATTTATTTTTGTACACCGAACTTAAATATATATATATATATATATAAACGTTTCGCGATGAATCACAAACACAGAACTAAGGAACAAACACACTTACTGTCTCTAATTTTCGGTTGAACTGTCATCAGGAGAGTTGAGAAAGGGACACCAAGCGCACTTGTGAAGCGACGGTTGGAGACCGTCCCTTTCTCAACTCTCCTGATGATGGTTCAACCAAAAATTAGAGACAGTAAGTGTGTTTGTTCCTTATTTCTGTGTTTTTGATTCATCGTGAAACGTTTGTTGTCCTTTTGGAACGTTTTCCTGTTTACAATATATATATATACAATTAAAAGAAACGGTCCAGCGGACTTTTTTAAAATAAAATAAATTCAAAACGAAGGAAACACACAGAAAGACACAGACATAACTCACATCAATATTTCGACCATCGTCGTCATCAGGAGGTGTAAAGAGCGAAGAGCGAAGAGTCCCGCAGGAAGGTAGGGCGGTACTCAGTACCGCGCGGGACTCTTCGCTCTTTACACCTCCTGATGACGACGATGGTCGAAATATCGATGTGAGTTATGTCTGTGTCTTTCTGTGTGTTTCCTTCGTTTTGAATTTATTTTATTTTATATATATATATATGTAAAAAGATTTCACATAAACACATGAAATAACAATCAATGATCAAACCACAATAAGAAATGGGAAAACAAGACTAAGATCTGAGTTACTCAGTTGGGTTTTCGACTGACGAAGACCCTTGTTACGGTTGTAAGCTTTTAGTCTTGTTTCCCATTTCATATTGTGGTTTGATCACTGAAATTAAATATTATATATATATATATATATATATATATATATATATATATTATATATATATATATTAATAAAGTTAAAGATTTCACATAAACAGATGAAATAACAATCAATGATCAAACCACAATAAGAAATGGGAAAACAAGACTAAGATCTTTCAACTGTAACAAGCGGTCTTCGTCAGAGTCAAAAACCAGTTGGGTTTCGAAGTCGGGATTTAAAGTCAAAAACCCAAAAATCAGTGGGGTTTCAAAGTCGGGATTCGAAGTCAAAAACCCAAAAATTAGTTGAGTTTTTGACTCTGACGAAGGCCGCTTGTTACAGTTGAAAGATCTTAGTCTTATTTTTCCATTTCATATTGTGGTTTGATCATTCATTGTTATTTCACGTGTTTATGTGAAATGTTTGTATATATATTGTTACAGTTAGCAGCAGCTTCTGATTGAGCACTTTTTGCTGAGGTCTTCTCACAAGGTTGCGGTAAGTCAAAGTTATTTTGCAGAGGTTTCAGGTAGAGACATGAAGGTGTAGGTGATAAAACTTAAACTCTTAACACTTAACTCTATTTAAAACATTTTAACATCGATAAACCAATAATTTACCGATGTTAAAGTGTTTTAAAAAGAGTTTATGTTTCAACTCCATATGTTCATCATCTACACCTCCATATCTTTACCTGAACTCCTCTGGAAAATACCTTTGACTTACCACAAACTAGTTGAAAGACTAGTAAACCTAAGCAAGAAGTGGTCAATGCAGAAGCTGCTGCCAACTTTAACAGTATATTTTTGAGGTAAGAAGGAGATTTTATACTTACGCATTCAATAATGGCCACTAAAATAATATTGTTCAGTTTACTGCTACTTTTGGTGAAATTCAATTTTGGCTAAATGGTGAAAACATTCTGCACATTATCTTTGAATTTGTTAGCTCATTAAGTAAAGAATGGTTTGTATGTTCTGAAATAATGTACATTTTCTACAATTTACAGAAGCATAATGCAGCACGGTGTACAGTACTTTTGAATGTGAGGATATCTTGACAGATAGCCATTATGAACAATGTAAGCGAGTGAGAGAATGCTATGAAGGCTTAAAGAGCAATAAAGCTAGAAACAGTAGGCTGCTAAATGATTAATGAGTGGATCAGAATGAGAGAGCCGGTGTCATGTAAAGAGCTCTAATAACATCTTAGGATCATGGATGCAACATATGTCAGATATGCATCAATGAATAGAGTTCATTTAACATTCTTTATTCTAATGGATTCGTACTTTTCAGCATTCTCAAGTGGACTCCAAACCAAGGCCATTAACGTTAGACCTTGGATTTTATATCAAGGATCAAGGGCCTTCCAACCATAGGGAATGCATAACAAATTAATGGGCATGCATAATAGACTTTTAACATTACAGTCTCTAAGATGGTCGGAGTAAAGATAACCCCAGCGCTTTAGGCTTGTCCCTATAAATTAATAAATAATTTCGATGGTTAGTTATAAATTGTTGACCAGTGACCATAGAATAATACACTATAGAATATCAAGAAAAACGAAATGCTAAAATTGAATATATGAATTACTTTTATAATGACTGTCATGCAGATAAGATCATTTTGACAAAACACAAATATTCAGTTGTTTGAAGACCCAAACACTTTTTCTTCCTTTGTTACACCCTTTCTATCATATTTCATAATTTGAAATTCTTTGTCAAAGAACATTCTTCTTCCCTCTTCGCCTATACTTCCAGCTGCATATTCCAGTAACTTCGATATTCCTTATCTCCCCTTCAGAAAACCTAACAATCTTGTTTCTGAAATGTGATATTGATTGAGCTGCACTCATGTACGTAGCTGTATGCATCCTTACAGAACAATTCTGGTTCTAAAAAACCAAATATCCATGAAGAAAACTTCAAATTTATACATTAATAAAGTCATTTGCATATTCAATGAAATATAATTTGAATTGTTGAAAGTTATAAATGAACTTAACATACAAATACTCTAAACAAAGATAAATTATATTTAAAACATAAAATAGTTCCTTCTACTTACAATCAACTACAGTGGTTCACATTTAAAACAATAATAATTCGTGAATCCATAAATTATTCTAAGGAGGAGGTTGTTAGCATCATGGCATGGCTAAAAGTTAATTGCTAAAAGCCTAATACGAGAAAGTTAGCCTTGAAAGTTTTCTTGAACGATAGACCTTAAATCTATGGATCGATAGCCTTCCTAAAAAAACCCTACCTTTTTTATGATTTTTGAATTATTTCCTATGCTTATTTCTTTTGACTGTACCTGATAATAAATGAACAAACAATTAAATAAATAAACTTTATGGGTACAACTGACGTAAAGTTGTTTATGATACTATTTGGAGTTTATAACTGGTCTGAAACTTTGACGACTCACTGTTAAAACCAATATCAAGTAATGTGCCGAGAAGGCTGTAAAAGAGCGCATTTTTAAAGGTATCAGCGAAAATGTCTTTGGAAACGACCTATAGCCATATATCAGATCAGTTCTTGAGTAAGAGAGTGAATTACTATCAACGCCACCATAAATAACACAAGCACTCTCAATCTCAAACAAAATAAAGCCCTTAGAGAAATTAACTCTGTGCAAAGACACTTGTGGTAAGCACAAACACAAAGTGAAGACACAGAGAAACAAAACTGTTACTTTGAGTGCTGAATAGATATAAGTGGGTCAGATTCCACCAAGTCACAAACAGATTATATACAAACACCCATAACTTACTGCCATTGACTTGTTATATAAATCATTGACGTCCAAAACAACAGTAAGAAATCAAAAAAAAAATGATTAAGATCTTTCATTTTATTTTACGTGTTTATAGTGAAATTTTCTTATAAATTATTGACTTAGTAATCATTGGAAAGGAATATTTACAGTTTCTTTTTTATAAACTCTACTTATTTATTATATTTTTATAAACACTCTCAAATTAAAACTAAAACATTTAGTTAACATAATGAACTAAACAAACTCTCCAGTACTAATTGCTAACGCATCATGATTATATTGATTTTCTCTTTTATTCCATTTAGTGATTGATTCAGTAATTATTTATTTAGAGAACTTTACTAACCTTATTTATTGTTTATCGTGATGTTTATTATATTTATATTATAAACATTTTTACAATATAAAAATATTTATATTTCTTCAGCTTCTTTTTCCTGAAGAAGCAGCTAGTTCCTCTTTATAATTTATACCACATCAAGATTTCTACCAAAAAATACCACACGTTAAAATAAAGTTATAAATCAATCACCTATTAAAAATTTCTTTAATTGAGAATTTATTAACTTAAAACTACCCATATGCGAAAAGCAGGTCAGTAGTGGTTTCATGTAAAGAAACATCTTGGCCTTTGATACGAATTATAGAAGGAACAGATGCTCCTTACCAACATCAGTTCCAATACTACGTGCCTATAGAAGTCTCACTCTGTAATTAAGATGGACATGTCAGCGAAATGCAAATTGTGGAAAGCTAACTTGAGGCTATAGATCTAGAACCCTATTCCTTCCCAACTCTCATATGTCATTCTTAATATCTCACAGAACAACCCGTCAGAGACTTCATATTTACGCTTCAATATATCGTAAAAGGATAAATCAAGTATTAAATCTATTGTCAAACTGTAAGAAAGGAGTCAAAAATGTAAAGGATTCCAATATGAGGCAATGTAAAGGCGAAATATTGGAAACCTAAAGAAGTAAATTTAGTCATCTATTCAGCTGTTTTCAGCCCAGTCAACAGAACAAATTAGCCAACTCCGTTAGCTAACTGCAGATTAAATAAATAACCACTGAATAATCTGCCTTACCATCTGGTAAAAAAGAGGGAACATCAAAAGCCAGTGCTTTGTCGACGATATCACTAAACACTCAGTTTAACTAGTTTCAGAATAAAAATAGACTACGACTACTACAGCCAGATACAAATCCTGTCAACATCCTAAGACAATGATGATCGCTATCAGGAATTTCAAAACTTAATAAACATCAGTTTTGAAATTCTTCTAATCAATGAATCACCAAATTACTTAACAACTTAGTTTAGGTTACAACAAGAGACATTTATCCATTAGAGATAATGCGAGGAAGACAGAATTCATTTATTTTCAAAGAACCTTTCAAGATAGAAAGTGGGACGTCAGTTTCTCAATGTAAAGACATTAAGGTAACTAATTGAAGTAGATGTTTCAGTTCAAGACAAATTAGCACTTTGATATAAGTACGACAGAAGTTTCATTCTTTTTTAAAGTAAGTATAAAGGAAACTAACCACATACACTAGAATTTTCTCATCAACACATGTAGGATCACATATATTTTGGGTCATAACCAGGTAATATTTCTTATATTTCTTAATTCTAAACTTTATTTCAATTTGATTCCGATCACTTCTTTAATAAAAGTTTCTTTTCTCTTCTACTTTTCTGTCAGAGTGGTTATGAAGTAGAATTAACTTCATTGATTGATTAGAATCTAAATATAGAAGGATCGTAAACCTTCAGGCTTCTCTCATCCATTCTTTTTTACGATCAATGCATGAATTTTGGATCTCCAAAATTTTTTTAAGCACTATATCATTTTTTTTTATTAATAATCTTTTGTCAGCTTAAATAAGTTGCTAAATAATTGTTTATTCATCAGAAATGTAACTTAAACTAGAATTGTGAAAAACAAATCATTCTTGTTATTAACTTATTAAAGCAAAAATATTTTATCACCATCAGTACTCAACTTCACTTTACTATGTAGTCTACTATTCACTTTTTCACCATAAATGCTATTAGAAGTACGTATACATTCAAATAATTAATTATAATAATTAATGTTAAATTGTAATATTTATCCTGAAAAATACTTTAATTGTTATTGTACTATACAGAGCCTCGCTGATGGTATTTAGGGACCCCAAAGAGGTTATAACTTCTTGAGGCCAGATTTAGGGTTTCACACTTAATAGTATTGAGACAGTATTGTAGTACTAAAAGTTTATTTAAAAAAAAAATAAATAGAAACGGATTTCTTACTTAACGAAAAATAGATACTGAATTTATTTCGCGAAAACGATATGATGTTATAAATATATTAGCTAATTTATAAAAAAAAAATTCAAACTTCTTATATATAATATAATGATATTACAATTTTCAGTAAACTGTAAAATAATTTTGATGAAAAGCGGTTTGACGATTTGCTTTTATCACCTTGTATTGTAAGTCAATAGTCAATAAGAATCATGATGGAATAAGTAAGCGGCCTCTGTAGCCTCTTAATGAGGGCCCCCTCAAACCAATTGGATCTTTAAGCCAACGTTATTGTGCCAACCAACAATTTTCCTTCTCTCTCTCTGACAACAGAGAAATCTTAACAAAAGTAAACCTACCTCTTATAATTCTTCTATTTTAAGGACTTTCAAATTTAATTTAACCGATATTATTTTTTTTTAATATAAAGATTGTAATATATTTTTAAGTTCAAAAAAAAAAACTCCTGTTTCTACACTAACGTTTCACCAAAAATTGTTTGGCATTTTCAAGGCTAAAAACAATTTATTGACGACGTAAATAGTGAAAACTTATACGGTTGGAATATCAAGCAATAGAAAAAATTTGGTGAAACGTCGGCGTATAAACAGGAGTTATTTCTTTAGACCAAAAATCCTCAAGATACCCATCTTTCAACTTCAAGAATGATCGAGAAGCTATATCAATATATCTTTAAGTACTTACAATTTAAAATCATGCATAATCAAACTTATGCAATTCTCAATTATTTTCATATCAAACTTATTTGATTCATTCTCAAACTTATTTATATAATAAATTGATTTTTTTTTAAGTTTGTTTATATAATAAATAAGTAGTTACTACTTAAAAAAATAAACACAATGAATTTCATACATCTTACATACATCATTCATACATCTTATATTTGATGTAATTTTTACAATATATTTGTTCTATCGGAAGAGTGGAGAATACATAATTGGGAGAATACATAAATCGTTCAGTTAAATTAACTAATCCATATCTCTTAAAAATGCAATTGCATATTACCTGAAGGCAAAATTTCGTGTACTATATCAAACAGTAGATTATTAACTTAAGTCAAGAAAGTTAACTTCACTAAAACTTAACAAATGTAACATTTAATTTGTGAAAATTTATATACAAAATAGAAGTGCATTCTAACTTGATAAACGTCCAATATTAGCTCTGATCTTAATGGTTCAATATTTTACAATGATCTTAAATGTTGATCCACAAATTAGGAAACTAGATAAAGATTTATTAATAAGGGACAAGAATTCACGTTTCTTGGAGAGCTATGAATCGTCCAATGCACAGACGCACATCGGAATACCTAAAACAATACTTCTAGTACAAATTAACTTCATTTATGAAGAATAGTAATGATTAATATATAATCGTATTAAATATATGGTGGTTAGATTACTCATGTCTAATGTTCAATTTAACATTTTTCAAATATATTGTACTGCCTTTTTTTACCGATCTCCTAGTGGGCTAAAAACGTCAGCCCTTTACGGTCTTTTTGTTAGATCCGTAATTCTACATTGGGAGTCCCTAATTTTTTTCTAACTCAAGTGTATTTAGAGTAGGGATCATTTACGAGTACCTGACATCGTATAGGCTAGGTACCGACGGCTTAACGTTCCCTCTCAGGGACGACGTACAGATTTCTTCAACTCCCGCGTGAATAAATCGAGGGCCAGATTGGTATCGAACCCCGGACCTACCAGTTCAGAGGCGAGCACGTTAACCACTGAGTTAACCTGGCCCCCTTTGTATTGTCTTTGTACAATATCGGTATAAACTAATCAGAGACTTTAAAAGTTAAAGTTAGTCCTTGTTCCAGAATATTTTTCTAAACATATGACCTTAAAGGACAATTTCTACGCTGACTGCACCCTATACATACTAAATGTCAACTAAAAAGCCACAAGCACAGTGCTTATAATCAAAATCTTCTGAAAATATTTTATTAAATCACAGAAAACGAATTTTTTTTCAGATAAAGTATCTCTTAAGAAGTTGTAATATTGGAAAGCAAAATGTTGTTTCGCCTTTGGACTAACAGTAATTTAATATTAAATTTGGTGGTGTAATAAGTTTGGCTGATATATCCTGCACACACACACACACACATATCTATATATATATATATATATAATCAATGATCAAACCACAATAAGAAAATGGGAAAACAAGACTAGGATCTTTCAACCGTAACAAGCGGTCTTCGTCAGAGTCAACAACCCAACCCAGCTTGTTACGGTTGAAAGATCCTAGTCTTGTTTTCCCATTTTCTTATTGTGGTTTGGTCATTGATTGTTATTTCACGTGTTTATGTGAAATCTTTATATATATATATATATACATCACAAAACCACACACAACCGTTAAACACTTTATACACGACTGTGATTTAATAGGAAAACAAAGTTTTGGACTACGTCAGAAACTCGTCACAATAGGAAAAGGATGACCTCCATCAAAGTAATACCTGGTAGATGAGCAAATAGCCAAAGCATTCCAAGCTTGTGAAGTGTGTACACAAGGCTATTTTAGATCTACATAAAATATAAATGTTAATAAAATCTACATAAAGAATAACTCAAAAATGATGTGAAATAAAAGTAAAATTTGAATTAATTATCACAATTAAAGATATATGTAATTATTAATATAGTGAATAAAAAACAATTTTTTAATATTTCGAAAAATAAAATTCTAAAATATAATTTTAACATACTCTAATATAATGTATGTATTGCTTTAAACGGAGCATACTCGTGAAATATTTCCCTCATAGCAGGGGTACTTTCCGTGAGGAAAAAAGAAACACACACACACACACAATACACAAAAATTTTAGGAAATATTTTACTGTACTCAGAAGACCTCAAAACGTGTATTTTCGTAGAAAACCCGTTACCAACATTTTGATTCCAAAAACTCAGTTTTGACACTGACGAAGACCGCTTATTACGGTTGAAAGATCTTAGTCTTGTTTCCCATTTCATATTGTGGTTTGATCATTGATTGTTATTTCACGTGTTTTTATGTGAAATCTTTATATATATATATATATATATATATATATATATATATACAAAACTAAAGCTTATTGGAACTCGGTCAGTTCTTAGGTTCAAATTAAACTCTCATTGCCAACGTTTTGGTCTTTATTTAAAACCTTTTTCATAGGCAGAAGTATAAATTTTGAAACAGAAAAACTAAGTATTACATTACAAATTATTTTACAAAAAAAAAACAGACTACAGTTGTTGTTAAAATCCACACATTATTTTTCTTTGTAAAATAATACTTAGTTTTTCTGTTTCAAAATTTATACTTCAGCCTATGAAAAAGGTTTTAAATAAAAACCGAAACGATGGCAATGAGAGTTTAATTTGAACCTGAAGAACTGACCGATTCCTGATAACTTTAGTCTTGTTTCTATTCCACGGTCGATACGTTTATTAATATATATATATATTGTTGAAATGTACTGCAGCTTCGGCATTTACGACTTTCAAACTAAGCTGTTCCAGTCTCCTGACAGTCTTACGAATATAAGGTGGTAATTCCCAAATAAGTTGTCCAAAGTACATTGAGACACTTTTTTGAAACACTCTAATAGATATCAACAATTTTAATACAACTGATAGCTAACATCATAAGTAAAGAATTTAACATAACTTACAAGACCATTATCTATAAACTAGCTTTCGACTATTCCATAGTCATCGTCAGGTTGGACGTCAGTTCATATATATATAGTTCAATATAGACTAAGAAACATAGAGAAATCAAAAGAACACACTTACTTTGTGCGCTTGGTTTCCCTCTCTTATCTCTCCTGAAGACGGTTCAAACCGAAAATTAGAGACTGTAAGTGTGTTATTTTGATTTCTCTATGTTTCTTTGTCTATATTGAACTATATTTGTCCGTTTTCGATCGTATTTCTAACGAAAAAGTGTATATATATATACATGGTGTTAAAAGTATCGACCATAGAAACAAAATAAAAGTTTATATATATATATATATATATATATTCCCCAAACATCCCTTTCTGGACATTAGTCCTTTCCTGTGCTTTCACCCTTTTAAAATACCACTCTTTCCTCCCACTCTTTTCAACTCCTCACCAGATGTTTTCTGCATCTAGTGTTCAGTTGGGTTTTTGACTCTGACGAAGACCGCTTGTTATGGTTGAAAGATCTTAGTCTTGTTTTCCCATTTCTTATTGTGGTTTAATCATTTATATATATATATATATATTTGTATAAACTGGCAGCAGGTCTTCATATAAGCATGTATTGTAAAATAGCAGAGTAGATTCTGCGTTCACCATTTTTTTCAGCAATTGTTCCTTTTTTCTAATCACTTTTCTATGCTGCAAAGGTAATGAAAATAACAAATTTCCCAGGGACATACTGGAGGCAATAACACAGTCCATTAACTGATAACATATATTAAGAACTAACTATAACTAAATTATAGAAGAAAATATATATATATAGGGTAATGGAAAGTAACAAAATAGTGTATGCTATCCTTGGAAAATACATTCTTTGTAGCAATTAAATTTATTAATACTTCTAAATAAAAACTATAAATATACAATGTTTTAGTAGAGTTTTCAGTCATATAAGAAGCTCAAAACGAAATCATTGAAATAAAACATTCATGACACGAAGTATGGCTACGCCAGTTATCTGCGATGTTATCAGTCGACGATTCAAGGATGAACTGCCTGATATGCCACCACTGATATTCAAAAATTTAAAAGTGCATGCATCAGTCAGTAATTATTCATTTTAATTAGATAATTTACATACCTTTTATTCTAAACATTCACGGAAGAATGCATACATAGGTGTCATAAAAACAATTTAAATATAGTTAACTGTTTAACCAAACAACTTTCTATTCAAAAATTATAATGAATATTGCCAACAAACTTGCATACATATATACTATCAATACCAACATGTGCATATTTGATTTTTTCTTAAATAATTCTGAAATATTTTTTTAAAAATAGAGGAAATTATAATTATTGTTAAAATATCATAGCTCTGTTCTACAACTTTAAATAAATAAAAAAAATATAAATAACGAATATAAACAAAACTATGAAATAGTAGCAGAAAAATATTAAACATTATCATTCAACATAAAGAATAAATTGATACTCGTATGTCTCGCTATAGAAAATTGTAAATAACACATTGAAATCATATAAAATTGAAGGTTATTCCTTCCTTCGTAGATTACATTTTTTTTTATCTTGGGTTAATTTATACAGTTTCATGTCAACAATGCGCAAAAAATAAAGATACGGATTATGATTACATTTGTTTCTCAAAATGAAGTTGAAAACATTTGTGATTTATTATTTACTGTTTTCAATCCGTTGATCAATGAAATTTATCGGAACATCCGAAAATCTTATTATTTTACCAAATCTACACCATTGTCCGGTTTCAATATATTTGAAACAATTTTTTTTTTTTTTAATTTAAACTATTCTAATGTTCGACTGTTTAATAAAGATTCAATTTGAATTCGGTACATGTAGAGTATGTTTTTTTTTTGTAAAAACTTAAATAAATTATTTTATCTTATTTTTTGGTTTTCTATTCTCTTATTTCTCGTAGAACATAATTTGCGACCAAATAACTTCTTATAAGTTTTTTCACTCTATCTTATTTAAGCTAAGTCTCAATATACAAAGGAGTCAATGTCCAAAGTAAGAGAGAAAAAAAGACTAAAGATCTTTTAACCGTACAAGTAAAATTCGTCAGAGTCAAATCTCAACTGATTTTAGATTTGATTCTGACGAAGACCGCTAGTTACGGTTGAGGATTATAGTATTTTTTCTGATTCATTACTGTGGTTTCAGGGTAATTTTTTGCACATGGCAGTTTTTGCACGGAATTTGTGCAATAACATTTATATTGTTCAAAGCGGTAAATCATTAAAGACACGTGTAAAACAACACCAATACAACGTAAGTAGACAGGAAAAAAGTAGTGCCTTATTCTTGCATATAAAAAATGACAATCATCATATTAATTGGACAGGATCTAAATTGTTTACCTATGAAAAATCAATGTTATTAAGAAATATTATTGAATCGTCTCTAATTAAATTTAATAGATCAAATATTATAAACATTAGTAACGGTCTCTTCAAACTTGATACTTTCATTACGAGGGCAATAGCCTCTTCTAAGAGGGTTGACAGCTAGCGGATAGTGTTTTACTCTTTCTTACTCTATTCCTTTGTTTCCCCAAACATCACATTCTGGACATTAGTCCTTTCCTGCGCTTTCACCCTTTTAAAATACCACTCTTCCCTCTCACTCTTCTCAACCCCTTACCAGATGTTCTCTGCATCTAGTGTTTCAGTTGGGTTTTTGACTCTGACGAAAACAGCTTGTTACGGTTGAAAGATCTTAGTCTTGTTTTCCCATTTTCATATTGTGGTTTGATCATTGATTGTTATTTCACGTGTTTATATGAAATCTTTTTACATATATATAAGCAGAAGAAGAATTTAATAAAATTTAGCTTTTGTGATTTATCAACTGCAGTTCATAAAGAGTAAAGTAGGAACAAAATACTGTTCTCTAATGCCTTTAGAAATAGTTGTTTTACAAAAAGAAGGATTCAAATGTACATTTAACATTCATCATAAAGTACACATATGAGTCGAAATTTCAGGAAAAGTTCATGGCAGCATTAAAATTTTTTCATTGAAACTTATATCTATAATGAATCGGAGTTCTTTTTAGGTTTATCCTTTTTTTTGAAAATTCTATTTCTAAATTTTAAAAAAACTTCGTACGAATATTCTTAAATTTGAGTTTGAAATAAGTGAAATATGTTTATATAGAAGTTCTATAAATTTCTTAGCAGAGGAGAACCATAAAATAGCATTTGATCAGATTCACCAACTTCAAAATCAGATTCCAATTGTTTTTTTTTTAAGATTTGTTGTATCAAGTGATTCTAGTATAGTAATTGTTCATTTCTAGTAAGTTTTCTGAATGAAAGGAAGGAGGTTACGTATATGCCTGAAACAGAGATAATTGAATATGCATTTCTTTTTATTTGAATATTAATATGAACATGGCTTTATCACTTTTAGAAAGTTTTTTTGTACAAATATTTCGCAATAATAATTATCCTGAAAGAATAGAACAACCATCAAACTAACTCTGTCAAAATGGTTGTCTATGATTCTGTAGTGTTGACCTTGAATTATATTCGATTTGCCAAAGTGGACTGATTGTAAGGTAATATAGATAGGATTCTCAAGTAAATTGTTGAATAATTTCATGTCATATTTGAGTGTTTTAACCACAAATACTATCTCATTCCTACTGTTTCTCCGAGGGATCCAAGATCTCATCGACGAAAAGTCGCTGGTGTATATACAAACACTCTTTTAGATAATTTTCAACAAGGGACTTATTTTAGGCAACTTATCTTGCTTCTAAAGTGTTCTAATTAAAGAAGTATGTGTAATTGTGCTTTATTTGCGTCATTATGCTAAACAAAGTGTTCAGAATACAAAGCGCGTTGACATTTCAAGACTATGAATGAACCAGTCCCTTCAACAATAGCAACACCAAACAATTTTCCCAATCCTCTTTTATTGTATATTCAATTCCTTGGAAGAGCGCCCACATACATTTAGGCAACAGGCTAAACACAGTAAATTATTTCCAATATCCAACAAAAATCATATACAAAATCTGGAGTAGCCTATACTCAACTTTACTATAAATAAACTTAATATCAAACTTCTTGGGTATATAATACATATATAATATCACATTTAGGCATAATATACATGTTTAAATGGGAGAGATTTATCAGTCTTTCATTCCTAGAGATAGTACAGATAGTGATTGATTCACTTATCAATAAATATGCTTATTTTTATATTACATACGAATGATGCATATAATACCATTAAAAGATATCACATAAACACGTGAAATAACAATCAATGATCAAACCACAATAAGAAAATGGAAAAGCAAGACTAAGATCTTTCAACCGTAACAAGCGGTCTTCGTCAGTCAAAAACCCAACTCAATTCAGTTGGGTTTTTGACTCTGACGAAGACCGCTTGTTACGGTTGAAAGATCTTAGTCTTGCTTTCCCATTTTCTTATTGTGGTTTGTTCATTGATAATACCATTAGTACAACTGCAACAGTAATAACATTTTTGAAAAGCGAAAGTGTAGATTTCGTGTTAAGAAATAATATCTAGCAGGAGAACATGGCTTCTGTTCCAATAACCAGTGGATCTATTACATAGTTTATCTGAACTCCTTCTACATTGAAGATTTTAGACAAAGCTTCCCGTTTAAAACTTGAAAATATTCCTATTTTGTCTGAATAATGTTTAATTTAAGATGTAGGACTATTTCATTTATTATTTTTCAAAGAATTTTTTCAATTTTGAATTATGTTTTACATTTTTGGTCTTTTATAAAAGTATTATATTGACAATTTTATTGCATGATAGTGTTTTTTTTAAAAAATCACTTTTCTTTCCCTTCGTCAAAAATGAAATTTACTCTGAGCGAGTGTTATCTTTTTCCTGCTTGCTGTACTCATTGACTCAAATCATCATTAGACATTGAAGATTTTCAGTATACTTTAAAACTTTTTAAAGTTGAAAGCTTCTAATTTTAAAAAGAATAGATATGAACTATTAGACTAGAATAGTAAAAAATTGGATATTTGTCAACAACATAATAGGAAAGAGTCTATGCCTCACACTTCAATATTACCCAAAGTTAATATCATTCATAAACAAAAAAATTACATTTGATATTAAGTTTTGTTCAAGTGTGCTTTCATATAGATTGATCAGAGCATTATTTTGAGACAAATCTATCATACCAAGGAAAGCATCAAAAATTATGTTTGATTGGGGTTGATTTTTTACATGTAAGAATTTTATTTTCTTACATCTCATAGTAAGTCCTTAAATTATGTAAAAAAAATTCATTAAACCTATAAACATAAAACCTCTAAAATTTATATGTTAATGTAAACAATGTAAATTAACGTAAGCAAATACAAGTATAAAAATATATGTCCATTAGTCCAGGAAAAATATTCAGTTTTTATAGCTTTATTGTTCTTTGCCGTAATTGAAATTTCATGATTTTTTTTATAATGATTAATATTCTATTCAATTTTTTAGTAAAATTTCATTGTGTTTTAATGAACTGTTAAGCATCAAAAAAACATTTTTTGAAAACAGAAAATGTACTTTAACGCCTCTTTGGTTAAAGTAATTTTGAAAAAAAAATATGTCAACTCATCCTCCACATAATGTTCTATTTATAGGTATAGTTCCATTTTGATCCGTTAAACAGTGTGGCTTGTATTGATCTCACTAACTTTCAAATTGAATTATAAGTCAACACTTTTACATTATATTAAGAAAATCATATTTCCTGCTGTTTTAAAAATCTGAAGATATTTTTCCTTTATTGCTTTTGTAGCCTCAAGTTAACAAAATTTCAAGACTCTAGAATTAGTAGTTTAGGAGAAAGAAATGTTGTTATCTAAACAATAGGGCACATCTACACTACGAGGGTCATTTTTGTGGAAAATATCAATTTGATTCGTCAAAGATTCTGGATCACAGTGAGGTCACAAACTTTGGATACAGACTCACCCACCCACATACACAGATATCATTGAAAAAAACTATATAAAACGACTTCTGGAGCCTCAAAACATGTAATTCCGTCAAAATTTCGAGATAGATTTTTTCACATCACTATACTATTCTTATTGTAAAGTAAAATAACCTTTAGTTTCTTGAACAAACAATAGAGTTCCAATAATTTTTTTTTCTAGAACCTTGTTAAAAATAAGAATTCTTAATTGAACAATATAAGTTCAATGATATTTAAGAATTATGATAAGATATCAGTATGTCTTGCATACTTCTTTAAAAAGAAAGTAATATAAAATAAAAAGAAAGCAGACAATTAAATGAATAGGTTGAATTGAAGACGGATGGTAGTAAAGGGAGACTAGGTTGTGAGGGACGCAAGGTGGGCGATCCTTTGTCTGCAGGTCGTTGTTTACCTGAGGAGGGGAACTGCTTGAAACCATCTGCCTCATCCCCACCCTCCCACTTCATCTCACCGCCATCAAGAGGTTTTTCTTCACTTGATCTTACAGTAAGTAAAATATAAATCTCCATCATACACTTGTTACAATCAAACATTCTAAATAGTGATAGTTTTACATTTATACGGTATATTTATACATAAAAAAATAAAAAGATTTCACATAACCACGTGAAATAACAATCAATGATCAAATCACAATAAGAAAATGGGAAAGCAAGACTAAGATCTTTCAACCGTAACAAGCGGTCTTCGTCAGAGTCAAAAACCCAACTGACTCTGTCATAGTCAAAAACCTCTCAGTTGGGTTTTTGACTCTGACGAAGACCGCTTGTTATGGTTGAAAGATCTTAGTCTTGCTTTCCCATTTTCTTATTGTGGTTTGATCATTGATAAAACAATAAATATATTACATAGATATGCGTAAATATTCATCATGATTTTCTTTTCCTGACCCACTAACATAAGTTAAAAGTTTTTGAAGGGTTTAGGTTTTCGGATTTAAACCTAATTTCTTTTGCCAAAGTTTCAACATATATTTATGTCTTTACATTACTATTGTGTATATAACAAGATTTCACAATAAACGTTTGAAAAATCAATGATCAAACCACAATAGTAATGGGGAAAAAAGGCTAAGATCTTTCAACCGTAACAAGCGGTCTTCATCAGAACTGACTCCAGTTGGGCTTTTGACTCTGATGAAGACCGCTTGTTACGGTTGAAAGATCTTAAACTTTTTTTCCATTTTCATATTGTTGTTTGATCATTGCGTGTTTATTTCACGTGTTTATGTGAAATCTTGTTATGTATATTGATAAAAGTTTCGACTGTAAAATAGAAATAAAAGAAAATTATATAAGGACTCAGTCAGTTCTTCAAGTTCAAGTTAAACTCTCATTTCTAACGTTTTGCTTCTTATTTGAAACCTTTCTCATAGGCAGATGTTTAAAATTTTGAAACAGAAAAACTTAAATATTCCATTAGAGATATTTTTAAAAAGAAAACAATGTGCAAAATTTCAACTATAACTGTCTAGTTTGAATAAACACGTGACACTGTGTCACAGTGAAATTCACAAATTGTTTACCTTTTAAAAAAATCTGTTATTTAAGTTTTTTCTATTTCAAAATTTAAACTTTTGCCAGTAAAGACATTTTAAATAAAAATTGAAAAGTTGGCAATGAGAGTTTAATTTAAATCTGAAGAACTGATCGAGTCCTAATAAAAATGTTATTATATATATAACTAAAAAAGATAAATCGGGATGCGGTCAGTTTCTTTCACTTCCAATCAAACTCTCATTGCCCTGTCCCACGGTCGATAATTTATTATTGTTTATATATATATATATATATATAAATTCACATAAGGGGTTATTGAGGATTTTGGTCATAAAACATACAACTCCTGATGATCAGCTGACGTTTCGCCAAAAGTTGTTTGGCATTTTCAAGGCTAAAAAGCAATTTATTAAATGACATAAGTAAAGCAAGATAAATACATCAACGGACACCATCCAACAGAAAACAAACGACACAAACAACAATTAAAGTACCCAGAGAACCACAAAAGTATCATAAAATACCTAGTTCTATTATTATTATTATTATTATTTAAAAACAGACATTTGTCGTTCAAACCTAGTTGCATATTATTAATTATTCAGAACACCAAAAAACCACATTTTCAAAAACAGCAAAAACCACAACAGACAGTAATAAACACAGCAAATTACAAAACCATGAAAAAAAGAGTCAAAAATTAAAAGAAATTCAGAGGAAAAAACAAAAAACTTTACAAACATATTACCTTGATTTAGAAGAAACACTAATTTACTGGTCCATGCTTAAATCTGGCTACATCATAACAAATACACATATGCAGGAAGGTTACATAACCCTACAAAGGAACACAAGCTACTCCCTAATGTCAAACATAAGAAACAGTTCAATGGCAACTATTGCAGGAGGTTGGAATAAATTAAACTAAGGCTTGATATATCTGATCGCTTATTGCAGGCAGTTGGTGTCTTCATAATATTTATCATCTCTTTTAAATTCCTCTTTTCGGTGTGCTTTTCATATTCCAAAATTTTTGTGTCATGAAATTTAAACGAATGACTCTTTGTGCATGCATGATTAGCTAGAGCGCAAACTGTTCTTTTGTGCCTAATATCATTCTGATGCTGTGTAATTCTGTTTTTTAAATATTTACTGGTTTGTCCTATATATAGTACCTCACAATCTGAGCATTTGACCGAGTAGACAACATTACTATTATTATTGTAGGCAATTGGACTCTTTAATTTAGAAAATATTATCTTATTAAGTGTGTTAAGGTTTTTTTGGGCTAATTTGCAGTCTATTTTATTTCTTAAAGCTTTTTCTAATTGTTCCGATAAACCCTTGACGTACACAAAACTCTTATACTTGTTGGATTGCTCTATACTATTAATATCCGTAGTCTAGATGTTGTTATATTACTTGTTGCACGCATTATGTTATTTATAACCTTTTTGGGAAAATTGTTTTAGTGCAGTATCTGTCTGACTATTGCAATATTTTTTTGTGATAATTATTGTCACTTAGGTGCAATGCTCTAAAAACAAGCCCCTAGCAGTGTTGATTTTATGTAGGACTGGATGATGAGAAGTGAAATTTAAGTATCTATCACTTTTCATTGGTTTTTTCCACCAGTCTACACTAATAGTACCATCTTCCTTAGATTTAGTTACCATATCCAGAAATGGCAGTTCATTCTTATTATTTTGTAATTCTATGGTAAATTGAAGTCTGGGATGAAAACTATTGAATTTATTTAAGACTGTAGATTCCGAATCTGCCTGAAGGGCTAAATAAATGTCATCGACATATTTAAAGATAAAAGGGACTGTAAAAGGTATCGTCGGCTGATCATCAGGAGTTGTATGTTTTATGACCAAAATCCTCAAGAACCCCTTGTGTGAATTTTAAATATCAGTGGTCGAGAAACTATATCAATATATATATATATATATGTGTGTGTGTGTGTATTTGGGGAGCAGGCCTTCATTTATACAAGTTTTATTAAAACTTATGCCTATTTCTAATTTAACACCTTTTCGGATTAATTTTTCCAGTATTCTCACCTCTGGCTTCCATAAGTTCGGAACAAGATATATCAGTTTTCGTAATTTTTCTTTTTATATACTAACATGTTTCGGTCCACATCGACCATTTTCAAGGCTATTTTTATACAGGTAGTTTCACAACATACATAACGATACAAAACTAAACAATAACTAAAATAAACACACAATGTAAACAAGCATATTCATAAAAAGGGGGAGGTTGTAAACAGGTAGCGGCAAGGTAAGGTTTCCCCAGGGTTCTGGTTACCTTCCTTCAGCCGTTTGTGTCTGGGAAGGTATTAGGTTGTCTTCTTTCCCTCTCCTTGACAGGTTTGTCTTCTGATTGCCTTCATACAACTTCAAAATTCTTGTGAATCCACCACCCTGGCTGTTAATAGTATGCTGATCCTCCAAGATAAAAATGGCTACTATTACCAGCCAGAGTGGTGGATTCATAAGAATTCACATCTATTCCTGACAACGAGGACATCGAAATATAGTAGTGAGTTCAGTGATTTCTTTTCTGTGTGTTCTTTGAAAAATTCTAGTTATATATATATATATATATATTATATATATATATATATATATATAATAAACAATAACCAAAATTGCTGTAGTAAAAACATGTATTTGTAGTAAAAACATGTAAAAACATATTTTTTGGCCTTAGAATGACTTAAATATATATTGAAATATTGGCGAAAGAAGTAGTTTAAATCCTAAGAACTGAACCCTCAAAAATCTTAAAAGATATAGCTTAAGACATAGAAAACGTTCAAAGCGTATACTTTTTAAAACTGTCATGTGTTTTAACGGCATACTTTTAACACAGTTTCATATTTAAACTACCGTGCTTAACACAAGCTTAAATCTTTTTCATTTTACATGGGGTACAGTGCATGAAGATTCTGATACAAGACTTACAAGTTAAATTCATTTGATAAAGACGCTCTATTGTCCTGTCAACAATATTTTAACCTTTCGTAGTTTGGACATTGCTTTACAATATATAAACTGATTCGCTATTTCATCGACAGCTATAAGATAATCAAATGCAGTAAAGTGACAAAAAGCATTTGTCACTTATATTAGTTTCACTTATCACTAATATCACTAATATTGACAAATATCACTAATATCAGTTCATTCACCGACTGTTAAAGCAAAATTAATGTTCTAAAATTAATAATCAGAAAGCATTATGTTCCACATTTTTTGATAAATCTAGAATACTCCGAATAAGTGTATCATTAGAAAGAGTTGTTTGGTCCACTTCTATTTCATTGTCTTTTTCAAATATGCATTGCACAATCTTTTACAGGTTGCAGAATAGGTGATTCAGACTTTAACGCTGTTACCTCTGCCACTTTATACTATTCTAGTAGAGCCCGTCATCACATTCTATTCAGACACTGTCATCACATTACATTGTTTTGATTGCTGATTTATCAGTCTTTAATAATAACAGAACTCTTTATATTGCATAGATTAATGTTTAATAAGTTACAAATGTCTTTGAAAAAAACGTAAGTTACAAATGAATCAATGGTACTTAGCATTGATTCTTTGACAATCGTTTCCCCACACTCAACACATAATGCGCTTAATTTATCCACAAAACAAAAAATCCGAACTTCAAATAACTATCACAATATTGTCTATTAACGTAAACTTCTGCCTTTTTAGCAAAGGAGTTTCACTACTAATTATTCACTTCATTTCAAATCCGTTACTAAGTTCTTTTTTTTTTTTTTTAAAGAAATTTATCTATTGTGAAAGAGCCGTACAAGAAATGAAATAATAAAAAGGAAATAATGCTTTCAACTCACTTACATACTTATGTTACAGTTCGGCCAAAACAACTAGAACATTTCACTGTAATATGCTATTCGAAAATATTCCAAACTTTATCAATTTGTAGTATATTAAAAATAAATAATTGGAATTCTCATAATTCAATATAATTGTTGCAAATATAAAAAAAGCAAGTAAATGTAATATAAAAATACCTCAAACATTTCTAGAAGGTAAAAAGAGATATTATTACAATCAATTTCAACTCATTCAGTTTAGTTACCTCGGACGTTGCCTTGTGTTACTCTGGTAAAGACACGTTTTTTCTTTTTCGAATATTAAACTAGCAGACATGGTAGTTTAAAATTCAGAAATGATACGTGATATTCAAAGATATTATTAAAAATTATAGAATAGTTGAAAATATCATTATGAGTACGGTCCAAAACTGTCATTTGATTTGGAGTTTCTTTTACGTTTTACAGCTTTTAGATACTTCGGTTTGTTGCTATTAGAGTTAAAGATTTTTTTATTCTGCTCTGATAGTGATAATTGCTATACTGATTCAATCATAAAAAAAATGTAATAAATAAAGCATATCAATTACTACTAAGAGACTTAAAAGTTGATAAAGTGATTGATTAATCACTTATGATTTATAATGTTAATAAAATTTAAACTATCATTGAGTTTTTTATTTGACTTTATAAATCCACAGACCTTTTAATGAGAATCTTTATCACTCAGAACATATAGTATAGTGAAACTGAGTTATCTGGATATGACCAGTGTTGGGAAGTCTTGCACCGGCACATTTTTCCTCTCAAGGGCGCTGACTACATACAATACTACATAAATGCGTTTTTATCGCTTTAAATATATATTTTAGTTAACTAATATATCAAAGAGAAAAAAATATTAAAAATATATAACTACTATTTTGCTTACATTACAGTTAGGGTATGGTATACATATAATAATTGAGCGGTTTCAAAACTGTCATGAAACCAATATTAGTCAAAAAAAGTCCGTTTACTTCTTTTCGTCCTTTACATTCGTTTTGCGCATGTATTTATTTTACTTTGGAATTTATTTAACTTAAAAAATGAATTTTATTATATTACCAGTCGGAATAAAATAAAATATCTAGTTTTGCAGTCAGTTACTATTTGGCACTGACTTAAAAATTCTAATACCAATCAGATTGACAAAGTATGTTGTTCCAACAGTTAGATAGGCCGTATTTGAAACACATTGGGTGAAAAGAAGCAGCAAAAGAGGTAACAGGTATTACCTATAAAACTCACTGACGTGAGCAATCGTACGGCTTGTTCTTCATTCTCATATCATTATCTTTTGCCCAAATATTTTTTTTTAAAAACATTTAAATCTTATCAGGATGTGAAAAACATTGAAGTTATTGTAGGGTAAAAAGCTAATGAAATGATCTCCACATATAAAAATTTAATGGTATAAACAACGCGTTTCGAACACTTAGTGTTCTTCAACTAAAAAATACCGTATTCGAAACGCGTTGTTTATACCATTAAATTTTAATATGTGGAGACGGTTTCATTAGCTTCTTACCCTACAATGAGTAAATACCACATAATAACTGATAGCACTACATTAGACATTGAAGTTAATAAATATTTCATTTGCGTAATCAATTTTCTTGGAAAATCACCACTTTTTAAATAATAAATGCGATTTTTTCACTCTAAATATATATTATAGATAACTAATATATTAAAAATATATAACTACTTTTTTTCGTAGGGTTTGATTTATAAAAAATAAATTACTGTCAAGAGCTATCATAATTAAAAAATAAAGAATATGAAACTGAAAATCGTATTTTCATATGTTTTTCACATAGGGTGTATACAAAAATATAAGTATTATAAAAAATATTAAAATATTTTTTAAGGAATATATCACAAAAAATATCTCAATGCTCCTTTAATGAGTACAAATCATTCCTGTTTCTTTAAAATGAATTCATTGAAAATACTATTAAGAAATTAAAAATCTTTTACTTGAAAAATTAATGTTATATACTTGCACACTGCCTGTGTTGTTTACAAACAGATACAAAATTATATAAAAAATATAGAGTTTTAGAATAATTGGGTTATTTCAACAGTTTCATTTTAAAATAAGAATTATGAGATTTTAAAATAGTAACTTGATTTGAGATATATTTACTTAAAAAATATTCTAACACTTTCTATTCTGATAGCCTGCCAAAGTAAAGTTGGTGAATTTACTTCTTTCATGTTTTCCAAAGTATATAAATAACTTTATTTTTTATTCTTTACTTTATTTTTTAATGCATCACTTAAGTATACTCAAATAACCTTTCAGTTGAAATTGTTTAATAGTTCAACCCAAGATTGAATTATTACAAGGCTTGAAAACTTGAATTGATTCAGACAGATGATAGCATTATGAATTATGAATTAGCATTATGAATGGTTTGAGAAATTAAATCGATTCCAACAGATAAATCTACAAATTTCAAAAAAAAAACTCACACCGAAAATTTTTCAAATCTCGAAAACAAATAATTAAAAAAACTCAAATTTGAACTGAAATTGATAATAAATATAAGTTTAAACAGAATCAGTGGAGTCATGTTGGTAAAATTTTCCAAAATTTCCAATTAATAACGGCCTTTCATTAGTACTTTAATCTTTTAGGTTTTATGAAAGCTTTGTTATAGTTAGTAAATGGAGATACAATTTTTTCAAAAGACATCTTCTTTTAAAGAAACAGAGAAGTATATTTTGGATGAAGTACACTAGTTACATATACTAGTTCACAAACAATAAAGATCATAAAATATAGATTCTTAATTATTTTATTAAATCTTTTTTATTAAAAAACTGAACATTGATGATTGGAATATTCTAAATTCTACATATATAAATTAGGAGTTAACATGATAACAAATTGAAAACTGACTTACCATATAGCGAAAAGTTTAGTGATAAGATAATTCATTGTAGTTACTGTAATTAAGTGTCAGTATGTCTCATTACGATTATAGTGACAAACGTTGAAAAGGATTTATTTATGCATTACTTCAACGCCTCAAATAGAAAAACCAGAAAATTTGATAAGTTATCAAAAAAGTTAATACGTGATCAAATAAACACGAATTCTGATTGTTTAAAGTATTAATATATCTATGTATATAACGAAAGACGTGGAATAAAAATCAAAGTGCAAACCATGGTAACAAATTATAAAAAAGACTAAGATCTTTCAAGTAACAAGCGGTCTTCGTCAGAGCCTTCTGACGAAAACCGCTTGTTAAGCTTGAAAGGTCTTAGACTTTTTTTTTTATTTCAGTTGAGATTTGACTCTGACCCAAACTGCTTGTAACGTTTGAAAGGTCTTAATCTTTTTTCTGATTTCTTACTGTAGTTTGTACGTTGATATCTACATATACGAGTATATATCTTAAGAAACAGTCTGTTAGGACAACTTATAAAACAAATAAAAGAAAAGAACTCGGAAAAACAATAATATTTCAACTTTGTCATCATCAGGAAAAGAAGAAAAGTTGCTGTTTGCCATCCGAGGAGAACTCTTATTATTCTCCTGTTGACGACAAGATCGAAATATAGAAGTGTGTTTTATTGTTTCTCCGTCTTTTTTTCTATTGTTCGTTTTGTATAAATAACTACATTGACAAAAAGAACACACAGAAATGAAACAGAAACTCACTACTATATTTCGATAGCCTCGTCATCAGGAGGACAGAAACGAGTCACTCCACAGGCAGACCTGCGGATAAATATATATATGACCAAACCACAATATGAAATGGGAAAACAAGACTAAGATCTTTCAACTGTAACAAGAGGTCTTCGTCAGAGTCAAAAACCCAACTGACGAAGACCGCTTGTTATGGTTGAAAGATATTAGTCTTGTTTTCCCATTTTATATTGCGGTTTGATCATTGATTGTTGTTTCACGTGAAATCTTTATATATATATATTGGTTTATATTACATATATGTGTGTCACTTTGTTTCGGTCGGTGGACACTTTCACGTCTCCGCTGCTGTATTCCTTTTCCTTTCTCTACCCCTCCTGAAGACGGCAAGATAGCAGAATTGATCGAGAATAGTAAGTGTTAGTCCTCTTTTTTGTTTTCTAGTGATGACTTTAATTTTATATATAAATAAATATATATATATATATATATATATCGGCCAGTGGAAGCATTTACGTCTCCGTTCCTTCATTCTTTCTCCTTTTATTTTCTTTTTTTTACTCACCTGAAGACGGCAAGACGCCGAAATTATCGAGATTCGTGAGTGTTCGTCCTTTTTCTTGTGTTCTCTAGCTGTAACTTTAATTATATATATATATATTATATATATCATGATAAATGAAAAACGGTCCGGCAGGACAAATAACAATTAAAATAAGCAGTGACACATAAACAGAAACACAACAAAGACTCACTTTTCAATATTTCGACCGTAATGGCGGTCGTCCTCAGGAGAAGAAGTGAATTGACGGAGGGACGACAGTCAATAATTTATATATACATATATATATATGGAAACTGATTATCAAGGCCCACCAATCATGTCACTAGCAGCTGATCCTACCATAAGATTTAGAAATTCAGCGCTGATCTTCATTATTCTGAAGATTACTGAAGAAACTCGAAACATGTCGTTAATAGAAGAATTAGAGATCAAAGAAGAATTGAAGATATAGTATATACTGATAATAGAAGAATGCCACGATAAATCTAGTTGTTACTAAAACAAGGAGCTCCCGAAATGATATTATTATTGATATTTTACACTGTTTAGCAAAATATTTTTAAAAACGTGTCATAATTTTGCTTATTATTGAAATATTATTTTCTAACGACAGTATTAGTGTCATTAGATTGTAAATTACAATTTAAAAAAAAAATGACTTTTGGAAGTTCCAGTCATGTTAAATTACGATATTTTATTTGATGTTTGTAGGAGAATTAAATAAAAATAAGACCGCCAGGCACTAACAATAACATTACTATTCCAGAGGAAAGAATAAGAGGTCATTGTTCTCATTTGACTGTTCTAAGATAGACAGAAAACTCTTTACGTTACTTTATAATCATATTCTTTATGAACTGAACTGTTTATAAAACACATTATCTTAATGGTTATATGAAGTTAATGCTTATATAAAATTAGCATGTATAAACGTTGGATTAAATGTACCTATAGGGCATATATCCATACCGATAGTACAAAACAACTCCTTATTTTTAGAAAATTCCTTTAACACCTCTTAATTCTGTATACATTTCTCAAATTTATATTTAGGGCTTCGGATTTAATAAGTTTTCCAATGAGGTCTTCCTATTTAACTTCATTGTATTTAATTTTTCCCCCTTTTTTTTTTTAAGCCACATGGGTAAAACATGTTATTATAACTGACTTGTTAAAATGCATATTTCGACAAGAGGAAACTAGTCACCTCACTTTGAGGTGATACGTTTGACTTTAAATTCATTATTATTTGATTATGATTTTGGAGCTCATTCTAAATGTTTGAAAATACGAAAACATGTTACAACAGTGTTTTCTACAACAGAATATTCAAGATTCTAATATAATAATGGCAAATAAAGAAGAATCTGAATTCAAAGCATTTGTTTGACTTTGCTACGGCCCTCGAAGCTGTTATCTCAGTTTGCTATCCGAATTAGCTCTTCCATAGATCAGTAAATAGAGGATAAATGCTTGCTACTAATTCCTTAAGTACTAACCTTAGAGTGCCAATAAAACTTAGCATTATTATACAATACAAATTATTTTCATGCTATTGAAACATGGAAACCTTGGAAGTCCGGTGAGTCATACATTGGTACAAGGTCTTGTATAAATTTCAAAAAAAAATAAATAAAAAAATGTTGTATTATTTTAAACTATACTTTACCTCGTAGTTGATATACTGTTTCCTCCATTCCGGAGTAATATGAGCCTGCAGGTGTTCGGCGAACTTCATTGTGGGCCGTGTCTGACGTCATCTGTTCCACGCGATGAAGAAACCTATTCTCCTCCGTCCAGACGTCACCGAGTCTAACGGCCGACTGACATCTCCCCTCTCTCCGCCTCACTCGCTATCGACCTCGCAATCGAGTTCACCCACAACTCTGCTTCCCTACCGGTCTCTTCTCGAAAAGGAAATTAGTTTTTTTCTCTCTAACAATGCATTGGATAGTATTTCCATTCATCCATAAAATCATTTCTTATTCCATACATTACCCTTTTAATTACATTAGGTTAATCAATTATTTTATTTTGCTTCAGTAAACAACATTTCTAGAAACTATAACATAATGTATACAATGTACGCATATATATATATTATCAATTATATGTTTAAAAATTATATGTGAATCATCAATAAGAAAAACTTGAGTTTTTGATATTCACGCACCAAAATAAAACAAACATTTTCATGCCCCATTAGTTGTTCATACCTTTATATATGAAGTTTAAACAACAAGGGAAAAGGAAAATAATAGAAATAAATGCTCTGAGGGCTTTTACTTCATGTTGTCAGAGAGCAAACAAAGTAAAAACTGTCTCGTTCTTACTTTGTTTGTTACTGAGTTCTTTTTTATTTCATAATATAAAAAACACCATATACTTATTTTCTCATGTTAATATAACTATATTAAAGTTTTAATATTATTATTGTTATCCATACTGAAATAGTATATTGATTTTGAAAATATTGTAGCCTAATCTTGTTTTTGTAGCCCTAAGGATGATGTAAAAATACATGGAAACGTTCGCCAAAGAAGTAAAAACAAAACAAAAACAAATTTACTAAATAATATATATATATATATATATATATATTATCAAAACGAAAACGATCTACAAAGGACAACAAACGTTTCGCAGTAAACTATAAGTAAACAATAAATAGAAAAGCACACAGTATCTAATTTTCAGTTTAACCTTCATCAGGAGAGAAGAGATAGGGACACGAAGCGTACTAAGCGAAGCGACGGTTGGAGACCAACAGTGTTGTCACAAGCGTGCCCGGTTCAGGTCAAGTATTAAATTATAAGTCATACGTGTGACAGAGAACACGTTGGTCTCCAACCGTCACTTCGCAAGCGCGCTTGGTGTCCCAATCTCTTCTTTCCTGATGACGGTTAAACCAAAAATTAGATACTGTGTTTTTCTATTTACTGTGTGCCTATAGTTCACTGTGGAAAGTATATATAGATATATATAAATTATAATAGATATATATAAATGAAGACACTCATTCGTAAAAATCTACTTTCTTTTGTATTTCAAATATGAAATAATATTATTTTAATTGATAAGTCGATATACTTTTTACCAGATTTATTTATTTATAATTTATCTTACTTATTCTCATTAAAAGCATTTACTCATTACTTACTTACTCATTCATTAAAAACTACTTACAGATTTTATTATATAGTGCTGGTAACAAGAATATTTTCTCAAACATGTTCATTATTGGCTTACTTTAATTATGAAACGTAAATATATAGTACAATTTTTTTAATGGTTTATTCATTAAAGTAGATTAGCTAATAACTCTGTTGAATATGCTCACGTTGTTTGCAATATGTGCAAATATAACTAAATATTTTTCAAAACCTAACACTTACTCTGTATCCAAAAACAGTCTGTAATCAGGAATAGATTAGAAGAACATGCGAGAGTGACGTATTCAGGATAGCCAATCAAAACTGAGCAAAGTGTTAGAAAAAAAGCCGTTAGACGTGCACACGCGATCAAGCTAAAGCGGCTGAACATAATGGCCAAGCTACAAGTTAAGCGCTTACTATATTAAGGTAAAAAAATTAATAAAAACCCAGAGTAGCTTACTCTTTACTGTAAATAAAGTTAACCCTTTATCAGAAATAATAAACAATCAATACAATATATTAAATTATTTTCTTGTGGATACACTGTTGGCCGAAACCTACTAAGTTATCGGTTTTAGAAGTGCCTTAGGATCTATAAGGATTTGGTCTCTCTCCCCCCCCCCCCCCCCAGCCCGAAGAAAAGGTGTCCTTTGATGCGGAGCACTTTAAGTGCACCTGTCAACTGGAGGGCCTACCCAATGATGAGGGTTGAGGGTCTAGCTTCCTCCTGTTGCTATGCAGGCAATCTTACGAGAGGATACATGTTCTCATACAACGTAAACTTAGAGAGTCTGCTCTTCCCGGGTAGGTAGAAAGAAAACCTAAAACAAGGTGAGTTTTAATCTAAAGAAAATCCCACACGGGCTTCCCCCACTCTCGTTGCTACAGACGGAGTTTTAAGAGCTCTCGGGTGGAACTCCAGACCGAGTTCCTACTGAGCCTGCCTAGGTAAGGTCAGTGGCCGATAAATCTTTCGCTTATTAACAACAGCTCAGCCACTTACTGACTCTCGCGGCGAGGACACAGGCAGATAGGCACATGACATGAGAGTGATGACACTGCACATGAAATCTCTCGCATTACTTGCTATTATCATTATAGTAATGTCGGCCCTCGCAGTACCTGCTAGTGTCAGTATAATTATATTGGTCCTCCCAAAATATGTTATCGTCGGTAGCATTGTGTCGACTATAGCAATATATGTTATTATCAGTAGCATTGCATCGCTCATCGCAATATATGTTATTGTCAGTAGCATTGTATCGGCCATCGCAATATATGTTATTATAGTAACCTTACGTCGGCAATAGCAATATATGAGACTGTCAGAAGCGTTTTGTCGACTCTAGCAACAAATGTTATTGTTAGTAGCATTGTATCGGCCATCACAATATATGTTATTATAGTAGACTTACGTTGGCAATAACAATATATGAGATTGTCAAAAGCGTTTTGTCGACTCTAGCAACATATGTTATTGTTAGTAGCATTGTATCGGCCATCGCAATATATGTTATTATAGTAGACTTACGTCGGCAATAGCAATATATGAGACTGTCAGAAGCGTTTTGTCGACTCTAGCAACAAATGTTATTGTTAGTAGCATTGTATCGGCCATCGCAATATATGTTATTATAGTAGACTTACGTCGGCAATAACAATATATGAGATTGTCAAAAGCGTTTTGTCGACTCTAGCAACAAATGTTATTGTCAGTAGCATTCTATCGGCCATCGCAATATATGTTATTATAGTAGCCTTACGTTGGCAATAACAATATATGAGATTGTCAAAAGCGTTTTGTCGACTCTAGCAACAAATGTTATTGTCAGTAGCACTCTATCGGCCATCGCAATATATGTTATTATAGTAGCCTTACGTCGGCAATAGCAATATATGAGACTGTCAGAAGCGTTTTGTCGACTCCAGCAACAAATGTTATTGTTAGTATCGTTACGTCCGTCATCACAATATATTTTATTACTGTAGCGTTATCTCGGTTATAGAAAAATATGCTATTATCAGTAAAGATATGTCAGCTATCACAGTATTTGTTATTGTCAGAATCGTTAAGACTTGTAAGCGCTTTCAAAATAAACTACATCTGACCCCCGAGGACCTAGAGATCTGCAAGGGAACTGCCTTAAGATGAAGCCTCTTTTGCCCCACCCCTGCCAGAACTAAGTGAAGCCTCGGCAATTCATGAGACTAAGAGAAGCAGTATCGTAGGGGTATTTTACTCAACCCACCATCTGATGTTTTTTACTGTTAATTGAGCTCAGATTTAGATTGTCTCTGAATTTCATTATATATATATATATAAAATAAACACTTTAACACATAGAAAAGAACACAGAAAGACACTACAGAACTCACTTCGATATTTCGACATCCGTCGTCATCGGGAAGAAGTGCGAAGTACTCGCGTTGAGAAGCAAACTACTACTGGCCTCCAGAGTAACTCGTGGAACCACCGCAATGCTGCTCCCCAGCGGAGGAGAGGAAAAATAGAAATCCTTCCAATATTTATTTAGAAAACAAGATAAAAAATATATAAAATACGAAATAATAATAATAAAAAATAAATAAAATAATAGAATAATAATAATAATAATAAAATAATAATAATAATAATAATAAAATAATAATAATAATAATAAAATAAAATAAAAAATAATTAACGGTACAGGTTGAGACCAGGAGGAGAACGAGCCCCAAGGAGGCATATGAATGCCTCTTCGGAAGCTCTAAGGGTGACATGGGGATTAGACTCGGGGATTTGTTTGAGGATTTGTACCCTGAAACAATCATTGAAAGGGAGGTCATGGGAATTAGCATGGATAGCTATGGGTAGGTCTCTGCGCTGACCAACGGACGCCCTGTGATTGTTCATACGCAGGCTCAGCTTGGTTGAAGCCAAGCCAACGTAAAAAGCATCACATCGAGTACACTCCAAACGGTAAACGCAGTTACAGGAAGTGCAAGATGTATCAGAAGGAACAGGATAGGAGTCGTTCCCCTCTCAGTAACGACTCCTATCCTGTTCCTTCTGATACATCTTGCACTTCCTGTAACTGCGTTTACCGTTTGGAGTGTACTCGATGTGATGCTTTTTACGTTGGCTTGGCTTCAACCAAGCTGAGCCTGCGTATGAACAATCACAGGGCGTCCGTTGGTCAGCGCAGAGACCTACCCATAGCTATCCATGCTAATTCCCATGACCTCCCTTTCAATGATTGTTTCAGGGTACAAATCCTCAAACAAATCCCCGAGTCTAATCCCCATGTCACCCTTAGAGCTTCCGAAGAGGCATTCATATGCCTCCTTGGGGCTCGTTCTCCTCCTGGTCTCAACCTGTACCGTTAATTATTTTTTATTTTATTATTATTATTATTATTTTATTATTATTATTATTATTTTATTATTATTATTATTATTCTATTATTATTATTTATTTTTTATTATTATTATTTCGTATTTTATATATTTTTTATCTTGTTTTCTAAATAAATATTGGAAGGATTTCTATTTTTCCTCTCCTCCGCTGGGGAGCAGCATTGCGGTGGTTCCACGAGTTACTCTGGAGGCCAGTAGTAGTTTGCTTCTCAACGCGAGTACTTCGCACTTCTTCCCGATGACGACGGATGTCGAAATATCGAAGTGAGTTCTGTAGTGTCTTTCTGTGTTCTTTTCTATGTGTTAAAGTGTTTATTGTCCACACGGACCTTTCATTTTATTCGAAGTAATATATAAAATAATATATATATAACTCATATATATTACCTAGTTGTTGAATCAGTTACTATATGATATTATTATGGAAGCTAATAGTAATAACCGAGTAGTATATAGTATGGTAATATTCAAGTATTAAGTTTACTTTAGCAAATTAATTTCTTTCTTTGCTAAAGAAATATTCATATTTCTTTATAAAGATATTTCTTTATTTCATTTATAATAATTTATTTCATATTTCTTTATAATTTCATTATAAATAAAATTCATATCGACCGAACTCTAAAATAGATTTTCTTTGTAGGTTTACTATTTTATGTGTTTGCAACTATTTTAGAATCTTTTCTTTCAGATTTGTAAACAAAGTTTCTAGTTTATTGTATTTAAAAGAAAAGAGTTAATACAGATACTTCTGCTTTGAAGACATTTTAAAACTGAAATTATGAACCTTGCTGGAAGACACAGAAATGTATTCTATTTCAAAAATATATCTAGTCTGAAACTCTTGTATCAAAGTAAATCATGTAATGATGAGCTTGAAAAGAAAAAGTAGAAAGCTCTTAGTCAAGCTTCATTGGTGAAATCATGTAATTCAGAGCTATGAGAATCTATGCGGTAGTTAAACGCAGAAGCCAACTTGTGTCTAATACTGTAAGTCCAACTTATGACCATTACAAATATGTGGACAAATATTTTTCAATGTCTATGTCATTTTTCTATGACAAGTTTCTGAAGTCCCTTAAGTCATTTTGATGAAAGATGCTTTTGTTCGGCTACATTAGCTCTTGGTCATTACAGCCCGCTTAAATAAAAGAGAGAGTATGAATACTCTCTTCAAAATATTCTCAGTCACTAGTTTGTGATCCCAGAATTGGTCACGAGTCACGCAGTCGAGTCACAACTACACACTAGGTCTGTTACTAGATTCAATACTAACCAAGTTTTACTAGTTCAATATAATTTTTTTTGCCGTGGTCTGAAAAAATATGAAGGTAATTTAAAATGTATTGTATTTTCAACTGAGAGAAATAATTCTTCAGAAACTGAATCATTTCCAGTGTTCACCAAATCAGTTCGTAAGTATACACCTTCGTTGCTGTATATCATGGCCAATAAAGGATTTTAGTGGTGTGTGAAAAGAGAGAACAATAGTGACATTTAGACTGTCCTCAAAATATCAAATTGGCATTGTGCCAGTGTTTTTTGAGTGTTTCAAATGTTTGAAAGAAACACATCATGCTTAAAATATGTTTAGATAATATCACAATCACTGTAAATTTACAAGTGAAACAATGAAAGATGATGTACTCCGTTTATGTGTGTGTGTGTGTGTGTGTGTGTGTGTGTGCGTGTGTGTGTGCGTGTGTGTGTGCGTGTGTGCGTGTGTGTGTGCGTGTGTGTGTTTCCATTTTTTAATATATATAAGCAGAAAAATCACAATAAATAAACACGTGATGCAATCAATGAAGTTTAAACCACATTGAAAAAATGAAAATAATAGAAACTCAATATGACAATATAGCCTGATAAGAAGAAATACACGGAAAGTAACCGAAAATTTGAGTTTGTAAGTGTGTTTCTTTACTCTGTGTTACTCTTCTTCGATTCTAAACTCGTATATATATTTATATATATTAGTATAGATTGGTAATATTCGTAAGACTGTCAGGAGACTGGAACAGCTTAGTTTAAAAGTCGTTAATACCGAAGCTGCGGTACATTTCAACAATTTATATATATATAAGACTACGAGATTTGGAAAAGAAATCCAGAAAAGTGATAAAGACAAAAGTGGGCAGAAAATTTAATCTCATATATATATATATATATATTAACATCCAAATCACAGTAAGAAATCAGAAAAAAAAAGTTGATATTTGACTCTGACGAAGACCACTTGTTCCGGTTGAAAGTTCTCTGATTTCTTACTGTGGTTTGGACTTTGATTGCTGTTTCAAGTGCTTATTGTGAAATTTTGTTATACGTATATTAAAATATATAAACACCCAATAAATGTATATATGTATATATATATATATATATATATATATATATAATAATACAAAATATGATATGTAGCATATATACGATATGCATTTCTTATATTGTATATCATATTATAATATTTTGTAATATATTACAATAAAATACACTGTACTATAATATATATATATATTACATAAATCTTGATAAAAGGATTGACCGTGAAATAGAAACGGAATGAAATTTATCAGTACTCGGTAAGTTCTGACCGAGAACTAATCATCACAACTGACCGGGTCCTGATGAATTTGATCTTATATTGTACACATATAATATATAGTATATCAATATAAAGTATATACAACAATTAACCAGTCTACGAGAAAATCACATCCATTTATAATTAAGAAACATACATACACTTTTAAATTTTTCTATACCATACTTCTATTTTTTGAGGTTTCCCAACATAAGGAGAATTATGATTTGCTGAGAGAATGGAAAGTTATCTGAAAACCAATTAGTCGTTTTTAACAATCGGGTTACTACCAAAGAAAGAGGATAAAACGAAAAAAAATAGCTACATGTGAATTTAAACAACGGAAAATAAAATAAGAAAGAAATTAAAGGCAATAATAATAAATAATACTATGAAAAAATAATAACATTAATAATATAATTAAAATGAAGAAAATATAAAGAAATGGGGTAGGAATTAAGAACGTTAGGATGGGAATTATTACTGAGGAAGGGAGTGAAAAAAGAACCTGTTAGAAAACATTGGTTAATGTTTTTAGGTATATATATAATACAAACAAAAGTATTATGAAATAATTTAATTATAAATTAACTTCTTGAATACCAATGTTTATATTATTGATATGTTACTCAATAACAAAGAAATAATTGCTTTGTGTTTATTAAATTAACATTAATAAATTTTACATTAAATTAAATATACAAAATATTCAGTCTAATAATTTTACTTCCTAACTCCTAGCAACTCTTCCTCTTCATGCAAAGAATACTTCTTATCATTGATGGCATTCTCCTTATTTTGATGAACTTCTGAATCTGTTGGAAATATTAGAGTTTCTTCTTCTAGAGCTAACAAAAAAAATAGTTGTTAAATTTAAATTACTAAGAAAATTTAAAACTTAATTTACAATGTCTTATAACATTACTCTTCCATATGTAACATTATATGAATGTCTAAACCACAGTGGGAAATTAGAAAGAAAGACTAAAACCTTTCAACCATAACAAGCGGTCTTCGCCAGAATCAGATCTCAACTGATTGTTGAAAGATCTTAGTTTTTTTTTTATTTCTTAGTGTGGTTTGGCCGTTGATTTTTATTTTACGTATATTTATGGTGAAATTTTATTATACCACTATATATAATTATATCTTTCAAATAACCCCTTTTCAAGAGAAAGTTTTTGAAAATTGTTTTTCATGCATTTCGTTATTCTCATAATAGAAAATATTACTGGAATAACAATACATTATAATGAATAAATTAATATTTATTGCTCCAAATAATTCACAAAAAAGTTCAATTCAATTTTATTTCTTCTTATTGGTGAAAAAATGTAAGCAATACGTATAATTTTCAAATAACTTTGTCATTAATATAAATTAATTGTCATTAATATCATTATTTAAAATTTATATATATGCATATAAACACTTGAAAGAAAATAACATGGACAAAAAACAACAAAACTGACTACAATATTTTGACATTGTCGACATAAGAAGAAGAAGAAAAAGAGATCTGATTGGCTGGCCAACAGCAACTCAACCTTGCAGAACTCTTCTCTTTCTCCTGATTACAACATGTTCGATATATTGATGTTTCTTTGGTGTTGTTCCTTTATGTTCTTTTGTTTTAATCGTTTGATAAGTTATCCTAACAGACTGTTTTTATTCTTGGTATGTATAAATGTATGTATAACGAAACGATTCCACGAACTAAATCATCTAAATGCAATCAAAGAACACATGTAAAAGAGTTGACGAAAGCTCGCTATCATATTTCGATTGTTTCATCATCAAGTAGAAATATGTGTGTCGCTCATGACTAAAGTGAAGTCTAATCGAAGAGGATCTCAAAGAGTGCCTCTCATGAGTGTCAGCACTGTTTGAGTGCCTCTTCAATGATACTTTACTTCAGTCGCCACTTGTCTGCAGAGCGACTCACATCTTTTTACCTGATGACAAGGCAATTAAAATATAGTACCAATAGTATATTTTGTAATTTCCTTTATGTATGTTCTTTTTTGAATTTGGATTATAAATATTTTAATATAAATTTTAAGGACCTTTGTAATAACTACTTTTTTGCTGATTGCATATATTTTGCTAGCAATATTGTGCTTGGTGGATAGTTTATTCCACTCTATAAACTAGAGACGCAAAAAAAACCAAAGAGCAAACTTGTTAGGTGATATACAATCTCAAACTAGGCATAAGGATGATCTCATTCCATTGAGCGATCTAGGAGACCTTATGATCCCCTATCGCCGGCCCTTTGATAATACTTACCACCTCCTATATGTTCCCTTTTATTTTGCTCTTCTTATTATTGTTACATAATGTTATAGATATATAACTCTTAATAATACAGTAATTAATAGTATTGTAATAACATATCTCTAGTAATTTATATAGAAATCTGAAGATTTCATATACAGTTCTATTTAAGTTCATTAAATCTTGGCATCTTTAGATTTATCACATCTCTGGGAAAACTTACTCCTAAAAATGACACTATCCCAGTTTTAAATTACTAGAAAACTAATGTTAATCATTAAAGTTAAGTACACAACGCATTTCGAACACATAGTGCTCATCGTCAGGTTACATATGCCGTAGAAAGGACATGTTGACTAATGACTAATGTAATTAAATCCTTTTTATTTTTTTGTGAGTATGTGTGTGTGTGTGTGTGTGTGTGTGTGTGTGTGTGTGTGTGTGTGTGTGTGTATGTGTGTGAAAGACTTAGTGTATCTAATAGTCTTTAATGCAGGACTAGATGTTAGTTTTAATAAAATTTATCTAAGAGTAGGCTTGTTTCCTACAACATTGTAAAATTTTACAATGAACACGTGAAAAAAAATCATTGTATAAACCACATTAATACATTCAGAAATAGAACTAAGATTTTTCAATATTTCATTCTGAGCCCTTATTGTAACTTACGACTCTGACGAAAAATATTACTTGGCCAAAATATCTATGAGCATTTTCTGAATTTCTCTCTGTTATTTATACATTTATCTATGTAATACTTTAATTCTTCCTCATAATCAATTCACTACTTTCTTCAATATAAATGTTTATTAAATGTTTGTCAATATTTTTTCACAACTGTAAAGTATCTTATTGAAAAGAAATTTAAAAAAATCATACCTCCAAATAATTTCTGCTCGAAATTAGCGGAATTAAGCATGTTGAGTTTTCCACAACCTGAATTCTTCCACATTTGAATCATATCTGATGGGACATTAATAAAAACCATTCTCTGCCGTCTTCTTTCAAAGGATTTAGTTAGGGCATGAATTCGCTATACAACAGAACAGTAAAAGTAATTTGAATAAACTTTGTCTCAAGCTATTAGAAAAGAAATTATGAGAAGAATAGTGAGGTATTTAAATATAATCTATTATTAAAGCCAATCCATTGATGTCAGTAAAGATAAAAAAGATATGATGTTATGTTGTCACGTGATTGCCGATGAGGAAAGCTTTCGGAACATTGATATCAATGCTACATACATAATTACGAGACTGAATAAAAAAAAGTAAATATTGTTATTTTTTATCTGATTGTAAAAAAAGTACGAAAGTTTGGTAAATGCTAAATTACTGCAGAGGAATAATTAATGATATCCCTGTTCCTCTAAAGGAATCACTAATGACAGGGCTATCCTTGAAATCTAAGTAGCCTCATCTAATAGACAAAACACTGGCTTCTATGATAAAGCCTTCTAAGAGACCTAATTAAACCAATTAACTTTGAGGAAAAAGTTTGTTTTATTTCTATCATATCTTATTCAAACACAGATCAATATGGCATCATTATTCATTTCATAAATATTATCATCAAATGTCTGACTGTTCGTTTGCACAATACGAATAGCCAAATGACACGTAATTTAAATGAGAGGAGTATCATTTTATTGAAAATTTATCTTGTTAAATATAGATATAAAAAGTATTAAAAAATAGTTTATATATAATTTTAAAAAGTGTTTATAAAAAAAATCGCCTTTTTTTCATCACTTCAATGAAGCTCCAGAGTCAAGTGACACCAATGTTTGATGACCATGCGGCAGAAGTCCGACATTTCCTCCTCTGCAGAATATCTTTCATCGGATTGAGACTATGCGCTAGTGCTTTCTGAAGGGTATTTTTGCTGGGTTTTCGGAGGTGGAACTCAGAAATATTTATATATAATGTTTCAATAACTCTGCTTCCTAATTGCATTCAGAGAAGTTGTTCGATTCCGTAAAGTTGAACCTTTACGTCTAAAAAGAGTATTACACAAATAAAACATAAAAACAAATACGACCTTGAAACTCATTTTGGTATACAATTTCAGATGTTTTGTTAGTTTTTTATGATTTCAATTTTTTTTCGATTTCCTATTTTCCACCCTCAGAATGCCGCCCCCTCACACCAGGGTGGAGGGCGCCCAGGGTTGACCCCCCAGGTATAGAAGGTGTGTTTATTTAGTATGTTAGTCACCTTTGATTTTGAACTTATATGTATGCAAAAATAGGATATTTGAATAACAAATCCCGCATAGATAAACTTCAATTATATGTTAAAAAAATAAATTAGAATATTAACCTTGAGTGATGTGTAATCAACACCAGTTAAATATGCACAGTCGATAACCACAGCAATGTCTTCATGCTCCTGGCAGTTCTTTGTGACGTAATTATGGAAGTAATCAGCTGATGGGTAGTACAAACCTAAGTGTGGAGTAAGTTTTAAAAACTTTTCCCTTGCACTCTGAAATCAGCAGTCAATTAGCACGAAAATCGTATGTATAACAGGATTTCACAATAAACACGTGAAATAACAATCAATGTTCAAACCACAACAAGAAATGAAAAAAAAGACCCTTCATATATTTATGAACGTATGTCTGGAGTTAAATTATTGATAAATTCCGATCAATAAGAATGCTTTTTCATGAAATCAAGTTTTTATTACTTTATTATTGGTTTTAGGGTGGATTTATTGATGGTGTGAAATTAGAAATGGTTGATTAAAGTTTATATTTATAATATTGCTTCTAAAAATTTAAAATTATTATTATTTTTTGTTAGTATAATTTTCCTATAAATTGATATTGCAACATACAAGCAAAGATAAATAAAAAATTTTGAAATAGTCTATTAAAAAAAAAACATGATTTTATTTTTCAAAAAACAATTTAAATACAAGCTTTATTACTCCAAAGGAGTATATGAGTGTTTTGTTTTATAAAAGGCTCAACTAATACGTTTTTATGATGGGCTTAACTTCGCTTTCACCAATCTCATAAAAATTAGAAAAATATAGGTCTTCAATTGAGAGACTCTAGTTTGGAAACAGTAGAAACTGTGAGACGTCAAACTCGCTAGTAGGACTGTTAAGGGTTAGGGAAGCCTTACTTCTCAAACGATCATTAAGCCAACCACGCCTAATAAATATAATAAAATGAACATAGAACAAAAGTTAAGGCACCTGCTCTAATTTAATATATATAAACAAAATGAATAGTCGAATAATAAACATGAGTTTGATCTCGTGATAAAGTTTTCTTATCCAATATATTAATTAGCTAGTAACTACCGATTTATTTACCCACTGGTGTCACGCTTTACCTAATACGGCAAAATTAATATTTAATGACCCATACAGTTAGGGCCAGGTTAGCTCAGTGGTTAACGTACTCGCCTCTGGGCTGATAGTCCGGGATTCGATCTTCACCTGGCCCTCGATTTATTCACGCAGGTGGTGAATAAACATGAGTACCTCGTCCCTCGAAGAGGATGATAAGCCGTCGGTCCCGAGCCTGTACGATGTCAGGTACTCGTTTACTATCCCAACTCTAAATACACTTGAGTTAGGCAAAATTTAGGACTCCCACTGTAGAATCAATCTTCATTGTGTGGTATCAGAAATGGCCAAAGGTACCTATTTATTTAAAATAGGAATTATAGAATTTATAAAAATAGGAATACAAACAGAAATGATTTCTGTTTCTGCCTTCTGAAAACAAAGAGAAAATGTTGATTAACAGCACCACATGTTTGAATTGTATTGTTCTCTGAATCTTAACAATGTTTAAGATCCATACTCGAAATGCACTTGAGTTAGGCAAAATTTAGGACTCCCACTGTAGAAACTGTAGAATCACCGATCAAACCAAAAGGCGGTAAACGGCTAACGTTATCACCCGCTAGAGGATCAGTTTAAGGAATAAAAAAATAAATAATAATAAAAACCGATATGGTTCGTTGGGTCATTATTAATAATTAGTAATAACCGATGAGTCATTATTTCAAGTTTCATTCAATTAAAGTAATTTTTTTCTTTCTAAAAATGTTGCTTTAGATTTTTCCATCATATTGTATTCATATATGAGCCGTTTATTTTGAAAGTGGCCTAATTCCATTTTCCAAAAAAATTTAGCTAGCTATTTAAATAATTACATTTTTACGTTATCTTTACCTTTTGCAGCAAATTGTACAAAATTTATTTAAAATTACTAAGTTTTTTTATAACAAAAATTAGTTGATAAATAAAATGACAATATTTTTAAATTTTGTAAAACGCAAACCCTTAAATATCTCGATTTTAACATAAATGGAATTAGGCCACTTTCAAAATAAGCGGCTCATATAAAGCAACCGGAATTCTCTGCATACGTATTATAATTTTTATCCGAGTTTCTAGACAGGTAGTGGGAGTTCTACGAGTCCCGCTATTTGTTATAAATATAATGTGTTCACAGAGTTAGGGCAAATTGGGGATTTTACTATTGTTTTTATTTAGTTAGTTTTCTTTCTCAGAATGAAATAGCACCATATAAAGAATAAAGTCAAATCAGTGTAAAATATTAATTATTTCCGATTAAATGTATTATTATATTTCATATATACAGGATGATTAATGTCCGGAGGAGAGGAGATTTTGTTGTTACATTTATATCACTTCCTCCTCAGAATGAAGATGACCCTGCCTAGAAAAAAAAATAATCGAATTACAACTACTCTTAGAAGGAAAAAAAGTAATATTGATACATGTACATACAAAAAATGTAATAAAAGACCACCCATTGGTGGTACTCCATATAAATTATTCTGATAACTTGAAATTAGTTAGCATTGCTGAGTAGATCTCGGAGCCAACATCTTTTTAGCCTTCTAATAGGCTTGGTACGAATCTGATACATTCATTATGGTTGGAGAGTAAAGATTCATTAAATTTACGGTATTGCGATCGGATTTCTTGGTGGGTAAAAGAAATTATCAAATCGTTATGAATGGTATCATTAGAAACATAAATGAGAGCTTGTACAATTTTGCGAATGATTATGTACGAGGCTGTTTGGATTTTTTGGATATTTTGGAAGCCTTTCGATTTTCAAGGATTTTAAATATATGGTTATTCAATATATATTTAAAATCAATTATTTATTATTATGATTTCAAAAGAAGAATAAAATTAAAATAATCGCTAAAGTTAAACTAATATTATAACTGCATTATAATTATAGGGGTTTTTTTTTTCATTTAGCCCGTAATGTATAAGGAAATTAATTTAGTAAATAATTCTTTTAATACTATTAAAATAAGTTTGAGTCATACCTGAATGACTTCACAAGAAATAGGAGGCTTAGACCAAAGATAGACTAGGTACATCATAGCACAGATCACACCGACGAGGAGCCCAATCTCCACCCCAAAGCCTAGGCAGCTGACCATGGTGACGACCAGGATCACCGAGTCTCTCACTGGAACACCAGTCCAATGAACTTGTAAGCCGAGTGTTAATGCATCAGAATTGTTGACACATGCATAAATCTCCTATCCGAAATGAATGTCACTTTATATTCCTTCATCACCTTCTCTTTAATACATCTACCAGAAACAAACAGGCGCAGACCACAGACCACAAACAGAAACACACACACACACACACACACACAACATATATATATATATATATAGTGTTCTTTCCTTTTAATAATTTTTCTATGTTGTACTCCCAACTGGGAGACCCCACCGTCTCTGAACCAGTGCGATTGGTTTCCCTCTGTTATCTATCCTGAAGACAGTTCAAAACAGAAATTACAGACTGTAAGTGTACGCTTTAATTTCTCTATGTTTCTTTTTTACATTGAACTATATTTGTCCGTTTCGGATCGTATTTTCATCGGAAAAGTATATATATACTATTGGTATAAATAGGCAGCAGATCCTCTTTTAAACAAGTATCATTAAAATTAACCGCAGTCTCGGCATTCACGATCTTAAGACTGAGAGATTCGATCCTACGAACTAACCTCCTGCTAACAGGGTTCAACTGGAAAAGGAGTTGGCCAAGTGACATGTTAAATTAAAATCTATGACTTATGCTTAGTCATTGCTATAAATAGATTAAAAGGATAGTACAGGCTAATATAAAGAGAAGGTCAAAGGTCAATAATGAACAAGAAACAAGCGGTTAGAATAAAAGAGTTGAAAGGTCAACGGTATAACTGGACTAATAGAGAATAAATAGATTAAGAAAATTATTATTATTAATAATAATAATAATGTTAATAATAATTAATAATAATAATAATAATAATTAAGTTTTTTTTTGTCAGTACATATGTCGATTTGCCGATTTAGCTTATGGTGTGGAGAACTTCTCCAATAATCCAAGCCATGGTTTTACATCTATGAGCAAGGGAGAACGTCGGGCCACCATATATACTATATATATATAATATATATATTGACTGTCGTCCCTCCGTCAATTCACTTCTTCTCCTGAGGACGACTGCCATTACGGTCGAAATATTGAAAAGTGAGTCTTTTGTTATGTTTCAGTCTATGTGTCACTGTTTATTTTAAGTGTTATATATATATATATGTGTGTGTGTGTATAATTTCGGTGAAGCCTTTTTATTTAGACATACTTTTGAACAAATAATGTTACAAGCAGTAATATATGAAGTAGCATTGATATCGACAGTTGTTAATAGAAAAGAACTTATTTAAACTTGGACTCACAACTGCTTTTCCAAAGTGGCTTGAATATCCTGTAGTCAAACAGAAAGATAACAGCAGAAATGAGAACAGCTGACAAGGTAGCTCTGGGAATCAGGTGGAAATGGCTGGCCAAGTACTTGAGCGCCATCAGTGTCAGACACGCTGAAACATTAGCAGCTCAAAACTACAAACACAACCTGTGCACATTTTAACATTATCTTTAAAGTATCTTCGAATGATGTCTGTTCCATACTCTTTTGATTATGTAATATATATTAAAAATTATATACACCAGCAGAACTAAAACTTATGCATTGAATTCTATAAAAGTGGAATTTATATTGTATAGAACAATAGGGTACATATGAAAGTAAGTATTTACCATTTTGTAATAGTAAATTTATTTTGAAGACCTTCATGTATTTTATATATTTTGAAGGAGGACTTTAAGGGGTTTGTTTGAGGTCTACTTATCTTAGCTATACCCAACATAAATATAAAATTCATCTTATTATACATGAACTATATTTCATTATTTTACCTAGTATTGTTTATGTTAGGTTACAGTGAAGATTCCTTATACATTGAAAGTCCCAAATTTTGCATAACTCAAGGGTATTTTAGAAGTAGGGATCTTTAACGAGTATCTGACATCGTATAGGCTCGGGACCGACTGCTTAACGTTCTCTCCGAGGGACGACGTACTCAGATTTATTTACTTCCCACGTAAATAAATCAAGGACCGGAATGGGTATTGAACCCCGAAACAACCAGTCCAGAGGCGAGCACATTGCAACTGAGCTAACCTGGCCTCTATTATTATACCTAATAATGTATGAAATTATTAAGTATAGCACAATCTATATATGTTGCTGTACATTACATATAGAGATATTAATATTATATGTTAATACATATATAGATACATATTAATAATAACCAATATAACTATTATTATATTAGATTATAATAATAATACTGCAGTATAATAAGTATTTCTGTGCATCATTATACTTATAACACATATCTACATAATGAAGCTTATCAAAATTATTAGTGTCTGCTAATCTTAATACGAGGTGCATCTCAGATACAATTGAACCATGGTGTTTTTTCTGAGTTCCTTCTAAGTACAGCTTAATAAAGTCAAGATTATAGTTAAAAAAAAATGGGAACTGATTAAATAAAACGCAATGATTTAAGATGATTGTCGACAAATATCTTAAGAATTTGTAAAGACTTTTATGCAAAATAACGAACACAATATCATGTTAATGTATGTAACAACTATGTAGTAGTTTATCATATAATTATTTCTTTCATTATGATTTGTATTGCTATATTATATAACATTTATTTTTATCAACATAAATCTTCAGCCTACTTGTGTTCTCTGGTGGGAATGCCATTGCAGCTTAAATTTTAATCATGTGTAGTAGATTTTTATATTAAACAAATTATGATATGACTACAAATATTTATTTAAGAAAAAAAAGTTTAATACAAAGTATCGTGTTTTTTTTTTACTTTTACAAAATTTGTTATGAACTATTACTACATATTTCAGTTTTGCACCCTATTTTTTTGGTAATTGAATTTTGAAGGTCTGTGGAAAAAAAAAGGTTCAACATCTTATGTCTTGATTTACCATTACTTTAATCTTTCGTTTAAAATATCTTGTTTGTAACTTGTACTTTGTAAATTCAATGTCTTTTGAATTCATAGGTAGCAAAAAAATAGAATTATGAGTAGAATTTTATTGAGCTCAAATAGTAAGAATGCCACGAAATAAACACGTTATCACACACTCATGGGAAAGCCCACTGTTCTACTAGCAAAAAGACATGATTTCATTCTACTTTACACAATATTATAAAATTAACGTCTCTAATGCAGGCATAAAGTAGAGATTAATTACACCTATGATCTTAATATTCTTTGGCAGACCCATATCTTCTTTCATCTCAATTTATATATCAAATATGAATATCATTGAAAAGGAACATACTAATTGTGTTGAAAACAATTACTAAGTGATTTAAAACGATGTATTTTGGAAAATCTCAATACCCAATTTATGAAATTCCTAGTAAATGTATTCAGAGTTTTGGTAAAATACATTCCCTTTGTATTGAATGTCATTCGTCACGCTACTTCTAAATTGTAGAAACTACTCCTCCATGACATATCTCTGCATTGCCTGACTGTTTCATGTCAGGTTATTATTTAATCATAAATGTTTTATAAAATAATTATCATAATTTAAGATGATTTTTCTGCTTTTCATACTATATATTCTTTTTACATCAGTCACATAATTTTTCATACTCCTCTATATCATAGAAGTAAAATTGGTTCTATTTTTACATCACTCTAAGCAAAAGATAATGATCATGAAAAGAATCTATCTCGAGATTTTGACGGATTTACATGTTTTAGAGGTCCCCAAAGTCATTCTATGACGTATTTTCGATTATGTCTGAATGTGTTTGTGGGTGAGTGTACATCTAATAGTTTGTGGGGACGCTATCATATTTGGATTGAATCGTGATTAGTGCCATGAAAAGGAAAGAAAATTGAGGATATCTTAAAGATACCTTTAGATATCTTTACAGCTTGTACTATAAGTTAATTATAGGTTTAAAAAACTCTAAACCTCTTAAAGTTAACATTTTTGGAAATCTAATAAAAATGGTTCAGATAACTATCATATATGAATTTACCCATCCGACAGTTCTGTCAAGAATGATCTTTTGATAATAGAAAAGAATAAATGATACTTATATATAATTATGAGGTCAGGTAGCTAAGTAGCAGAGTGCTCACCTTTGAACTGATAGATTCATAGTTCAATACTCACTGTGGCTCTCGATTAATTCACGTGGGAGGTGAATAAATCTGAGCACGTAGTCTCTCAGAGAGGACATGAAGCCGTCGGCCCCGAGCCTGTACGATGTCAGGTACTCGTTAAAGATCCTTACTCTAAATACACTTCAGTTAGGCGAAATTTAGGACTCCTAATATAGAATAATCATCGTATATTGTGTATTGGTATCACAAAAGGCAAAGTTTGGACTATAGGCGTTCCCTTGTGAGACTGCCACTGCAACCAAACCAAACCTAGCCTGTATACAACTATGTTAAGAACATTAAAGTATTAGATTTGGACTCTTTCATTTTGTATTCATCTGTGATTAACCACCGTGAAAAATATGTTGCAAATATCTTAAAGATCATTGATAACTGAGAGCGCTCTGTAAATAAACCACCTTTTTAATCGTATTTATGTTTAATATGTATAGAGAATGATAAAAGACATACATGAATAGAGTCCAGCGAGCGGGGTGCGTACTCCAGACGCGCTGATAACAGCACTGCGCGTGAAAGCCCCGCAAGTGGGCATCGACTGAACTGTGGAGCCGAGAATGTTGCATAGGGCCAGAGTCAGCATTTCTTGAGTCCCGTCAACCTGACCCGTCGCTGCAACACATCCAGTAACTGTCACATTACTTGCCTGTCCATTTCAACCAAGACAAACATGCTTGAATAATCTCTGCTATCATCTAAGATTCACTCATTATCATTAGGATTACTTCGATGTTCACAATCACTCTGCTAGAGATGTATCACAAGAAAACAAATCTCTTGTAACTGACTGATGTTCCATTAAAATATGTTACTTTGTTCATGAAACACAGCGATATATTTACACGTCTTCCAAAGAGATTGTAGATACTGAAGCAATTTCCATCAGATTTCTACAGCCCGAAAAGCAAACTATTGAATTCTTTACTTGCATTAGAAAGTTGTTCCCTTATCTTTATAATTACATGGCAACTTGCACTGTTAGTACTTTTTTTGTATAATTTAACAATATTTGCTGATTTTTTGTTAATTTTACTCCATGATGAATTCTGGCTCCATTGTGGTAAGGGAAGCCAAGAAGTGCAAATTGTGTTTGCTAGGATTGATCTATCTGACGTCTCATTATGTTTTTTTCAAAATTAAATCCAACCTCCGAAAATGAATTACTTTTAACTATTTCAGTTAAATACTCAATATTTTTTTGATTATTTAGAGAAATAATGTGTGACCCATGTAATTTTGAATGTAGTTTTGCCACAGGAAAAAGAACTGCTGGCCTTATACTATTTAAGTTTATGTAGTTTTATAATTTCTTATAACTTTTTCCTTGAATATATATCATGGTGCGCAGGAAAATATGCAAAAAAACTGCATGGTAAAGATCACAACGCGATCAAAGCACAGAAGAAACATCTATTTAGATGACTTACGAGTAATATTACTTTTCACAATCACATTACTTTTCGAGTGTTACTTGCTCATAAGAAAGTCATGAACTATTGCTTCTGTAATTGTTTATGAAATATGACAATATTCTCACATTATTCATTTCTTTAATATGTAATCACTGGGTAAAGTAATTAATGAAATAAAAAATATGAAATGACTGACAATAAGCCTTGGCTATGGCGACATTCGAGAGGGCAGACACAACGGGAATCACTATCAGACCACTGCCCAGTTCTCGCACCATTTCCTGAAAGTTGTACGTTTTGTTTCCAATCTGGGTTGAAGTCGGGGGAAATCTGAAGGGAGGAATGCCTGAAGAAACCTCTCCTAGAACATCATACAGTCCATGTTTAGATTACAGCAGGTTTAGATAGTCAACATATATAATTGATGCCCATCCTGTTTTATCTATCTCTATACACTTATAAAACTCTGATATTCTTGTTTAAATAGTTGCACACGCTCTAAACTGAATAAAATATTGTAAATTTTTGTAGGAATCGAACCTACACCCTTGGATTGAGTTCCAGCGTGCAACCATCTGCGCCACAGAGACTTTTGTATAATAAGCTTCCAAAACCTGATATAAATGACGTCGAAAGATTAAATAATAGTTTGCTACCTAAATTATAATGATTTAATTATAATAAATTTAGAAAGAGGAATTTTAATGAATAATCACGATAATATGAAATAATTATTTAACAGATCAACAAATGATATGTATTATAGTTAACAGAAGTTTTAGCAATTATCTAATTAATATAAGTAAGTTATTAACAGCACACAATTACGTCTGTAATCAAAAAACTCTTTGTCTTAATGCCTATATGTTCTTCTTTATATATATATATTTCAATAAAAATGATAGAGTAAGGCTCCCTACGCATCGAAAGCCACAGGGCAGTTCTTAATAAAACTAATTCTCTCTAAATTAAGGAGTTGAGGACTAATTGCATTGGCTGTTCTTGACAAGCCTAATTGATAAATTCCTCCAGTTGTCAAGAGGGGAACTGATGCTGATATCTATAATGCTTGAATCGGTCCTACTTGTGGAGCAAATTTATTAAATTCCATTTTACTAGCAATATGAGAGTTCAAGAAGAAGATGAGGAATACTCTAAATTTCTGATAAATATTGAGTTGAAACGTATGAAAATAAAGAAATTATTACTGCCCAAAGACATGTTTATAATGTTGATTAGTGTATTGAATATATTTACTCTTCATTCGACAATCCCATAAATATTGTTCACAGAAAATTCTATATAAGTTCCATTTATCGAGACACTCAGTGAAATTAATCATAGGTTCATTGAATAATTTCCAGGAGAAATCAAACAATATGTGTAATACAACTCTCTTTGTGTAGGAACAGAACCCACGCATTAATCTCAAGAATTGCTTGACTCACTAGAGTTGTCTGGATTGCTTCAACATAAGCTAGAACTCAAAAAGGAAGTTCCTGTCATGTGCATGTATGAGAAACATTGATCCACCGCGCTTATGTAATGGAACAAGACTAATAACTGAGGAGCTTTATGTAGTTCAGCTACAAAATCTATAATGAATTCAAATTTATTTAAAACATCTAGCAAAAGATAAATCAGTAAAATAAAATTAATACGTTTAAAGAATATTCAAGGAAATGTGAATAAAATATGCAAATTTAAATTGCCCATATATATAGGAAATAAAATTTCAAAATCTCTGTTTTAAAACATATTTCAGAAGACTTTTTTCATCATTGCATATAAAATAATATTTGTTCATGAAATAAATATTTAAAAAACTGTACTTTTGACTTACGTGTGGTGTAGAAAGGAGGAGTTTCATTCGTGGAGATATACGTGTAAGTTATGTACGACGTAGCAATAACTATCATAGCATTTCTTCCAGTTGCAAGAAACCACAACAGATGTTTCAATATTTTGTTCCTGGTTTTTTCTTTAGACACTTTTATGCTGTTCAACGACTGCAAGAAATGTACAAAATATTTGATAAATATTTCATTGAAGAAAAAAACAATAAATATAAAGACTCTCATCAATATTTGTGATGCCTTATTAATGGTATTAGATAACATTTGTATCAAAGATTTAGTAAATATTATGGATGTTAATTAAACTTTAAATATTTTAAATAGCCGCCTTCTAAAAAATAATAATTAAATATAAAATATTTAATACTACGTATTTTATGTAATAATACAATTAAATATAAATAGTAATGTAAATTAATATTAAATATCACTAAATTAAATAAACGGTCCACACGGACTATAAAACTTTAAATTTCACAAAACTCGACACAGAAAAAAGATAAAATGCACACTTACTAAATTCAATATTTCGAACTTTTGTTCATTATCAGGAGAAGATTAGAAGAGACAACTAAATGAGAGAGATCTCACCACGTCAAAAGAAGGAACGCGAGTCAAGGAAAGAAGGAACGCGGAACTCACGTGGGGAGATTTCTGTAACTTCGTCCTCTCTTCTAGTCTTCTCCTGATGACGAACAACAGTTAGATAATATTGAATTTAGTAAGTGTGCATTTTATCTTTTTTCTTTGCTATGTTTTGTATAATTTAATGTTTTAATACGAAATATTTCATTAGTCGTTTGCTTGTCGCCTACTCCTATTGGAATTTACCTGATGATGAACACAGAGTGTTTGAAACGCGTAGTTTAAATAATATTCTTCTTTTGTGTGGAGACTTTGAATTATCGTTTTACCCCCAGTATGAAATATTAAATATTTAATTTGATTGAAATAAATTACATATAAATATTAAATTATATATTCAAATTTATAAATATAACTATTAAATATAATTATTACAAAAAATGAAATTCATATTTAATAATACCTGTTTAGAAAATTTTAAATGTGATTAAGTTAATTTTTGTTGTCCTATGATACAACCTGAGTCCTTGTATCTCATTCGTAGTGTAACTAGGAACTTCTGAGTATTTTACTAATCCTAGAGTTAGTAAATAACTAGAAGATTGTTAGTAACTTGTTAAAAGAAATTGATAAATACTTTCTTAATAAATACAAAGCATAAGGAAAATACGTTGATTTGTATAATAAAGCAAAGTAATTTTCTATTCCAGTATTAAAATGAAACATAAAACCACTATTTCAGTTATTGATTGAGTCATGATTCTAAAAACAGCTATATTTAAATAAGTCTACTGTTTTTTATGAGATTCTGTAAAATTAATTCTTTTGTTTACTTTTATTTTGGTCGGTGCATATCCAAAAAGTTTCTCACTATGCTATAAGTTCCACTGTTTAATGGATTACGTATAACAGGATAGGATTGTTATAGTATTAATGGTTATTGTTATATTAATGGTCACTGATGAAAAGAAGAACTCTGGTGTTTTAGGACAATACATTTGTACTCTTAGATCCGCTTTGATTACCTGTGGATCATATCTAGGGGTTCATGTACACCACGTTAAAACTCATATTTTAAGTAGTGATTTAACATATAAAATAATCAAACAGGACTAATTAATTATATAATTTGATAAACTAAAACAAATTTGTAATATAAACTGAATAATTATGTAGAAGAAGAAATTAATAATTTTTTAAATTCTAATAGACTTCCATGTAGAATGCCACTAGTAATATAACAAACTGTTATGAATTCATGTACTTCGCATTCATATTTTGATAAAATTCGATTCTTTCTATCATCATAAATTGGTAGTTAGAAATCAATATTCGAACTGCCATACGGAAATTTTATGATTCACTAAAGATATGTGGTATCAGTTACGAAAATTAATGAATTAAACTAGAAGATTCATCAAACAGTTCACATAAAGTACATCATATTTAAGAAGATGATTAATGCAAGCCATGTGTTTTCAAAACATGTGTTGTAAAGATCATCTGAGTTAATTACCACAAGTTGGATACATTTCCTGTACATCAATATAAGTTGCAGTGTAAACACTCAAAATGATGAATATATTTTTATAAGTTTCTAAACGTATTGGAAACTAAAAAACAAGAATAAATGACATTTTAACGACAAGTAGAATGACAGAAAAACATGTTATATTCATGTACTTCCATTCATATTTTGATAAAATTCGATTCTTTCTTCACATAAAAGGATTAAAACAATTTGAACTTCTTCGAAAATTTTATGATTTCACTAAAGATATTGTGGTATCAGTTACAAATTTAATTGAATTAACTGAAGATTCAAAACAGTTCAATAAATTTCATCATATTTGGTAATATGATGCAACCAATATTTAAAACAGTGTTGTCAGTCATCGATTAATTACCCACAAGTTGGATACATTTCCTTACAATAAAGTTGAGTGTAAACCAATCAAAATGTGAATATATATATATATGAAGTTTAAACCAGAATGGAAAAAGGAAAAAAAATAGAAATAAATGCTCTGAGGCCTTTCAAAGTATGTCATCAGAGAGCAAACAAAGTAAAAACTGAAATTCCTCAGAGCATTTATTTCTATTGTTTTCCTTTTTCCATTGTGGTTTAAACTTCATTGATTGCATCACGTGTTTATTTATTGTGATTTTTCTAGATAATATATATATATACAAAACTAAAGTTTATTGGGACTCGGTCCGTTCTTCAGGTTCAACTTAAACTCTCATTGCCAAGGTTTCGGTTTTTAGAAGTATAAATTTTGAAACAGAAAAACTAAGAATTACATTACAAATTATTTTACAAAGAAAAATAGTCTGTGGATTTCAATAACAACTGTAGTTGTTATTTTTTTTTGTAAAATAATTTGTAATGTAATACTTAGTTTTTCTGTTTCAAAATTTACACTTCTGCATATGCAAAAGGTTTTAAATAAAAACCGAAAAGATGGCAATGAGAGTTTAATTTGAACCTCACGAGCCGACCGAGTCCTGATAAACTTTAGTTTTGTTTCTATTCCACGGTCGATACTTTATATATATATATATATATATATATATATTGTTTTTATGAGATGTCTGGGGAAAGGAATGTGATTCATTGAAATAGTGACTAATAGGAGAGTAGAGTTTGTGGGTCCATGCGTGCTGTCCCAGTTACCCAATGCCCAGCGAAGCCTTCGTTATTCCACCAATGGGTATAGAGGTTGTACAGTCCCTCTGTGAAATTAGATTATTGGCAGAAAACATGAGCCTCACTTTGCAGCGAACTCCCGTTCCCTTTCGATTTTTGATTTTTGTGGTTGTTGGGTGCTGGTTTTGTCTATTTTCTGCTGCGGAAATTGAATTTATATTAATTGATACCCTCATTCGTCTTCTATGAAAAGCAGCTTTTGTCTTCATGTCAATAATGGGGGTAGAGGTTGCACAGTCCCACTTGATTAAAAGATGTTGACACTCGACTCCACTTCTTCATACAGAGACCCCTTCGAGTTATTGGTTTCGTTATAACTATAACTATATATATATATATATAATATTAAGTAGAAATACAATATTTGACATTTACTTGTGATATTTGACTTAATAATGAAGGAAACATTTTTCTTGCCCCCCGAATTTCGTTTTTTTTTGAGACATTAATTCATAGTTTGTATTAAGGTTTAAACTTTCACCAAAGAAAATTAGTACAGCAGGAAATTGTCTTTACAACTCAGTAAATGTCGTAGAATAGATGATTCGTTACCCTGAGCGCAAGTAGAGAGCATATACAAGAGACTCCGAGGATCATGTCAGCCTTCCTCACATTAGTGATGCCTTCGTAAAGCTTTCTCAAGTTGTCGATGAAGCTTTTCGACTTAAATCTAATACCCATGATACCTTTGACTTGCGATGTCGCAATGATGACTGAAGTGGCTGAAGTGAAGCCTGAGACAACATGAACAGGAATGTATTCAACTAAAAAACCTAAAAAAAAAAACAATATTACCCATCTTTTACTTTAACAAAACACCTTTATCAATAAAAATTAATTTTATATATTATTTTTAAAAAAGTATCTGGATGAAATAACTGAAATTTTATATGTATATTACTATAATTATTATGTATAAATCATTAGTTGTGCAATCCGTAATTGTATGGTATTTACTCATTCTGAGGTAAAATGGATAAACAAACAAAAGTCTCCACACAAATGAAGTTTTATTCAACGCGTTTCGAACACTTTGTGTTCATCATCAGGAAAACACGGTTGGTCCAGTGAAAACAACAAGTAGGAAATAGATCCACTGCGAAAGAATGGGGATAGGCATTTAGGAGATAAGGTGACAAAGGTGTCGCCTTCTCCTTTGTTTCACCTTCATTTCAAGCATACCCGACACCTTTGTCACCTTATCGCTTTAATGCCTATCCCCACTCTTTTGCAGCGGATCTATTTCCTACTTCTTGTTTTCACTGGACCAACCCGTCAGCACCACATCCTTGGGTATGTCTTGAATTCTCTTAATTGAATTTTATTACTTCACTCTAATTTTGTAACTGATTAGATATAATTTGTATTATAGTGTCTTCCTGATGATGAACACAAAGTATTCGAAATGTGTTGAATTTGTGTGGAGACTCTTCTTTGTTTATTATATATAACTAAGGAAAAACTCAATCAAAAATATATGTAAGAGTATCACAAATATTTGTCCAAAAATATTTTTACAAATACTTCACATCTGCAAGTAAAGAGAAATTTGTTTTTTAATTTTGAAATGTGGAATGTAGTGCCGTCATAAAGAAAGGCAAAAGAATTTTTCCTCCCTCGGTAGCAGGTGACAAGGGTACTTACATTTTGAGTTAAATAAAATGTAGGGAATAGGATAAAATAGCTGAAAAAAAATTGGACGTATTTGTCAAAATATAATTTTGGATATTATTCTTGAGGGAATTATAATTATTATGATAATAGCATATACATAACAAAAACAAACTCTCTTCAACTCTAAATTTTGGTTAAAGCAGTCTGGTGGAGAAGGTGAAAAATTATCAAGCACTCAAGGTAATTAAATTGTAAAGACATTTTAAAAGAATTCTGAGGACTGCAGTTTGATTACAGACTTTTATAATATCTTCGTTTTATCTCTTTTCCCAAACTTATCGAAGGGCCAACTCATTTTGCTAAAGAGTCCCAACCTTTACAAGGGGTGGTAGACAATCGACTACAGCGGTCATATGATGTATGGCCCTTCTCCATCCTACTGCACATTCCTTAAATTTATAATTTATCAGTTTTTTGACATTTTTGAAAGATTTCGAAAGATTTGAAATAAACTGGTATATAATCTTAGCATGGGGGCCAGTTTAACAAAGTTCTAACAAAGAACTAGTAGATCTGGGGCTGAATACATACTCTCACTGTAGATTCATTCACGCAGAAGGTAAATAAATCTGAGCACGTCATCCCTCGGAGAGGACGTTAAGCCGTCGGTCCCGAGCCTGTATGATATGAGGTACTCGTTAAAGATCCCTGTTCTAAATATACTTCAATTATAATTCTCAACGTAGAATGTTCATTGTGTGGTGTCACAAAGGGCAAATGTTCGTTCTATGTATGTTCTCTTGTAAAACTGCCCTGCAACCTAATGTTTTACAAGCTCAATATACTGAACCAATGTTTATGAAATTCTTTGCTAGTACAAATGAAAATATTTACTGTACAAGTGAGTACAAAAGATTAAAATTTTTCAATTTTTTTTATATTGCAGGTTAATGAGCATTATTATAGATATATATAACATGAATAGATGTTAAATAAATATTTTGGCTCAATTTAAAAGGAAAATTGGAAAAGCAAAGTTTTCATCTACCTTCCCGAAGTTCTCCATACGAAAAGTGATCACATGCACAAAGATTTCGAAAGATTTGAAATAGTCTGGAATATAATCTTAGGATGGAGGCCAGGTTAGTTCTAAAGTTCTAACGTGCGCGCCTTTGAACTAGTAGATCTGGGGCTGAATATTCTCGCTGTCGATTCATTCACGCGGAAGGTAAATAAATCTGAGAACGTCATCCCTTGAAGAGGACGTCAAACCGTCGGTCTCGAGCCTGTAAGATTTTGATTTTTAACTAAAAATTTTATACATAATATGTATAAATCAAATTTCACATATATATGAAATTAAACTGTTAACGTCTGACAGTTGAATTTAAAATATATAAACTACCATTTTTTTTATAAAAAAAAAATGAAATCTAAAATTACTTCTACCTCCATCAAATAAATACAAAAATTTCGTATACATGATGACTTGAGCAAAAAATGTTAAGACTATCGGTACTTAAAGTACACAGCCCTAGCCTTCCCTCAAGAATAATACCCAAAATTATATTTTGATAAATACGCCCAATTTTTTTCAGCTTTTTTATCCTATTCCCTACATTTTATTTAACTCAAAATGGAAGTACACTTGTCACCTGCTACCAAGGGAGGAAAAATTCTTTTGCCTTTCTTTATGACGGCACTACATTCCTCATTTCAAAATTAAAAAACAAATTTCTCTTTACTTGCAGATGTGAAGTATTTGTAAAAATTTTTTTTTGGGACAAATATTTGTGATACTCTTACATATATTTTTGATTGAGTTTTTTCTTAATAAGGATAAAAACGAAGATTTAACAAAAGCACGTGGAAAAACAGACTCAAGAACCATGTTCAAATATCTAAAGAGAAACTAAGATTTTCAAACGCTTTTGAAATATCTTAGTTCCACCTTCAAATTTATAAACTTAATTAATGTTTTGTTAATATTTAGTATAAATAAGTCTAAAAATATTTATACTCTTATTATGAACATTGTTTATAACACAATAATAAAGCATTGATAGAATATCGCAAACATTTGAACAAGTCATTTTGAAGTTTGTGGTTGTATAAGATAATATTTGGAGATAATTTGTGGTTAAAAAATAAAAATAAAACCTGACTGATTTAGATAATAGAAGAAGGCAAATAATGAATTCACTACTAGTGCGATCTGTTATAGTGTGGCATTTACTCAAATTGGGGCAGAAGAACACTGAAGAAAAACACAAAGTGTTCGAAACGTGAGTTTTCGAAACGTTTGTTTTCATATTAAACCTTTTTTGTGTGGTGACATAATTTTTGAAATCCCCCAATTTAAATAATGAATGTTCATACCTAACCGGAGCAAGCCCATGGCAAGTTCAACAAGGCCACAGAGGAAAGTAAGAAGAATGACGAAATCTATGTTGAGGTGACTGGTGTATTCAAACGTAAGCAATGCCATCAGCGACGTGGGACCAATGACCACCTCTTTAATAGTCCCGAAGAAGACGTACAACAGAGTTCCCATGAAGGCAGAGTTCAGTCCATACTGAAACAACATCCGGTTATTAGAATTAAACATTTTAATATATTTAATAATAGTTTATATATATATATATGAATTAAATATACCACAATAAACAATATATATTAATGAAAATGCTCTAAGGCCTTTCGTCACATCATCAGAGAGCTAAATGAAACAACCAAAAAAAAAACAAAACATAATAACAAGTTAACCTGGCTGATTGAGATATATATTGATATATATTATATAGTTAATTTTATATATATATTTTATATTTATATATTGCAAACTTGCAACTCTAGAACAGACATAGAAAATTTAGCCAACTTTATACATATACATTTTTACACAATACAGAAAACAAACCATAGGGACTAACAAATGAGAATAGGCAACCCAGTAATAATATATATAATAATAAAAAAATACACAAAAAAAATAAAATAATGAAAAAAAATAGGGAAAAAACTGTGTATCAAACAAGCAAAACAGAACATAACCTAAGAAACTCCAGAAAACAAATAGTAACCATCATGACAGTATTAAAGAAGAATGCTGCAACAAAACAGATTTCCAAGTAATCAATAGTGATCTCTATATTATGCAATAATTCTAAAGCAATAGAATAATTATAACAATATCCTTATGTTAATGTATAACAAAATAATCCAAGTCGTAATAACTGTTTTATCAAAAAATTCCTCTTGTTACCGAACATATTAAAATGTAATAAATTACCAAATATAGTAATATATGTAATTGTAAAACAATCATGTTGTAGCCCTAAGATGACATAATATATGTCGAAACGTCCGCAAATGGACTAGTTTTTATCATTGGACCTCAAACCTCAAGAAAATTACATAATATATATATATATAGGTGTATAATAAAATCGGGATTCGGTCAATTTTCCACTAAAATTGACTCAATCTGGAAAATTGACCGAATCCCGATTTTATTATACACCTATTCTATCCAACGGTTGATATATTATTGAATATTTTATATATATATATATCAGAGTAAACTATAGGTATACAGTAAATAGAAAAACACACTACCATCCCAAATTTTTGGTTTAACCGTCATCAGGAGAGTAGGAGATAGGGATGCAAGCGCACTTGTGAAGTGACTGTTGGAGATCTAACAGTTTACTCTGAAACGTTTGTTGTTATTTGTAGATAGTTTTCTTGATGATAATATATATATATAATTTCAAATGAACTCTGTCAAAGACACTATATTAGTTGAATGATCTTAAATCTACCTCTGAATTTCTTATAGTTTTGATACATATGTTATATATCTTTATGACAGTTGAAATATCAAAAAATGAATTTAATATTGTGATGAACTTTGTTCGTCTTGTTGTTTTATAAATACTCAAAAATATTTCAATATAATACGTGAAATAAGAATCAATGTGTAAATCACATTAAAAAAATTCAGATATGGTACTAAGAAGTTTCGACCAAAATAAGCTTGTCTCAGCTTGAATAGTTTTCTCATTGTCCAAAGTGATATATAATATCACAATATATAAATTATATCAAAATTAAGTTACAACAACAAACACAAAATAAAAACGTGTAACTTTTACTCGTTGCTAATTTCAGCTTAAATCACACCGATTGTAAAAAGATTCATTTAATCTTTTAATTGTATGATTCCTACCAAATCAATTATTTGCTCACATTAATAAATATTTTAAAAGATTGCAATTATGTAGAATCAAAATGTAATTCTTTTTTTTTAAAATAGATATAACTTGTTTTCAATTTCACCGTCAATTAAAAGTAAGCATATCATGAACTCCTTATTAGACAATTACATGTGAGAGATAACATTCATTTGAAAGGAAAACTTTTTAATGGGTAAACCTCTGTTTTAGGTCAACTTACTTTAACGAAAGTGACTTTTAAACAATTAAGTTTTTCAAATTAAAGTTTAGATACAGAATAGCAATTGAGCATATGACTGCAGCATTATATGTACGAGAGTTTATTACATATCAATTCCAGAGTATATCTTTGACTAATAAAATTTGTCGAAATTATGCCGTCAGTTTTCCTATTGATTATTAAAAGTACCTGATCTGCATTGCATTTATTTAGCACCTATTTAGGATTTATCACAGGCGAACTTCATATCGCTTAACAATAAACGAATGTCGTGTTAAGTTTGTCTAAACTAATTTAGGATGTAATTATTAACACAATAGCTGACCCGACAGACGTTGTCTTATAACCACACTTGGATGAATGCTGTAATTAACACCGTATATGGAACGCACTGAGATTCAAATCAGCGTGAGTGGTTTGTCTTAATCTTAATCTGGGCATCACGGCTATGGCAAGAGAGATGGGATGGAGGGAACGTGGGTAGGTGGGTCCACCGTTTCCTTCCCAATATAGAAACAAGGCTGAGGTTGGGAGACCTCCATGTGAATCACTGGCTAGCCCAGATTCTTACGGGGCATGGCGATTTTGGGGCATACCCTTACAGGTTCAAGAAAAGGGAGGAGGAAAGCTGTGCATGTGGAGCCCCTTCGGAAAGTGTCGCTCACGTCCTGGAGGTATGCCCCAGATATGACAGTGCAAGGTTCGAATATGAAATGAGGACGGGAGAGTTTGTAGAGGCTACCTACAGAACTACCCTTACAAGCCACAGGGATGCCTTTTTTAAATATATTGAGGAGATAAGGAAAATGAGAAGGAGCCCAGGACTGCTAGCCACTGGACGTCCGTCCGTAGCCTGAAGAAGAAGTGATTTGATTTTGTTTATGTTTTTTCCTATAAAGTGTTTTCCTTTGAACAAGTACTGTGTTTTATGTTTCGTTTTTCCTTTTTTGACTTCGTGATGTAGCGTCGTGGAAGCTCGTCTCCGCGTGGTCCACCTCGGGCGTATCTCGGAGGCTATGTTAGCCCTATCTTCGGCTAGAGCTTGGTGCTCCCGAGATGCGGCGAAAGAGCTTTCACGTTAAAAGGCATCAATCTGCGTTGCTATTATGCGTGATATGGCCGAAAGGCTAGGTACACGTTCTAATATCAAAACAGGTTCGCCTTAATCGAGCAGTGCTCACTCGAATGGTCTCCAGTCTGGATTCTCGTATGCATTCGTAACACATGGACTCGAGTGTTACGTTCTCAATTAGCCTCTCATCTCGCTTCTCGTCACTTATTTGTTTCTGAGGATTCCATTGTATTTTTCTTTCCTGAGATGTAGAACGTAGAATGATGTTGAAATGGGTTAAAAATTAATTTGATGAGCGTTGAACAGAAATACAAAATTTCAAATGAATTGTTTCAATACAAATAATATTGAATTTTTATTTATAAAGAAAACGGCTTTCAATCAAAAATACTTAGAAAACTCTCACATCTCACATTTTATGTTCCAAACATAATCATTCACTGAGATCTTAAAGTCCCCTTCGTTCGCGACTATGCAAAAGACTGCTACAAACTATTCGACAGTAAACTCTCAACTCACCCAAGCCCACTTGCTCAAAATCATTCCCTACTATTATTGCCCACAAACCCTCAAAGACGACTAAAACGGCAATGGCCACGTGATCTTCTGTCGTCATAAAGACAAAATATAAGTTACGGAGTGCCACCAATAGGTTACAAACCAACGGAATGTCCACCCAATTTGTGTTACAAAATCAAACAGCTAAAGGACAAACCCTGAAACAAAATTACTTCTAAATACATGAAATTGAAGTCAAAGTAACCAAAAATACAAAAATACAAAAATATTACTTTGCATCAAAGTTGGAAAATATTCAAATATTAAAGAAAAATTTAAATCGGGTACAGAATCTGAATTTTCTATCAGAATATAATTTCATTAACACAGAAACCTTCACGAGTATGCGTCCAACCAATCGTATTCCCCAAAGTATCATCGAATTTGGATGAACGGCTTAAGAAAAATAAGAGACATATAAACTAACATTCATTTTTATAAATACAGATAACTTATAAATGACTTATTACTAATTTAAAAATAGAAACTATAATTATAATAAAAAAGCTGATTACTTTTAGAAGTCATATTCATTATCTCAATAAGCAATGATAAAATGATTCAACTAATCATAGATTGTCTTCAGTCAAAAATCACATCTACAAACTAAGTATGAATTAAATTTCCACAGATGATATTCGTTTTGGATATTTTTGATTTTAGCATTATTTAAGTAGAATTATTTGACTAGTACATTGCGAAAGTGATCATACCTCGGGAGATAAATTAGCCAAAGATGCATAAGCAATGACTTGCGGTATCATGGTCAGACTTATAGTAATTCCAGCAATAACATCTGAAACTGCATCCTTTTTATTGTAATTTTTGATCCATCCTAGAAACGGTATGTGTTGGATGACTAACTGTCGAACTTTTCTTTTCCATTTAGTTTGCCCCATAGCTTTTCCTAAAAAAAAAAAAAAAAGAAAACAGTATTATAGGTTTTAAAATCATGAATTATTACAGTAGAGTTATTTAATGTCTTGTTCTTCACCATGCAGTCATACATGATTAATTAATATTTAGTAAATAACAACCAATTTATTAAATCTATGATTTAAGTTTCAATATAGCGAAATGACTGCATTGATGATAATTAATACAGTAAATAAAATATTTGTTAAATCAATTTTCTACTTTATATTAATTGTGTTATAACATTATTCACTAAGACTACATGAGAGAACCGTATGTTTAAGTAGAACCGAACTATCTTTTAAGATGTAGTGTTTTGGAGTAATCGAAACACTGGTACCTCTTTTTGTTTAAAACTAAATACATTTGTTTTTCCAACTAGTTTAATGTCCTGTATTTATTTAAATTTTAATTTAAGTTAGGTTAGATTCAGTGTTTCCCAAACTTTTTCGAGTGACCGCCCCCTTGAGTCCATAAACCTATAACTCAACACCCTTGAATAATAATCATATTCCTAGACTAAATAACCAAATGAGTAATTTGGTTCATAAGGCCAGCAATCTTAAAGTAAATTAACATTGGAGGCTACAAACAGACAACTTTAGGTTTCCTATCCGTGAGATGATATATAAAAAAATCATAACAAAAAATATTGAGCGAGCTGAAAACTCGTCATCTTCTATACAAGTTTTAAGTTTAAAAAACTAGAAACCTTTATAATAAAACTAGACGACCCGTCTACTCTTATGTCACTCAATGTTAGTGAGCGGGATCCCACATCCCTTCTGTTTAAGGACAACCACAGTGTTCTTACGAACTCGGTCGTCCTCCCGAAAGGGAAAGTATCCTTTACCCTGGATCAGGGCTCACTACAGAGTGAGTACCATTTTAGAAGCATTCCCAATACTGCTTCCACTCAATGGTAAGAGTCGGAGGTCTAGCTCCTCCTAGGTGCTATGCAGACACCCGCCCGAGAAGAACTGCTTCTCACACAGCGACACATCACGTAGATCATCTGTGTCTACTCTACCTGAGTAAGGAACCACAACCACCACGAGTCCGTCCGCAAAACGGGGAATGGGCGTCAACCTAAAGGAGAAGAAAAGGATAAAGTGAGAGATATATATTGTAGTAGAAGAGGTAATAGGTTGTATAGGAAAAAGAAAACACCCATGGGCTTGGAGCCCCGTTCCCGTGGTACCGAAAGTATTTTAAGAGCACTCGGGTGGTACTCCGGACATGGGTCCTACTGAGCCTGCTATTGGGAGCAGGATTGGGTCAGTGGCCCTAATGTCACTCAATGTTAAGAAATTATAGCAACAGTTAATAATATACATTCACTGAATGTGATTGACAGGAATAATTGTTATGCTATTTCTTGTTATTAAGGCCATGAAGACAAAGATTCTTATATGGTCCAAGCATTTTATATAGTATTCTTAACATGAATCAAGATATACTCGTAATATCTTGATGTATTATATCAAATATACACAATAAGTATATTAAATAAAACAAAAAATTATTTAAAAGTAAAAAATGTCATTTATTCATCAACAAGTATGTACACAACAATTTAAGATAAATACACAATCAAGCATATGATGATGAAGACGGATCGGAAGACGGATCATCCGAAAATTTGAGTTTGCAAGTGTGTCTCTTTCTCTGTGTGTTGCTTTTCTTCGTTTTTGAGCTGATTTGCATCCAGTTTGGATCGTTTATTTTCGAATTTTGAGTGATATAAATATATATGTATATATAAAACTAAAGTTTATAGGGACTCGGTCAGTTCTTTAGGTTCAAATTAAACTCTCATTGCCAACGTTTCGGTCTTTAATTAAAACCTTTTTCATAGGCCTACAAAGATAGAGGAAATATAAGAAATAATACAATCATTCAAAAATCAAACATACATAAAAGTGCAGTTAGTTACAATTAAGAAATTACAATGGAAATTTCATAATTAATTTCTTAAGTAATTTCTTAATTGTAACTAATTGCACTTTTATGTATGTTTAATTTTTTAATATTTGTGTTCAAATATTCCATCAGAAGAGAAGACGAAAAGAGTGCCTTGTTCATGCACATAAGAAGCAGTAATCATGTGATTAACTGGAATGAAGCAAATGAATTAATATTTGTGTCTTCGGAAAGAAGAAGAAATATTGTGGAAGTGCACTCATAAAGAACTTTTATGAGAAATTAATGAACAATAGCCTAGGACTCTATAAATTGAATACATGTTTGATTAGCGGAATAATTAAACAGATGAAGACTTCTTCATCATTCAGTCGGGTTTTTGACTCTGACGAAGACCGCTTGTTACGGTTGAAAGATCTTAGTCTTATTTTCCCATTTCTTATTGTGGTTTGATCATTGATTGTTATTTCACGTGTTTATATGAAATCTTTATATATATATATATATATTTGGGGAGCAGGCCTTCATTTATACACGTTTTATTAAAAGTAATGCCCAATTTAACTTTTACACTTTTTCTTATCCGTTTTTCAAGTGTTCTCATACTTGACTTCCATGGTTCTGGAACTAAAAACATAAGTCAAGTATGAGAACACTTGAAAAAACGGATAAGAAAAAGTGTAAAAGTTAAATTGGGCATTACTTTTAATAAAACATATATATATATAATACATTCGCGCTCCGTTCTTCGACGTGAGGAGATCTCTCTCACTTCGTTCTCTCTTCTAGTTTACTCCTGATGACGAACAACAGTTCGAAATATTGAATTCTGTAAGTGTTCTTTTTATTCTTTTTTCTGTACCGTGCTTTGTGTAATTTAAAGTTTTGTAGTCCTTGTAGACCGTTTCTTATATTTAGTATATATATATATATATATATATATATATACATTTCACTGATAAAACGAAATACGATCCAAACTGGACACAATACGAGTTCGAGATTAACAAAGAGCAACACACAAAGTAGGGAAACACACTTACAGACTCAAATTTACCACTAGTTTGTTTTATCCTATTTTATTTTTCTAAATTCTTATTCTTAACTAGTTTCCCATACTTACCCTTTTATTCAGTCTCTATCTTTTATTTACTAAAACAACCAATGCAAGTTTTTTTTTTTGTATTTTATTTATTTTTATTTATTTATTTATTTTTTTCTTCTTTTCTCTATCATTATTTTTGTTTCTTATAGTTTGTTTTTATCTTATATTGTTTATAATTTTTCACCTATTTATAGTTTTACCTAACCAGTACTGCTTATCTGAGTTTCTGTTTATATCTTCTCCTAATTCTATACTTTAAGACCGGGTACGGTTGACAGCGCTGGCGGTTGCCGGGTTGGTTACTTGCCGTTGCGCCTTCAACGTGCTTGTTCTCCCATTCTCTTTTCTCCTGAAGACGGATTACCCGAAAATTTGAGTCTGTAAGTGTGTTTCCCTACTTTGTGTGTTGCTCTTTGTTAATCTCGAACTCGTATATATATATATATATATATATATATATATATATATATATATATATATATATGACAAGAATTAACAGTAAATACGTGAAATAAAAAAAAATTGTATAAACAGCAATAAGATGTCAAAAAATGGGCTAAGAGCATTCGTATAAAAACTTATCAGTTTATTCTATAACATAAATAGATTTTACATCTGGAGTTATTAATTTTAACTGACTTATGTTGACAGAATTTGTTTTTATTCTTCTTTCTCTTTAATCCCATTATTTGTAAAGTAATATATTACTCACTGTTTTCTTTAATATTTATTTGAATGATCCAGTATAAACTGGAATTAACTGGTGTTTCAATTTTCACTGTGTGCAAATATTTAAACAAGAACATCAGAGTTTTATAAGCATATGGTTAATTAATTAAAAACACTAATTTTCCACGAAATGACAAAGTTTTTGTATATTAAAGACCAATTCAATAAAGACAATAAGTTTTTGTTTTCCTATCATCATAAATATTAATTATTTTATATTAATTATTACCAAGTATCTGTTTTTGAAGTGTTTTGAGATGGTATGATAATAACTCTGTGACGTATAAAGGAAAACATCATTGGGTATGAACAATTCTTATCAAAATTCTTGAAATTAAATCATAAGTAAATAATAAAATGTTTTCAATAGAAACTTGAATGACTTTACATGACTAAATTCATTGAGGTGGTCCCTGAGAGTAAACTAGGTCGTGAATCATTGTCAAATCTCAGTCATTTGGCTAAATATTTGCAGAGGCAAAAATAGTGAGTTTACTTATTATTAACTTTTCACGGCTCAACATCCAAATTCATGATTAATGTCACCTCCTTGACCTGTTTTAATCGACAAAAAATATTACCTGACAGAAATGTTTTAACTTAACTAGCTCTTATTTTAATCTATTTTAGAATGATATGTAGTATAAAATATATAATAACAATGAGGCTAATATATTAACTTAAATTGTGTTTGCAGAAGTTATTGAACATTGCTATTAATGATTGAAGCAGAACTAGTTTAGCTCAAAAAAACGTTTACTACTTTAAAAATTAAATTAATTATTGATATTTATTGAAAACATTTTCAATGTTTGGAAATATTTTTCTTTCTTCATACATTAATACGCATAAAAATAAGATTCCTTTCTTGAAAATAATGAATTAAAATCAATAAAGTATATGTACACTTTATATTGGGAAAGGTCCCAAGCAACACTGCATGAGTGCTTATTAGAAAACGTTAGATATTGATGATTAAATTTTAATGAGTCAAATTCATGTTTACTGGCAGCTGATTTTTAAACAGCTAATTTAGTGATACAATCATTTTTAAGGAAATATAAGGAATACAACTGAGGAATGATGCTACTCAGTAATGGCTCTAGTTCATTTAATATTTGTATTTCTCAGTCAAGTTCAGTCCTTTGAACTTATTAACTTAAACATTAATAATAATAGATATCTTTATAAATAAAAGAAAGGCTTTGTCTGTATATTGCTTAGAACTGACTCATTTTTAGTTATCTTTACGTTTATACATTCGAGAAACCGAGAAACCACCCTTTGAAACATTTCTGTTTGTTTGTTAGCAAAATTTTGTCACAAGTAAATTCAGCCACAAAAAGTCACAGCAAACTGAAACTTTGTCAGTAGATTTTTGTATGTCTAACTTAACTTTTAAATGGATTCAAAATTCAACGTAGAAGTGAAGTTATGGACCTAGATGCAGAAAACATCTGGTGATGGGTTGAGAAGAGTGGGAGGGAAGAATATTAGGTGAAAGCGCAGGAAAGGACTAATGTTCAGAAAGGGATGTTTGGGGAAACAAAGAATTACAGTAAGGAAGAGCAAAAAACCATCCGCTAGCTGTCAACTCTCTTAAAATACCATTCTTCCCTCCCACTCTTCTCAACCCCTCACCTAAGGTTTTCTGAATCTATTATTTCAGTTGGGTTTTTGACTCTGACAAAGACCGCTTGTTAGGGTTGAAAAATCTTAGTCTTGTTTTCCCATTTTTATATTGTGGTTTGATCATTCATTATTATTTCACGTGTTTTAAGTGAAATCTTTTTATATATGTATAAACATCTTGACAAAAATTTAAAAAATGATATGAAACCTTTCAACCAAAACAACTCACCTTCGTTAGTGTCATATTCAAGCTAAAATAAGTGGAATATGACATTTGTTGTAGTACTGCGAACGGAGAGAGAAAAGGGAGGTACTGTACAGGAAAGAAAAAAAGCCTGGGAAAGAAAGAGTAAAGAAAGGAGTTTAAGAAGAAAAAGTAAAAAACTCATCTTTCAGCTATTGACTGGATATTAACGAGAACAGTAGATTTATATGCCAGGTTCACTACTATGCCTTTAGTCTTTACTTCGTTCTTCCTGAACTCCCAGCCTTTGCTTCACTTTACGCCCTTTACAATATACCCCTTGCCTCCCTCTCTTCTCAATACCACAAATATGCTCTATTTCACCTGTTTCATGTTGAGTGTTACTGACAAAGGCCAGTTGTTTTGGCTAAAAGACCTTAGTATCATTTCTAAATTCCTTAAAGTGGTTTAGACATTAATTTTTATTTCAATTGTTTACTGTGAAATCTTTTATATAATAATATATATATATATATATATATATATATATTATATATATATATATTTGGTATACTTTGGGAGCAGACCTTCTTTTAAACATACCTCATTAAAGATCTTGCCAACATTAAGTTTAGTATGTTTCCTACATACCTTTTCAAGGTTTCGAATGCTTCTTTTCCATCTTTGTGGTATCATATAAATTAACTCACCGATTTTTTTATCTTTAAATATATTTTTCATTTTACATGTCCGACGTTTCAGTCTACGTCCTTGAGAATGGTCAACGTAGACTGAAACGTCGGACATGTAAAATGAAAAATATATTTAAAGATAAAAAAATCGGTGAGTTAATTTATATGATACCACAAAGATGGAAAAGAAGCATTCGAAACCTTGAAAAGGTATGTAGGAAACATACTAAACTTAATGTTGGCAAGATCTTTAATGAGGTATATATATATATATATATATATATATTGATTTTATTTGATAATTTTCTTATTTAATTTTTTATTTCATACAATTATACTTATTATATTTTTTATTTTTTTATTATTCGTCATACTTTGACTCCCGTCTTCTCATGGTACTACTTTCTCCCCTGACGACCATTAAAGGGTTGAAACATTGAAAGTGAGTCGTAATATACTGTTTTCTTTCGAGTTTCCTTCTTTTTTTAGTACATATATTACGCATAGAGGGCGTTAAAAGGCGTTGATCCCGAGTCTGTACTCGTACAAAGTTAAAGCCGGTACTCGTCAAACATCTTTACTCAAAATACACCTGAGTTAGGAAAAATTTTTCCCAATGTAGAATGTTCATTTAGTAGTATCACAAAGGGTCAATGTTAGGCCTATCTGTGTTCTCTTGTGCGACTGCCACTGCAACCTAACATAACGTAATACATATACACACAAAACAATAAATAGTATGCATATTACATTTTATTAAATAAATATTTCAAAAAAAGTTTAATAATTAATAATAATAATATTATATAGTTAAAATGAAGTCTTCAGTTTTAAAAGATTTTAATTCACATTCACTGTAAGGCTCATGCTTGGGGGCCAGGTTAGCTCAGTGGTTAACGTAATCACCTCTGGGCTGGTAGTCCGGGGTTCGATCCCAACCTGGACCTCGATTTATTCATGCAGAAGGTGAATAAATCTGAGTACGTCGTTCCTCGGAAAGGACGTTAAGCCGTCGTTCCCGAGCCAGTACGATGTCAGGTACTCGTTAAAGATCCCTACTCGAAATGCACATGAATTAGTCAAAATATAGGACTCCCAATGTAGAATCTGTAGAAACACCGATCAAACAAAAAGTCGGCAAACGGCTGACGTTATCACCCGCAAGGTTATCGGTTTAAACAAAAAAAAAAAAAGAAAAGAAAAAGGCTCTTGCCGTATTTTATTTTTACGCTTCATATTTGTTATTAATTTTATCCACATTTCCCTCACGGTACTATTCAAAACGTAAGTCTTGTAATATGATTAAAGCCACTTTATTCCCATTTGTTATTGTGGTTTGATCATATATATATATATATATATATATATATATATATTAAATTAATTTATAATTATTTTTTTAGTTGATTTAGCTTTCTAGTGATGTTATAACGAAATGCCTTAGAGCATTGTATTCAATATATATGTTTTTCGTTCTTGTTATTTAATTCATATATATATATATATATATATATCAATGATCAAACCACAATAAGAAATGGGAAAACAAGACTAAGATCTTTCAACCGTACAAGCGGTCTTCGTCAGAGTCAAAAACCCTTAACCTTTTTGATAGATAGATAACCTTAATATTTTTTGAAAAAAATATTATTTTTTCAAAAAACCCTTGGGTTTTTGACTCTGACGAAGACCACTTCTTACGGTTGAAAGATCTTAGTCTTGTTTTCCCATTTCTTATTGTGGTTTGATCATTGATTGTTATTTATTGTTATAAACACATTTCACGTGTTTATGTGAAATCTTTATATATATATAGGCACAATGAAAATATTCTAGACAGATTATTTGAGGGAATTTAATTATTTACGTAGGTAAGTGTATCATATCTTAAAGAAGCAGTTCACTAGATAAATTTAATATATTTTTTAAATTCATTCAAAACAATATACAAAAAAAGGGATTTATGTTTATTTCTACTATAAATATCTCTAAATCCTTTCACAGTCTCCGGAATAATAAAGAAAAAATGTAATTAAAATATTTACATATTATCAGAAACAAGTAATTCAATTTGCCCGAATTACTAGATTTATGATATTTGAAAACCAAATGTTTTACAAACTAAAATTTTAGAAGAGTAAAGTTTAGATTTAAATATTTCCACGACAATTAATTATTATCTTTACTTGGAAGATGATATATAATTCTTTAAGAAATAAGGACAAACATTCTTTCGTTTTAGTTGACCACTTTAAAACGACAACTTAAGATTGTACAACTATTATATATATAATTATAATATATATGTGAGTGTGTGTGCGTGTGTGCATACATACATGCATGTAAGTATGTGTATTGGATATACAAGTAGGTATGTACATATATCATACAAATATATATCATAGTAGCTACATATATCATACAAATATGTCAGTATCACAGAATACCTCAATTCAATGAAAAGAGAAAGAAATATAATTACTATTTTAATACGGCTCGACAAATAAACACCTAATTTGATAAATGCATCCATGAGTATATAAGATATAAAACATATTGGTATCTACTCCAATCCTAGATACAGAATTTATCGAATTATGTTTCTTAGGTGTTAAAATTTAGTTGAAATAGGATTTAAATGTGTTGTAATCATATGAAATGAATACTTACATAATATTGGGCACTTACTATCGTTGGGCACGCGTTCACTTTATAGAAGCGTTTAAATCAATTACCATGAACCATTCTTCACTCACTGACTTGAACGATCCAACTGTATGGCTTAAATCATATTTAGTTGGTAAAATAAATCCGATATAAATGGAAGAACCAAGAACAATAATTCTTTCAAAAAGGATGAGTAAATAAGGCCATAAAGGTTACGTATTTAGTAAACAGTGATAAATCTCAGTCACACCTGGGTCTATGCTCTGCTTCTCAAACAAGACGGTTTGTATTTATCAAAGACTTAAATAATCGTTTTCAAGAGTTACAGTGTGTGAGTTAATCAGCCTCAAAAAGAATGTTTATCTTAAAGATTATAAGTATTATTAATTTTAATTGTAACGGAAAAATAGCGTGGTTTTTGCGTCAAACCCTATTTTCATTATCAGGCTAATACGAATTTAGAATCTCTACTGGAGTTTGTGAAATCTAAATATCCTCAACAAGTGTGATCCGAAACAGTAGAAATTCAGCAGAATTGATTTAACCTACAATAATTCTTTTAGCCTTACCTGAATTCTCCCTTGTAGAGTATTCTCCAGTGAAGCATTTGAAGGAGATATTTTCTTGACTCCTTGTAATATTTCAGGATAATTAGATCATTTGAGTAGACAAATCAGTATAAACCAGTGAGCCAATCTTACAGGAAGATTTGGAGAACCTAATATTTTATTTGAATACTATTCGACCCGTAGAACTGCATCTGGAGTAAATCATTCAATGATAGTTCAACTTGAAACATTTTTTGTGAAAGATATTATAGAATTCTGGTATCTCCTCTACTTCTGCATATTTTTGCTTTAGGATAGCATCGCAATTCCACCAACACCATTTGCAAGTCCTCTGCAACATTGTCAACTTGTAGAGCAAATGAAATTGAAATTGTGCCTCATTACATGAAAGTCTTTAAAACGCAAATCAAATTGGGGAAATTAATCAAATTTCTCTCACTCATTTACTTAATCCGGTGCTATAAAAAAGATATTTTACATTTTTTTAATAGCTAAAATAAGTTAGTAAAACATGTAAACGAAATGAGTGATATTTTAGAGAATTTGGTTAGTAAAAATTCCACTGTTCTCGGGCCGCAAAAAAGTACGTCGCGAGCCACGTTTTCCAGACCTCTGTTCTATAGGTATTTAAATTTCTTTTAGCAGTCAGCGTTCTTGAAAAGAACGGTCTTTTTAAAAGTAGATTACAACCATGTTTACTAAACAACCAGATACTAAACTTACTGCTACTATTATTTATTGATGAAAAAAATACATTTCTGCTAACTTATAGCAGTATGACTTTATTGAGATTAAGATTTTTGCTGTTACCTTGGGTGAGAATTTTATGTTGTTTTTAATTTCAGACACAATTGCAGTTTTTTTATGTCATTTGTATCGACTTTCAATGTAAAGCTTTACAAGACAAAATATAAACAATAAAGAAGGAATAAAAAAAAAAGGTTAATATACTTCCCATTTGGATAAATTTTGAACTAACTGTTATTATTGTTCTCACAGGAAAGATACAAACATTTCGACTTCTTTCGATGATTTCTCTATTGTAGTAGCGGGCGAAGGGGGGTAAATAACACTGTATGGGGTAAAAAAGAAAAGTGGGTAACCGAAACTCAGAGACTGACTTAACCCTCAACACTGAATTCTTGGACATCACTCCGATAAGGAGTGTATCCAAAAGTTTGTGGGCACGCTACACGACATACTCTGCATGGGAGCCCTATCTACTCTGCTATCATAGGGTAGATGAGCTATATTGCTTTATCAAAAAGTCACTTTTTTTTCCTAAATCTATTTTTAGACAATATCCACCCCCTAAATTTCTAACTCTAGAGCAGGGGTTCTCAATTGGGGTGAAATTGACTCCCAAGAGTAAATTTTAGTTTTTCAGTGGGTGAATTGTGACCACAGTAAGTTTACAGAGTGAGACAAGCTATTATAGGTTTTGACCTCTTAATTTTAAATTAAAAAATTTGATTAAATTAATATTTTATATATCCATTATATATCCATCAATAATTGTAATTAGCATTTATTTTGTTAAATTCTATTGTAAACATAATCAATGTAAAGTTGTTAAATTATATATAGTATCTTTGAAAGAAGAGGGGTTTGGGGGCATTGTGGTACAAGGCGATAAGGGTGAATGGGTCAAGGAAATCTGAGAACCCCAGCTCTAGAGTCTTAAAAAATTTGATGTCATCATAGAACTGACAGAAGCAATAGCTAAAAAAACTCATGAATTTTAAAACACTTGGTAAGGTATTTTTTGCGATAAAATGTATAAATATTGACATATGATTGATTCTAAAGGCTTATCAGCCGGAAATAAGTCATTTGACCCATGAAAAGGAAACTATATTTAAAAATAGTAAACTATGTGAGGATAAGCTAAAGACTTTTTTTCTAAATGTCATTTACCGCTAGGGGCTTTATGGTACATTATATATCGGAAAATTTTTTTTAACACTCTACGGCTGATTATAGAACAATGAAATTATGTTTAAAAAAATAAACTACAAATTAGTAATACATAAAAAACATTCCAAAAAATTTTGATAATCTACTGCAAAGGGCAACAATATAGAGTAAAAACTAAAAATTCTTCTTGCCATAAGGGATATACCTGCTGTACAAGGTACTTCTTATAATAATAATTTTACCAATCTATCTTAGTGTATTGTATAGTAAATTACAATCAAATGAAATGTGTTTGATTATTGTAGGTTATTTACAAATAATCCCAGTTATTTTGATGACGGGACACAATCATTTTAATAAGAGTGGCGTAGCAACTATTTTCATAAACATTTAACCTTTAAAATTCCAGAAAGTCCTCAAAAAATTTAATAGTTATGTAAATGTTTACAAATAGATCATAAAACACATACTTACTTAACACCATGAGTTCATAAACATATTATATCTGAAATAAGAATATTTATACAGATCAATACCGATTCTACCCCAATAGTCATACAAGTTACATGAAAGAGTAGAATAGAAATAGTTATGTAAATGTTGACTTGTAGATCATAAAACACATACTTACTTAACACCATGAGTTCATAAACATATTATATCTGAAATAAGAATATTTATACAGATCAATACCGATTCTACCCCAATAGTCATACAAGTTACATGAAAGAGTAGAATAGAAATAGTTATGTAAATGTTGACTTGTAGATCATAAAACACATACTTACTTAACACCATGAGTTCATAAACATATTATATCTGAAATAAGAATATTTATACAGATCAATACCGATTCTACCCCAATAGTCATACAAGTTACATGAAAGAGTAGAATAGAAATAGTTATGTAAATGTTGACTTGTAGATCATAAAACACATACTTACTTAACACCATGAGTTCATAAACATATTATATCTGAAATAAGAATATTTATACAGATCAATACCGATTCTACCCCAATAGTCATACAAGTTACATGAAAGAGTAGAATAGAAATAGTTATGTAAATGTTGACTTGTAGATCATAAAACACATACTTACTTAACACCATGAGTTCATAAACATATTATATCTGAAATAAGAATATTTATACAGATCAATACCGATTCTACCCCAATAGTCATACAAGTTACATGAAAGAGTAGAATAGAAATAGTTATCTAAATGTTGACTTGTAGATCATAAAACACATATCTATTTAACATCCCTAAATTCAATGTTACTTCATTAAACAGAATTGAACAAAAAAATGTGTAATACCTCTTCATAATCCTCAAAAGGGTTTCCATTCCTTTATCATTTCAGTTAATATGGTGAGTAGAAGAGAAACAGCTATAAAATATACATGTTTATATCCTAGAAATGCTATTCTATTAAAGGGTTATAAGTTACCTCATACAGTAAAATTAAGATAAGAATGTAATTATACATCTCTTTATATCCGAAAAGATTTCGAGTAGCAAAACAAGAAAATATAGAATGGACATATTTATAAAAATATAAATTTAAAGTTATTAAAACATCTATTGCATCAAGTACAATAAGTTACCTTACACAGTGTAATAAAAATATACAAAGTGATCAACACTTCTTCATCACTTCACATACGTTTCAACCCCCAATACCATATGAGATACATGTAGATTAGTTTACAAGCATATATGTAACTATGGACTTAAATACATAAAATACATATTATATTCAGCATATATGAGGTACCTCACACATATAACTTTAATATAATTAAAGAAATATGTAACCTAACCTTCTCCTACAAAGCAAGAGCGTGACTAGTCCCATAACATATGAGTTACACAAGAGAGTTGATTGAAACAGTAATGCAGATATAGATTTAAAAAATATAAAACACATATGTATTCAACGACAAGTTACCTACAGAGTAAAATTACAATAAGAATGTAATCACACATCTTCATATATCTGAAAAGCCTTTGTAATGTTTCTAGTATAGTGGTTTTGAAACTGCTTGAAGTTGGGGGTCTCTTATTTCTATAAATAGCTGAAAGCACACTGTATACAAATTTTCAAAAATATTTTAATTAAATCAAATGCAATACGATAAAAATAATCGTTAAATAATAAAGGAAATTAGACTTACTTTCAGTTTGTTTATTCTTCTGCACAGGGAAATATAAACTTATGTGCCTTGGTGTCTTCTTTAGGGCTTTGGGGTTAAAACGTTTGATAGGGATAGGGAGGAACTCGAATTTCTTCTTCAATCCATTGAAATGTTTTTATGCTTAGCCTGTTTTGACTAAGAAATGATGTTGTTAGAAATTTTAGAATTTTTTCTTAGAGTGAACAAATGTCATCTCACCATTGATAAAACCAATTCGCTGCTAATATAATATGTTTGAGGTGATTAGCTCTTTTTAAGAAGAAAATCGCTATTACATCTCACTCATAATAACGATGCGTTCACAAAAAGAGATGTAATGCGTAAGGTGAGGCATGGTGACCACATTTTTATGTCTGGATATATTATTCTGAATCACTCAGAGACACCTAGAAGTCCTATAAGCACCCTTTAAGAATTACTCTTCTAGAGCTCTAGAATACAGATCATGATCGGTATGGGGAGAACAGTGATAGTAAGAGGGTTTCGAACAGTGTAGAGGTTGAACGTCTGCTTTGCTGGGTTCTGTAATAAGCTAAACACATAAACCTGAAATGATTACATGCATAAACACAAAACATGCTCACTAACCTGTGTACAGGTATCCTTTCGTCTGTACCTGAAACAGTACACACATGTCAACATTAACTCAATGATAATATAAAATATTGTGGAATCTTTGTCAGTCATGGTTGTGATTAGTCATAATCCAATAATTCAAAGTTTATGTCAAAGTTTTATAATTGAAACATAACAGTTCAGCATATTTCAAAAGGTAACTGTTATCTTTTTCTTCATTTAAATACAAATCCATTATAACCTACAATTTTCATTATTATATCCTAACATCCCATCCAATGGTATTACAGATTTATTTGTTAATCTCTCTTCTTTAAAAGAAGAGCAAAATTATAATCACCACCTGATAATTTTTGACTTTGTGATAGTTTGTTTTTGTTCTATAAGAACGAGGGTTAGGAAAACGAAAGGCATTGAGTGGCAGTGCTGATTCAATCAATCGTACTGTACAGTGACAGTCGCTGTAGAGTAGAATGGTAAAGAAAAATAAACCCACATGCAACCGTCATCCGGGTTGGTATCCTTTGTTTTGCGTTTCAAAGTTTAGATGCCACTGTTGCAGTGCCTTTTTCAGCACCCTCGTTACGGTACTGCTGTCAATGTCTAAAGCAATGTTTCCCAAAGTGAACTACCTGGGAGACCAGTAATTAACTTAATTAAAAAGAAGTAATTAACTTAATAGTAGTAAAGAAGGAAATTAACTAGTATTTTACTTTTAATTTATTGCATACATTTTAGCATATATGTTAATTGACACATAGTTAAAAGACTAATGTTAATATAAAACATCAAGTGACATTATCTATGAACTAAGAAAAATTGTTGAATTTACCTTAGCATAAGCCGAAATACATTTTCCGCCATGTTTCACTGATGAAGAGCAGCGCAGACTGGTTGTGGCATGCAAAGAACTTTATAGAGTCCAGAAGTTCACTTACGCCGTCCTAGAACAGAGTGGCCAACCCTATTATGATTGGTTTTACTTCATTATAAGATCAAACAAATTTTTTAAATGTTTCATAAAAATTGAAATTTTCTTGATAGTTATTTTATTTGAAGGTTTTTTTACACTGTCAGGTGATAAATTTTCTGCTTATTGGTATATGATTTACATCAATAAGAAATTGAGAATAATAGTTACAATTTAAAATGTAACATTTTTTTTAAATAACTTCCAGAAATAAGTTACACAAACCATATTAAATGTTTAATTATCTTAAAATAAAAAATGTGTGCATCATAAATTTGACTGGCTTCATGCTTTACATGCATATGCTATCCTTCTCATAATCATTAATGTAATTCCTAAGTATGGACATTTGGATAAGTAACTATTGATTACTTAATATAAAAGATTATACTAGAGATATAATCTCACTAAATGAAAGACTGTAAACAGAAATATTGTGCAAAGTATAATTTGTGCACAAAGTACAATTCGTGATTGAAGATCTCTACTCCCAACCGAGGGATTTTTAAACCTTCAAATAAATTGTATTGAAAATGAACGAAAAAATTACAAAGTTGTATTTGTAGGAGCAATAACAGTTCATACTTCAATTAATTCATTTTAATGAATGCCTACAAGCATTTTACTGTTTATGGTGAAAATGTAATCAATATTTAAATGTAGTCATTTTTAAACAATTAATTTTAACATTATTAATTTAAATTAAATGAAATGACAATCGTAATATAAAATTTACTTCTCATCAATAACTTAAGTATGTTACCCTTCTTAATTTACGATGAATGTTTAATTAATATTATCTCATTTTTAAGAAATCTAAGTAGTAATATGTTTCATACATACAATGCTTAATACTAAATCATTTAGTATATTTATTTATATAGATATGAGTATATATTTAGTATATATGAGGTATGAACATGAACATCTTTAATATGATACATATCAAAAATATTCTAGTTAATTAATTCTACTAAATTATAAGAAATATAACTTTCACAATTCATTTTAAAAACTTAATGGACATATTATTTCTTAATTAAATTTATTAGATTCATTATTAGATTTATTAGATAAACAGGTAATAGAATAATGATTTGTCCTTTTATTATTCAATCAATTGAATTTATTATAATAAATATTATTTCGGTAATATAGATGTTTTCAAATTTCATTTCGTCAATTGAAGCGTTAAACATGAATTATTTGTTTATTCTTATGAAGTCTCATGTGTGGAAAGGATGTGGAATGTAATGTGTGATCCTTTCAAACCCCATAGAGGTTTTTGGTCTGTAGTTAGGAATTTGCGAAGCATCCCTATTTTAGATGCTTTGGTCTACCATAGGATTATAAGTGCAAGATTATCTACCTGTAAAACATTTCTTCAGTCCGTCCTACGATATTATTCATGAGTTCAATACAAAACTTCTCCTTATTTTAAATTAATATATCACCTTATTTTAATTGTAACATAATGTTTTGGTAAAATGAAGCGTACCTAATACTTTCGGCCATATCACACATTATGATAAACCATGCTGATGCCTTCTTTAAGTTGAAGCTATTTTGCCGCCTCCCAGGGAGGACAAGCCCTAGCCTAAGATAGGTGCCATTCATCCTCTGGGATATGACCAAGGTGAACTTCGCGGAGGCATTATGTCTGGATGGAACAAGTTCCATATAAATTTCCATTACTTATTAGCACTCTTTTTTACCTAGATGGAGATGGGAAGTCTGGAGTTCCTTCACCTACATTTCTTATATTGTAGCTGAAATCCTTTAATTCAATCTTATAATTACCAAGGGCTAGTCTGTAGGTTTGGCCTGTCTATAAAACGTCCTGTGATGATTTTAAAGTTGAAACAGGCTCTCGAAAACTTCGGCTATAACTCAAGTATATGAGAAATACTTATCTCCTGAGCACTGTCACATAAAACCAATTTCATCATAGTACCACCTAGAATACTTTATAACAGACCTGTATCATAGTGCTGTCTAGAATACTTTATATTAAGTCCTACAATAAAGATTAGGCTTTTTATCACAAGAGAGCAATTTGTAATATTACAATATTTCTTCCAGAAATAAAAGTTATTTTGCTCGTAGTGACAAGTTTCATTTCATTGAATATCGAGTCCTAGTTGGTGAGACTTAATAGAGCTGTGACGTAGTTATTCAGGAGTGACAGTAGACAAGTCGATGTTACCAAAGTCCTGAACAAAATCAGGCTATAACATAAGACGGTAACTGCTCGGGAGTCAGGTTATAATGAAATTTCTTGTTGATAGGCAAGTTTTTTTTAATCATTGCAAGGTATATTTATCTATATAAATAAAGAAAAGTTTTGTCTGTACATTGCTTAGAACTGACCCATTTCAAGTTTTCTTTATGTTTCATTCATTAAAGAAACCGAATCCACACTTAGAAAAATTTGTCTCTCTGTTTGTCCGCAAAATTTTGTCACAAGTAAACTCAGCCACCATAATACATAGCAAGCTGAAACTGACAATAGATTTGTGTATGTCTAACTTAAAATATAAGCTCTAAATGGATTTAAAATTCAACGTAGAAGCGAAATTATGGACTATTTCCATATATAGTTAACCTCTTTGGCTAACTTCACAGACATGTTTATTTTGAAAATATACAGATATAGCAAGTTCGTATTGTTAGTTGACTTTAATTTCATTTGCGTATATTAATATATTGCGTATTTGAGCTTATTGACAAGGTGTTTCCTAGAGTTCAAGATGTACTATCTATTCGGAATAAATAACTTTGTGAACGAGCAATTCTCAACCCTTGCCAATGAACAGGCAGGAAAAATCAACAAGCAAGTTCTTACACTATATCAAGCCGAGGAAAGAACTTACAAGTCAGTAAACAGAGTGATTAGTGATGAGGAAGCAGTTCATTACCCAACTGATTTTCTTGACTCCGTGACTGCTCCTGGACTGCCTGCTCATGAGTAAAAAGTTAAAGTAGGAGCACCACTCATGCTGCGATTTAGTAGCAGTAACAAATTTAATGTTACGAAACTTGAGTGCCCCAAAAATGTGCAACGGGACACGACTCGGGAGTTCGTGCTCTGCATAGATAGGTTATAGAGGCGGACATCATGGCTGGGTGTATACTAGGGAGTCTGTGTATACCACGCATACCATTGATTCCGAGCCACTATCAGTTTCCATTCAAACGATTGCAATGTCTTGTCAGCGTTTCTCTCGCAATGACGGTAACTAAGTCGCAAGGGGAAATTCTACAGCAGGAATTGAAGTGAGTGAGACAAAGTTTTTCTCACATAGTCAACTGTAGTTTGTACTTGCTCGAGTCAGAGGTTCCGACATATATATATATAATGTATCAGGTTCTTCCATGAACCTGAAGGACAGACAGCTAATGTGGTATATACAGAGACATTTGCTTAACACTGTACTAATAATGACATCTTCTATTATCCTATAATTTCTAATGGTATTTTGGAATACCATATATTATCTCCGAATTTTTGAAAAAGTACCCGTCCAAGACAGGCACGTTTGCTAGTATTACATAATCCTTTCAGTGCATTGTACAATAAAATGTGGTTTGAGATATCTATGAAGTCAGAAGATGCTAAAACTGAGAGCACTGTTAAAGGTGACCTCACCCAGTGTTTGCTTAAGGTGGAAAAATTAGTTAAGATGTGTTCATATCGACAGATATGAACACATATCTGTCGACATTTAAACTTAAGTTTAAACTAAGTACGAAATTACCTGTATGTTTGATATCCATTCCAAATTGGCTATTTATTATTAACTCTGATGATATTTTATGTGTAATTCATGTTGAACTTGATACAATTCGTGTAGACAATGATTCTGGGTCAAAGGGCTTATTGACTCCAAAAATATGAGTAAACTGAGTTCCTTGTATATGAAATTGCTTCGTAATTAGTTTTTGTAAACAAACTTCCACTAATTGAGAAGTAAGTAACAAACAAACAAATAGCAAAAGAAAATAGCAAACGACTAAAGTCAGAGAGAAAATAATACTTTTTTGTCTTTAACTGCTATTAGTTTTTGTTTGTTACTTACTTCTCATTCAGTGGAAGTTTGGTTACAAAAACTAATTACGAAGCAATTTCATATACAAGGAACTCAGTTTACTCATATTTTTGGAGTCAATAAGGGAGTCATTGGAGTGCAACTGGCCACTCTCGTTTTCCTTCTTCAAAGCTTTGATGAGTAGCTGTATATCTCCTCTAGTGCCACTATTGTCGACAATTTTCAGCCACCTGCGGACATAAGCCTCCCGACACCTTGAAGCCTTGATCCACCCACCTTGATTAATCTATAGGCAGTGCGAATTCTTTCCTCAAGATGTGGACTGTCTCTAGGCTTAGCGGAGTATGGTCAAGAGGAATGAGTCACAAGGTGTGAGGACGGGCAACACGAAGCTCATGCGAGCCGATCCATTGGCCAGGCAATTCCTTACTTACCTGGCAAAATGAGGCGACGCGCCGTCTTATTCAAAACAGATATCAGCAAGATATTACTACTAGTCTGAAGTTGTGGAAGAGGAAATCCTGCACTACCTTTAGGTAATGTTCCCCAGTAACAGTGGACGTATTATGAGATGCATCGCAGAAGAAAAATGGACCAATTAGACCAGTCGTAGACATAGCACACCAAACCACCAACTTCGTAGGGTCTCGTTCATGCTCGAGATCGTTGCTGGGTTTGATTTTGACCAAATTCGACCCAAGGTAAGAAATCCGCTAAGCCCAGAGGCAGGTCACATCTTGAGGAAAGAATCCGTACTGCCCGTAAAGGGTAATCAAGGCAGATATGCATCAGAATGCCTGGAAGTTTATGTCAGCAGGTAGCTGAGCCTTTGAAAAACGATAGCGATTGTAGCCAGTTGACCTCCAATGACTTCTTTATTGACACTAAAAATTTGAGTACACTGAGTTTCCATTATATGAAATTGCTGCATAATAATTTTTTGTAAACAAACTCCCATTGACTTAGAAGTAAGTTATGCCGATTTACTCGACCCAGAGATGGAAGATCAACTTGTCACTGAACCATATCTTTTCCAAGAGTGGAGGATTTTTTTGGTAATGGTCGAGTGATTCAGACATTTATAAACGTCGACCATAATCATGAGACCAAAGCTGTTCAACAACCTGGAGTCGGTGTAAGCATCACTCTCCGAAGCATCCACAGAATCGAGCTTTTGTTGATACCAGTTCTAATTCAGCAGATTGACTTTCCTTGGCTTTGGGCAAAAACCGAGATAACTTGCTGACAAACACAGACAGAGCAAATCCAAAAACTTATTTTAGCAAAACACCTTTTAATGGTGTTTTTCAATTCAAAACTCTGCATCGAAATTTTAGCCCTAAGAAAACTTTCTTCAAAGAAATAAATTATTAAACCCTAAATAATTATAAGGTAAAAATGTAAAAAAAAAAGTAAAAGAAGAACCTAACATTTATAACAGTGTATTTATTTTTCTTTAACAATAAAAAACAATATAGATTGTTACAATATCAGTTTTCTGTAATTATAGAGTAATTAAATATCTAGTCATTTCTTCAGAACAGGAAAGAAGAACCACAGAAATTCATGAAAGAAAAATTAACTACACACTTTTAGTCAATAGTTAAACTCTTTTGAAGAAGCATACAATTTCATTAGTGATTTAAAAAAAAAAACTAAAAAAAATTCGAGAAAACAAGCAGGACTGTGGTTTTCTTATGTTGAAGGAAAGACTATTGTATAAGTACATCAGTACAACCCTTGAAGAATACATCAGTTTAGATTTGAATTATGCATTGTTTTATTTCAACACAATATGTACTAGAGCTGAAATAATTAATTAAAAGCAACGAATGCATGCGTTACTTATGTTAATCTCATGAAATGATATATTTCCTACCAGGTAAAAAAAATATGATTACATAAAAACTCAAGTATATCCAAATCTGTTAGAAACAAATACTGTATTTCAATGCTTATATGCCTATAGGATGATTTACTTTTATCATTTATGACTCCCAAAACAGTACAAATTTTACCCCTTTCTCATCACGGAATTATATACAAATAAGGAAGAGACGGTATTACATTTGAAATTAATTTTTTTATCGAATTCGTTTAGAAATTTCTTCAATTAGATTATCATTTCGTTCAGACTGTCCTTTAAATTTGGATGGATGAGGTCCAATCATTTGGATAAGTTGAGGAACATCTTGAGAAGCGATTTGAGAAAACTTGACCAAAGCTTTTAAACAACGATAGACCTGGGCCTCCGGGGGGGATCCACCAAGAAACTGGAGTATTGCAAGAGATAGCTCCACAGCAACGTCATCGAACACCTACAAGCAATTGCATCGTTTAAACATATTCAAACTATAATTCATGAAAATAATAGTGTTTTATTAAGACTTAATGTTATCAAAATGATAAAATTAATTAAAATAATTACTTTAATAAAAACAATTAGACTTTGTACCATACAATTCAGTAATACATAGCCTTATAAACAATTATAATTCTAGAAAACTTGAAAAGGTACCAACTGTTGTTAAAAATTATAAGCTAACTATTTTAAAACCGAACACACTGCAAAAACTACCTATTAATATTATGTAGAAATTGAAACTAATGGCTGTTCAAAAAAATGTCATCTCACTTACAACTTAATTTATAAATATCTATCAACACTGGAATATACATCATATCTTTAATGATATTTAATCCAGTATATTTATAGTCTGTATAATATTTAACCTTCAATATAGCAGAAAAGCAGTGAAAGACTATCTCCATAATGATTATTTATATGAATGTTAAACACGTGAAATAACAATCAATGTTCAAACCAAAAATTAGAGACTGCAAGTGTGTTCTTTTGATTTCTCTATGTTTCTTTGTTTATATTGAACTATATTTGTACGTTTTGGATCGTATTTCCAACGAAAAAGTGTATATATATACGAGTTCGAGATTAACAAAGAGCAACACACAAAGTAGGGAAACACACTTACAGACTCAAATTTTCGGGTAATCCGTCTTCAGGAGAAAAGAGAATGGGATACCAAGCACGTTGTAGACGCAACGGCAAGTAACCGTTACTTGGGTTACTTAGAATGAGTTCTATTGTAACTCTTAGAATGAGTTCTCTTGTTTTTTAACGATTAAAATAAACTGCTAATACACCAATTATCAATTATATATATATATAACCAATTAAATGAAACGATTCCACGAACTAAAAAACTAGATTCACAAAAAGACGGTTGGAGACCAACCGAATTCTCTTCTGATGACGGTTAAACCGAAAATTAGAGATTGTAAGTATGTTTTTTTATTAATAGGTGTTTTTGTGTACCTGTAGTTTACTCTGAAACGTTTGTTGTCTTTTATGGATAGTTTTCTTGATTATATATATAATATATATATATATATATATAATAAATATTATATATATAATATAAAATATAAACTAGAATTTTCAAAAGAACACATAGAAAAGAAATCACTGAACTCACTACTATATTTCGATGTCCTCGTCGTCAGGAATAGATGTGAATCGCTCCAAAGGTTGATAATGTTGAGTCGTTATCAACCTTTGGAGCGATTCATATCTATTCCTGACGACGAGGACATCGAAATATAGTAGTGAGTTCAGTGATTTCTTTTCTATGTGTTCTTTTGAAAATTCTAGTTTATCCAGTTCGAAGAATCGTTTCATCTAATTGGTTAGTATAATATATAATAATAATAATAATAATAATAATATATATAGTATAATATTTATAATAGACAATCCTTCCATTTATATAATATTATTAACCTTCCTCAACCTGAAATGGGGTCAGAAATGACCCCAGAGTATGAAATTTTTCAATAATTTATAAAGTACATGGTAATTTTATGTAAAGTTACTATTTCCTTCCTAAAAAGATGTACAAAACACTGACAAGAGGTATCAACAATACAAGTGTTCAATTTTGCTACTAATTAGGATTTTAATTGCTTGGGATCAAATATGACTCCATTTTAGGATAAAGTGTTGATGGCAACTATTGACAAAAAACCTTTTTATTTCAGATATATTTACTAATTAAAGCTTATAAACTCTAGCCATGTCTCGTAAATGTCTTGGTGAACATCAGATAATGAAATGTTAAAAGATTTAGATGATATGGAGGTTGATAGTGAAGAAGAACTAATTGACAACGAAGATTCCGAAAATGAAGACAACGTGTTGCCTGATGAAGAGGATTCTGACTAGTTATGAAGAAGATGCTGATGAATATGAAGATAATGATAATTTCATGACTTCAAGAGATGGGACCAAATGGAAGAAAACTGCATAATAATGATCAAAGTCAACATAATGGTCAAGTAGTTAGCACTGCAGATCATGCAAAGCCACATATTATATTGGACTACAACAAATCAAAGGGTGCTGTTGATGGTGCTGACAAGATGCTCAAAGAGTTTTCTTGTCACAGAATCTCAAGAAGATGGCCGTTTGTTCTTCTCACTCATATTATCAATATATGTGCTTTGAATGCCTATGTGCTCTACAAAAAAAAATTTCCTAACACATCATTGAATAGACTTAAATTTCTCAAAAATTTGGGTTCAGCACTCGTGAAACCGGCGATCAAAGAGAGGGCTAATCCTCCAAGAACAGGAATACTATTGTCAGTTCAAGCAGCTATGGCATCAGTGATAGGGCCTCTACCACAGCAGGCTCATCAAGCAATGATAGCTAATTTAGGAAGAGGAAAAAGAAATCGTTGTGCACTCTGCCCAAGGTCAAAAGGTACCAAATATAGTGCTAAATGTTCAACATGCTCAGCATTCCTCTGCCCTGAACATACAGAATCCAATATAACAACTTGTGTGAACTGCAGCGGTTGATTATTTTTAAGCCAATTATTCCTTTTTCATTTAATTGTGTTATTCCTTAAATCTATTTTTTAATCTTTAAAGTCTCTAAACATGATTTTCATTATTTTCCTTCCATTTATAAGTATTTAGAATGTGATTTAAACAAAAAAACTATTGGGGTCATAAATGACCCCATTTCAGTATTCCATGTATTGTGAGAGGTTTTAGATAGAGGAAGGTTAACAGTAAACCATATTATTTTGGAAAAAACTAGGTTCACTTTTAGGCTTACATCAGTATCTTTCATATAAATTTTTATATTTAAATACTCCATTATCTAAAAGGCTTTATTTAATCCTGGAAGATAACACGGTATACAAAGAAAACTTCACATAAGACAGGGGATCTTTCGAACAGTAGTTAGTCTATCAACAGATGAATAGATAGAGACGGAGATACAGACAAAAAAAGAGAGAAGCGTGTTTTAGTCTCCTTTTGATGATGAATACTGTTCGAAATACTGGCACTTGTGTTTTCTTTTCTTATAACTATATATTATCATATATTTTATAATATTTTTAACCTAATCAGTCTCTTAAATAAACAATCAAATACGTTTTCAAAAAAACAATATCCAAATAAACGTGGTCGAAAAACATACAGGTACCAGAAATGGTTCTGAATTTCAACACTTCTTAGTCCATTATGAATATTCACATAGCACTAGTCTTTATAACAATAATCACATAAAAGTAATCTTTACAACAATAATACATTTATGTTTTTAGTAATAGAATGTGTACATTTGCTGTTACATTAGGCATTGTTAGTGTATCAATCTGTACATATGTTAAAGCAATACTTTTAAATTAATAAAGAATTATTCATACTCTACCAAGGTTAGAATGTGTGTACAGACGAACATAGAACTTAGATGCAGGTATTATGAAAGTATCTAGAGTAGAAAAGCAACATAATAGTATTGATCAGAAATGATGCAATGCCGAAGAGATTACATATTACGTTACAGAGATTAAAATGTTGCCTAGTTATAGTATTCTACCTTGCTTAGAGATCCAGGGGGCAGCATTCGGCGGATTGATAAGTTCTTGAACATTTTCTGTAAATAAGGGAAAAACGCGAGCAATACACACATTCTAACCATTTTAATTCAAGTTTAACAAGCCAAAAAGCCTCCATTTGTACAAGTTATAAACACTAATGGGCAAAAACTTATCTTTAAGAGCAAAATAAACTTGAGAATGTAATATATACAATGGAAAATCACAAAAATTGTTAAAATAATCATGATTATTGAAAACAGTATATTTTGGAATAATATACATGAGGAAAAACTCAGTTGACAAATTAAAATACGAGAGCTACATTATTGGCATTAATACTGTGATTTTGCATAATTCGATTAAAGTACTGTATAAAGGACAAAGAAATTGTTCATTCAATCTTCAAAACAACTGTTATTTCAATGTCCCATAAAAAATACCATTAACAATAATAACTACATGTATACCTTTTGTTTTAAACAAAAATTATTTCACTAAAACACACTAGTCGATTTAATGCTAAAGTAAATAAACTGGGTCATTTTAAAAGGGTAAGTTCCTAGGATTTTTTTTGCAGAACTATCAAGTTTGAACGCTAGTCTTTTTATAATACTAATATAAAAATAACTTTTTTGGTACTAACCATAACAACAACTAGTTGGCAATCATTGGATTTCTTTTATTCCTATCAATTTAATTCTTTTTTTATAAATTATTAAATAATTTAAACCCTTGAAATCTTAAAATTACTGCCTACAGCCAAATCTTTCTTGCAGTGATGAAAATATTGTCATTTTTTTTGATATCCTAATCACGATCTGAACCTAAATATTTCCTAGCCTAACCGTTCTGAAGCTAACTTTTTTTTATTAAAAGATTAAGTACTTCGCAAAAATTGTTTGTTTTCCAACACCTACACCATAAAACTTTCACCTTTTAGTGCTGTTCTAGGGGGCGAAAACTGTGGCTCATTTATTATTTGGCACCCATTTTAGTAATGGGCAAGCCTCATTACCTGTTGATTCTTCATCGGGAATCCTAGATTTTGAAAATCAAGTGTAATTACAGTAGGGATCCCTAACGAGCACCTGACATCGTACAGGCTCGTGACCGAAGGCTAACGTCCTCTCCGAGGGACGACGTGCTCAGACTTATTCACTTCCCACGTGAACAACTGCAGGGCCAGGTGGGTATCGAACCCTGGACTACCAGTTCAGAGGCGAGTACGTTAACTACTCAGCTTACCTGGCTTCCGTTTCGGAAAACTATAAGAAATATTATTTAATTATTTTTATTTTAACTTAAATGATATGTTTATATATTTTTATGAATCTATTTATCATTTAAATAAATAGGAAAGGGCACGAAATCGACATTACCATTCGTATAACAATATCTCGTAGACGATGCACTTATCAACCAAAAAAAAAAAAAAAAAAAAAATAATAAGTTGTTATAAATTATAAATGAATTTCATGAAAAAGATCCAGACATCAAATGCCTGATAATTAAACAATAACGAGAATAATCATTCGTTGCCAGGAATTCCAAATTGTCTCCATCAACAAAAAACCGATAGACCGATCATTCTCATATATAATAAATTGGCCGAGATATGGGATGTTATAAGAGCTGAAGAAAACTTCCTGTTCATTCTCAGATCTTATAGGACAGTAATCAAAAAGTGATAGAAAAGTTAAAATTTCGTTAAATATTCGCTGTTTCCAGGGATTGAACCATCAGATAAGAAAAGGAAAGCTTACTGAATATATACTGTGACCACAATGGAATTATAAAACTTGATCGTTTTATCTTCATTAATGAGGTGTGGTAACAATGAATAGCCCAAACATGAGAAAACCGTCATGCCTAGCAGAAAAACCCCTTGACTACCAACAAATTGATGTGTGGTATGATAATAAAGAATAGCAGTGGTTCTTTTGTTCTTTAAAACTGAAATGAATAATAGTATGTAAGAGGGTATCATTACTTGAAATTTTTTTTAGGCAAATTTTCTATCGAATTTAATACTTATAGCACCAGGAAGTGTAGTCAATGTGGATTAAAATAGATACCTATGCCTTAAATTGTCCTAAATAAAAAATACTTTTTAACTCAAACTTAGGGGGGCCGGTTAGCTCAGTGGTTAACGTACTCTCCTCTGAACTGATAGGACCGGAGTTCGATCCCCACCTGGCCCTCTTTTTATCCATGCGGGAGGTGAATAAATCTGAGCACGTCGTCCCTCGGAGAAGGACGTTAAACTGTCGGCCCCGAGCCTATACGATGTCAGGTACTCGTTAAAGATCCCTACTCTAAATACACTTGAGTTGGGCAAAATTTAGGACTCCCACTGTAGAATCAATCTTCATTGTGTGGTATCACAAATGGCCAATTCTCGGCATACGTGTGTTCCTTTGCACTGCAACCTAACCTACCCCAAACTTAAACTTACAATATTTCTTTAAGAACCCAACTTAAATATACTTCTAAATGATCCCATAACTATCGTGTAATTAACTATATGTCATTGAAGTAAATACTCTAATTTATAACAGTTTAAACCATCATCAATATATCTGTACAACTCAGTTTAATATTAATATAGTTGTAACCCACATAAATATGAAACTATTACTTGCTCTGAAGATGAAGAAGTGTTCTGAAGATGCAGATAAATAAATATAATTCATTGATTCTAACAGAATACAGTAATTCCACTCCTTTGCAGCGTAATTAGTGTAATCCAGGGTAAATTATATTTATTAATTCATTGAAAAAAAAGAGAGTTTCCAAGATTTACTCATTTTATAATGTAACCTCCATAACAGTATATTACGTTTCAAACAAGTTAATTATGTAGCTAAATAACTTTAAAAAAGAGATAAAGGAAATTTTACTAATTGATAAGACAAACGTCTTATCAATCTTATCTTGAAAACGGTACGGATGAGTTTTATGGATATCAAATTTTTTTAGGTACTCGTATATTACGGTTTTATATTTAGCAAGTTTAAAACCATATTTTTAAGTCTTACTGTCTTTTGTTAATATTTCCGAATATAAAAACATTTCACTTACAACAGTTTTAATGAATCTGGTTCAAATTATGTTTCATATATATGATAAATTAACGTCGTTATATTATTTTACTAGGGCGACTGAATTATTTTCGAATCGAGAATGGAGTATCATGAAGCATTCTTAAAAATACTTCACTCATTAATATTATTATTACTGCACATAAACTTGGAAAAAATGACTTAAATAGACAAAAAATGCAAAAATATAATAATGCAACAACTAATTACAAAAACATTTCAAAATTATTAATATTTAAATATATATTACAGAAAACACAACATAGAAAAAAGAGAAAATACACACTCACTAATTTCGAACTGTTGTTCGTCCTTTCTTCTAGCCTTCTCCTGATGACGAAAACCAGTTCGAAATATTGAATTTAGTGAGTGTGTATTTTCTCTTTTTCCTGTGTCGTGTTTTGTGTAATTTAAAGTTTTATAAGTTTGTGTGGACCGTTTCTTCAATTTTGTATTTAAATATAATTGACAGTATGTTTTTTCTAGTATTATACATTAAATTTAAATTAAACAGAACAAAACCAAATTCAAGGAACTTAAATCCTTAAGTATTGTTTAAAATTAAAATGTTTATATAAATAACTTATAAATGCATTTATTTTTTATATTTATATCTTTAGAATAAAGTTTTCTAGAAAAAAACAAAGTTTTTCTAAACTTCTAAAGTTTTCTAAACTTCACAGTTCTTGTAGTGAGCTAACATAATAATCTTGCTTTACTTATATATAGGTATTAATTTCAAACGGGCTTTAAATGTTCAATCATAAGACAATTCAATTATAAATTCTTTATCCATATCCGATAATTCTATCTTGTATTCTACATTTACTGTTAAAAAAAAATCTTATTAAAGCTTTGTTAAAGTTGGCTGCAGGAAAATAGTTTTACAAAAATTAAATACGTCATTTACTTGTATTTTTAAAAACAACTAAATTGGACCAGCGTTTAATCCATGCTTATAGCGTAACTAACCGAAGGATGGGACAGACACGGAATTTGGGAAACTCTGATTTAAAAAATATATATATAATTACATTCACTTAAATTATATTGGAAGTAATAGATATTTATGCACCTAGGGAATCATGAGGTCTATTATTTCTTAGGTGTTTTAGTTGATTACTGAGGCAACGCCGAATAAATAAATCTAAATCCCGATGCGTAGCCGAGGAAGATAACCACAAAAGGGTACCAGTTGATTATTCTCGAGTCACATAAAATATTTTATCTCCAGAAAAGGCTTTTAATAAGTAAGTGTTAATTAATATAACAACAATTAATAATAACTATTAGTAATCCAGTAATAATAATCTCTTAGTAAAGGTTTATGAAAGCTAAATAAAACCATGTAGATAAAACAGAGTAGAATATTTAGCAATACAGCTGGGATTTACAAATCGGACTTGCCACCCTAACTCTTCCCAATCTCATAACACTTCATATCTAAAAATCGGTATTAACAAAATAATTAGGTTGAACAACCTGGATTATAGCCCCGTTTTCAAGTACGGGGATTAAATCTCTTACATTATTACAAGAAAAGTAGTCGTAAAAAGTTATTTTTCGTCCCTTCTGGAGATAAAAGAATACATTTACACGATAGAGTAACATTTTGCTATTGTCCTTGATATAGTATGATTGATATTTTAGTGGTTGGATTCCGGTTTATTTAATAAGGCGAAGTAAGAATGGTAGTGGAGGGGTTGAGATGAAGCATGAGCGAGATTCATGCCACAAGTGTAGAGCAACTTGGAATGGATTTACCGACCACTGTTTTTACCTCCTTAGTAGCCAAGTTGTAGACAATGGCCGAGCCTCTGTCCACCAAGTCAGAGTCATCTGATAATAATGCTTGCACAGCCACCTTCGTCGTCACCCGTATGTTGGATAAGGAGGTTGTATTCATTAGCCATTCAGAAATATATAGCATCCACTCCGAACTGCTTGAATTCTCAAATAAATTGCATATCTGCAACATACGAGGAAATTTTACAAATAATAATTCTTATAAAATATGTTATGCATAATGAAACTATTACAAAACATAAATCTGAAGTAGGCTACACCCAATATTACTGTAACTAAACACATTATCAGAAATAAATAATCAATCTAAATAACTCATGTTAATGTGGCCTCTACATTTTGTTGCGATGAAAATATCATATGAATATTTGTACAGAACAACTGATGAGACTTGAAAATATTGTGCTTCTTATTAACAGTGATTGAATAATGAAAAGAAAAAGGTAACATTATCATCAATATACATCTTATGAGTCAGCAAATGAAACTGTCAATGCTAAATCAGGCAAACACCTTAATTAATACATCAAGATTTGACACCCGATGAATGATATTATTAGTCAAAGAAAGACGCCACAAATGAAAAGCCATTCACCAATAATTAATAACTTATAGATTAGATTGTTAGTTACATTGCTAAGGGAGGCCCAGGTTAGCTCAGGGGAACGTACTCATCTCTGAACTTGTAGGTTGGATAATACCCATTCTAGCCCTCGATTGATTCAAGTGGAAAGTGAATAAATCTGAGAACGTCATCGCATCGGAGAGGACGTTAAACATTCGGCCCAAGCCTGCACGATGTCAGGTACATGTTAAACACATATACGCCGAATATTGGCCCTTTGTAATACCACACAATGAAGATTGATTCTACAATGGGAGTCCTAAATTTTTGTCTAACTCAAGTGTGTTTAGAGTAGAGATCTTTAAGAAGTAGCTGATATCGTACAGGTTCGGGACCGACGGCTTAATGTCCTCTCTGAAGGACAGCGTGCTCAGATTTATTCACCTCTCACGTGAATAAATCGAGGGCCAGGTGGGTATCGAACCTACCATTCCAGAGGCAAGCAAGTTGCCACTGAGATAACCATGCTCCTTTAAATAATATCTTACTGATCCAAAGTGATATACGTAAAGAAAAATATCAAGAAACAGAATAATACAATTTAATTCATTTGATTAAATAATTATTCATTAAATAAATTATAATATCTCACTAACTATAAAAACATTTATTAAGAATCGGACTTACAAAAAGAGCAAGTCCTTTCTGTTGTGAAAGTGGCATTCTGTCGATATCGTAGGCATAATTCATGAGGATGTGATGCTTTCTATCCTGGTGAAGCATTAGAATAATGTCATCCTTAAGGGCAGCTGCGGCGAGGATGTTGAGGGTGCACACACTTACTTCTGCTCCTAGACTGCTGTCAGTCAAAAGTCGTCCTAGTAAGACCACAATTATTAATCAAAACTAATTCAATATTATTTAATAGGACTGTACAATTATAAAGAATTCTTTTGTAGAACTTCAGGTCTTAACCACAAATCTATACTTTAACTATAAAGTTTCTGCTACTGTTGTCATAAAACTACTACTAATGGTACAACGGTATGATATATATTAGCTAATGCTTAGGTATGTCATCCAAAGATAAATGAAAGAGGTAGCCATATTAGCCCTAATAAACAATTTACTATTAAATCGGAAATACGATGCAAACTGGACAGAATACGAGTTCAAAATCGATGAAGAGTAATGAAACACACTACTAACTGAATTCGTCGCACTTTCATGCGACCTAAACAAACTACACAGACAAGCATGTCAAAGGATAACAGTAAAATGCAACACTACCTTCAGCACGGATAAGTTATTAAACTTGTCATCCTTTTAGATATTTTTTATCAAAAAAAAAAGAAATGTTTAGATTATTGAGATTGGCATAAAACAGAAATTTTTCTTTCTCCGGTAAAATTGACAAATCTTTAATAAAACGGACCATTAATAATTTGGCCAAATTCACCGACCCTCATTGAATATTCAAGTGCTTCAGAAGTGATCACAAATGAACACCTCGATTGTAAACTTTATAGAATCTATTTTAAGAGGGCAAAACTTTAAAATTTGAATATAAAGCAGTAATTTTCATTTCTAGAATTTTTTAAAATATAACTCCGTTATTTTTCTAATAAAGGGTGTAATTCCAAATAACATGACTTCCTTCTTCTGACCTGCACACAGTCAACACCAAAGAGCTCTTTGGTATTCTCTGACCAGTAGAGCTGTGGCATTCTTAAGTTACTTTTTCCAGATGTTAAATTAATTTTCGGAGTTCTTAGTCAATATACAACTTAACTTAATTTCATAAATATAGAAAATAGTATTCCACCCAGACTTTTTAAATCAGTGAAAATATAATACCTCTATTATATTGTGGCTGTTAGAGGTATGGTTTAAAATATTCTAACAAAATGGGGTTTACAGGAGGAGAAAAACGTTTCCTTACTGTAAAACGTGCACCTATGTACTGTACGAACACATGCGAACAACTTACTTTAAACATTAAATAATATTATATAACTAAATTATTAAAATTATATAAGTGAATGGAAAATTATTTGTTTAACTTTTATCCATAACCTTTATCCATTTTTTTTTAACTTTTAGAACCTAAATTCACCATTTTTTTAACTTTCGAACTCTTATCACTTTTTTTTACTTTTCTGTTTTATATATTTTTTATTTCATTTTCCACTTGTTTTAACTACTATCATCTGAAATTATATCTGGATTATGCTGGTGGGTAGGGATTGACCAAAGAGATAACAATTTGAGAGAGTCTCAAACAAGACAAAACCAATCTATCTCTGATATAAAAAAACTCAAAGAGCTTGGAAATATGCCAAGAAAAAAAATGCTAGATTTTAGAGGTATGTTTACCTCTAATTATCATTTTGATAATTTGGCCTTTCGTATGATGAAACAAAGTTCATAAAATGAGGAGATTTTTTTTCACAAAAGACCACCTTTCGTAAGATGGAAATTTTGTAAGAAGAGGCTTTTCATATGAAGAGGTACTACTGTTATAAAAATAACTTAACAATTAATGATTCGATGTAAAAAATAAATTCAAAAGAATACTAACCAATAAATACAAGAAAGTTATCTCCTAACGCCCAAGAACCTTCATCCTGGAACATGTACTGGTGAAGTTCTTCCAAAGAAAGCTGTTCTTCCTCGCTAAGTTTGTTTTCTATCAGTCCAACGAGTTTGTCAAATTCAATAGGAACCTGAAGTTAATACACATCTTAATAAAGCTTACCGTGGTACATTATGTAAACTATTTTAAAAACACAGTATTAATATTTGCAACAGCTTCTGTACTAACTGACCTTTTGCGGGTTGCCTCAATTTACATACTACTCTAAGTTGGGTTGACTTAAACTCGGTATAAATAGACCAAAGCCAATCAGATCCTTATCACACATTACACTCTAATATAAAGGTTAGGGTTTAAGCAAGTTTTTAAGAAATAAGTATTTAATAGTGTTTAAAAAATTTAATTTCAACGTAATGATTACAACATACTGTGCAGTGACAGTGTATTGTGAATGTCTCTGGCCAACTTAATATGGAGATTACAGCTAACCTGGCAAAAGCTTAGTCAATGCACAAGTTGATGAAAAATTTAATACTATTTGTTTAAGAGAAGAATTGCTGCCTACTTCAATCAATACATATATATATATAAATATTGATATACATTTTATTCTTCTGCCTTTGAAAAAGGTTTTAGATAAAAACCGAAACGATGGCAATGAGAGTTTAATTTGAACCTGTAGAACTGACTGAGTCCTGATAAACTTTAATTATATATATATATATATATATATATATATATATATATTATATTATTATAAAAAAGAAACAACACAGAGATAAGATATTATTATTAAACGTCATACCTCGTTTATCGCTGATGAAGTCGCCCGACCGGTTTCGCAATGGATGCATCATCAATGGGACTAACCTTACTTTCCAAAATTACGGATATAAATGATGATGCAGCCATTGCGAAACCGGTCGGGCGACTTCACCAGCGATAGACGAGGTATGACGGTTAATAATAATATCTTATTTACTAACCTCTGTGGCACCAACAATATGCATATATTTAACACAAAGATAGACACAGACATAATACATTCTTATCATCATTATCAGGATGCAAAGCAGGTAGGCCGGGTGGTGACTTATGTTGTAGAAACATATGTGAGTTATGTCTGTGTCTACCCTTGATTTGTGGTAAAAAAAATATATTTCACAATAAACACGTGAAACAAAAATCAACGTTTAAAGTACAGTAAGAAAATCAGAAAAATGACGAAGATCTTTCAATTAAAACAAGCTGTTTTCGTCAGAGTTTCACTGGTATTGAAACAAGTGATCCAGAGATTTGGTACGGTGTTGATCAGGGTCCTTTTTTGGAATCTACCGCACATAATCAAAACGCCGGAGCATAATCTACCATCTCGGCAACGCCGGGTAGATCAGCTAGTATTATACACAATTATATACAAGAAAGCATAAACGATTCTCAATCATCAAGATTAATCATTATTACATATTAAATAATAATACGATTCATCATTCCTGGTCAACAAAGGGGAAAGAGATACATAGAAAGATCGAAAGTGATGATACAAAACTGAAATGAAAACTATTTCTTATGAAAGGATACAACAAATAATGAACAGCAAAGAACTATTACATCAATAGCATCTTTGAAGACAACAGGGGGTTCTCGATTCCGTCGCTTCTCCTCCTTTTCCTTCCTCTCTTCGTCGGCTATCTGTTCAGCAAGTTGTGCAGGAGTCGTGGAGTTTTCAACATGACCTTCTTCAGACATGCTCACTTCTCCGTTAGAATGGACAGTATTCTCAAATATAGATCTATCAAAAGAACAGGGATTTGAAACAGTCATATTCATAAGAACTCAGTTTTTATGAATATCCTTAAATTTAAAATATAGATAAATAGTAAAATAAATGAAAGATAAAAAGGCATTTACTTGCTAGGATCGTGTGGAGTGCCTTCGTTTAGGGATTTCACTTCCGATAGGCTCGGAGAATTTCGTGAAATATTGTCTAAAAGCCCTCTAAAAGTATGGCCGAATGGACTGAAATAACACAGACATTACAATTTAACGATGAAATACATATAAAACAAATCTGTTGTTATACTTTGACATGGAGACCACCTCATTATAATTTATAATTTCCTAAGATAAACACTAATAATATACTTTAAATAATCAATGTAGGTAAAAAAGCATAGGGAAATTAAATACACGCATGTTTTCCCTCTCTTATCTCTCCTGAAGACGGTTCAAACCGAAAATTAGAGACTGTAAGTGTGTGTTTTTAACTTCTCTATATTTCTTTACTTACATTGAACTTTATTTGTCCGTTTCGGATAATATTTTCATCTAAGAAGTGTTAATTAATATTCATAGTTATAGAATAACACAGATCCAATTTTCTTACCATTTACAAAAAAAAATCAGGGTTTTATACTCCAGATTGAACAGTTTAATCAACTTTACTGTAAGTAATATACCCATTATTAACAAAAATAATGAAAATCAATTGAATTAATATGTTTCTATTAATCTGGTGATCACCAGAACAAAACTGGATCACCATTTGAACTGGTGACACCACGTTACTTTGGTACTCTCAGTAATATGGCTTTTCCTTGGTTAATCTAGGATAGCATGTGAGGAGAACAATATAAGTGTTGTAGGCGTTGGATGAAAAAATAACACAAATTTGTCAATTATGCTGAAAATATAATGTGGATAATTGTTATAATAACTGTTGAAGCTTGGAAAGTATGATACACTTATGAATAATTGAGACTAAATTACGAAAATGGTAACTTTAGGAACCATTTTCCAAAAATCTTTGGCTTTATTTTGTGGTAAAATATTAATAAAAGTTTGCAAATACAAATTTTTTATAAAAACAACGCCTACAAATATGTCGTATTCTACCTCAGGTTATGTCTAAAATAAAAATACAACAGAGAGTTAACTCTCGCAGAAGGCGCTTTTATTAAGATTTTATAAGGGGAAACTTTTATTTGAAATGAAGAATTGTATTTGTATAGTATCGCATTTATTTAGGTTAGGTTGTAGTGGTAGTCCCACGAGAGAACATACAGGGCCGAAGATTGGCCCCTCGTGATACCAAAAATTGAACATTTTACATTGGATTCCTAAATTTTACCCATCTCATGTGTATTTAGAGTAGGTGTTCTTTAACGAGCACCTGACATCAAACAGGTTCGGAACCAACGGCTTAACATCCTCTCTCAGGTATGACGTGCTCAGACTTTTTTTTTTCACCTACCTCGTGAATGAATCTAGGGCCAGAATGGATACCCACGCCCACAGTAGACCATTGTCGGATCTATCAGTCCAGAGGCAAGCACGTACACTGGGATAACCTGTCTCTTAGGCTTTTATTAGTATTTCTTACAAAATGAATAAATAACTGATTGATCAAGTTCTGAAAGTTGTGATTTAACAAATAACATTTCCATAATAAAATCATAATAAAGAAATTTGTTTCTTTTAATCATGTACCTGAGCCTTTCTGTTATACCACAATAAAGCAGAACAGGTTTATGTTTTTATAGGTTTATGTGGAGCCCTTTCACCAAGTCACGAGAAACCTACTACCTCCTCACGAACGAGAAGTGCCCAATGTGGACATCGTGGAGGTAGGCTTCTACGACCTACACCAACAAAAAGCTGTAAACATAAGCCGTATAGTCTACAAGACTGATGGTAACTTGATGAAAGAGATCATCAAGAACTACAGTGGAAAATAAAAAAGGGAAAATCAAGAGTAACACTTGAAAGGGAATTGATATATAGACTAGATACGACAAATGAAGTTAGATTACTAACACTGTTGAAAGATAGTATTAACCAAAGGAATGAAGTAACGAAAGGAATCACTGTTATCTGATGGATTATCAATAGGAAAAGTAATGTTTAGGTACTTAATACACTGTCAATTTGTATTTTTATCATTTGAGAGATACAAAAAAACATGACCAATTAATTGCATCATGATAAATAATTATACATTTGAATTTGTTTATAGTACTTTTATTTTAAATGATGTAGATGGTTATAATTTATTATAATTAATTTCTTGAAACATTAATATAATTAAATATGATTTTAATTTCAAAAAGAAATATTTTTTTTGTTAATTTACATACATAGAACTTACAGATTTAACTTCATGGTAAACTAATCCGATAAGTGAATACCAGTGGACCTAATTATATTACATACCATTAATCTATCTCTTTCTTTTTCAATAATCTAAAATTTTTGACTTTTCTATAATGCTGTTACCAAGGACAATGGTAAATATGAAATTTCCAGTTATTACTTGTTTTGACATGAAATATGATAGAATACCTTTCTCATGATGCAGGATTGACAAAAACATTAAGAGATATTTCCACAACTAGTATATCTGAGAGATGTACCTCTCAGGGCTGATAACTCTTGGGATTTAAGTAATATATTACAAATTTAAAAAAATCTGACAAATTTGGCTAAAACTTGTTTTAAAAAGTAAACGTTCAACGTTAAAAAAAAACAATTAAAAATTTAAAAAATCTGACAAATTTGGCTAAAACTTGTTTTAAAAAGTGATTTATTCACACTGGAGGTGAAAAAAAATCTGAGAACGTTACCCCTCGAAGAAGATGTTAAGCAGGCGATCGTGAGCCTTTATGATGTCGGGTCGTACATCCCTTCTCTATGTATCATATATCTTAACGTCAAACGTTAGGGTATGCAACTTGTAGAGGGATTGCATTTCGGATATATAAACATACATCTAGACCTCATAAAAAAACGACTAACACTGATGATTCTCGATCATTTCAGTTTTCTTACCATCTTTAGGAGAGGAAAAAAAGGAAAAGAAACACAGGAGAGGAGAGGTGAGAACATCGACTGATCGATACAAAATGACGCTTTGTGAATGCTCTCACATCTCCACTCCTGTGTTTCTTCTTTTTTTTTTCTTTTTCTTCTCTCTTGAAAACGGCAAGAAATTCGAAATAATCGAGAATCATCAGTGTTAGTCTCTTTTTTGTGTTTCTTAGTAGTAACTTTAATTAATTTATTATAAGATCTCATCTTACGCAGAAACCTCCAAGCGTGTAAATCCGTATAAATGTCGAAATTGATATTTCTTTTTATGTCGTCACCCTTTAGCACAATAAAGTAATAAGTAAGTTATCAAAGCTCAAGACATGATTGACAGTTTTGAGCGTGAATCCAGTTGTTCTGCTATATTTACTTCATTTGGTTTGTAAATATAAACACGGTTATTTCCATGCGTCCAATACAATTCATTCTTCATCTATGTATAATAATGGGATTCCTAGCTTCACAAATTATAGGACTATGACGAATAAATACGTACTAGAAAGGTCAGCCATATTAGTAATAATGGTATAAATTACTATACAATAAAAAGTGTATCAACAATGAATAGAAAGTATAACTAATTCACTAATCAAAAATAACATTTGACACTACAAAACTGTATTGATCAAATATAATTTCCTTATTGACTACATAGATGTACTTATATGGGTATATTCAGACAAACAAACAAAGCAAACAAGTTTTTCATTTGAAAATTCTTAGCATGAAATTGTTTTAAGCAAACAAGTTTTTTTTTTGAAAATTCTTACCATAAAAATGTTTTATTTCCGAAAACAAAAATCTTTTAAAGGGAATGAAGCTAAAATAAATTTAACTTGAAATAAAACTAAATAAAGATTATACTCACGTATTCAAAATTTCTTCAGGAAGGTCGAGAATATACTTAGGTATGCTCTTTCCAAGTAAAAATTGGCAAACTGTTTCCGAAAAGTTGTTACAATTGTGATTTAATAGATTATAACTAGAACCCCTAATAAAAAAAAAAGAAACAAATTTAAAAATTAAATGTTGATTTTTCTTTAAAAGAAATTTTAAAAATTACCTAAATTCAGAGTCACCCAATGAAAATATGAATTCTTCAAAAATCGGCTCCGGAATGTGGGTCTCACCAAGGTGTAACTTTCTCAAAGGTTCCCCCACCACACTGCCCTGTTAAATCAACCAAACATTACTAAGACTGTTTGCTTTATATTAATCAGAATAGAATTAAATAAAGGAAACCAGGAAATAAGAGTCAGTTGCAGCCAATACGGTGGTGACAGCACGTGGTAAAGTCACTAGGAGGACTATTCATAGAATACTATCTAATAATAGCAGTCTTATATTACGAACCCAATGCTGGGAGCGTTCAACCGCCAGCAGCAGGAGTCCGCCACCATACACAACTATTTCGTACACAAATTTAATTTTGATGGAAAATTTATAGACCTACCTCTCAAGTACCTAACTTAACCATCATCATCTTCAGGTAGTAAAAAGTAAACAAACTAACAACTCACCTTTTTTTTTAATAATTATGTAAATAATTCTTTAGTTTAAAAAAACATCTCTCTCACAATATGATTTAGTTACAGATATGTATAATGTAGATATATAATGTAGCTAACAGTATATACATTATTGTTTGTATACTAATTAAATAAAAATTATTAAACTAAGTAAATAAAATTATTTGAATTAATTATCATATACACCAGGCATGGGCAACCTTTTGTGAACCGGGGGCCGCATTATAACATGTTCAAGTGACCGCGGGTCGCATGATAATTTCTGAGGTATTTGGATACATACAGATGATTATATATATATATATATATATATATATATATATATATAATGTATAAAAAGATTGCACATAAACACGTGAGATAATAATCAATGATCAAAACACAATATGAAATGGGAAAACAAGGTTACATGGTATTCATCGATAAAAAGATTTACCATAAACACGTGAAATAACAATCAACAATGAAATTAGTCTTATTTTTCCATTTCATATTGTGGTTTGATCATATAATGTATAAATACATATACAGAAACTCTGTGCTATATTAACATGTCAATAATTATCTTATTATTTTTATAATGGAAAGTATTATTCATCCCTCATTATTTTATAATGACAATGAAGCAATTATCACAACGCAGTCACTATGAAGCAATATCACAACAATGAAGCAATTATCACAACGCAGTCCCCATAATATTAGTAGCGTCAAATATAAAAAAAAGACTAAAGCATTTGTTACTGTTGAGCTCTCTCTCTCTCTCTCTCTCTCTCTCTCCTGTGATTTAATTTTCTTCCAAAAGTCCCCGTGAGCTTTTGCTGATAACAAAAAAGCAAAGGAATTGTTTATATTAAGATAGAATTCCAGAAAATCACCGAGGGCTACAAAAAAAAAACACTTGTTGGGCCGCATATGGCCCCGTGAGCTACAAGATGCCCATGCCTGATATAAAATAAATCTTTATTTGAAATATTTGATTTATTATCAATTTATTATGCCATAAAAAGAGACGTAGTATTAAATTAAAATTCTGAATTAACTTGCATGTCAAGAAGGCAAGCCATATAAAAATTATTTAAAATCATAAATTGTTACACTAATTGTATTAATAAAACAGTAAAGTAGTCGGTGTAACTTCTTGATTAGTATGAAATTATTTCAGACGGATCTTAACTTGTTTTGGGTAACGACCCTACTTGATGTGACTTTAATGTCTGATTCGCCATCCCTAACTTTAGAAAGAGGAGTTATAACTAAACTTTCTCATGGTTTTTTGATAATATTAAAAATATGCTTTAAAATAAAATATAAATAGTGAATTGATAAAAAAAAAGCATAGAAATAAATTTAATTCAATCATAATTAGTAAAATTAATTAATGAAACATTTAGAGTCATACTTATTTTGTACTTTTTACTGCATAATTATAATAACTACGTAATATTTTCTAATTTAATATTAAAAACAAAAAAATATATTCCAATAATACTGTTTCATTAACATTATTGGAGACTGATAATAGTAAAGACAGTCAAGTAGAACAGTAGGACAGTAGAACCTCGCTGTTTAATTCGTTCCCAGAAAGGGCTCCTATTGTGATTATTCGTATTACGAAGCAATTTTTCACACTGAAATTAATATGAAAATAAAGAATCCGTTCCATCTTCAAAATGGCTGTTCATAAGTTCACTTTTTACATAGAAAAGGTGCAATTAAAAAAAATAAACGATACTGTACATGTAATATGAATAATAAAAACGCATGTAAGAAATAATCATGTTTTATTAATCTACGAAACTTAAAATGGAAGACTATCTAGGTGTGAAGAAGATTATTAGCCACCATATTGTATATGTAGTTAACAGTAATGTACATTATTGTTTGTATACTAATTAAATAAAAATTATTAAACTAAGTAAATAAAATTATTTGAATTAATTATCATATAGACCAGGTAAGGGCAACATTTTGTGAACCGGGGGCCGCATTATATCATTTTCAAGTGACCGCGGGACGTATCGTAATTTCTGAGGTATTTGGATACATACAGATTATATAAATAATGTATAAAAAGATTGCACATAAACACGTGAAATAACAAAATGATCAAACCACAATATGAAATGGGAAAACAAGACTGCATGGTATTCATTGATAAAAAGATTTACCATAAACACGTGAAATAACAATCAGCAATGAAATTAGTCTTGTTTTCCCATTTCATATTGTGGTTTGATTATTGATTGTTATTTCACGTGTTTAAGTGAAAAAAACTAGTACTATGAATTTTTAATCGTTGTATGAGACAAAAATTCTTATGAATGGCTGCTCGTAAAGCGAATTTCTCACACAATGAGGCACTCGTGATACGAGGTTCTACTGTATTTCTATTAAGGCCATTATTTTTTTCCCAACCTTTTTAATATTAAACCAAAACCTTTCTTTAACTGAAAATTCCAAACCATATTTTATATAAAACAGAATGTCAAACTGCTCAAAACAGTGTGATAACTACTAACCTAAGACAACTAACTTTGTTCAATGGACTATCTTTATTCCAAGTATTGTTTTTGCGAACTTCAATCCCACAAAAGTTGCTTTCAACTAAAATTATAAGAAAACTTACAATTTGTTTAGATTGTGACTGACAGTGTTTTAAAGTTTATTTCAAATCAACTATAGTTCTACGCCAAAAAAGGAATTCTACTACCTAATTAGCAGTTGAACAAAAAAACAAATATTTGTAGGGTTTTCTATAAAATAAATTTTAAATTGAAAATTAGTGATATCGTCAATCCAAATGTGTTAAAATCTACCATGTTTTGAATCGACTAAGAAATAACTACTACGGTTTATTAGTCATTATAATTTACTAGCTTTTATTATTAGTTTGAAGTTCAGAGAAAATCAAATATATTGTTTATAACAAAGATTTGAATACATTTATTCAAAACTAATCCCTACTTTTTATTCTGATTTTTTTCCGAAGCAATGATGGATATATCAACCAGTATAACAGAAAGTATTGTGTCCATTTTTTTTTTAATTTACATATGATTAAGTATCATTATTCATTTGTCATCATACACATAATATAAAAAAATATGGTATGGCCTATACTCAACTTTAGTATAACTGAACGTAATACAAAACTCATTCAAAATCAGTTTTACTTTAATCTGTACATATACGTATTATCAAACTCATAGATAATCAATTTAATGGCTTCATATGTTTTAACATGGCTATTTCCTTATTATCAGTTATAACAGTATTGGAATCTGTGTTCTAGAATAAATAGTAAAAATGGTATAAATTACTTAATTAAATAGAAAGTACATCAAAACTGAATGGGAAAAAATAACATTTAACTAACTAAAAATAACATTTAACTAACTAAAAATAACATAACTGTTGTAGCGAAACAATAACATTTCGAGATTACACTGTATTCTGAGATGTTACTGCAGATGGAATTTAATAGTTGTCACTTTTAATGTAATATTACTCTTCTAATATTGCCAGGTCATGAAGTATTCTTGGTAAGAAAATACCTAACATGAATTTTGAAGTTATTTGATTTTCCGGAGAAAGTGGCTTCAAATTAGTAGCTGTTTCATAACTTTCCCATCTGTCAATAAAACCTAAAAACAATTACGTTCTTAAAGACATCAAGCATTATGTGTCTGATATTAAGATCTGTTAGATATATGGCTGAAAATATTAATTATGACTTCTTCGCTACCTGACGCGATACTCCTCAATAGACGGCTGCCCGGTCGGGAATAGAGGCAGAAACCAAAGGTGGTGGTGAACCTGGGCTGTTTGTTAGGGGAGGAGTCCGAACTTTCCCCAGCCAGGAATGAGGCTTCCCGGCTTATGCTGAACGGGTGCATAATCCTGACCGACTTAGTAGTGCAAGGTGACACCTGAGTAAGGTCTTGTTGGTCAGTCGGGAGGGTTATCTTTGTGACTACCCGGGTCTGATTATGACCGAATGTACTGGGTAGAAGAGGAGTAGAACAGGAGGCCTCCTACTACCACTATATCATTACTCATATTAACCATAAACAAGTATCATGTTTACTATTTTATTTATTAGTTATCCATATGAAGACATATAAAAACCAAACTACTCTCAACCGAACCCCACTGCTAAATGTTATTATCGACCCTGAAGCAGAGGAACAACCTCATAATGACTCCACAAAAAAGGAGGATTCAACGATTAATAACAAAAGAATGAGAAGAGGAGAGAGTATGGGTCATCTAACTGTAATAAAAGACAACAAAAAAGTAAATACAAGTTGTGAAAATAAGAGACTGAAGGGTTGAGAGAACAAATACTACAAAAGAAGTACAAGACACAATATTCTGCGTCTTTCAATAATTAAAAGAAAGAACAGAGGCTTTGAAAAAACATCACTGATCCTTATAATTCATCTCAGAAGCATAATTGGAATCGTAGGTAATGTTAATTCGATAAGAAAGACGGGAAGCGGTGAAATATTGCCAAAGCAATCGAAAAAACTTATAGGCCTGTGTTTAGGATGTCGCTGTACAGCTGAAATGGAGGTACCTCCACAGAATCAACTCAATACCTCTAGCTTGGTTATTTATTGCAAGGACTTGCTTAACTGTACCATGACTTAGCAGTATAGAAATAGAACAGGAACTTAAACGACATGGAGTGCTAGGGATTAATATAATTGCAAGAGAAGTTAGTGAAACTGAAAAAAACTGGAATATGTATTTTCTTTTAAGACATTTATAATACTGGAGAAGTTAGACATAGAATTTTACCAATTAAAGGTCAGACCATACATACCATCCCCATTGAGATGCTTCAAGTTCTTAAGATTTGGTCATATCGCTAACCAATGCTGTGAGGAACACGAGTCACAACTGCGGGAAGGCAAAGCGCGATGAACAACAGTGGACTTTACCATCAGTATGCATCATTGCAAGGGGGAACATTTCTTCAAATCAAAAGACTGTTCAAAATTAATCCTGGAAAAGGAAATTAAAGGAGTGAAGACTATTAATCGAATATTACATGGTGAAAGCTAAAGAGAAGTTACGCAGCCATTCATACACAAAACCAGCTACTTCATTCGCCAATATAGCATCGAAATGGTTGCTGCCAAAGCTCTTGTCAGTAAAGATATAAGCGCATCTATATTTATAAAGCCTAAAATAACAGTCCAAACTGAAGAAAAAGACTCAATCGAACAAAAATACAAGGAATCTTTACAACTACACTAACAAATAAGAATTATTGAAAGGAACTACAACACTTAACGATCACCAGTAAGAGGATGACGCTCACGAAACAGTTGGCCGCCAAGGTTGGAGATTGGGAAGTGGTATTCACCCGTGGTATTAACATGACATTGCCGCCATTTCTTGTTCCATCCTCTCAGCAGCAGAAGTAACAATACTAGTCTTGGGACGATTCCTAAATTTTTTCTGATTCCAAGTACGATTCACGGAAAATGTTGATTAACGATTCCAATATTAAGTACGATTCCGATTCCTGCTTAGGTTCTACCTCTATGTGCTCAGTAACTCAATTATCTTAATTAATTTTCTTCAGTATATAACAAATGGCAGGAAAATTATAAATAAAACTATATTATAGATACAGTTAAACAAAGGTATGAATAGTGAGTAGCCAGAATATTTTAGGAAATTATGATAAAAATCAATCTGAATAAATTTCCTCCACTAACATCAAGAAAAATTATGAGTAAGTTATACTAACTATCATAAAAATAATATATATATACTACATTATATTACTTTCTTAACTGGGTTAATACTCACACCTTTGGCTAATTTTATATTTTTATCAATACACAAGGTATTGTGCAATTTTATTTAAAATATTTTCAACTTTTTGACAAAAAAAGTTAGGTTTTAATTAAATGAAATGTTTTGGATGACAAGAAATCTGCAGACTTATTCTTTTTGTACTATTTGTGAATGAACAGATTACAAAACATTACTAATTAATAGAGAATGTCATGTAAAGTAAACATTTTAGTAAATTATGCAACTAGTAACTACCAACTATGTTTAAATAACTTTTCTTCATCTGTAGTTATTATTAATTATTCTTATCCATTTACTACTCTGAAATTTCCTGACTCAGTTAAGAAAATATGAAAAATGTGTATTTTTAAAAGAAACAGGATTTGAAGGATCTGAGTGGCATTCCTGATGTGACTTCTTATTCATAATTGAGTCCTATCATTAATAAATTATAATGAAGAAAGGTAAGCATTTCTCTCGTACCTGCCGTCATTCTATTTCGTTTTTGTGAATAAAGAGTTCCTATATAACCTTTACTCAATTACCTTAAACTAATAAATAACCTTTCCCTATCAAAGTACTTGTGAAACGGTCGCACAAGTACTTCTTTGACTCAGCTGATAAAGGTTGCACCACCAATGAAGAGGGTCTTCACCCTGTCCAATCATTTTAATTTTTTCATACTTGGACATTTCAAACGATTTCATTATCCAATCCTCTCTTTCATTTTTTATCATGCTCAGTTATTAAAGTAGAATACCTTTCTAACTGTCGAAAGAATACTTTTCCTGAGCCTTTTCCTTAAATTCTAGCAAGCATTGGTTGAAACAAGTATTTAGCCTGAAATTGCCTGACTCAGTTAAGAAAGTATGAAAAATGTGTATAAAAATCAATCCGAATACATGTTCTCTACAAACGTCAGGAAAAGTAATGAGTAAGATAGAATAACCATTATACAAATAATATATATACATTATATATTTTTATATAAAAAAGTCCGTGTTTTAATCCTCAGTGTCTACTTTTTCATATACAGAAAGATCTAAATGTGAAGAATCTGAAGTAGATTCTTCATCTAAACCATCAATAAGATTGTTTTATTTTTATTTATAGAATTTATATCTATAATAACCAATGGTGTAACTTTTCATGCTAGTTGTCTTGCTCATCGTTCATAAAAGTTTATTTGTATCGCGGGTCTAAATATGTTGCCATAATCAGATTTTTGTTGTTCAAATATGTGGGAAATCGAGAGCCGTCAGAAGCTTTCCAAGCTGATAAAGTTGAATCTAGTCCACTGAATAATTCCATTGCTGCACCTTTCTCAAAGAATTTACAAATAACTTTTGTGTTTGGAATAATTGAAGATGCTTAAGCCTCCCTTACACTTAAATAATTGGTCGAATCAACAAAGTACGTATGTTGTGGAATAAGCGAAATCATTAGAATTATCTCTGAAGTAATTAATCAAATTCTTGTACATTATATAAAATATGTCATAAAAACTTCTAGAACTTGTTATTGTAAATTTTTGACAGTATTGATATCACTTCAAACAAATAGAAGTAGTGTTATTACGGTTCAAATAACTTGTAAAATTTAAGGGAATCGTAATGAAAGAATCGAAAATTTAGGGTATTTATTTAACAATGCGATTCCGATTAATCGTCCCAACACTAAACAATACCATGAATAAGAAAGACTAAAGGGAAATGTACAGTACCAGACTGAAAAATAGCTAGTAAATCCAAAAATAGTGCTTTAAGAAAAAGGTTTATGAAAACATTTGAAGCTTTCAACAGGTTTAAGAAAATGACCACCACAAACAATCTGTTTCACCATTATAGAGATCTGCATCAGTTAAATTTTCAGGAACCTTTCATAATCAAAATATTCGCAAGCTTATAAAGATTAAATGATAAAGAAAAACAAGATTTAACTGGATATATAGTCACATTGACACAGAAGGGAAGTATTGTAAAAGCGGTGATTGGGATAGAGACACGTAACGAGATCCATATGCGGTTTTATGATATCAGATTGGCAAAAACCAAATAATACTGCAAAATTGAAACACTGAGTGGAACTAAGCAAATCATCAAAAAATTCGGGCAAGGATTCCTGGAGAAACTAAACATGAGAGTGTGAGCATAAACAAAGGACGGAAAAGCCCATTCGTCTCACTCATACCAAATACCAAACTTCCAAGATACAGAGCATCTTCGACAGTAGACTGTATGTAATTCAACAAACAAACGAGTATTGTCGGGGGGATCAATTTATGTCCCATTTTGCCAAACATTTAGAAACAAACGAGTGTTTGTAATTCAAAAAAAAAAAAAAAAAACCCGACCGAGTCCTGATAAGCTTTTATTTTGTTTCAACTTCACGATCGATACTTTTATCAATATTTATATATGATCAAACCATAATAAGAAATGAGAAAAAAAGACTAAGATCTTTCAACCGTAACAAGCGGTCTTCGTCAGAGTCAAAATGACTGTACCTACAATGACTGTAAAAACAGAAAACATTTGTACATTGGAGTAACCACAACTACCCTGTCAAAAAGACTCACAATCCATCTGATGTCTGCCATTCCCAAGAAACACATGGAGCAAATTTACAAGACGAAATTAACAAGAGATATTATTGTAGTAGATACCAATATATATACAAGATTTCACATAAACACATGAAATAACAATCAATGACCACTGATCAATGTTTCCCCAAACATCCTTCGCTGGACATTTGTCCTTTCCTGTACTTTACACCCTTTTAAAATACCACTCTTCCCTCCCACTCCTCTCAACCCCTCACCAAGATTTTCCTGCATCTACTGTTTCAGTTGGGTTTTTGACTCTGACGAAGACCGCTAGTTACGTTTGAAATATATATATTGTAAACAGGAAAACGATGCAAAATGACAGCAAACGTTTCATGATGAATCACAAACACAAAACTAAGGAACAAACACACTTACTGACTCTAATTTTCGGTTGACCGTTGACAGTAAGTGTGTTTGTTCCTTAGTTTTGTGTTTGTGATTCATCGTGAAACTTATATATATATTACGGTTTGATCATATATATATAATTTTGTTTGACACGACTCTGATAACAAACAAATTCTAAGTCCTTGTAAACAAATCCAACAAGTACAGTAGATTGATATACTTCAAGTTTATTTTCAGTTTTTAGGGCTTTACTGCATATTGTAATAATTTCTATTTTGTTTTAGCATACAACTTTTAGGTAGAGTTTTTCATTCTATACTTATAATACTTATATACTTATAATACTTATCTAATTCTATACTTATAAAGTTCGTAGTTTATCGGAAAAAAATTCATAATTTATACAAATTACTGTTTGCCTCACGACATCAAAATGATTTCGACAAAAAGAATAAAAAAAACCCTCATTCACTCCTATATTTTTCGGTATAGGCGTATAATATTTTTCAAAATATTTTCAATAAATAATCATGTTTTTCAATAGAAAGTAATTAGTTTCGTTAACATGAATTGTACAATTCTATTTTAATACATTTACTAAAGGTGTCCCATTACTTGTACATTCAGTTACATGTTGTTGGAATGAATTACAGGTTTTTAATGATCAACAATTCTTTACTTTACTCTGTGCAATGAAATATATATCAACATATGCACAATTTGTATAAAATGAAAATTAGCATTTCTAAACTTTGACTCACTTCACCTATCGCAAAGCAAATTTATTATTAGTTAAACAACTAATCAACAAATATGTCTTTAAATTAAAGACTTCAAAATCATTAAACAATCACCACTATAGCAGTCATAATTAATGACTTTTTATTAGAAATACAACACTCATAACGTGACTTCTTAGCAAATATACTAACAGCAGTTCTCTAGACATGTAAATAGAATAAGAAAACTATAATCATCAGAATGTATTATCCATCAGGCTGGTAGCTTTTCACAGCAGTATTTCATAAATAATAATACACTTATGAATATTTTATCATTTGTTCAATAAAAGACCTATTTTCATATAATCAGGACGAGTGATTCTAAGAGAATATGAATTAGATGACAGAGTTCTACAATAGTTAGGACAGATGCAATTATTATAATTAGATATATTATATCTAAAAACTATCTCTGCCTACTTAAAGGAAACTTTTTCTTTCATAAAGTTTAAACATTATATTGTAATATCAATTTACTGAAGTAAAAAAAATCTCAATTCAACAATGAAAATGTAACGAAAAAAATAGGGTGGTTTATATTCAACTTTATTGTATGTTAAATAATTAGCAGAAAGAATGGAAAATTTAATTAATTGCTACATTTAAATGAGACTACTATATTTGACAAATTATAATGCAAATTTCATTGGAATAATTGATAAGAACAATGTTCTTTTACTTTGATCGTATTTTATTTTTAAATGATTATAATTGAATAATGAAAACAAACAGTTAACATTATCATTATTGTAAATCCCATGATTTAGAAAATAAAATTGCTAATAAGAAAATAAGGTAAGTACTATAACTAAAATAGTAGCAGGTATTAAATATATTCTTAATCAAATCATTAAACGAAACGAAAATAATAATTAATGTAATCTGAGCATTATCAATTAGGCATTTCAGTTTCTGTACAGTTAATTATTCTGTCAATATTTATTTTGATTAAGAATTGGGTAGTTTATAAAGTACTCACTGGTAGTTTACTATCATTTATAAATATTAAAGTGTGCAATAAAAAATCGGTAGACACTACTCGATCTGGATTGCTTATTTACCTGGCTAGGTGAATTGAAATAGGAAATGGATTTAATAGCATAGTAGTAATTAGCGTAAAAAAGAGAAAAATAGTAGTTCGTATCCAGATTAATGCATCTTAAAAAAAAAACTTGGAAAGCATAATATATTAATCTCAAATATTATAATTAATTATTTTATAACTTTCAGTTATTTTATTTGATTGGTATGAATAGTTATGTACTTTTTTGTAATTAACTATATTCAAATATGAATTACATCAATCAGCAATAGAAAATAATAATTTCATAATTATTATTCAATTATTTATAAAAAAAAAGCTAATAATTTCGAAACAATCCCTGGGATATTTTAATCAAATCTCTAAACGAAATGAAAGAAATTAACTATGTAATCTGATGTATTACAAATATGTACATAAACAGAAGAAACGTAGTTAACTATCTTATTTTCTGTTTGATTACCATCAGATAAAGATTATCAAAACAAAATAAATTCTCTCCATAATCTTTTAAATTGTATTTTTTTTTCTGTTTCACTAATTTACTACCTTTATAACTAGTAAGTTGTTTCTTATCAGTGAGTGTATAGGAACACTTAATGGCCAACAGGTTTGGTTGCTTAGTGGTAAAATATTAACTACAGTATTTATCTGTAGATAGTTTCGTATAAGATATATAGTCGATTAGGAAATTTGATGCCAAAGGACTTGTCAAAAAGGAAAAAGAAATTTGTTTTCTGGAAGTTATCACAGTACCCGTAACAGAAAAAGACACTTATAATCTACATTTTGAACGAATGCCCATCCTCACGAAAAGATATTCTTCCAGGCAACAGGTCATCAAGAGGAGAGGCCCGGCGTTTTCAAACCTTCCTCTAACGATTAACTTTGTCTAAAATACCTAATATGGTAACTGTCTTTTTCAGTTATGCGTTCTGTGTTAAATTCCAGTTTATCTATATACACAGTAAAAATATATCCATAAATTCACACTAAAAGTGCATAACAAGATAATAAAACTGAGATTGGATAGTCGAAGTACTAATAGATCAACTTACAAGACCGTTCTATATAAATACAGTCATCCAGTTCTTCTAAATGGATTTAAAAACAGATAAACACTGCAAACTAGTGTTTTCTTTAAATTGAAATGAACGTTATCGAATAAAATAATAAATTCCACTAAACATCCTATAATATTTACTGATTCCCCACATATTTCATTAGTAAACTTGTAATTGAACAAAAAAATAGAACTGTTATAATTAAAGCAGATAGCAAAGCAATATGCCTTCTACGCTGAAGAAAATAATATATTAATTTCTGAATTACTATTTGAGGTAATTAGTTATATTTAAAATAGCATTAACTTACAGGAAGGGAGCAACATATTCCAGTAGATCCAAAATAATATTCTTTTCCATAAATTACAACTCCTGTGTGCCATATTCCATCGAGTTGTTTACCTGAGAAATTAGGTACATTAATTAAATATCTATTTAATATAAAACAACCAACTTTTTTTAAGCTCTTAGCTTTAATATTGAAAATAGTACTACAAAGTAACTTTGTATTTTTACAATTGATATAGTCGAATAATTCTTTACAAAAAAATATTTTTCACTCATAATACAGAGATTCAAAACGAAAACAGAACTTTACCAATAAACATCATTGATAGTCTTACTGCCAGGCCTCCAGAGAGATCATATACATACAAATATACATCTGTTGGTTGTTCTGTCATGATTTTTAGTCGTACCGTATAAAATCTGAAACCGAATCAGGTTATCAAAGTTGATAATGTAAGCAAATTATATCAGATAATCAATAACTTTATAAAATAATGTAAAATTAGACAATATTATATACGTTCATACATAAATGTCGGTGCATAAATGATTTTTCAACTTAAAATGATCAATCATCTCTTAATAAAGTTAATAGATTCAAGATCAAACTGTTAGTAGAGCAAATATAAAGTGCCAAGAGGGAAGCTTAACTTAATTTTATGTAGACAAATAATTAAACAAAGTTACCCGTCACTCTTGATTTAAAAAATTTCACAACTTTAGTAAAAACCGTAACAACTCATTTAAAAAATATATACAATTAATAAATGAAAATAATTTACTGAACTAATGTTAACACTTCATGTAAAAATAAATTACAGTAATTATACGAAACACAGGCCCAATTGTTACCAACTTTTACCGAATAGTGCAATATTAAGTGACATGAACAACGTTCGTAATTTCAAAAAACAACAACAAATGAAATAACGGTCCCTTCTAATTTTAATAAAACGAATCTTACTTCAGAAAGTAATCATTCAAACACTTTTACAGGACATACTGTTCTTTACAAAGAGATATAAATGTCACTAAGGAACAAAATGACCAAGTAACTTCTTTATCTGTTCACAATGACATTAGAAAGGAGGTTTCCAATATGTTTTTGAGGGAATGTAGCAAACAGTGAGTTCTTCCTACACTGGAAGAATATGTAACACACCATAATCTCACCTATTTAATTTAGTAATAAAAAAAATATTTTTTCCCCTAAGAAGAATTTAGTTATTTTTTAATTTATGTAAAAGAAAATGATGTCTGTTCAACTTAAGAGAATTTCTTTTACATTGTTGCAGGCCCTATAAATGTCAAGCAGTTTCATCAGCTGTTAGCAAAGTGCATCCTCCTTTGTTACTACCTTCATCATTGTCTAACTGATTTTTGTACAATTATGAAAAATATTGTGAGGGAATTTTAAATGCTGATTTACAGTTTTTACTATATATAAGTCGTAATTTTTATTTTAGTTTTGTTTTGTAATTTTTGTTGTCTTTCCATAGTTGCTTTGTCATGCCTTTGTTCCATTATTAACATTAAATTATTTGTATAACATTTTATTCGTAATGATAGCTCATTTTAATGCCTTCTATTCATCCTTAGGTTTTGAGAGTTCAGTCTCCTGAAGGGACAAAGCGAATTACAGTTTCATCAGAAGACTCTATGTCTTCTGTATATACAAAGGTGATTATAATGAATCTTCATTGTTTCGTATTAATTTTATTTTGAAAGATAGATTTAGTTGAATGTTACTTACCTGCTTAAATGGTTTTTTATAAGATAATTGTTTGAATGTTTTAGGTGTATGAAGCTTTTTCATTGTCTGGTTATAACTTTATTCTATATCGGAATAGGAATAGGACTGATGAACTGGTCTCAACGAATTCCAAGACAGTTTTGAATCACGGATTTCAACATGGTGATGTTTTGTATATGGTTTCCCTTGATACCAATAACGTTTGGTTTTCAAAACAGGGACCCTCTACTAGTAACGCTTCGTCATCTAGTTCACCTACAATTGTTGGTTAGTAAATTATGTATGTAATTCTTCAATTTTTTTTTCCACATATATTTCCCTGTTCACAGTGATACATAATGTAAATACGAAAAAATTGTTATTATTTACTTTCAACAGGTGAAAATTCATTACAAGGCAATTGTGCTGTAGATGATACGATTAATGATGATTCTAAGGATGTGAAATTAGAAGAGCATGAAGTTGATAAAGTTTTGGCTACAATGGATGGAAAAATTCAACGACAGAGGGATGAAAAACTGTAACTAAAACAATTATTTATATCAGTAATTATATGAATGTATATGGAGTGTTTAGGGTCTTAACACAAAACCTTAAATAAAGAAAGTCTACTTAGCATTAACTATATCTTAGTATTTATTAGTTAGTAATTGTAAATCTTAATGCAATTATAACGGATGTAAAATATAAAATATTTTAGGCTGAGGTAATATTTCATGATATTAAAAATTTTCTTTATTATTATTCACAGAGAGGTATGAGATTATATTTGAAACTTCTGTAGTATTTCTTTTCATTAATTTTTCATAACATGAAATTCCATTTAAAATTAAAAAGAAAGCTTAATAAGTAGTACAGTTTCACTTAATGCTTATTGTAATAAGTAAACTTAGTTTTATTCATTCAGAAGTTGTGTAATCAGTTACTATGTGGTATTTACTGATTTCGGGAAATTATTTCATGATCTACACATAAATGCTTTATAAAACCAACGTGATTTGAACATGTGATTCTCTCAGGTGTCATAAAAAGTATTAGTAAACCATAAATCACTCATATTTACGAAAATTGCGGATATGCAGAAATAAAAATTTAAAGATTTTCATAGAATTTTATAGAATTCCTAATTGCACAACATTCCTCAAACTATTAATAGAATAAAAATATTTGAAGTTCTATTCTTCTTCGTACGTTTTGATACGTTATTGTTTATAAGATTTTCACTTTTAGAAGTTATAAAACGAAATCCTTAACTTCCTTGTAAATTTTCCCAGATGTTTTCTCCTACTCCCTTCTCTATTACCTCTACAAACACAGGCACCTTCAATCTCACCTATCCTTTAACCCCTACAAAAACTAGCATGCAAATCTTTAAATTCCTATTACATCGTGCGTATATAGTTTTTTTTTAGGTCTAAGTTTTCTGAGGTTTATTTTTAGTACAGTAGATATTGAAGAATGACAATACATTTTTAAAACTCGATGATTTTATGAAGGCATTTAAAAGTGGTTTAAGGAGACATATTATATTATATTTGTTTGTAAAATTAGTGTCCTCCTTAAAAATGTGGTGTTATATAACGTTTTGGTTTACATCATGTCATCTGTAGTTTCTAAAATAACTAACTTATCTATTCTTGAAAAAAAATAAAATGAACACTTATTCATTAGGAATAATTTAGACCAGTGGTTCTCAACGTGGTCCACATGGACCCCCAGGGGTCCCCAGAGGATTACTGGGGGTCCATGACACGTGGTTAGGGCTCCATGTTAAGTTTATATAAATTTATCAGCAAACCAAAAATAAATCAAAGCGTAGTATCTTTGGCCGTACAATATTCAAACATAATGAAAATATAAGGCCTAATATCCTCGTCAGTTTGTTAAAATGTTCCAATGTTTTAAAATTTTCTATTGCACTTCTCTTTATGGTACATTAAAAATTTATTCGGTTACAATTTATTTCAGGGTTCTTTATAAAATGTTAATGAAGAAATATTTTGTTATTGTTTTAAAAACATTTTTGTATTTTCGCATGCGTTGTAGATGTAATGAAATTATTTCATAATTAACGATATTCATTTACCTAAAAACAAATATTTATTTATAAATTTATATAATTATGTTTTTATCTATCCGGGGGAGTGGGGGTCCACAAGCAAACAAAGGTTGAGAACCCCTGATTTAGACATTTTCTCTACATTTATAAAATTTTTATGGTTTTGAGTGTGATATATATTTTTGTTCAATAGGTGTCATCACAACAAAAATGGATGCTGTGTTCACTGTTCTCCATTGGAACCATTTGATGAAGGGTATCTAAGAGATCACAATATCAAGCACATGTCTTTCCATACTTATATAAAGAAGTTGAAATCTGGAGTTGACAGGTTGTAGTACATTTTAGTTACAATCATTCGTATACAAAATATGAAACCACAGTAACAATCCTCAACAGAGTTTCACTTGAATGACTCACATTAGAATGAGTCACAAATGATGTCACATATTTATCGTGCTACTCTGACGCGAACCGTTTTTTTTTTGTTTTTTTTTTTAAGATGTTATTTCTTTTTCTGAACTTGTTACTGTATTTTAAGCTTTTTCGGGTTAATTTAAAATAATCTAATTTAATTTAAAGCATGTGCGGTTAGTCAATATTACTCAAACTTATTAGTGGATCAACTATAATATAAAATAATGTAATTTAATGAAAAAAATTGCATAAATTACTTCGTTGTTGTAATAACAATGATTTACTTACTTTAACTTCCATATTTTCATTTTTTTCTTCGTGATTTTAAGAATCACTTTATTGTACATATATCCATGTTAATTTTTCAATAGCTCAGTATATATTTTTATTAAACATTTGGATCCTAAATTATTTTTAATTTTCAGCTTAAAAATACCTACAATATATACCCGAAAAACAAGTGTATATGTAATTGTAAAAATCCCTTTATATAAGGTTTTCGGATTAATTTAAAATAATTTAAGTTTAAATTAAAATTCAGTGTAGTGTATATTTATACTCAATTTGGCAAAATGTTTTAAATACAAATTTGAACAATATTAAATTGAAACTCAATAAATTAAATTCAATTGAAATTTAATTAATTAATAATTAAACTCGGATAATTTTAATTTATACTTGGATTATTATAAATTACTCTTAGAGTATTATTAATTAACATTTGGTTATTTTAAATTAGCAATAAATATTGTAGTATTAATAAATTAGCTGTATCACATCAATAAGTTTTAATGTTATATACTTCTATAAATCAATGATCAAACCACAATAAGAAATGGGATAACAAGACTATGATCTTTCAACCGTAACATTTCAGTTGGGTTTTTGACTCTGACGAAGATCGCTTGTTACGGTTGAAAGATCCTAGTCTTGTTTTCCCATTTCTTATTGTGGTTTGATCATTGATTGTTATTTCACGTGTTTATGTGAAACCTTTTTATACTTCTATAAGTATCAACATCCAAAAGACAGTAAGAAATAGAAAAGAGACCATTGTCCTTTCCTGCATTTTGAACCCTCTAAAATACCTCTCTTGCTTCCCCAATACTACTCTTCTGAACCCCACTCCAGATGTTTCTAAATCATTGGTTTCAGTTGGGATTTTACTCTGACGAAGACCACTTGAAAGATTGTAGTCTTTTTTTTTCTCATTTCTTACTGTGGTTTGGACGTTGATTTTTATATTACGTGTTCATTGTAAAATCTTGTTATATAAGTATATAACATTGTTATGTGTTATACACTTATAACTATGTTATAAAATACAATATAACTTAGTTATATTATTACAATAATTACCTATTCTAATGTTATATACGCATACATTTGTGTTAATTGTTATAGATATTGTATATAGGGTGTCCGGACAATTCGGTATTAGGCTTGTAATGTTTTATAGCTCTAGCACTTCTACCTATAAATTAGGATGCTGATGTCTTTGATGAATTGGTTTGTGATGATGATTTTCCTCAATCTAATTTCCCCCATTTTGAAAATTCTTATATAGGACCAGTGTGAGGAAGAGGTGACAGAAGTAGAAGACTTGATTTTCATTAAAATCTTGGAACCTATGTTTAAATGGAGAATTGCGTACAATTAATGATTTGGATGGTTTTCACAGCACATTTATAGAAAGGCTATAAATGTATTCAACCAAAGATATAGTTAAATATAGTTGATGAGTTAGTTCCCCTGAGTTTAGTGATATTAGAATTAGTAGTAAGACGGACCCGAAACCGGTCGAGCTTTTCTGAGACTTTACGAGGTATGACGGACAGAATTACTACTAATTCCAAAGATATAGTGATTGATTGAAGCACTTAAAAGAGAAGAGAGTTTAGCAAAAACAATATTACAAAAGTTCCGAATCGGAGATGAACCGTCCAAAAGAAGTACAGGGATTGTGACCGGCGAAACATTCATCTACTGAGTACCCCAAAAAAACCCCTAAATTCGAAACTTTAAACTGTATTATTTAAACCATGTTATTTTTTAATTGTATTTTAAAACCAATCAAACTAACAACTTTATTGTGTAATTAACAAACCATAGGTAATAACAAGTTACAGATACCGCTCGAAATGCTGTCCATTAACTGCAGAACAGCGACATAAGCGATCCATCGAGTTCTGAGTTGCTCGACAAATGACATCAAGAGACATGTTGTTCCATGCGTCCATCAGAACATGTTTTAATGACTCAATATTAGTGATTCCTCTTCTTTGCCTCTGAACCTCCTGAAAGAGTACACTCCAAATGCAAAAGTGCATGACATTGAGGTCATGGCTCTTGGATGGCCACTGCTGGGGTGTGATGATACTCCAGATTTCATCACACTCCATGTAACTTGTTATTAGCTAAGAGTTTGTTAACTATACAATAAAGTGTAAAAGTACACAACAAATAACATGGTTTAAATAATACAGTTTAAAGTTTCGAATTTAGGAGGTTTTTTGTGGGGCATCCTGTAGTACGACTTATAATCAAGCAGAAAGAATGCAGTTCCTTAAAGCAATCTCTCATACTATTATAGTTTAATATAACAATTAGGAATGAAAAAATTCTGGAATAAAGATGCTAATTTTTTTTAAATTAATCACCCATTTTTTATATTTTTGTAAACATCTACGAAAATGAACTACTCCTTTTAAAATGACAAGCCCAGTATCGAAATGTCCTGGCAACGTATATAGATTTGTTATAATCTTTTTTTTTTTTTTTTTTTAAATAACTATGCTGTTTTTATCAATTTACCGTTATCGAGGGAAATACATTTGCTTTTTGTTTTTTTTTTATTGGAATTCTATAAATTTATAATCAGAATAATTTAAATCAGTTAAAAACTTATATAGTAGTCTAAATTATAATAGAGTCATACTTTTTAATATCGTTTATTTGATATTATTAGTGGAATAATTTAGATAATGTTTTTTTCAGAGGTAAATATGTTTCACTTGAAAGTTTTTCGTGTCGAATAAAGAAGGGTTGTAAAGGTCACCCTCCTTGGCCAAAGGGAATTTGTTCGAAATGTCAACCTTCAGCTGTTACCCTTAATAGACAGGTACATTTTAATAATCAAATGAATCAAAAGGGTCTTTCTTATGGTAATGAAATATTTTGTTTTAGAAAATGTATTATCAGATGTAATAAAAGAAATAATATTATGTGATTTTTTTTTTCATTTCTGTTTTCACTTATAGTAAAATCTTTCTCTTTTTACATAGTCAATGTTTCAATTTATAATTAGCACTGTATTAAATGAGTTACATTATCATGAATAATATAACTGTTAAATTGAAATGAAGTATAGTAAACTCGCTCAAATCATGCTTCAACATTTTTTGCGTTTTTTTTACAGATTAGGCATTTTTTTTATTGTGGATTCTCTTATAGATAGACATTTTTTCATCTTTATTATTATTATTATATAGGGAGATAGGAACAATAACCTAATAAATTAAATGAATATTTGAATTAAAACATATATGAAAAGAATATAAAAGAAATAAAGTGTTTTTAGACAACATCCTTGATTCAAAGAACACAAACACCCGTTCCAACGGGTCTGTTACTCGTCTAAATTTGCAGTAATGCCCCCCCCCCTCCCTTATTAAATTTGTTAGTACAGAAAGGCGTTTGATGTATATCACAAAGCAGTTGTTGAGTGTGGAAGATGTTTTTTTTCACCATAAATGATAGGAAAAATAAATTGTCTCCACACAAAAAAGTTCATTACAAGAAACTAAAAAACGCGTTTTGAAGACTTAATGTTCTTGTTTAGGTTACATTTGCTCTGCTGGGGGCAGAGCAAATGTAACCTGAACAAGAACAAGTGTTTATCTGCTGCGGGGTCTTGGAACTTATCACCCGATATAAATGAGGGTTAAGTGTATAAAAGAATTGAAAGTGATATGTCTTTATTATAATAATGAAATAATTATGACTAAATTTATTTATTTTATTTAATATATATTCATATTATACATGTTGTATACACGAGATGTTTGTTTAATTGAAGGTTTATCGCCACGTGGATAATGTGATGTTTGAGAATGCAGACATAGTTGATAGATTCCTGGATTATTGGCGAAGCACTGGGCACCAAAGAATGGGTTACCTGTATGGTAAATATGAGCTACATAGTGATGTTCCTCTAGGAATCAGAGCTACAGTCGCTGCAATATATGAACCACCTCAGGTAGTATACTAAACATAATTATAGTGAGGATAAACTTTACGGAATAAGTATTGTGCTGTTATTAAATATCATAATATAAATTTAATTAAAATCGACGACTGAGATATACTGAAAAAAGAACTATGATATTTATATGTGAGTTCGGATAAATAGAAAGTCATATTTTCTATTAACAAGTTTCCTTGTAAACTTTGTAAGTACAAAGTAAGTTATTTTTCCCAAAGATTTTTAATTAATATAGCCACGGTCAAATTAGTAAATTTTGAATAGATAGCACATATAGGAGCATGTTTTTAAGAGCTTTCAAAATTTGCAGTGAGGAGTTTTTAGATGAAGAAATCAAAAATATTTACAAAATTGCAGTTTCTTTAATTTATCCAAAAAGGTTAATCGACAATATCATAAAAAAGGTGAAACAATCCATGATATTGAATAATGAAGAACAGTTCACGAGAAGGAATTTGTTAGTCATTCCATACAGTCCTTGTTTGAAAGATATGCCTTCATTTATGAAAAAGTTGGACGTTTCTGTTGTGTTCAGTAATGATGGTAACTTGTTTAACAGACTTGTCAATAATAAACCAAGAAGAAAGGACTGTTGTGTATACATGTACTGACTGAGAAATGTCTTACATTGGACAGACGAGCAAAGATCTTCTTACAAGGATAAAACAACACAAATATTCCATCAGAAGAGAAGACGAAAAGAGTGCCATGTTCTTGCACATAAGAAACAGTAATCATGTGATTAGCTGGAATGAAGCAAATGAATTAATATTTGTGTCTTCGGAAAGAAGAAGAAGTATTGTGGAAGTGCACTCATAAAGAACTTTTATGAGAAATTAATGAACAATAGCCTAGGACTTTATAAATTCGATGAAGTTTTAATTAGCGAAATAATTAAACAGATGAAGACTTCTTCATCATTAAACACATTCAGGGTTACCAACAATTCTAGAGATTTCAATCAACCAGGTTAACAAGTATTTATTAATTTTTTAGTTCACTTGCTCTCTGACGATGTGTTGACGAAAGACCTTAGAGCATTGTTTCCAAATTATTTTCATTGTGGTAAATTAATCCATATATATATGTATATATAAACACAACAATCAGAATAGAAAAATGAAAAAGTTGTGAGGTTTTTAATTGCTCGTTTCCAAAGAACTGTCAACCTGGTACTTGACTGAAAACTATTAGCTTTGTTGCAGTTCAACAAAAAGATATCTAAATGCCTTAAAACTTATATTTTTTTTGTTTCGCATGACATCTATTTTCCTTCTGTTTAAAGCGGGAACCTTTGTTCATATCCTATCTGAATACGAGCCAATTGCCTTGAAGAAGATAACAAATTTTTGCTCATACCTATAATCAATTGAAGTGAAGATATTATTCTTTTAAGAACAATTTTGATATCCAAAGCTAATTTTAGAAACAAAAAAGGGAAGCTCACTGGGAAGTCCGATGAGCCTCAATCCTAATAAGAAGAATAACATACCTGATGGTTCTAAATCAGGGATACGCAACCTTTGCTTGTAGACCCCCTGAGAGCTATTTTATCATATGTGGACACCCCCCTCGCAAAAAAAAGAATCTTTTAAAAAAACGTAATTATGTGCATGTTAATTTTTAAACAATTTCTTTATATATATATATATATATATATATATAAAGTAAATTTATGGAATAATTCCACTAAATTTACAACATATCAAAGTTCAAAAATCTTCATAAAGCAATAGTAACATATTTCTTTATTAAAATTTTATATGATATGCTGAAGTAAATTGTAAATGAATGAGTTTGAATATAAGATGGACAACATTGTAATCGAACATTTTAAAACATTGGAATATTATATGAAACTGACAAGGTTATTCGTCCTTATGTTTTAATTACTAGCAAGACAGAATACATGGTTATGACTAGAAGAAGAGACAGGATGCTCCTCAGAGAAATAGAGCAAGGTGGGGACAATTTCGTATAGAGTACCTGGGAGCACATATTAATGACGAAAATATTATGAGAGAAAGGTGAGAAGTAAGATAGCAGCAGGTAAACGTAGCTACTTCTCTCTCCTGAGAATCCTTAGGAACAGGGAAGTCAGCAGAGAGTCCAAAGTACGAACCTATATTACTGTGATATGACCAGTGGTCCTATACGGGGCATAGACTTAGACACTGACGCTGCGGGACATAGAAGCGCTAAGAAGGTGAGAAAGAAAGGTTCTCTGAAGGTTATATGGTCCGGTATGCGAAACAGAAGAAACAGAGAGCTGGAAGATCTGTTGCAAGGCCCGACATTGTAGCGGAGGTACGACGGGCACATTTAAGGTAGCTAGGCCATTTGGAAAAATGCCGGAAGAAAAAGTAGTTAAAATTATCTACCGAGGTAATCCGGCTGGTAGACGGTTGAGGGGACGTCCAAGGGAAGGATGGAGTGGAGGAAGACTTCAGAAGGATGGGTGTGAGAAGGTGGAGGAACTTGGTCCAGCACCGACAACTGTGGAGGGAAACTGTGGTGCAGGCCCAGGTTCTACGGGAGCTGTAGCGCCGTGTAATTATGATTACGTTTTAATTAATTTGTTTAGATATTCCAACATTTGATATATTTTTGGTTATACTATGCTGATATACGCACATAGACTTAACATCGAGCACTAACCGCGTGCCATGGACTCTCAACATACTCTTCTTCCTCGTCTACCCCCAGTAATCCTCTGTGTACCCTTGGTTGAAAACTACTGTTCGAGATCAACAATTCCAATATTGTTATAGCTACAATAAAAAAATGAAATCATTAAGTCGATTTTCTAAAAGTTAAACAATAACTTTACCAGATAATACTTTACCAGAGGATATTGTATAACTTCATCTCGATAGCCACATTAAAATAAGACAAAAATTGATATTTAGTTTGTTTATTGTAAAGTTGAGTATAGGCCACTCCTATACCTTAATTTTGTCTGTGAGTTAGAATGATTTTATTTTATGATACTTATTTCACTTGTATGTGCCTCTATATAGTTAGTACGGAAAATATATATTTTCCTATGTAGCCCTCGACTAGCGGTGAACTGTATTAAGTGATCTGAACTCTGCATAGTTATCTCAATGAAACAGACGTTTAAGCCACAAATCACTCGCAATACGTTTATTGTTTTTATTTTTCTGTTTTCTTTCTAAATGTTTATTTTGGTTTCTTTGTCTTTTATTGCTAATATCTAGTCTAGAAATCAGGAAATTAATTCTGGTTCCGATTGGATAATTTATTCTAAATCTGATAATTAAGTAATTATTTATTTATTGATATTATTGTTTATGATCCTTGGATAATTATTGATAATATTGTTTACACTTAGAAAAAAAGTTTTGTTTGTAAGATTTTACTTTGAATTGTAAGAAAAAGTTAAATATATATTTTATCGGGCTGTCCTCTGAGTAGATTTCTAATATGTTTTGTTAGTTAGTATTTCATCAAACGATCGTTTGTGAGTTTATTTGTGCTAAGTAATTAAAGGGTGCTCCAGAGGTGGCTATATATTTTCTTTTTTTCTGATACTGAAAGTAATTGTAGAAGAATGAATTCCATAGCATTCATGGAATTAGGTTAGGCTAGGTTGAAGTGGCAGTCCCCCACAAGGGAACACACATAAGACAAACATTGAGGATTGAATATGCATTGGAAGTCCTAAATTTGGACTAACTCAAGTATATTTAAAGTAGAGATCTTTTACAAGTACCTGACATCCTATAGGCTCAGGACCGAGGGATGAAGTGCTCAGATTTATTCACGTCTTATATGACTAAATCGAGAACAAGAGTGGGTATTGAAACCTGGACCTACTAGTTTAGAGGCGAGCACGCTGCCACTGAGCTAACCTGGCCCCCATTCATGGAATTATAGAATTACAATTCTAACGAAAAGAATAGTCCTGTATAACTTAATTGTAGAGATTGACTGAGGCCGTCCAAGTGACCCCTCCAAAATTGTCACCTGAATTAGAAGATTCCTCATTTCAAGAAAGGGGCTCCTTCAGTATACTGAAAAGTCAGAGGTATAGTAACTATTTTAGCCACCCAGGGTGGTCGTAAGATTTACCACTTCCCGCCCTTGCTGGACATTGTTAATTCGTTAACCTTCAACAATCCAGAAAGTCTTCATATATTTATTTATTTTCATAGAATTTTCATACAATCAAGGAGCTAATTTTAGACTACTGTTAAGTAGTCCCAGACTTTATTTAACTTAAGTTAAAAATGTTAACTTAATATAAAAGTTAAGTAGTCCCAAAATTATTCAAAACAAAAACGTGTTATTCAAATCATAAAAAAAAATGGTTAACAAATTAACTGGCTATATAATAAACTTTAAACCCCATTAAGAAACTAGTTTTGAAAAATTTAAAATACATTTATTTTTAATTTTCAAATATTACAGTTCAAAAATCCGTTTAAAAACAGTATTACACACATAAAACATAAAAACAATATCGTGCTTCAAAATTCATTTTAGTATAAAATTGCAGTTTTCTTTTATATTTTTTTCTATTTTGAACCTCTCAACATGTGCCCCTCGGAGGTGACCGCCCCCCCCCCCCCCTTGTTACACCACTGTGGAGAGTCCAACACTAAAACCATTACCGATAAGTTAACTATCATGTGGTACTTGGAAACAAGGAAATATAGGGGAATAAAACTATGTTCCGTTTGAAAAAAATTGGAGCAATTGATAAATGGATGAAGTCGAAAGCAGATAAAAGGTGGTTACAACAAAATAGTTTAAAAAAATTAATATGACTGCAGTTTTAATATATCTTTTGCCTGTATATGGTGTATCAATTTACTTTCCAGTAAGTAGAGCGAATTAAGATTATTATGATCTTACATATGATGCGGTATGTAGCACAATTTCCACTATCCAAACCGGTTTGATACATAAGTTTTTGATAATTTTTTTTAAAAGTGTTTAGTAATAGTAATTCAAAATGTTACTAATGTTATATTTAAATTTTGTTTAAGTAAACATTTTAAAATATGTTTTAGGAAAGTTCGAGAGATAAAATACGTCTTTTACCAGATGAACGAGAAAAAATAGTTAATGAAATTGCAAAATCATTAGGACTGACCAGAGTTGGTTGGATATTCACTGATCTCATTTCAGATGATGTTATTAAGGGAACAGTATGTAGCTCTTTGAGATATATTATATTCAATCTTCCTAACAAATTTCTATATAATGAACAAATCTAATTAAATTAGTTTTGATATAAATATGATAACTGTAGTTTTTTTTTCTTGTTTCATATAATGAAAAAATGATTTCGTTTTGTTATTAAACCTGTATATTCTTATTTAACAAAACAAAATTGTCAATTTAATTTAAACGTAGTCTTTCTAAGATACTATTTCATCGAATATACTTTAAAAGAGTTTTTATAGTTATTTAAAATTTTATAGTTTTTTTTTAAACGAAAGGAAAGTTAAACAAAATATAATTAAACATTCTTTCAAAATTAAAACAATTTTTTTTTTCATTTTAAAAAAGTGCTTGGTGTTCTTTCACTTAGCATAATATTTATTAAATAATTATTACATGTATATTAGAATGTACCAGTGTCAAAGCCAATTTGACCAAATTTCTCAAAGTGTTGTAAACAGTTTTTATAATTCTGTTTTAGGTAAAATATTTGAGGAATATAGATACATATTTTCTATCCTCTCAAGAATGTATAATGGCAGCACATTTCCAGAATCTTCATCCGAACCCTTGCAGATTCTCATCTAGCGGAACTTATGGATCAAAGTTTGTTACAGTTTGTGTAACAGGTAAGTTTCAATCAAAACTTTCTTGTTGAAAAGTTTACTTTTTAATACATCGGATTTGTATTTCAATTTTTGAAATAATTTTGTCAAAATACCTATTTTGTACGTGACTGATTCCTACTTGAACCCTGTGAAAGTTAATTATTCGCTTTATGAAATGGTTTGGCTGTTTCGTTAAAATTCTAGGACTTGTTTTCTAAAACATAAATACATGCGTATTCTTTATGTATGCGTTTATGCTTATGCGTATATTTGTTCGATATACTTAAGACTTAGAGAATTCAACTGGGTGAAAAAAGTAAAATTTTGTAATTTAGTAATCCATTGTATAATAATTACGTATTTTCGTAAAACTAAACATTGAATTAGTTTTGGTAAGTTTTGTACTCGTAACACATCAATAATTTTTACCCAGTGGAAGTCAGAAACCAATAATCGGATATGGGGTACATAAACAACGCCGTTATCTTTGATAATTTCCGGGAATTAAGTGTACACTACTATCCATGTAAACAACGCTAAGTAAATTTGCATCATCTAATGGGGAGAATTAGATCATATCTAGCTGTCAGATTCCTGTAGGATGCGCATTTTTTAAGCCAGGGTTTCTCAAACTTCAGGTTACCATGGAGCCCTTAAGCAGAGTAAAGGTTTTTTAACGGAGCACTAATAAAACAATTTCTAATCTATATAAGAAATAAACATTAATTTCAAATTTTATCACTAACTAATGATTTTTGGTTTAAAAAAAGGATTAATAATTAAATATCTGTAGTCATTTAATTTTTCCATATTAAACATTTAGTCCTCTTTAAGAAAGCACTCCTGAGGTCCTGAGCCTCATTCGCGGAACTTTAGGGCTCAGTGGAGCCAACTTTGGGAAACCCTGTTCTAAGCCACGTCAATTTTTTCAAGCAGAGTACAATAAAAGTAGTGAAATTAGCTTCGGGAGTACATCAGCAGTATACCATCAGTTATGAATTATACCATCAGAAGAATGCTTTTGAATGGAAGTAAATCAAGATAGTTTGAAGATCACCCAACAACAAAATGAGCAAGAATACAAAGACCATATCAGTTGCTGAACTGGTAACTGTCTTAAACAATTAAATAACAGAGAAAAGAAATTCGGGTTATATGATCACTGGGACTAGAATTTAAATCGGGTCTGTTTGATTAGGTTAGGTTGAAGTGGCAGTCCCACAAGAGAGCACACATAGGCTGAACATTGACCCTTTGTGATCCAACGTAATTAAGATTATACAATGGCAGTCCTAAAGTTTGCCTAACCAAGTGTATTAAGAAGAGGAATCTTTAAGGAGTACCTGACATCGTACAGGCTAGACCGACAGCTTAACGTCCTCTCCGAGGGACGACATGCTCAGAGTTATTGACCTCTCACCCAAATAAATCGAGGTACAGAGTGAGTATTGAACCCCGGACCTACCAGTTCAGAAGTGAGCACGTTGCCACTGGGCTAACCTGACAAGCGAGCTTGTTAAATGGTCTAAAAAGAATCTTGAGTTACGTCCGAATTTCAACGGTCCTATAGTTCACTGTACAGATTGATGACAAATAATTTTACCTTTTCTAAGAAAACGACAATTGCACAAAAACTGTTCAAAGAATTGGAAGATGAAGTGGTTTCTTTTAAGCAATTCATTGTCAAAAATCGGAAGAATTACTACTATTACAGAAATATTGGAAATAAGAATGGAACTCTGATGTGGTTCAATATGATTGGGGAACAAGACGGTCAAAGTGTCAGAGAAAAATTATTACACCTGACATCTGCATGAAAGCAACACTTCACCATTGCTTTACCTTGTTTAGGTGATACAGATTTTCAATAGGGAGATATTTCCTTCCAAAGAAAAGTTACTATCATAGTTCTCCCTGTAAAAGAGCGTGGTAAAACCACGATGAAGGATATCAGAAATGTATTAATGATATCTCATGTAAGCTTACTAGTGTTTTGTTAAAGATCCTTTCAATCTTGCCATTGGACAAGTTTAAGTCCCATCTTGTCGAAAGTATCAGATAGCGACTGCAATACAATACCCCTGATATGCCTGTCATGTGGACCCCACATAGTGGCTTGCTTGACTTCAAATCTCCAGCTTCTCGGCGTTTCTCTGAATAAACACTTGAAATATCAGCAGGTCAAGAGGCCATTTCTCTAGTTAACAGTATTTTAATAGATGCTGCAGTTGTGGAATGATATGAAACTAAATATTACTTAGTAATCAATCAACAGTGATATGTAATTGATATAATCGATGGAAGAGAGGACTATATGTATATAATGAACTATGTGTATGTAATAAAGCTAATATAAACAAGACGACAATCTAATTAGTATAATACTATGACAGTATGACCAATAGTATCAATGAACTTTGAAATTTTTGGCATTCTTTAATACCTCAACCCTGAACTTGGCAGCGAAGTTTTTCAGTACAAATATAGCTTTTAGGCTACTTCCATATGCCGCACAAAACTTTTTGAACACAACAGTTGGTTTCGCATATGCAGTTTACACAATATGCTGACTGGTGCATACAATGTGATTTTCTTAAAAATATGTCTCTTTATATTAAGAAAAAAATTAACAAATCGGAACTATAGCTGAAATCACAGCTCCACAGCTATCGTTTTAGTTATTTAAAATTAATTGTGACTATTATTAACCTGCAATCGATTTGGGGGGAGGGGGGGTCAATGTGTAGACAGAGTCATAAAATGTGACCTGCGAATGGAGAATGAACTCAGACTACCTGCTTTTGACAACTCACTCAATTCGCTTGAATCTACTTATATATATATGCCATATATATAGATTCACAGAAAGAACAGTCATAAAAGAAATCACAGAAATTCACTACTATCTTCCTCATGATGAGGCGTCAAAAACCTTGAGGATTTTAAATAAAACCGAAACGTCAGTAATGGGAGTTTAATTTGAACCTGAAGAACTGACAGAGTCCTGATAAAATTTCATATATATATATATATATATATATTATATATATATATATTGGTATAAATAGGCAGCAGATCCTCTTTTAAACAGGTATCTTTAAATTAACCGCAGTCTCGGCATTCACGATCTTAAGACTGAGAGATTCGATCCTACGAACTAACCTCCTGCTAACAGGGTTCAACTGGAAAAGGAGTTGACCAAGTGATATGTTAAATTAAAATCGATGAGATAGTCATTGCTATTAATAGATTAAAAGGATTAGTAAAGGTAATTTTACTAATCCTTTTAATCTATTAATAGCAATGACTATCTCATCGATTTTAATTTAACATGTCACTTGGTCAACTCCTTTTCCAGTTGAACCCTGTTAGCAGGAGGTTAGTTCGTAGGATCGAATCTCTCAGTCTTAAGATCGTGAATGCCGAGACTGCGGTTAATTTTAATGATATATATATATATATAATCAAACCACAATATGAAATAGGAAAACAAGACTAAGATCTTTCAACCGTAACAACCGGTCTTCGTCAGAGTCAAAAACCAAACTCAAGACTTGTGGTTTGATCATTGATTGTTATTTCACGTATTTATTATGTGAAATGTTTATATATATATATATATATTCGAAGTCACGTACAGCGGTTCTTCTCTTCCATGGAGTCATCTCCGCCGACACAGCAAATAGTATAAGGGCCCTTATACTATTTGCTGTGTTGGCGGAGATGACTCCATGGAAGAGAAGTACCGCTGTGCGTGACTTCGATAAGAGCTAGAAGCCTTCAACTTGAAAAATGAGTCAAGCTTATTTGGTCCCGCATCAACCAATCAGATATCAGAACCGGCGGACACCTCATGTAGATTTTCAATATATATATATATATATAACAGTTCAAAATTGAATATAGGTAGGACACAAAGTAAAGAAACACACTTACAAACTCAAATTTTGGGCAATCCGTCTTCAGAAGAAAATAGAAAGGGAGACCAAGTACGTTGTAGAAGCAACGGCTAGTAACCAGTAAGTAAAATATTCTTAACTATGTGTAAATATGTTTACTGGTTACTAGCCGTTGTTTCTACTACGCGCTTGGTCTCCCTTCCTCTTTTCTCCTGAAGACGGATTGCCCGAAAATTTGAGTTTGTAAGTGTGTTTCTTTACTTTGTGTGCTACCTATCTTCAATTTTGAACTGTTATTGTGTCCAGTTTGGATCGACTAGAATTTTCAAAAGGACACACAGAAAAGAAATCACTGAACTCACTATATATTTTAATGTCCTCGTCGTCAGGAATAGATGTGAATCCCTCCAAAGGCTAATAACGACTGATATAACACTGAACTTCAGTTCAGTGTCACGTGTTCATTCAGACTATAGATGTTGTTAAAATCCACATACTATTTTCCTTTGTAAAATAATTTGTAATGTAATACTTAGTTTTTCTGTTTCAAAATTTATACTTCTGTCTATAAAAAGGGTTTTAGATGGGGACCGAAACGTTGGCAATGAGAGTTTAATTTGAACCTGAAGAACTGACCGAGTTCTGATGAAACAAATTATTATATATATATAAATATTGATAAAAGTATCGACCGTGGAATAGAAACAAAACTAAAGTTTATCGGGACTCGGTCAGTTCTTTTCAGTTTTATTTGAAACCTTTTTCATAGGCCTAATACATTCATTCAAAAATCAAACATACATGAAAAGCGTAAAAAGTTACAAATAAGAAAATACAATAAAAATGTTGCCTATGGTTAGTGAGAGAACTTACTGAAGTATAAAATTTTTAAACAGAAAAACTAAGTATTACATTAGGGTTTTTTTTTTGCAAAGAAAACTTGTTAATGTAATACTTAGTTTTTCTGTTTCATAATTTTATTCTTTTTTCTATCTGTTTGCTACCTTCATTTTAATCCGTTTTTAGCTAAAAGTCCGCTGGACCGTTTCATTTAATTGATATATATATATATATATACAAAATTAAAGTTTATCATTTTGTTTCTATTTCACGGTTCGATACTTTTATCAATATTTATATATATATTATTTGCAATCGGAATACGGTCAATGCTAAAGGCACTGAGAGTTTGTTCTTAAATCTAGTAAAATCGAATCCCGATTGCATAACATACCTATTCTATCAAACGGTCGATATATTATTGAATTTTTTATTTAAATAAAATTGCTTAATACAATACTTTCAAGGGAACTTTCATAGACAAGATAGTTCTATACCCCCTAAACTTCCTCTATCTACGATAAACATAAATATTTAATAGAATTCGGAAATTGTACCGAAAAACCTAACTAACTTCAGAATTATCTTTTTTTTTTTGAGACAGTCATCCTGCCTCAAATGATATAATACATTGAGTTCAACAAGGTATTATTTTATTTAAAAATTATATTATTGAAGTATGAATTCTGACCTTATTCAAATATATGAGTTGTATACTAGAGAAATCGTTATTTTCAATACTTTAATAAATTTATGAAATGTTTGATCCTATTATAACCTTCCCAACCTAAACTTACGGTGATTATACATAAATCTTCAATGTAAGTGTTGATCACGTAGTCTAACATCCATATATTTATTTTTTTTTGTTTAGCTCAAAATTATTTTTGAATTCTTCTTTAGTTTACCTATCATCTTCTGGTCTTGATATTTCGAGAAATAATATACACTTAATATGAAGTTTGTGGATGTTTTAGCCTGTTACGTAATGATACTAGGTTAATTCTAATTTCTTATTGCAGCCACACATATGTGAGGGTGCGAGGGAATGATTATCCGGCCACATCTTTCAGACAAATCAATCATAATAAGGAAAGAACAATCCGTACAGTTTTATTCTTAGGTTGATTTTACAAGCTCAATATTCGGTGTTTTATCCATTTGAGTCACTTAGAACTTGAAGACGAATAAGATAGGAGGATGGGGGTTAGGTTATCTCAGTGGCAACGTGATCTGGTAAATACTGTAAATACTGTGAGGAATACCCACTTTGGTCATAAATTTGTTCACGTAGGAAGTAAATGAATCTGAGCAAATCGTCCCTTGGAGAGGACTTTAAACCGTCGGTCACGAGCCTGTACGATGACAGGTACTCGTTAAAGAATTATACTCTAAATACTCTTGAGTTAGGCAAACATTAGGACTTCCAGTGTAGAATCAATATTCCCTCAGTGTAATATTCTCTTGAGGAATCAGCATTGCAGGACTGACTTTGTCAGTTCCTCAGCTCTCTGCAAAAAAAAAAAAAAAAATAGGACAAAAGTATCTTGAAAGGCTCCTTGTTGAACTCCGTTTTCTGACGTATAGCTTCAGTCATCATGGTGAGACTAAATCGAGCTTCTAAAGGTTCTGATAACATGTTCGATGTTCCGAGAAATCGAATTGAACCTGAAGCTTTTTGAGTTTCTTTTTCCTTTGTACCCTGCTTGTCTCTAAAGTACTGGTGTCCCAAACTCAACAGTACATTGAATATTGAGTTTGTGAGTATAAACTCACGATAAAATGTTCACCAATTCATACTATAGGTTTTTTTTTTATTATGCTTAGTTTATTTGGGCAATGAGAGGAGAAGGGAAAAGGGAAATGTTATTGTCGGACGTCCGTATTGCTGTTTATCTTAAATATAATTATTGAACACTTAAGGGTGAAAAAGTTATCTAGTTCGGATAAGTTCTACATGTAAGTTACTTCTTACGTCTCTTATGTAGAATATTTGATCCCCAAAAAATTTATTAAAAAAAAAGTATACATACATCAGTTGACAGATCCAATTGAAATTTGTCGGATGTAGAATTCTTGTTGTGGCAAGGGATGTAGTACTGTGGTTGGGCGTTCGCTATGTGTGTGAAAGGTCCCCGGGTTCGATCTTTGGAATCTCCAGTTAACTTAGGGGCCAAGGTAGCTCAGTGGTATGGTGCTCGCCTCTGGACTGGCAGATTTGCCTCTGGCCTCTTTTTTATTCACGCGGGAGATGAAAAAAATTGAGCTCGTCGTCCCTCGGAGAGGACGTTAAGCCGTCGGTCCCGGGACTGTACTGTCAGGTACTTAGTTAAATCCATTTGAGTTAGATAAAGTTTAGGACTCCTTGTAGAATGTACATAGTTCGGTCTGTGTATTATTTCATGGAACTGCCCCTCCAACCTTATCTAGATGTGCAAAGAAATCTTAGTTTTTGGGCGATATTAAATATCAAATTGATAATCACTGATTATCAATAAGTAAGATTGAGTACTTGAAGCAAAGTTTAGTGTAGACTACTCCAAATTTTTCGTATATTCTGTTGGAATGATATATGCAAACACATTTTTACATTACTGTAAGTAAATTAAATCATGAAAAAAAAATCTGTTTTAAAGTCATGCCAGATTTATACGTTTTGAGGTCCACTGAATTCATTTTTGATAGATGCATGTGAGTCGGTGTGTTACGCATTTTATAATCACTCTAGAAGTCTCACCATATTTACTAAGCCCTTTGTTTATTATATTTAGGGAATATTACAACGCTATTTAAGAAACTTAACCAGTTTATGTGAGTAATTTTTCTTCACGACAAAAATCAACTCTGTTTATTGATAACCATCCACTAGGTAACATTGGCTTCAAAGATATGATGAATAATATATTTCTCTGAGTGTTACAAATCTTAACTTATTTGTTCTGGTTTCTTGTTTGATTTGATGATTGGCAATTTCAATTCGTAAATTGTGAAATGAAAATCCTCACATAACATTAGGATTTATAATATATTTAACATGGATCACAATAATATTTTTGTTATTGATATTGAATTTGAAAATAGTGCAGCCAAATCTTCTTTTTGTAACCCTGAGAATGGCGTAAAAATACATCGAAACGTTGGCAAAAAAGTAGTATTCAATTTAATGACGTAGGCCTCAAAAATAATTAAATACTGTGTTAAATGAAAAGCTCAAGAACATATCAAGAGTGCTCAACAAAATATGCATAAAGTTCTTTATGACTTTAATATTATTCTGATGATTCACTCGGCATTGATAAAATGTTAGTTTTGTCGATAGGTAACATAAAAAACGAAAATAGAACATGCATAAATATCCATTTAGTATTAACGAGTCGGAGTTGGTCCTTTCAAACATCCCCATGGTCAGAGTCGGTCCTTTCAAATTTCCGTGAGTCGATTCTTTCAAATATCCCGTGGTCGGAGTCGGTCTTTTTAAATATCCCGTGGTAGGAGTGTCGGTCCTTTATTATTGACTAGCTCCTACAGGCTGATAGTTTTAGGATTACCTTACGACTCTTGTGAGTTGGGTCGTCCCCCTCCAAGGGAAGTTACCCGTTACCCCGGGCCAGGGGCTGCAATGATCTTATTTGGCCCCTCTGGGTCCCACAAGTGGGTACTTTGGTATCATATATAGTGATTGACAGAGAGTATTTGGTTAGAGGAGATCTTGTCTCTCTCTTTCGTTAAATAAAGTGCTCGAGAGGGGTTCCATTCATACCCACCCTGAGTTCCATTAAAGCCAAAAGGATAAAGCAACTACCAATATTCCAGCCCACTTAGCTGAGATCTTGGTCCGTTCCTACTGGTACAGGTTTGTGGTCCAGCTCCCTGGATGCTAATCAGGCATACGCCCGAGAAGATACTGCTCCTCCCGCAGCGACCAGAAGGGTCTACCCAACCTGGGTGAGAACACACAGCCACTACGAGTCCGACCTCAAGGACGGGCTGGAGAGAAACTCCATGGGCCCCCGCCGCCCGTAGTACCGAGTTATTTTAATCAAACTCCGGACCGAAGTCCTACTGAACCGAAGTCAGCTGCAGGTAGGGTCAGTGGCCCTTGTGTCGGTCCTTTCAAATATCCCGTGGTCGGAGTTGATCCTTACAAATATGACGTGGTCGGAATAAGTCCTTTTGAATATCTCGAGGTCAGGGTTGGCCATTTCAAATATCCCGGAGTCGGAGGTTGAGTCTTCACTCACTACCCTGGTAATAGCCGCAATAAAATGAACCAATTTATTAAATTAACTTATCCATTATTTCTAACAAGAGTTTGCTTACTATAAAGTTGAATGTAGACCACACTTAAGATTCTTTTTCTCTTTCATTTAGGCGATGAAAAGAATCAAGTACATATGGTTGGTTACGCAGTCTCTCAGCAGTGCATGATGTTGGTCAGGGATAACTGTCTCGTCCCTACTAAAGACCTACCCCAAATGGGCTACATCAGAGAATCTTCAGAACAGCAATATGTTCCCGATGTATATTACAAGGTTAGTGTCTATTTATTAAAAATTATAATTTTATCAATATCTTTACTCAAAACATTTTATAATCAAATTCTCTGAAGTGAAATAAATTTGTTAAACATCGGGAAAGATTTTCTGAACATGTATACACACTCCACTAAGGAATTTAAAAAACTACTTAATTTATATATTATATTATAGATTTTGTGTAATAATTGTTTTAATTTCTAGACGTTTACTAAATTGGCTGTAATTATTTTGTATTTGAAAACAAAATAACATGGAAACAAGTTTAGATGGAATTTTTTAAAGGCACTTTCTTAATGTGACAACACATATTTTTTTAAAAAGCCTACCTTACTGAACAAAAATAATTTAAATTATACAAAATTACTTTGGTGCAAAGTACTTAGGACGAACCTAAAATGCCCAAATTCAAATTTATTTATTTACTTTTCCATTTTTATGTTTTACTTTTAATATCATTGTTGTACAAAACTATATTTTTTTAAAATATATTTAAAATTATAAAATATGTTTATCGTTAAGGAGAATAACTGATGGATAAAAGGTTATAACTTGTAAGGTTATAATTGCTTAATTTTTTTAGTACAAAAACGAATAGTCTTTCGATAGTAGTGAGTAATGATGAATAAATTATCATAGTGACTGAATGATAGTGAGTAATGATGAGTTAGTGACAGTAGTGAATAATGATGAATAAGTGATAGTAGTGAATAATGATGAATAAGTGATAGTAGTGAATAATGATGAATAAGTGATAGTAGTGAATAATGATGAATAAGTGATAGTAGTGAATAATGATGAATAAGTGATAGTAGTGAATAATGATGAATAAGTGATAGTAGTGGGTAACGATGAGTGAGTTATAAAAAGAAAGATCTTGGATAAAAAAGTAGTGGACTATAGGTTTAAACATTTAATTCGTCAGAACACAAAATTTAAATGAGACCACTCAAATGTAAACATGTCTCTGTACAGCCAACCTAAACTTAAAAGTCCTAAACATAAGATGTGTAGACAAAAATAAACTACTTTAAAATTACTAAATTGAGTTTTTTTTTGCACATTCATCAGGTTTAGAACAATTTAACATTAAAAATTGTACAAATATGGTCGTTACACATTCATTAAGGCACAATGTTGTTTTTGCTTGGTAATATTGTGCTGTACAATCAATTGAATATTTTTTTTTTTAATATCATTGATGTTTCCTCCGTCAGGATAATGGATTTATCCAAAAATTAATAAAAAGATGTTATTCCTGTTGGCTGTACTGCTTAATACTAAACAAAACAAAAAGAACATAAATACTATCGACCCTCATGATAGTGACATTTTTTAAATGGACTGCAGTTAAAAGCGATAACGGAATTGAAACAAACACTACTGTCTTTCCAGTGCTTCTGTATCATAAAGAATAAAATAAAATAAAACAATTATTTGTTATGCTGATACAGTGAAAGGACTGCTTTAAGGATTTCTTAGACTCTTGTTAAGTTTAAATAACACATTTTGCACTGGTTTGAACATACATCACATTCAGTGCGTCGAGAATATTTTACCCAATCTAACGGTGTACCGATTAACTATAAATAGAAACTATTTTAAACAATACCCTTTAAAAGCATTGTTCAATTAACATTTTTTATTTATATAAACCTCTACAAAGACATTTTAAAAAATATTCCGGATATTTTTTAAAAAATACATTCTCAATTACGTTTCACAAAGTACTGCGGGTTTAGGGGTTTTTGTTTCAATATTCGTTGAACCCCAATCTGTACAAAAATAGTATTGGATAAATAAAATACAATATCAAACTAACCGAATGTTTATAATAAACGAATCCTATCATCTTGAATCGCCTGAGATCTTGCATCAATCATTTAACTAACGATCTGTACATTTCAAAACTAATTTGGCATTTCTGAGGAGCAGTTAAAGAAGTCTCAAATTATTTAAAAATAACATTAGTACTACATAAGTTAAAAAAAAAATTAATGCTGAAAATTATTGTTGGAACAAAAAAAATTATTACTTCTAACTCTCCTCGTATATGCTTTATAAAATTAAACAGACTACAAAAAAAAAATGTAACGCTCTAAATAGTTTTAGGAAAGTTCAAATTTTAAAATTAGGAATGGGGAGGATTAATTAAAACCGTGGTTACAGTTTACCACAGCTTACTATAACCACATTCTTAGTTGGCTTTCCCGTTTGATCACTATAAGATGCAATTTTTTCTACGAGTTCAATTCCTTCTACTACATGACCAAATATTGCTGTGAATCCTCTCATTTCTTGAAGAATGATTCGGAATTGAGAACCAACCATTCCTAAGTTATCATGTCTTTTTTGTGTTCGCCGCATTCCTACAGCACCTCTTACAGCAGGAAATTTAGTATCATCTGGCATAAAGTAACCTTCTTCATAAATTGATCTTCCTCCTCTTCCATTATTTAGTTCAAAATCTCCTGTAATTACTGACTCTCCTTCCCAGCATTGAAATACTATGCAGCCTTTATAAGACATTCCCATTTCTCCTGTTGATAGAACCTCAAAGTTTCTAGACATTTTAGGAGCAGCATCAGGACGTGTTTCAATAACAATTCGTCCATGCGGTGTACCATTGACTTCGATTTTGAAAAAAAATACGGGATAAGATGGTCGTAAATTGTGTGATATAAGTTGATTTTGTTGCGGTATAACAACATTAACATCATATTGTGGTTTACTATATTCAATTGAGCCATTTTGTTGAAGTTGTTGCTGCTGCTTTGAAACAAGATGTCTTGAATAGAGTTGAGACATACAGTAATTAGTCAGGAAGAGAATGGGATTTGTAGATGAGATTGATTGACTCCTAGATGTTGCTGGTTGATCAACATGAATTCCAGCCAAAGCTTGTTTTAAAAGTGAAAAATCAAAAACAACTGTTGAATTACCAATTAAATCATCGAGCTGGCATTGAAATAGCATATCTTGAACTTTAGATTGAAGTCTTTGTTTCTCTAAAACAAGACTTGAAAAGACTGTTTGAGCATCTGATGCAGTATCGGCCTGTGTAATAAGAACTCGAGCTCTAGCCATTAATTCGCGCACTTCGCTCAATTCTGGAATATGAGACCATCCATTCTGTAAATCAGTTTCTAAATGTGTTTTCAAAGTAATACATGATTCCAGTACTTGAAAAAGAAACCCTCTTTGCTGGTTAGTTAATTTTGTTATATCTGTTATTAGCTTCGTTATTGCTGCCAATTCAACATGCACCTAAAAATACACATTTTATTTAATTACCATTTAAAAATAAAAATTACTACTTAAAAACTTTTAAAAATAAAATTAAATACTTCGTTTTGCAAATGCTCTTTGGCTTCAGTTTGGGATCTAATTTGGTGGGATGGGTGATCAGGCGAAGTTGCACATACTCTACAAATTGCACTACAACATGTGTGGCACCAACAAGCTAGAGGCATTCCGTGTCTGTGGCAATTCTCACTTACTATCTGCAAACAATAAGGTTTAAATTGTTTAAATTTATAATTAAAGATAACTAAAGCTTAAAAAAAAGAAAAAACCATTTGGTCATACCTTCCTTTCCTTTTCTTGAGGTTGGTTTGGTCCTAATCTTAAACTAGAAAAATGTAACGAAAGTTGTAGGACAGGTTTGTAGGTCGGAAGAGTCTCCGGTCCTTTTTCTGCCAGTTCCGTTCTTTTCCAGCAGTAGCCGCAAAATACTTCGTAACCCTTAAAATGAAAGGAAATAATGAATAACTGCATATTATGTAAATATATCTATAGACAGTTTAATATAGATTATTTTACCTTTAACATCGTTATTATACAACTAAGGCAAAAGAAGTGATTACATGTCAGTAACTTTGGAACTTGGTCACTATCATTAAATTTTTGTTTGCAGTAACTGCAAAGAGTCATTTCTTCCAGGTCCTTCATAACCATGGCATCCATCATCTAAAATAAAAAAAAAAATACAATTTTCAAATGACTGGAGATTGTGCTTTGTTCTTGAAAGTCCATTTTTTAACAAAATAAATTGCTGACTTTGATTTTAACACTAGTCTCCCATACTGGTTTCGTTCAGTGTGAACAAAAAAAAATAAGGTTTAAGTTACGAAACATTTAATTTTTTTTTCATGAAATTCCTGAAGTTTCTTGAAATACATTTCTCTAGTTTAGATTATACCTTTCGATTGTGATTTACACAGAAAAGAAAAAACAGAATTCTATCTTCTTTTTTTTTCAAGATTTCGACAGGATTAGGATTAGATAGAAATATCTTTCGAATAAAAATTGTAGATGGATTCAAATTTTTAATCGACTATTTAGATTACCGATTTTCTTTAAAGTCATCCATTTGTAAAATATTTTATTTGCAGGAGGGATATCTTTTGTTTCTTATAACTTTTACGATTTAATACAGAGATTTGAAAAGTCCTCCATATAATGCTTATCGAGATGTTTTGTTAAGGATACTAATTTAGCATGTAGTAGGTGTACGCATGGACAGTAAGGCATGAAAAGATGATCGCAAAAAGTCATAAAACTGCGACTTCTCATAGATTAACCACTTTTTATGTCCAACTGTATGAATTAATCTTTCGCAATTTATTTACAAACTTGACCCGGGAGTCCCTTCCCCTTTGAAAATGAACATTAATTGAATATTTCTGTAGTACCACCGGACAGATAGATGCTGATTTCTCTATTTTTGAGACACTCCTAAGTGTAATGGATATGTCACTATCTCAGTTCTTATTATTTTCATTTTAACCATAATTTTTGTTTGTCATATGGGAGTTGGAAAAAAGTTGCACATGGCATCCTTTTGAGAGGATATAAAACCATCAATATCAAGTTTTTAGTTTCAAGTTCGTTAAATATCCTTCGATATGACAAAATTTGGGAATCCCTATTTAGAATCAAGGATGGTATTTTGGGTATAAAGTCTTTTGGCGGCTATAGCCTGTGCACCCCCCCCCCCCCCCTCTTCAACTACTACTACTACACCTGAACACTTGGCTAACTAAATAAATGTCTTATAAATCATATATATATATATATGTAAAACCAACATAAGCAATTATGTTGCTTATCATAATAGTATATATTAAGGTAGTGACATATCCATTAGACTTAGCAGTGTCTCACAGCTTATAGAAATCAGCATCTATCTCAACGGTGGCACTACAGAAATACCCAAATGATGTTCATTTTAAAAGGGGAAGGGACTCATTTTGTCACGAATTCTCCCGAGTCAAGTTTTGTAATTTCCAACATCAGCATTTTATTGGGGAATTTCAAAAATTACGTCTCCACACAAAAAAGCTTAATATGAAAACGAACAACACGTTCCAAACATTTAGTGTTCTCCTTCGGGTTTACACCTAAATATATATATATCCCCAATATGAATAAATACCACACTATAACAGTTTGCAAAAGTAATGAAATAAGCACTCTACTTCAATTACTTTGAAATAGATTGTCACTATTAAATATACCATTTATAAAAGCCTTTATTCTATTAGTTTTTAAACCAAACTGATTTAATATTTTTCATATTGAGCTAAACATTTATTTTTTCCAATTGAATTAAAATTTAATAAACTGATATATGTTAGTGATTAAACGATAGAAGAAATTAAAAATAACTTTTTAAACTAAATATAAAAGCCTCTCATGTATTATCTGTATAAAATATTATTGCGCTAAATAAAAAAAAAATATTGAATATTTTAGCATGCGTTTATGACGTAAAAGATAATATTTTTACGTTCAAGCACCTGTTTGTTTTTTTTGTAACAGGTGCACAGTTATTAACTAATCAATATCACTTATTATTTATGCAATATCATAACAGAGCCAAAAGTTAAGGGTTTCGAACCTTCACCAAGGAGCAAGTGGTACCGCTTTTCCGTCTAAGCCACCAAGATTTAGGTGAAACTGACAATTATATTTTCAAGAAATTCCAATAGTATATACTAATAATTTCATACTATAATGTCTTTTACAATATAGCTTACTATTAAAGTCTTATTAAAATATCAAATTATAATAAAAATAGACCAATTTTAGAGATATGCATGTTATTATAGTACCACAGAGGTTAGTAAATATGATGTTATTACGTAAATTTGTTTTGAATCATAAATAGCTTTGAAGTCGTCCGACCGGTTTCGCATATAATGCATCTTCAAGTCTATTTACTAGGTAACACTGATCTATATATTAATATAATCGTAGAAAACCCGATATTTTTTCAAGTTATTCTTACTCAACATCAGACTCTTGAGCTCTGTGTATTTTTTCATTCCCCTTGTAACATTATTGTATTAAAAAATGCATATATATTGTTTTGTAAATTATATTTCAAAATTCGAAAATGGTAAAGGCCGCATTCTATAAAACTACCAGTGCCTTTAGTGGTATGGATACATGGGTTCCTCCGTTAGATCACCGAAGTTAAGCAATATTGAGCTTCATGAGTACTTGGATAGGTGACAGCACATGCTCTGCCACTCGACTAGTTTACGATTTGAATGAGTATCGTATCAAAAATGAACAACACTTGAATCCCGGTTAAAGGTATTGTTGAAAAAAAAATTATAAAACTGAAAATTGCGCAGAACACAACAGCAAGACACTCTGACTGAAATGTTGAACATCAGTTTATCGTCATTTGGAAAATGAAGTAGAATAATCGAAGCTGTCTGACTTATCGGAGCTGACTAGTCAGGCTTGTTCAGAATACCGGTCGTCGGTTTTTTTCGGTTCTGTGTAATTTTGTTCTATACGATTATTCACATATATTCCATTTATATTAAACATGAGATGAAACAATGCTGATGTTAAAAAAAAACATGTTAAACATTTTAACTAACGTTAAAATGTGGTTTCCACATTGATACATACAGGAATTGAGTTATAGTTCTATACACATACACACACTGGATTCGCTGCACACTGATTAAACCCTTTATGGGCCAAAGGCACACATATAGGGTAAAAAAGTTAATGAAATAGTCTCCACATATAGCAATTTAATAATAATATAAACAACGCGTTTCGAACACATACTGTTCTTCTTCAGGCATTAACCAAGGATGAGTGTCTGTAGTACAACTGAGAGTCAGACATTCATCCTTGGTTAATCTCTGAAGGAGAACACTACATGTTCGAAACGCATTGTTTATATTATTAATTTCTATACGTAGAGACAATTTCATTAACTCTTTTACCCTACAATGAGTAAATACCACACAATAACTGATTGCACTACCTTAGAAAATCATATGTTTATCCCATATATCCCACACATTTACTAACTCCAAATAGAATTGAAAAAACTCGGAGCAGTCCAGTTTTTATGATGAAACCACTCAGTAAATCACTGATTAATGCAGAAATAACAGATTTGTATATATTCCATAGTTTCAAATTTGTTTAAGATTATTATAACTAATATCAACTTGTATGTCTTCTGATTAATCTTTATTAATTTATCCCAACTAAAAAAAAAAAAAAATTTAAGTTTAAAGAAATGTATTATTTTCATTGGGTTTGGTGTCTCATTAAATCTACTTTCACTACCTTTTATATTTATTCAATTTAAACACAATAAATATAAAATATAATTACTTTTTAAAATAAACTATATGCTGATAGGACAAACTGAATTTCGGTTTGAAATATACATTGTTTTTGATTTACAAGTCATGTTATCCTTAAATGTGACAAAATATTTAAAAACATGTCCGTAGAATTTATCTACGGAAGGCCCTAAAACAGAAGGTTAACATTCTGTGAGTGAGTGAGTGTGTGTGTGTGTGTGTGAGAGAGAGAGAGAGAGAGAGCGCAATACTACCCATGGCAAGGTATAAAATTCATACTTTTTGTTTTTTCTATTAAAAATTCTTAGTTCTAAATAAAACTGAAACGCCTTCAATAAGAGTTTGATTTAAATCTGGAAAACTAACCAAACGTGATGTATTTAGTATTATTATAACAGATGCCAATATATCTTCGAAATATACCTGAAGATGAAGACTAAGTGGTCGAACTCATTGTATAATTAAATCCTTGTGGTGAAAACTTACATATTTTCCTTACTATTATATGTATGTATCCAAAAGTATAAATTTAATTTAAAATCAGAAACACAAAATCAACAAACATTCAAACTGCATCGGTAATAGCACCCTTGAATTTATTTTTTCATACGAATTTAGAAACTTCTGATCAAGTTTTGCGTCAAAACTATAGCCTACCGTTCACTGCTATTCATATTATTAATAACACAGAAATAGTACAACAATTTGTACTCTCCGTATCTATTTATGACATCCTTATACTAGACGGGATATTCAACTTTGATGGAAAAAAATTGAAAGAATAATTAACATACCAAACAAAAATTTAATATACAAGCGGCTATATGTTTTACGCCAACACATAAACCTGATTAATACACTTCTCTATATTTTTAATTTTTTTTTATTAATATGGTTAATTCTAATAAAATATGGTTCAATTATATTTTTAACTTAACTTAAAGAATAACGTGTACGAATTGAGCTGATTTTTTTAAAACAAAACATTTGTTTTGTAACTTGTTTTTAATTTCCTTTTTCTTACATTAATTTAATAACCTTAAATTAATTATAAAGCAATTAATTTAATTTAATAAATTAAATTAAAAAATATAGCATTATAATTCGATGAATACATCAAATTCTTTATTCAAGCTAAAGAAAAAGAAATATTGCAACAATTTTTATAAACTTTTTTTTTACTTTAATAGATAAACATTTTCGTTATAAATACTTTTATTTAAATTAAATGTTTTTTATACTCAAATTTTCGATGCTCATTCAGAACTGTTAGAATATATTTTTGTTAGAACTGATTGTCTTTTGATATAAAGCCCGAATATACCTCTAAGGAAAAGGAAAGCTTTTTTGTTTAAAAAAAAAATAAATTAAAAAACTGCATCATCGGGTAGAAAGATGTCGCTTGGAAAACTATGCGAGATCTTCCACCTCATGACGACACAGTCGATATATATTAGTGAGTTTTTGTGATCTCTTGTGTGTGCATTCTTTCTGTAATGCTATTCTTTAGTATATAAGGAATAGAATTTCACAGTAAACACATGAAATAAAAAAACGTCTAAACCACAGAGAAAACCAGAAAGAAATAGGACTAAGATCTTTCAACGAAAACTGAGCTTCGTCAGACCAATTACACATTTCGAATGGACTCTGACGAAGACCAATTTTTTTGTTGGAAGATCTTAGTCGTATTTGTACTATAAATATATATAACAAGATTTCACATAAACACGTCAAATAACAATTAATGATCAAACCACAATATGAAATGAAAAAAAAAGACTAAGATCTATCAACCACAACAAGCGGTCCTCGTAAGAGTTAAAAACGTCAGTTGGGTTTTTGACTCTAATGAAGACCGCTTGTTGAGAGCTACGATGCTGCCAGATGAACAGTGCAGGGTCGAGTCACTCGATCACCATCCATCTGGCAGTATCGTAGCTTTTCTTACTCTAGTCTCTTCCTGACGACGAACTACGGTTTGAAATATTCTTCTTGTGTTGGTCATATATATATATATATATATATATATATATATATATATATATATATAATATATATATATATATATATATATATATACCATGATAAACGAAAAACGGTCCGGCAGGACAAATAACAATTAAAATAAGCAGTGACACATAAACAGAAACACAACAAAGACTCACTTTTCAATATTTCGACCGTAATGGCGGTCGTCCTCAGGAGAAGAAGTGAATTGACGGAGCGACGACAGTCAACATATATATATATATATATATATATATATGATCAAACCACAATAAGAAATGGGAAAACAAGACTAAGATCTTTCAACCGTAACAAGCGCTCTTCGTCAGAGTCAAAAACCCAACTGAGACAAAAACCCAATCAGTTGGGTTTTTGACTCTGACGAAGACCGCTTGTTACGGTTGAAAGATCTTAGTCTTGTTTTCCCATTTCTTATTGTGGTTTGATCATTGATTGTTGTTTCACGTGTTTATGTGAAATCTTTATATATATATATATATATATATATTTTAGTATATATTGTAGTGAGTTCAGTGATTTCCTTTCTATGTGTTCTTTTTAAATTCTAGTTTATATATATATATATATATATATACACTTTAACACATAGAAAAGAACACAGAAAGACACTACAGAACTCACTTCGATATTTCGACATCTGTCGTCATCGGGAAGAAGTGCGAAGTACTCGCGTTGAGAAGCAAACTGCTATATATATATATATATATATATATATATATATATATATATATACACGACACTGCCCGATATATGTATATGTATATATATATATATATAAATTACATTATATAATGTAATATGCTAAAATGTATATAGAGGATAACACATTAAATTATAGAGCAAACACTTCGATAAAAAACAGACATAACTTATAGCTGCCCATTTCTTTCCTGATGAGGATAGCTGTCGTAATAGGAATGTGAGTTCTGTCAGTTTTCCATAACAGTTTCACAGTAAACGTTTAATAGATATACATAAATACTTTCAGATTTTCAAAATACATATATAACAGATTTTATTAAAATGTTTAAACTATTATAAATTATATTCACATATATATTATAATATTTTTTAAGTTATAGGGTCCTATATGTTAATAATAATAAATACTATTATTTTAATCTTATAATAGTTATTTATTATTATTAAAACTATTAATGTGTCATTCGTGATATGAACAAAAATGAACAGTAGGTAGGCAATACATACTTGACACAACATTTAGAAGTTTTAATTGAACAATGAAATAATTGGTATACAAAATAATTTCAAGGGTGGCATTAAATTTATACATATATCTATACGCATATATGATGTAATTTTTTCGAGGGTTGAGGTCCAATGATTTTAAACTAGTCCTTTTGCCGTCGTTTCGACATATATTTATGTTATCTTCAGGGCTACAACATGATTATTGTAAAAAAGTTGTAAAAAAACAATCATGTTGTAGCCCTGAAGATGACATAAATATATATGTCGAAACGTCGGCAAAAGGACTAGTTTAAAATCATTGGACCTCAACCCTCAAAAAAATTACATCATATAAATATTGAGTCAAGAAAACAAATCATGATGTATATGCATATATATATTTCGAAGATATATTGGGCGTCTGATATAATAGGTCTAACCACATGAGGATTCGGTAGTTTTCTAGATTCAAATCAAACTCTCAATGCTGGCGTTTCGGTTTTATTTAGTTTCCCATATACAGAATCAAGGATTTTTGTATAAAAAAAAAAAAAGAAAAGATTTTTACATTTCTAAGTGGTAACTATTGATAATTGAACTGACTAACACCTTCCAGCAGACAGTCTACCGGAATTTGTGCTTTATATAATATACATGTATAACTTAAAATCAGAAACACAAAACCAACTAACACTCAAAACTGCATATGCAATATCTTAAACAAAATAATTTTAAGTATTTTAAACATTTAGCGTACATTCAAAATTATAATATTCCTTTAGCACCTCAAAACGATTTAAATATTTTTTAATTTATCTGTTTTAACGAAACACTGGTGCAAGTGGTTTAAATTTAAACATATACATGATACATTTAAATTTACATATATACACTTAAATTTATATTTAAAATAAAATAAATACAAAACGAAGAAAACACACAGAAAGACACAGACATAACTCATATCGATATTTTGACTATCGTCGTCATCAGGAGGTGTGAAGAGCGAAGAGTCCCGCAGGAAGACAGGGCGGTACTCTGTCTTGGAATGGAAATGGAGTACCGCCCTGTCTTCCTGGGGGACTCTTCGCACCTCCTGATGACGACGATGGTCGAAATATCGATGTGAGTTATGTCTGTGTCTTTCTGTGTGTTTCCTTCGTTTTGAATTTATTTTATTTTAAAAAAGTCCGCTGGACCGTTTCTTTTAATTGTAAATTTATATTTATTTACATGAATATCAAATTGTTAAACAAATTTAACATTCTCTTATATGCAATGTTCAGTTATATTCAATCCTTTAAGAACTGAACACGTTTTCCTTTCACAAACATATTTTCCACAAGTTTATGGATTCTTTTATATTTTGCAAAATTTATTTCTAAAATATAAACTTATATTATTAATTACATCATTCTTTATCTCCATATCTGAAAAATACTTTAGAAAAATCATTTTAATTTTAATCATATATAATTTTTTTGTATAGAGGTACATATCGAGTTTGATTATTGGTATAATAAATGTTTATTGTAATGGAAATAAATAAATCGCATTAGGAAGTATTAACGTTCTAGCAATTTAAAACGGTTAAAATTTCTGAAATTTCACAGTAATTTCAAATTCGTTGGTGTTTTTTCATAGTATGCGCCTCTATGTCTTTTTAGTTAATTCATGGATCTGAGATAAAAAAAAGTTTGAGAAACTCTGTTTAGAGAGAAAATGTGTAAATAGTTACACAGCAAGAGCTACTCAACATATGATGTATTATATTAGTTTTATTTTCAACGTAATAATATTAAAAAGCCTAATAAAATTAATTAATCCTAAAAAAAGAAATGTTGAAATAAAATTGAATTTGAACAAACAACAACATACCATTTACTTCGTTAGTCCATAAAAAAAGTATAATTGAATTTTATTTATTCCCGGATTTAATGAAGTAGATTATATAAAAAAAGAATTTATATTTACTGTTTATCATCATATCTACTAATCATCAAATATTTGCGTTATTCAAAAAAATTATAGTCTAACCAACTATTTATCAATGGTTTTCTTTTCTAGTCGACCTGTTTCATGACTTCCAATACATAGCTCATGTTCGAAAGTAAAACCATGAAACCGGTCAAGCGGAAAAGAAAACCCACGAATAAGATGGTTTTTATTCCTCATAATGTTAATAACAACTTCTATAGTATCAACAACATTATTTTATATTGTTATAGATATAGTTTTTGTTGGTTAAATTTGAAGATATTAATATACTAAAGACTTTTACTGAGCAGGAATTTCTTTTACAATTACAGGACTAAGTTTAATGTAACAATTTGATTATTTATGCTGCATTTGCTCGTTGATTAAAACGTAAACCAAAAATAATAAACTAATTAGTATTACATTAATTATAAAACAATCAAATTAGACACAGAAGAGAAAATTGACTAAGCTATTCTTGTCTGTTTCTAACAGAATTAGGTAACTATATTGCACTTCCCTATTTATATTGTACATCACGTATTCCTTTCGTATATTTACATAATATATTCATATCATGTTGGAATAAAGTTTAGTGGAACCCTGCGAGCTGGGCAGTTCCTCTTTTATTTGTTTAGGGAGTATTTCTGAATGAGTTTTTTGTGTTTTTAAATTAGAACTGAAGGTATGTTTCTAAACACTACACATATTTCTCTATATATCCAATTTGATTTAATGGAATTGTGAATTCAAAAGATGCTAGTTAATTACAGTTTTAGTTTTAACAAAACTTGAAAAAAAAAAGAGGAAAATGTTAGTTATCAGGGTGTTAGTTTAATTGTTCTTAACTTAGTAACTGTAATTCAGTTGTTCCAAAGAATTTAAATTAATTTGTGAAACATAAAATTAAGAAGATAGCAAAAAAAGTGAATTGTTTATTTTTCTTATCTAATTACACAAACTCTAATACAACAGAAATAGGCATGCATGATTGTTAATTAAAATTCCATCCCTTATTTATAACACTCTTGGAAAGTCCTGTATAGCATTTATACATTGAACTTAATTAAGTTCACATTATCAGTTGAAGACACTCCATATTAAAAGAGGGATGAATAATACTTTTAGTTCCTCAACAAACAATGTAATATAAACTTAGTGTATACCTTCAATACGATGTGCCATTATTGTCAACAACAAAAAAAAAACTCATATTATTTTAGCTATCACAAGCTACTTTCTTAAATAATAATGAAGGACTTGAAACTTTATGTCCATTGTTTATTGTTGGAGGCTGAAGTGTGATTCTTGCATGAAGTTTGTTGAGGAACTATGGTAAAGTATTGTAATAGGCGTTAACTTAGTTAATAATTATTTCTACATACAAAACAGTAATGGTATCTTTGTTATTTAAATAAAATAGCATAGAAAATTGTATATAGCGGTTAGTATTAATTTCAGAATAGATAAATATGCTTCAAACATGATTAAATTACAAACTCTGTGATTAACCATTATCATGCAAATTGAACAAATCAAGCTTTGTAAATGTAAATTGTTGTTATTTTTCACTTAATGAAGCACAGTTAGTATTGTTCTTTTTTAAACTATTTTCAATTCACCAAAGAGTACATAATTGTAGATCCCTTTCACTTTAAAGAAGTGATAGAATTAAAACTGTATAGATACCTGAAAAATATGTATTCTAAAAACACCTGACACTTTCATTTGGAGTATATATCTTTTAGGAGGTTCCCACTTTTTTGGGAACGTCAGATTTTAACCATCTCACGTTAAAAGGTTTGTATTGGGTTGGAAAAATAGTTCTTGTCATTAGTTGGATAACAATAATCGGTTCACATTACTCTTAAGTAAAATTAAATTAATATTTCAAACTACAAGTTAACAGATTTTCTGCTCCTAGAGAGATACAAATGCAGACATTTCTATGACTTCTTCCTTATTGGAATCATAATATTAATAGTTTAGTAAAAATTACTCGTATATAATTATGTATCAGATGAAGTAGTGTTCGGAATTGAATTCTGCAACCGAAATTGAACTAATAATTAATCGTAAGTCATATACACAGATATTAATTCAGGATAATCTTTTCCATGTAAGGTTATCAGGGGACCTTCCAGAGCTTATCACTAATTTAGAGCGCGGGTTTATTGAATGAGATATCATTTCGTTTATCTTCTTATATTTTTGGTGTGTTTGTGTAATTTGGACATTAGTAAAAACAAATTCACTTGTATACAGTCGGAAAAGTTTCCGGAGTTAGGTTAACTAAAACAATTGACAACTGTAAAACTGGTTGAAGTGTTGATTAAGTTCTTATTAAATATACTTTTACCGGTCAAATTGACATACCTTATCATTAATTTCTGGGAAATCCCTGTATTTATGAAGAAAGAAGACAAAACTGTATTCCTCTTAAACTCGGAGAATCACAGAAGTTACCCCAGTTGGTATCAAATTATGTAGATGTTATTAGCACTTAGATGCATAACACATACTTTGAAACACAAAATTTTTACAAAATATAAAGTAACAACTACTAGTATTTACTCTGTAAAACTTTATTGCCACATCATAAAACATTGAGTAGAAGCTGTAATTCAGCATGGCGGACAAAGCTTCCTTTCAAAACAAACCAAGACTACTAGCGCATTCTATTGACATTATCGAAAGTCATATCTTTGAATTAGAGATTTGTCCGTTAACCGAAAAACTGAAATGGGTTATTAAGAGGAATTAAATCTGAATTGTTTAATCTCAATTTTGTGATAACTTTCAGGATGATGAATTTAATTATACATACCTGTAAATTAATGAAATGTTTCTTTATTTCTTAATGTCGTAATCATATTGAATAGAACCTATTTTCGTATTGATGAAACATAAATGTTTTGAAAAATCAAATAAATTGAAATACTTTTCCTGAAAACAAATTATTTGTCGGTTACTTCCTTAAGGTATTGGATAAGTTATATGGTACGTACAACACTTCATATTTATTCACACACACACACACACGAAGTGGTTTTAATTAATTGATGGGGTTAGATTAGTGGTATAAATTGTTCTTGTTATACGATGTATACTACCATGGGAATGTATTTGTAGTAAACCGTGCTAATTGTTTCCTCAAACTTAATCAAATAATGGATTTAGTGTTATTATTCATTATTAATATTGGAAGAAATTTTATATTCTTCAAAGACAGTTAGTCTTCAAAGACAAATACTAAGTTTTTCTATGATGAAAGTATGTGATTTTATTCATTATCTTAATCATTCAAAGTTAAAGAAATCATTTATAGATTTCAATTTTGTGGTAGTGTGTAGTAACGTATTTTTGAAAAGTTGATATTGTTTGTTAAATAATGGTGCTAATTGTTTCCTCAAACTTAATCAAATAATGAATTTAATGTTATTATTCATTATTAATATTGGAAGACATATTATATTCTTCAAATACAGTTAGCAGAAAAACAAAAACTAAGTTTCTCTGTGATGAAAGTATGTGATTTTATTCATTATCTTAATCATTCAAAGTTAAATAAATCATTTATAGATTTCAATTTTGTTATAGTGTTTAGTAACGTATTTTGAAAAGTTGATATTGTTTGTTGAATAATGAATTTTGTATTGCAGGAGAAAGATGATTATGGCAATGAAATTTCAAAACTTGCTCGACCTCTTCCTGTTGAATACCTTCTGATAGATGTGCCTGCTTCAACTCCTATTTCACCTTTGTACACATTCCCAGTGAATTCATCTAAACTTCCTTTTCCAATAGAAAACAGGTAAAGTATAATAACAAGTAGTAGTTCTTAGTATTTTCCAAGAATAAGTAAATACTGTTATTGCTTGTAGGTTAGTCGATCGACACTTGCAACATTTCAATGCTCTCTCATCGTACATAAGTCAGTTCAATGCTGACCAGTTCCTGAATATGATCTCAGATTTCCACTTTTTAATCTACATCGCTACCATGGATATGTTACCTATGAAGGTAAGCAAAAATTATATTATCATTAGTATCACAGAGGTTGTTAGTAATTCATAAATATGAAAATCAGGTGTTTCTCTGTACCAGTTCGCACCGTCTTTTTCCCAAAAGAAGGCATCCCCCGAAAATAAGTCCTAGTGTGATTTTAAGAACGTTTTGGACTATAAGCCATCTCCTGAAAATAGGCCCTAGTTAAGATAATGTGAAAAATATAATTCGTTAAAAAAATGCTGTTGAATGTAGTAGGTATCTAGCTGTCGTAATATTTCAGAGAATTCTTTGGAACAAAATATTCCAATAAATTCCTTATTTACCTCTAAAGTTCGTTTCAAGGCTACTTAGACAAGAAGTATTAATTTAACCACAGCTATATTGAAAGACATGAGAGATTCAGACCAATGATTCTACAGGAAATAGATTTGGAAGAAAATGAGAACGGAATTTAAAATTTTGATAATTGATGACGTTGTTCCAGAAGATGACATGACTGTAATCGAATAAATTTTAATTCCTGTTATATATATATATATATATATATATATATTAAACAAAAATATGTTAATCTACTCTTAATGTACTTGAAGCCCTCTCCCAAGAATAAGTCCTTGCACGGATTTTTGACCTAAGAATAAAGTAAGGCAGTGTCTTATTTTCGGAAAAAGGCGGCAGTATACAACAAATTCAGAAATGATAGCTTTAACTAGCGTACTTCCGAGTTGTGAACGCTACTAATTAGCCAAATCATCGTTAATTACAACTTAAATATCTCTATGCGCATGAGTTTATAGTTCGTGTATATGTTTAAATTAAAAGCGGTGAAATACTAAAAAGAATTGTCATCACAGTATTCAAGTTAAAATATATGTTTAATAATATAAAGAGCACATTTTGAACAGTGTTCGAAATGCGTTATTAAACGCATTTTAGAAGTTTAAGTTATTAAACTTCTATATGTGAAGACTCTTTCATTAACTTTTTTGCCCTACAATGAGTGAATACCACATAATAACTGATAGAACTGCCTTAGAATAACAAATTATTTCAAAGGAAAATTGAATACAGGTCAATTATTAATTAATAGTAATGGTTGAAACTTTATTACTTTTTTCTACATTATGCGTATTAAAGTTTCTACCTTTTATGTATTAAATTTTTATTTGATAGTTTTAATCGTAGGAAATTCTGATTAGTTGAAATTAAGAGTAGATATTCTATATCGAGTTTAAACCAGAAACCAGTTTTGAACAAAAAAAAAAATGTTCAGACGTGTGAAGTGTGGTGTAGTTGTATTATAAAAATATTAATTCTTATCCTTAAAAACCAGTTCCCTATCTTGAGTTCTCTCTAGCTGATGAAGGTCCTGACCTAGCCAAGGAGTTTCGGTTATAGAAGTATACAATCTCACATGATAATTCATGTTCGCATTTATATATACAGTATAGACCCTATTTTTAGTTTATAAAAGTGGTCCAATTTTTAGGAATTTATGTACTTATCAGTATACTTACTCCAAAAAAATCGTTAACAGTATTCAAGATCATTGGATAGCATCTAGTATCAATTAATTTTATTTTGATAGAATTCTCTTGCTGACTGTTCTTCTTATGATGCAAATTTATGATAAAGTTGCTGACTATTTTTTTCCTTTTGATTTTCCAGGATGGTATGGGACCCCTTATAGAAGCAGTAAGGGAGAGAGACAGTGTTAAAGCCCTGGAATGGTCTCATTCGGAGGAGTGGGCTACTTTAGAACAACTTGTAGAGTCATCAAGAGAGGCTTCTGGTGGAAGTTTGATGGATGAAGGTGGTAGACAAACTCAATCTTCTTCAGGACCTGACTGGACATGTCCACATTGCACCTTCCTTAATCCAGCTGCCTTCTCATCTTGTGAGATGTGTTCTCTACCAAGGTAGAATTTCTCTATCATCGGCTGCTTCGGCCCTGTTTGGTCGAATGGTCCATCCCAGAGGGCGGGTGTCGCTGGAGCAGCTACTTGTTGCCTCAACAAGTCTTTGGACTCATACTAGATGGTGGTCCTTTGAGCTGATAATTATGGGTCATAGCTGGCTCCTCTCTAATTTAAAACGCACCTTCTTTCCTTACATCCTGGGGGATGTTTTTTCCTGCCACATAGAGTTCCACTCCAATGCAACACCTTCTAGATTCCAAGCCCTCTTAAAAAAAAATACTTTTTATTATTACATTTATTTTATTTAAATGTGTTATTATTTTTACCATTTACGCCTTTTGAACTTTATTTTAGCATTGATTCTGTTTCACGAGTAAACGTTTGTAATGAAGTGTTTTTAGCTAGTTAATAGTCATATGTAAGAGTATGAAGATAAATCAAGAGGAGTCCAGTTCCTCAAATACCCAATTTATTTATTTTTCTGCTAATAATGCACATCAACCATCTACGTGGTCAACTTCTTATTTGAAGAACTTCATTTTTGGATTCTTTCTGTAATATGAAGTTTTTCAATTTAAAAACTGTTGCCATTACATATGGTAAAGGTATATAACTTATAATACCCTAAATTACTACAGTATAACCTTTTTATAAGCAACTATAATGTTCCTTATAAAAAGGTTCACTCTCTTATAAGAAGAGTAAGGTTCTGTATAAAAAAAATTATGAAAATACGAATGTTTCGCAACAAAAGTTTTATTTGATACAGGTGAATAAAAAACTCAACTTATTTAGCAGTAACTTTAATAGAAATATACATTATCTTGCATATGAGAATAGAGAAGCTCTCTTGTTTTTTTTCCATTCGTGTTAATTTTGGGGTTGCAATGTTAGAATATAAAAGATCTGCTGTTTTTATAAAGGTTTGTAAAAAGAAATTTATAAATATATATCAAGCAGCCTTCTTCTTTCTTATAACTGTTACATGTTACAAAAAAAAACACTAATGTTTTAGGAAGCTATAGACAAAGGCAAATACAGAGTTGCACACATCTGTTGCATAATGATGTTCAACTTAGACAGGTCATTAAAGCCGTTCTTGTATAGTAATTATTTGGAACATTCTAGATAGCCGACAAATTATTCGGCGTGTTATTATTTGTGATAGACATTTGGTTATGTTAAAGTTTTTTAAAAATGTTCTTTTTACAAGGTATGTTATTTTCTATTGACCTAGTACATTAATGGATCGGATCTTCTTTTTTTTTTATTTTTAATTTAAATTTCTGGAAAATTCGTTGCAGGCACCGCTAACAGTTTATATATGACGTGTTTCAATTGCTTTATTATAATGTTTACTAAGTTTTGTTTGGTACTCTATGCAATTCTCTGCTTCGTTTAAGTTTTGTATTTGCTCATTATTTTAAAATATTCAACAAGAGAATGTATATTTCTTCTACATTTACTGCTAACTCAAACAGGTTGAGTTATTTATTTACCTGCATCAAAAAAAAACTTTTGATGGGGGGCATTCGTATTTCCATAACTTTTCATAGAGAATCTTACGCTTTTTATAAGAAACATTCTACTTCCTTATAAAAAGGTTATACTGTAATTAATTAAGTTTTGGGTACAATGAACGGGAGAGAGGGAAGTAAGAGAATTATAACAAGTGACATTTATTCAACTATACAGTCATTACGTTCTTGTGTTCAGCCAAAAATTTATACAAAGAAATAATCACAAATAAATGTTGTTCCACACTCATAATTGTATCAATATAACTAACTTGTATTATAACTTACAAAAATTCTTTAAAAATACCTTAGCACAACACTTTAAATTCAATAATACAGCATCATCTCCATAATCATTCTCATTAATACTAGCACTGAAAGGATAACTGCAAGCTTTATATTTTGCAATTTCTATGAAAATCTGGAATACCTTATCCTTCTAAGACAAGTAAAGAACAGAAAGGAATAAGAAAAGATATATTTATGATTAAAAACATTCCTGAGGAATATTTTCAAAAACAAAATTAATTATACTGAACAAAGTGAGTACATACAACATTTGTTTGAAGATCAGATCTACCTAATGCACCAACAACCAAATAAAAAAAAAATGCAAGTACAAAAAAAAACAAACAAAAACAAGTTTCAATTATGCCAATTTACGGCTGCCAAAAGCATTTGCTATCAATTTAAACACCTGTTTGCATCAAACGTAACAATCAACTGATGTAAGTACACACTTTTACATATGGTGACACCTTCCAATTTATTTTTTTATTCTAAATTTAAGGCATTATAAACAACAATTGAGATACATATCATCTATCCCATTTGGGTAATTTACAGTATTATAATAGAGGTTATTCATTACTTCGTTTCAATTTATTCTCACATATCTTAATCCTTATTGGGAAACATTAAATTCAAATTCTAGTTGGATGACACTACCTTGACCATTCTTATATACTTCAAAAATTCCAATACTTTACATATAAAAAATTTCTTACTCAGTCTAATTATATTTCTTTCAAATTCAGCACTATAATTAAGGAAGTCATATTTAAATAAAATAAGCAAAAGAAAAACTGTGCTGTACCGCCTACTGAAGACTTTTTGTTCCAGATGTTTTGCACCAAAACCATTGACAGTTTTATAATTATTCAAGTAAATTAATAAATTTTAAAAAAGTGAGATCTTTGATGATAATATTATTGCACGAAAATGATTAAACAGAAACAACTTAAATTTAAAAAAATCTGACGAGTACATTACTGTTGAAGGTCAAATAATCGCAGAAAAAAATAAACGCTTTTTCAAACTAACATGTGTAATAAATACATCAAAAGAATTTACAACAAATTTAAAAGGTTATAAAATAAACAATGTTCTACGAACTCATCTTCAGTAAATCGGAATGTGCATAATTACAGATAACTGTTATTCTAACTGAATAAATACAATATGCATATGATGTCAGTTTTTTACGAATACTGAATTTATATATCTGATTATTTAGATGTAGTAATAAAAATAAACTTTACAGAAAACTTTTTATTTAAATGGGGTAGTCGAAATTCGTATTAATTAACTATGTTCTTGAAGCATATATAGAGTATATGTTTTAAATAAACCAGAATTTATTTAAAACCGTACTTAATTATGTCCACCTAAAGTAGTGATAGAAAAGTCAGTTAATATACAACATATGTAAAATATAAAACATATTTAATTCACCTTTAGCTTGGAAAAAAATAATTTAAAAATCTAAAACTTTACTATTAGTTCAGTATTGCATCACACGAAAATTAAAACAAAATCAGGTAAGTAAATGTTTTCCTAACATTGTGATCTTTGACAGTGTATTATTAAACATGTGTATATGAATTCTAAAAACAATTCTTCCTGTTGTTTTAGAACAAGGAAAATGTTTGCCAATCTGAACAACGAAAACTTCAAAATAACACCAAAACAAATTCGATAGTTTCTTGAATGTGAAATGTCTCTGCTAAATATAGGATAAAACAAATAGTTTTTGTTAATAATGTGTATGTAGATAAAAAAAAATTAAAATATAAAGAAGAAGTGAACAACAAGGATTTAAAAAAATTTGTTTGAAAATAATTAAACTCATTTACGAAAATTGGGCTAATTAAACCGAAAGTAATGTATTAGGAAGAATTAAAGAGTAACTAATTATCTTAAAATAATAAAAAAAAAAAGAAAAATAAGTGCACAATATGAATGTAGTTAATTTAGAAAAGATTTGAAACTAGAATAAAGTTAATAATTGAAGGAGCTCAGTTAAAAGTATATGCAAGTATCGAAGTATCATGGTCCATGGAAAAATCATGAATGTTGTTTCAAATCAAGGTCTCAATATTAACATGACAAGACCTGTCATGCCCTTTTAATAATTTCAAAGTAATGGTAGCATATATAAATACGTGAATAAAAAAATAATTCAGATAAGGATAATGTAAAATTTACCTAATGATAAACCCAGATCTGAAAATAGTAGATAATACGAGATCTGAGATTATAACCATCATTACGTGTAAGAATGCGAATGATTACAATGTACATCTAGACAAGACTAACAAGGCATCAATACAAATGAATAAAAAAAGTTAAATATATAGGAAAGATTAAAAAAAAAATGGAAAATATGACTGCACTCTGCCTCATAAATTGAATAGTTAGCCCAGGAGGCAATTTGAATAAATTGAAACGTGTTTCAAATCATGGGATATATACGTATAACACTTTTTCTAATAGTATTCAAATTTAAAAACATTGACTATATGCCATATTATACAATAAAATATATACAATTTGAATTGGTTCACCTATAATATAGAAATGTTACCTTAAAGGGTTATATTCCCCCCTCCCCCCCACAATCAGTAGGAAACTGGGACAGTCAATTCAACCACACAACCATAACAAATCTGTTGGTAGCAGTTGAAAAATGTTTTCTTTCTATGGGAGAAATTTAGGAAGAAATAATTAATAAGGGAATTGAGTTTTTAAAGAAATACTTTTGAATACTCCTAACAATTCTTGATAAATTAAACGAAAAAAATTCCTGAGATAAACTCAAAAGTTAACTTGCAAATTTAACAAAACTGCTTTAAAAGTTTTCATAATAACAATACTATCTGAACGAACACGTATATGTAGTCTTTAGGCCTAGGATATCTGACGATTATTAAAGAAATATAAAATAGCCTAGTAAATACAAATTTATTCTATGGATCACATTAATCCTATATACATAAATTTTAAAAATAAAATAAAAAGTTTTCACAAAAAAAAAGGAAACAACAAAAAATTTACAAAAGCGGTGAGCTACTGGGAGTTAAGAGGGTAGGTGTGGTCAAATCAAGCTGTCTGAGTGCAGCACTAGGTGGGGGGCTGACGCCTTCATTTCTTGCTGGGAGCTGCCACGGTCGCCTCTGGCTTGCTGACGGAGCCTCTTCGCGACCCGCTCACCCCCACAGCAGGCGCTCCCACCACCGGACTCACAAGCCCTCGAACTTGAACTGAACTATCAAAACTCAACTCAATATCTGCCATACCGCTCAATCAAGTAATATATTACTTTCAAAAAAAAAACACACTGTGTGGAAGATCAAAATCAAAATTAACCTCTGTTGGTCATAAGAAAATTCAGTTTCAATGATTTAACAAAAAAATAAGGAGTATTTTTCCCTTAACTTTACTATAAGTAGTAGAGGTAGTAGTAGTAGTAGTAGTAAGAGGTATATTATCAAAGTCAAATATACAAGACTGGTTCCATGATTGCCTTAGAACAAAAGTCTATTGCATAGTTTTTGGTATTGAAATGAGAAAGTTGAATTTTGATCCTACCTTTTCCCCATACATTTAGAATAACGTATCCTTTTCTCAATTATTTTTTTAAACCACCTATTTGGATCGCGGATAAGCCACATTTATGGGGAAAAGGAGCACGGTAATTTATCATAGTAAAAAACATCCTATGTTGCTTAATTTTGGTGACCTAATAGGAACATGTATTGGAAAACTAATAAAAGTTGAAATGTTGGGTTTTGTTCTTCTGGAATCAAGATATTTTATCTGTCTTGTGTAGATCCTTCACTTTAAGGTGATCAGCAATTACTACTGGTCTATAAAAAAAATCATATTCAACCAAGTAGGAACTAGTCTAAACTGCAATGTGTCATGCATCATATAAATTAACACAGAAGTACACTAACAGATTATTAATCAATTGACAATGCAGCTGACAAAAGGAACAAAAAATTAACTCAAAAATTAAAAAATAAGTCCGTAAATGATTACTTCTGCTTCACAGAACTTTTAATATTATACCATAATCTTGTACTGCATTATTTATTCAATTTACATCATGTTATTAGTACACAAATCATGTTAAAACCTCACAGTATTTTATTAGTACTTGTTGGTTTAGTTCAGTAAAATACATAATCTACCCGTGAAAAGAAAACATATATATAAATTATTTAATACTTATTAAGTCTTTCATGTAAGTATTATTACAAAAAGGGGGTTTAAACTCTTCCAATTAAAATAAATGATACGTATGAAAGAATTTCTGATTTTAAAATTCAGTTCACCGTTGTGCAATGTTATTATATGAAATTTTTACTCTTACTGGGAAGTTACATGCAAAATCCTTACATTCACAAAGTTAATGTCCTAGTTTGTGTGTTGTTTGTGAAATATTCAATTTTTTTTTAACCATGGCAGCTTCCAAATTACAGTAGGAATAGGAAGCTTTGGATAATCGGGAATTTCGGACAGATGTTCCTCCCTTTTAGTCTATAGAACTGAGGTATGAGTGTAATTCATACCAGTATGTTTTGATAATTTAAGGTATTTTATTTATTGCAATACCATTATCATAATGTTGCTATACAAAAATATTGAGTAACACAAAATAAAAGGGGCCAGGTTAGCTCAATGGTTAACGTACTCGCCTCTGTGCTGGTAGTCCGGAGTTAGATCCCCACCTAGCCCTCGATTTATTCAATCGGGATGTGAATAAATCTGAATACGTCGTCCCTCGGAGAGGGCATTAAACCGTCTATCCCGAGCCGTACATCCCGGAGGAAAATGTACACAATAATTACACTAGGTTAGATCAGGTTGCAGTGGTACCCTCAAAAGGGACTTGAGGGACAGCCAAACATTGGTCCTTTGTGACATTGATTCTATATTATTGAAGTCCAAAATATTGCCTAACTAAAGTGTTTTTAGAGTAGAGATCTTTTAACGAGTGCCTAACATCGTACAGGCTCAATACTGACGGCTTAACGATCTCTCCAAGAGAGGACGTTTTAAGATTTATTCAACTCTCCCTTGAATAAATCGAGACCCGAGTGATTAATTATTGAACCCCGAACCTACCAGTTCAGACGCAACTACGGTTGCCACTAAGCTAATCTGGCCCCCATTATATAACATAAACAATAATTCTATTTTTGTATTGGTAACACAGATATGTATAACACAATAACTGATTCAATTTCAAAATTTTGAACTTTCTATTCTCCTCTTTTAATAGTTGTTGAATAATAAACACTACATTTAAAATAATTGACTACTCGCTTTAAAAACCTTAGTGAAAATGATTATAGTTTGCACTTTTAAGTTTGAATTAAATTCAAATTTTATAACAAGATATATACCTTAAAAGTAATGAGAGAAAAATATTTATTATCTTTTAACAAAGTAAATACATATTAAGGAATAAAAATATTCCAATAAAACTGTTGTCAATTAAGATCAAAGATAATTTTAATTATATTTTCAATATAATTTCCTTTAACTGAACTTAAAATTAAACAATTTACATTTCAAATTAACCTACTTGTCAGAATCGAAAATGTATTCAAATTTTTATTCTTAGTACATTTTCATGATTAATTATTTCAATTTAAAAATTCAAATTTTTCATTATTAGTAAAAATTATAGAAAGAATCATGCAAAAACACTCTCATTTTTTAAAGTAAATCAAAAATGTAATAAATGTACAGTAAATTAAGTTCACCTAACGTTTTTTCTAACTCTTTATATTTAAACGATTAGGTTAGGTAATATTTTTTATTATCAATATTGCATATCAATTAATATCTTTGATTTTGTTTAGAAAGAAGTTTTTTTTTAGCACCCACATTGATAGGTATTCGTCCTGGTGCAAAAAAGGGACATTCACTTTACTATATTACTCGGTTATCATTGAAATTTGATGCCCGAAATTTGCCTTCAGTCCTGACCCTGAATTATCAATAAAAAAAGAAGCGAATAATCGGATAGCCTGTTTTAAAAACAGTTGGGAATGTCATAAATATAGAATAATGACGAGCAAAAAGTAATCGGATGCCAACAGACAGCAGAAGTTTAAGAAGAAACTAGAGATTTACAAATGACTGAAAAATAATACGTTGTCTCAAATTACCGGTTAAATATTCAGGAAGTGAGGAAGCAAAAGGAAGAAAGATCATGCACTCAAACTAATTAGATAGGTAAAACCAACCATATAAAAGAAGAGAAAAAAAGAGGGAAATATTTTCAAAAATTAAACAAGAACAAATAAAATTGTATAGAAAAAGGTAAAAAGACACTAAAAACATAATGATAAATCATAAGTGAAGAAACAAATATGTATAGAATATATAACGAAAATTACAAAAGAAGTAAACAATGATAATACAATAACTTTCGAAAGAAAATAAATTAGAAACAAAGGAACCATCTTGGTACCCCCTCCCACCAGCAGAACCTTTCATGGCAGAAATAAAATAAATTTGCCTCTTTCTTCTTCTTCCTTTACTTTTAACCGTATTGCAATCCTCAATATCGGCTGTCACTTTCTAAAGTATTGGTAGTCCTGTTCATATCTCTGATATGATGTCTCTGATATATATGATATCTCTGACAGTTTTACATAAAAAAATCTGGTGAAAACTATTACAATTTTGCATTGTATATTTGAAAACATATAGTTATTTTTAAACTTATATATAACAGTTCAAAATTGAAGATAGGTAACACACAAAGTAAAGAAACACACTTACAAACTCAAATTTTCGGTCAATCCGTCTTCAGGAGAAAAGAGAAAGGGAAACCAAGCACGTCGTAGACGCAACGGCTAGTAACACGTAACTATAACACGTTACTAGCCATTGCGTCTACAACGTCCTTGGTCTCCCTTTCTCTTTTCTCCTGAAGACGGATTGCACGAAAATTTGAGTTTGTGTGTTTCTTTACTTTGTGTGCTACCTATCTTCAATTTTGAACTGTTATTGTGTTCAGTTTGGATCGTCTTTCCGTTTATCAAGTAAACTTATATATATATTATTGAAAATGGCCAGTTTCTGTATTCACGACCTTTTTATTAAGAGATTCTATCCTCTTGGCTATTTTCCTTATTGTAGTAGGAAAAAGTTTAGAAAGATATTCTTCATCAGGAAGAAGTGTGAAGTACTCGCGCTACTTCATGGCTTAACTTCCACGTCTCAGTGCATCGCGAATTATACATAAATATTAAAAAAAAATTCAAAATTAAAAAAAATGTTTCAAAATCGTCAGAGGTGTGTTGTGATGTATCTTTTTATAACAATAAAAATTCTAAAGAATTTTCATGTAGTGTATTTACATCTGCTTATGTATGTAAAAAATTAAAGTTTATCAGGTCTCGGCCAGCTTTCAGGTTGACCTGAAGAACTGACCGGAGTCCTGATAAACTTTATTTTCTTTCCCTTCCACGGTCGATACTTTTATCAATATTTATGTATGAACACTTCACACACACACGTATCATATGAAAGAAAAGAGAGAGATAAAGACAGAGACAATGAATGTACAGTACGTTATGTTATATATATATGATTATTTTAGTTAGATGTTTCAAATATATATACAAACAAGTATGTTAGAAATTGGGGGGTTGGGAGTGACACTTCTTCCCGGTTTTTCACTTTACACGGTCGATTCTGGTCCCCATTAGCCGAAATAAATGAAGTTTTTTTTGTTTTTGTAGAGGACTGAGGGACTGACATAGTCAGCCCTCCGATGCTGATCCTTCGAGGGAATCCCATCTTCCTAATGTTTCTATATTGGGTATCCTGAATTTTCCCTATCTGAAATGTATTTAGAGTAAGGATTTTTAATGAGTACTTGACATTTTACAGGCTCAGGACCAACGGTTTAAAGTTCTCTTCGAGGAAGGACATACTCAGATTTATTCATGTCAGACGTTAATAAATCGAGGGTCGGAGTGGTATCGAACACCGGACCTACCAGTTCAGAAGTGAGCACGTTGCCACTCGGAAAACCTGGCCACCAGTTAAGGGTTAACTGTATTTACAATCTAATCTTGTCTAAGAAATTCGTCATATCAGCTAGGACATTGTGTTTCACTTGGTTCCGTCATTTGTTCACCCTGTCCTTAATCATCTCTTACCTTATATCCTCCTTTTATAAGAAATTTATTCTCCACCTCTTTTTCCTACCTCAAAGCCGCACATCTTTACTTCACCTATTTTCTTCTTCTTGTAACTTAGAAGAGAACCATTACTGATTTAGTCCAAATTTAAAACAATGTCATATAGTGGTTTATACCACTATATACACATACATAAACAATAAATTCATTCCAAAATTCATCACAGAAAATAAATGATTATAAGAAATCAATTTCCAACCTATCTATTCAACCCAGAACATACTTTTCCAAAAACAACAAAAGAAAACATATTAAATACCCATTACTCAAAATATACAAAAATTAGAAAAACAGCACTATTTTAAGCCGTACTTTTTTTTAGTATAATACAAAAACAAATTCTTGTTTACAACCATGGTGTTGTAAATATTAAGGTGCCTTTTGTGGGTTCAGGCTGTGAGGCTGAATAACACTTAAACCACAATTAACTCAATTATAAAACCTTTACCTGGATTAGGACAAATCTTAAAGAAATAATGAATTCAAAGCCAAAAATTATAACTAGCATGTTTTTATTTTACGTATAAATTAATTAATGTCAACATATAAACTACGTCATTGTGATAGTTTATTAAAACATGTTTAAAATCAGTAATGTTTAGGTTATTTACATTGTTTTTGAAATCTACCCTAATTGAAACTGTATGATGGTGTCATTCTGTCGCCAAGTAGAATCTTTTCCGTTTCTCAATATTCTTGAAAGTTTTGTTTTACAGGAAACTAGTTTACAAAGTAACTATATTAAACGTAGAGCAAAACATGTTGGTCATTTTTAATAGATTAACAAATAGCTATCACTTGATTAAAATTAGCTTTCGTGATGAAAACAACATGAAAATCATTATTACTTCTTACACAAAAAAGACACTTCTTTTTTTACACACCATAAATGTATACTATTCAAAATGGTCATCATATTGATATTTCTATTATAAGAATCAAGAGATCTATACGTAGACGCAACAGAATGATATCTCATCTAACGGCTTATATTGAACATCCAATAAGTTTATTATTATTATTATTAAAACATAGGTACGACAAACATAGATTTAAAGTTAGGAACAAACAACTACCATGGTCAATGTCAGTAAACTTTTTCAGATAGAAATTCAAATGAATTTATAAATACATATGTCAGATATCACTCACTTTTCAGTTGATTATTTTAAAATGCTAATAGGACACTTTAAATACCTCTGAATTACTTTACCTCAATATTTTAACTTCAACTAACATTAAAGTTTAATAAATTATATATACTGCAGAATATACTTGGCATATTCAAGATAGAACAAAATTTGACAAATGCGGTCAATTTGAAAGCAATGGCCACTGTGTTTCTCGACTTTAAAGAGCAATACACCGTCAATTCTTGCTGCAAGTTGAAATGATCACTGAGGAGTAGTAAAAACAATTTTAATCAAAACAGTGGGGAAAAACACCCAAGATTTGTGTTTTTTTTTTACACCGCTATCATGTACCTGTCATATTTAACAGCTTGATTGAAAATATTTGGTTAAGTACAATACTAATATTAGTAATATCCTACAACCATCATATTTGCCAGATATGGCTTACATTTTAATGAAGTTTCGGTTCTTAAAAATAACGTAAACTTTCATAGATGAGGTTAATCTCTTAGCATTATTGAGGAGGTTACAGGGCATCCCAAAGATTGAAGTCTGGAAGCTCTGGGATAAGTGTTTTAAAATATCTAATATAAATGCTTCGAACTGGATAACATGACTAAACCAATAAATAAAATCCTATTCACAAAAAGAATACTCCCGTTATTTATTAAAGCTTCATAAACCAAAAAATATTCGAATGAAAGGTTCTATATCTCATTAAAAATGCCTTATAGGTTGTTTAATCATGTAAAATGAATACTAATGGTATAATATAATATTATTGTACTAAATGATTGACAATTTCAGATTCTTCACTAATTTTTACAAACATCAAATTTTTGCTCCGCAGTTAGTAAAATTAGTTTAAAATGTGCATTGACCACTGTAATAGTCTTTGTAAAAAATAACATTTTTTTTATTACTAATTTAATATTTAAATTAATAATTACATTATTATCCTTAAAAGAATAATGAGATGGACCTCACAAATGCAAATATTTATTTGACTCAAAAAAATTGTGTGTTATTCTCTTATTCTTTTTTTTTTTATCAGAGTTCTAAGTGGTAAATTATAGTGCATATTTTATATTTAAAAAAACACATTTAACAATTATTTTTATTGGTGAAAGCAGTTTTGTGTTTGTGGGATAATTTAGACAGTTTACCAATTCATCCTATTCAGTAGATGCAAATGAATCATTAGATTCCATTATATTAATTTACAAGAATAACTCAATAATCTTAAAATGAACAAGCAAGTCGTGATTTAGGTGGACAATCTTCGTTTTTGCTATTTCTAAATATAATAGAGAATACACCAAATTTTAATCTGTTAGTAGTTTTTGCCACTAAATTATTCTCAGGCGAGGTCCATATGTGAAGTCAAGTCTGTGCGGGTTGCTTCACACCGGTTATATAAAATATTAAACAATATTCACCTACACAACATAATCCCCTAGATTCTTTTCTGCTATATTGATTATCATTTTGATATTGGAAATTAAATTACTTTACTTTAAGTTTAAAATTGTTTAGAACACAACTGAACAACAATTCAGCAGTTTTATTGAGAAGAAATTCCATTATGGCATAATTTTTTTTTTTTTTGTGAAAATGGCATTTAAAATGTTTTTTTTTCGCTCTATTAAGTCGGTTTTAAATCGATAAAGTCAGTGTTGCATTTGTAATTAAATGCAACAATGATGTTATCCAATGAGAAACGATGTTATCAAAGGCAACACTGACTTTATCAATTTCCATCACCGACTTAGTAGATCAAAAAAAACCTATAAGAGTATTACATTTTCAATTTAATACCTTAAAAAAAAAATAGTTTTATTATGGTCTCGATATATTTTTATTTATATCGGAAATAAAAATGTTAAAAGTTTAATATTAACTTAATATGTTAAACTTAATGAAGGAGTTCTGGTAAACGTGGACTTTATCAAATCACAGCCAATAATGCATGCATACCATGCTTAACAAAATCACAGCGCTTTTTTTTTCAAATTTGTAATACAACACGAAGAAAAACACATAAAAACTACATAAACCATTTACAAGTTATATTATTGAGTTTAACTAATATTGCCTCAATTTGTTTTTAATCGTTACTTTATTAAAAATAAACTTTTTGAAACATACGAAATCTGAAGAACAATAGATCCACCATTTAGTGACCTGAAACCTGTTTGCCTTGTTTCATTGCTTGTCACCTGAAATGAACCCAATGTTATAGCTTATAAATTAAAAAATTATCTAAAATAGACATTAAGTTGACTACAAAACGCTATTCATTAACCTTGCTGTTAGAAACTCTAGACAGAGCAATCCTCCTATAAAATAAGCCAATCTAATACAGTTCCAACTTACTAAACAATAATCACGCATTTTCTTTTACACTTCTAATTTATTTCTTCTTGCAACTATATTTGATGTTAAAAGGAAAAGTAATAACATTAAAATCATTTTCTATTATTTTTAGGATGAGAGTCATTTTTTAAAAATATTACACTTGTAGTTCGACTGAAATTAATACTACTGGTAACTTAAGTGTACTAACAGTTCCAAAACTTTTTCAATGTAACTTAACTAAAAAAAATCTGTACAGGTTTCCCCGCTAAACATACAGAGTAAGAACACCCATTATTAGAAATAATAAATAATCAAATTAATTTATGGATAATTTTAACGTGGCATCCAGGTACTGCTAATTATAATGAAAATATAATTCGCATTATTGTTTAGAACTATTGGTGAACGCTTGGACGGTATGCTGATGTTGAACATTTTGATTCAACAAATAATCCTACCATATAATATTTTAATTAGGAAATTATCGAATTAGACCAGAAATCATAAGTAAATAGCTAGATTTGTGACATTGAAAAAACAGTAGTAGAGTTTAACCAGGTAATTATTTTGGTTATTATTTGAGATATTCTAAAAACATAATAAATTAGCTGGGAATATTATACATTTTTTTATTTGATTTTATATTTTTCACATTATACATTATTTTATTATGTAAACAGTTCTTTAAACAGTGGCGTAGCAACTATTTTTGCTGCCCGGGGCGGTCGTAAGATTTGCACCCCCCTCCCCCCTCTCAAAAAACCAAACGCTGGCTGTTAATAATCCGTTAACCTTCAAAATTCCAGAAAGTCGTCAAAAATATCTATTCTCATAGAATTACAATCAAGGATCTAATGTAAGACTGCTGTTATTAGTCTCAGACCTTCATCTTATTACAGTACTCGTATACATATATATAGTCGTCATCGAAGAAAAACAAAGATTTTTCAAAGAGTTTCAGAAACAAAATGAAAACCAAAAATCATAAAAAAAAATGTTAAATCTAATTAACTGGCTACACAAACAAATATAATAAACTTGAACTCCTTTAAAAAAACTACCTTTGAAAAATTGAAAATTAATTTATTTTAATTTGCAAATATTCAGTTAAAAAATCCGTTTAAAAACAATATTACATACATAAAACATAAAATCAATTATTTTCTTAAAAACTCATTTTGATATAACATTTGATATATTTTAACACCTCCCCCCCGAAAATGGCGCCCCTTGGTATGTGCTAACCTTACCGCCTTGCTACGCCACAATCTGTAAATGTTTATAGATATTTTTCAGTTTATAATGGATTCCTATTTCAATTTGGAAAAGTAATTTACTTCTAATAAATTACTCATTTAAAGCTAAAAATAATAATAATAATAATTGAATACTAGTCAACTTAGTTTTTATTTGTAGTGTTATACTACCTCTTAACATAATCGGAAATTTATGAAATTCTTATCATACTGTAATATTAAATATAAAATTTGAAGTTGTTCGAAAAACCAGAAGAGTGATGAAGATATAGTATTTGTTTCTGAGAAGTATTTCTCTAATATTGCTTAAAAATAAAAGACAGCCTGCATCATCTCTTGACCAATTTTATTAAGATCCATCATAATGATATAAATGTATTATGGATTAGTACATTACGTATACACACCCACCACAACATAATCCTAATCCTAGAGCAGAGGTTCGTTCACAACCAAGGGTGCGGGAAGCAAGACTGTAACCTTTGGAAATTTCCTTAGTTTAATAAAAATCCCAGAACTTATAAGAACATGATAGTTTTTTAAGAAAATCCTAAAGAAATTTTCAAAAGTTTAGCATATTTGAGTGGCCTATTCAGCTGTATGAATGTTCTGAGTTTGTGAGCAAATTTATTGGAAGTCAGCTTTTGGATTTTACTATTTTGTACATACTTCAAGAAAGCAATTATTTTTTTGTCAGGTATATTGAAATGTTAATCTGGAATATCGTTTCTAATCCATATATTTGATTTTTTAAATTTTAAAAAACTAAATTCCTTTCTAAGCGTTTCGAAGCTAGTTCTTCATTTTACTATTTTACATATATTTCCATAGAGCAGTTATTATTTTGGTAAAATGTTTTCAAATATCAATCAGTAATGTTTTTTGTCAAAACTTCTGATTTTTTTTTTTACTTATATTCAAAGTAAAATAAATGTATTCTTTTGATAAAATTTAGTATGATTCCACATCTTTTATCTATGAACGAAGTATAATATGAAGGGGGAGTGAGGTCAGAGCAAAATTTTTTTTGGGGTGAAGGAGTAAAAAAAGGTTGAGAACTGCTGTCCTAGAGAATAAAAAGGTAGTCAGAAGAACCAAAATGTACAGAACTGTCAAAATCCCAAAAATAGACTCTTTAAATCATTAACTTTACTTCTAGTAAAAACAACGTTCAATGAACTAAAAAGAAATAAAAGTAACAAAAACAATGAAGAAAAGTTAACTGCTAATAGATAAATATACATACAAAGTAACTAATCCTAGAAAAGTATATAAGAAAAATAAGCACTTACTGAATTTGATTTCTTACTACTTTAGTTAAATATTAGTTGAACACAATTCTTTACAATAACAATTAAATATATTACATGCAAATTAACGAACTGATTATCATATTCATGCCAAATTCATAGAGTACATACAATTAAAGATGAAAATGGAATTATGTGCCTATAAGAGGTTTCATGCAAACTAAGTGAAGAACAGTAGGTACATACATACAATCATGGACTAGCTGTGACTACTCAAGATATTTAAATAGAATATGTAATCATATTAAAGTGTTTATCAGTAAATAGAAGATATGAAGTTGAAAGCATTCTCTAAAGCAGAGGTGGGCAAACTTTTTGTTTCGTAGGCCAGATTGACTTAAAAATTTATGAGGCGAACCAGAATGAAAGACGGATCTCAACCAGTTGGTACAATTTCTATTTCTTACCTTTTACTCATGTTTTGAATAAATGTAGGAAATAAAAAAAAAAGAGCAATTTCTTTTAACTTTATATGACCCAAGACAAAAAAAAAACATTGTCTGTTCTTCATCTTATTTGTATTTTGATTTTATTACACTCCAATTTATTTTGACGATGTTAGTATGAAAACCAATTTTGATATTGTTGAATAATTCACTGTTAGATGTTCGAAAAAAAAAAATTCATTTACCCAATATCCTTTCCCTTAATTTGATGGAATTATTGATCCTGGTTTTGCAATTATGAACATTATTTTTTTATGTTTGTTATTTTCATCTTAAATAGAACTCGGTATTCTTATTCAGTCAAGTTTTTTTTTTCTACTATTTTGAAAACTCACACCTCTTTATCACAATGCCCTATTCATTTATTTAACTTTCGAAAATTAACTTTCAGCGATCTTAATGGCAATATTCTCCTTTCCGAGTGACTCCATAAACTTGTATTGAACCTTGGCAAGGGCCTTGAGAGAGTATTCATAAATTTTTTGAACAGTTTTCACATTTTGTCTTATGATCACACAGGTAACTTAAATGAGGAACTGATGTACACATATTTTAGTATTTTTAGGATCAATGTTGTCACCAATTTTGGTAGGGAACCTCTACCAATAAAATGGGAGGTTCACCAATAAATAGCTATTTTAATTAATTAATATTATTAAAATTATTAATATTATTAATATTAATATTATTAATATTAATATTATTAATATTAATTTTAATTAATAAATTCGACACTTTTAACTTCTTTTGTGGTTTACATTTTTCAGGACAAGATGGTATTTTAATTATGCAAAAACACGATTAAGTCAGTTTAACATATACTTAGTTAACTCCATTTATTCAAAAAAGGTAAAAAACAGAAAAAAATAAACACAAAAAATTTAGCCCAAGTCTATGGGCTATATAAGTCGTGAAGAACTAGCGGGTTGGATTGAAAAGACCAAAGGGCCGAAGTGTTCCGCGGGACATAATTTACCCACCTCTGCTCCAAAGAATATAAAGGCATAAGATGGATACAAGGCAACTGATTAATATCTAATAGAGTTAAAAATGTAGCGAAAGTAGATTACTAATTCATATAAAGAAACACAACTGTTTGGCTGACACTCAACAGATCTGCCCAACCCCTAAAGAACTTCCTAAACGAACTATGTGTCAAATGGATTAGCTAGACAAATAAATGCTTAAGACAGGTCAAGAGTAAACCTTATATCAACAAATATAGAAAGAAGAAGGAGGTTACCACTTTTTCTACCCAAGTCTAGCACTGATATAGAGAGAAAAATCATACAGGGCCCATTCTTGTTTGACTTAAAAGAAGAATTGGTACTTGGTAAAATTAAGGATCTAATTAATTTATCAGCTTCTCATAAATTTATCAGTTGGTTTAAAGTGAAGAAATGAGGTTTTCAACTGATACTCAGCGTAACGTAACAAGACAGGCGAACAAGTAAACTATTTTGACTGAATATGTGTCGTCGTTGTTTTAACCACAAATAGAGAATGTCCTGCAGCAAGTTGCAAGAGGTTAAACATTAGTTATTTGGCCTCGTAAGACCTTCCACGACTGATGTTAATTCCGAAATCTTAACTTATTCATTCCATTTCAGACATGTTTTTGTAGATACAATATTTCGTACACCAGATCTATCGATTTTCAATAGATTGATTTTATAACGTTAAACCAAGGACAAATATGGTGGTGTATTTCTTCTGTAATAAAATTCAAAAAACTTAATAACATATTTTGGTTATAAGTGTAAAACTTGATCAATTATTATATACACATCGTTAAACAATTAACTTTTTTTAAAAAAAAAATCCAATTTTATCTGAAAACAAATTCCATTATTATTGACCAATTTTTTTCAATAGGTGCTTCTTCTCACTGCACATAGAATTGGTGCCAATAAAACTAAAATGGCTGCCGACATAATTAAGACGGATGCCATGTAACTAAAATGGCTGCCGATATAATTAAGACAGATGCCATGTAACTAAAATGGCTGCCGATATAATTAAGACAGATGCCATGTAACTAAAATGGCTGCCGATATAATTAAGACAGATGCCATGTAACTAAAATGGCTGCCGATGTAATTAAGACTGATGCCATGTAACTACAATGCCTGCCGATGTAACTAAAATGGTTGCAATGAAACTAAAATAGCTGTCGATGTAACTAAAATGGATGCCGATAAAACTAAAATAGTTTCCTATTGATAAAAGAAGAAACTTGGACAAATCACAGGAGGAGTTCATACTTGTGGGCGTTAAAAAAAAAGGTTTTTAAAAGACTATACAATGATGATGAAAACTGAACATAAAAACATTAAGACTGTACCCATAGTAGATATGTCATTTAACAGAAATAACATATTAAATATATATTAATATATTTAACATAATTGTTAAGATAATTTAACAAGTTGTTAATTGCATTATTCCGAATTGTGTATCAACATCTCGTTATATTGAACCAAAGGAGATGAGAGCAAGCTGATAGTGTGTGAATTGAATTTGTATTTGCCAATCTCTCGGCTCATATCAGCTTAGGTTTGATTAGGTTGCAGTGGCCGTCCTACAAGATAACACACATAGGCCGAACATTGACCCTTTGTGATACCACACAATGAACATTTGACATTAGAAGTCCTCGTATTTTACTCAACTCACGTTTATTAAGAGTAGGGATCTTTAGCGACTACCTGATATAGTACAGGCTAATGACAATGACATAAAGTCCTCTCCGAGGGATAATGTGCTTAGATTTATTCACCTCCCGGGTGAATAAATCGAGTGGCAGAGTGGGTATGAACCAAAAATCTGCCAGTCCAGAGCCGAGCACGTTGCCACTGGGCTACCCTACCCGCTCCCCCTCTCACATCAGCTTAACGATTCATAAAAAAGACACTTCAATATTTCGACATATATCGTCATGAAGAGAAAATGTCTATTTACCTCGGTAAACCAACACTAAATATATCTATAACAGGATTTTAGAAGGAAAACGTCAAATAGAAATCAATTTCTAAACACCTGACAGAAATGGTAATAATTTCATATGAGTACTCTACTGTTTTCAACTGTATGTAATATATATTAAAATCCACATAGTCCATGACGATTACCACTCAATAGCAGAGAAAACTCAGAGGACATTCTCTTCTCCTGCAGATGGCGATGGTTCTTAAAATACAGGAGTGAATTTCCTTCAGTAAGTTCTCTTACCTATTGCAAGAGCTTCTTTACTTGGTTTTTGAACTCACAGCAAAACTTCAAAACAGAAACTGTTAAAGATTCAACCGAAAATACGAAACTGCCAGTTTGTTTCCCTATTTCTTCTGACTTTCTGTTAATTTTAAAACATACATATATAAACAAGGCATAGTTGAAATTCTTAAGTAGGGCTAAATATTCTGACCAATGAGATTTCATCAGTGAGGAATAAGGGGGGAGCGGTTAAAATATTGATCTAATAATTACTGGCAATAAAACCTTTATTGAAGTTAACAATATTGAAACGTCGGAAATATTCATGATAGTACTCTATGTTAAAAACAGTACTTACCTATTTTCTGGTTATTCTAGCAACTTTAATGCTGGTATTAAGCACTGTCTGGGCATGAATAATTTCAATAAAAACTTCCACAAATTTTTACTATTCAATCAAGAAATATTATACGACAAAAGGACAACTATTCTGTCACTGAATGGTCATTGGTCGAATGATCATAGTCCACTTCGGTATCTCATATTCTGCTATACACGTTGAGATAAAATTCGTAGGTCTAGAGTGAAACCCATTTACATCTAAATTATTCAAAAAAAAAAGTGTCTTCTCTAAACGACAATGCTTTTTAAAACTAGCCATTTTTTATAAATAAAAACCAAGACTATTGTTTCTGTTACTAGTTAATAATATTCAATAGTTTACTCGCTGACAGATGTTCTCTAATATATCAAGGTATTACTACACAATCATATATTGATTTCCAAAGAATATGAAAAAAGAAAAAACGAAATTGAAATAAAATACACTAAGTTATTCACATACCTAAAAAATTACATTGAAATATTTGACCTATTTAATCACCACTCCTAAATATACTTTTAACTAAAGGAAATATATAAAATAGAAGTTAGGAAAAATTTCGAACTATCAGACACAAGATTAAAAGGAGAGTGCTGGAGTTATTTTGAAAAGAAAAAAAAAACAATATATAAAACTTAATGATCTAAACATTACTGCCATTGTAACCAGGTTAGGTTAGACTGCAATGGTAGTCCCACAACGAACACACATAGTCCAACAAATATTGGACCTTTCTGACACCATATAATGAACATTTCACTACATTGGGAGTCCTAAATTCTGCCTCACTCCAAAGGTATTTAGAGTAGGGATCTCTAGCAATTACCTGACATCGTACAGGCTCGGAACCGGTCGGTTCCGAGCCTGTACTCGAAATCCTCTCTGAAGGACGACATGCTCAGATTTATTCACCTCCCACATGAATAAATCTAGGGTCAGAGTGGGTATTGAACCCCTGATCTACCAGTCCAGAAGCAAGCTCGTTGCCACTGGGTAAACCTGGTCCCCAAGAAATAATATAACAAGAAGTTAATAATAGTGATTGCTAAAAATATTTGAATTGTATTTTTATACATATATATATATATTTGAATTAAAAAAAAAAGGTAAACATGAAGTACTGAGAGCCTAAGCATAGCAAAACGGATCATGAACAGAATGCAACAATATTAAATAAGCTATGATGCATACTCGGACCACAAACTAGCAGAAACAGAATAAAATTTGACCTACAGGATCTTAATCATTATAACTTTAAAAAAAAAATATGATAGAGTATGAAGAGTATCAAGCAACTATGAGACGGTGACTGCGGAGGACTATCAGGACAAACAACACAAGAGCGGTAAGTACTAGTAAGACTTACTTCTCGATGATGTTGTTCCTGGGAAGGCTAAGGTCGAGAGTGGCTGAGTTCGGAGCAGCTGCAGACCTGTGCAACCGCATGGACATTCGACGTTCTTGGGCCCCTTCAGTAGTTCCACCACGAGCTCCAACTCCTTCCCAGGATGTAGGGGCAGCTGCGAAACCCATCCCAGCCCAAGAGTAAATACACACCTTCACCTCTACCACCACCAACCCAAACCACCAACCCCAACTTATCCAATTAACTACCAAATAACTCTATGCTTCGCAGATTGAAAACATTAACCACACACTGACCTCTCATTAATAATATATATTACAATTATTGAATGGTTTAATTAGTGTTCATTCAGTTCTCTTAACTAAAATCAGCTTTACTCAAATTATAACTGTACAATAAAATTATGTGTACACAATGCAATAGTTTATTCAACTGCATTGGTAAAAGTACAACACAAACTGCAGAAGTACATATCTAATAAAACTTTAAAACCACAAACTATTTACAATTTAACCGTAACTTTTTCCACTTAGAATTTCATTTTTTTCTTAACAGCATAATTAAATTTACAATTTTCTCACCATTGTAAATTAACATAGATAACATAGAAGACGGAAAAATTCGATCTAATAAGATTATAATGTTTCTAGGAAATCTAGTAATAACCATTTTAATGAAAGGTTGATTAATCCATGATTTCATGAATTATTATAACTGTGAATAACTTCAGTGCAAAATATAAAATATAGCATTAACTATTTATCTCCGTTAGAAAACATTAAAAACAAATTATTGAATTTTATAAAATAATGGTTTTGAACGTCGCTCAGTACACTGTTACTTTTAAAAATACTAATGATTTGGAACTGATTAAACCAATATAATGATTAGTTCTATACCAATATAATTTTAGGTCAAATTTTAAAACAGCCTTATGTCAAAAACTATAAATATAAATTTCCCGATCGTCAGATGGGCGGCCCGACCCGAACTTCAAGTAAAGTCAAATATATTTTAAGCTTTAAGTTACTTTTAAATTTTCTGATTATCTGATAAGTGGTTGATTTGAACTTTTGATTTTCCTCACAAACTTATTCATTGATATTAAAACCATTCCTATTTCATTTATTGGCACTAAAAGTCAGTGGTATAACTCCTTTTTTTTATTTAATTTCCTCCTAATCATTTTTAAAGTCACTGTTTATTTTTAAAAATAAAAATATCAAAGGAATTAGAGGATAAGATTGAATGAAATATTCTCTACAAACACAAGTTTAATAATCTAAGCAACACGTTTTGAACACGTAGTGTTCATCTTCAGACATAAAACTAAAAAATACAATGACATCAAAGTTATGTATAGTAAAAAATAAAATAAGGAAACACAGCTGTATATACCAAAGCTTCAGATTCTGTGGTACAACTAACTGGAAATAGGGTGGAAGTGTATGAAGTGTACACTGTTTCATATTGAAAAGCAGGTACAATTCTTTGTTATTTTTTTTCTCAAAGGTTAGAGAAAGGTCTTTACATTAACTCTTTGACTAAAAGACTAAGTTTAAAAAATATAACAGAAAATTATAACGAAATTTGAACGAAAAATTATAAAAATAAAGAGAAAATAGACAATTGTTTTTCTTTGTTATATGAATATGTAACATGTTATGTTGTCATGTCATGTTATATTGAAACAGATGCACACTCTATACCCCCACCCACTTCCATCCTGTTTCCTTATTTTAACTTTCTAATGTCGTATTTTTTAGTTTTATTTCTTAAGAGCACCATGTGTTCGAAACGCGTTGCATAGATTATTAAACTTATATATGCTGAGACTATTTCATTAACTTTTTTCCTCTACAATGAATAAATACCATATTATAACTGATCGCATTACTGTATATCTAGAACCAAAGGAATTGATTGAAATATCAAATGAAAATATGTTCAATGAAATTATCAAAAAACTTTTAATTACTCATAACTACTAGTAAATACCCAATAAACAAAAAAATAGGAATAACTCCGAAAGCTGTGATAGATTTCCTATGTAGATGTAAAAGAAATAAAAAAGATTCACTGAAGTAGACCAATAAAGGACAGTGAGAAAACACAAATCTAATAAGAAATTAAGGATATTCGAAAATCACTACACTAAACGTTATGAATAGTAAATATTCAAGAGAATAAATATTGAAAACTTGCAACGTAGAAAAAATTATAATCTTGGTACTATTATTGTTACAAGGAAAATGTAATTATGTTTTAAAAAGTGAAATGGTCAAACGACAAGAATATTCAACCCGCTAAGAACTTTATAATTACATGAGGGTTTTTTCATAAAATGTACTTAGTATAGTAAACCATTAATGACAGTTGAGTTCTTGACCTCTAAATTTAACAAAGCATTTTTTTTTTGTCTATGTCTTTAAATTGAAATACTCCTTTCTGACAATGTTTCGATGTATTTTTTTACACCATCCTCAGGACTACAAAAATAAGAATAGACTAAATTAGCTGATTTTGAAAATACTGTAGTTTAATCTAGTTCTTGTAGTCCTGTGGATGGTGTCAAAATACATCAAACGTTGGCAATAATAAATATTTCAATTTAAAGACCTAAACCTTAAAAACAAAAAAAAATACTAAATACTGTATTTGTTATATGGCTATGCCTGTTATTAAAAGTCGTTTGATATTTTTACTTTATTGGATCAATTAAGTTAGAATTAAAATGTTAATAGTTTTTACTTAATGAATGGTTTAGAAAAAGTAGATATAAATTGTATTAACGTCCAAACAACAATAAGAAGTGAGAAAAAAGATTAAGATCTTTCAACCGTACAAGAGGTATCGTCAGAGTCAAGTCTCAACTGATACCAAAGATATGGAAACATCTGATACGGGGTTGAGAGGAGTGGGAGGTAACAGAGGAATTTACCCAAATACCTCCCTGCCTCCCGCTCCTTACCAGATGTTTCTACACTTTGGTTTCAGTTGGGATTTGACTCTGACGAAGACCATTTGAAAGATTTTAGTCTTTTCTTTCATTTCTTATTGTTGTTTGGACGTGATTGTTATTTAACGTGTTTCATTGTGAAATATTGAAATTGTATTTACATAAAGAGAGGTATTTTAACTGAAAACAAAATCTAAAGAGAGCTTCCACAACTTTAATAATTGCAACTGTATTGGCGATTTGACATTATAAGCGAAAGGCTAAGAAAGGTGTTGAGAGGGGAGGTACTGACTGGCAGTGGCGGGACCGGAGGGCGAAGCCAAGGGCTGAGCAGCCGGGGGGTACTTGCGCGCAAGGCTCGTGTTGTTGTTGGCAGGGGCTGCAGCCGCTCCAGCAGTCGGCTGGACATCCGTCGTTGCCGTTGTCAACATGGAAGCAACAACCCTCGCTCCTCTTCTTTGCCAAATCTCTTCCTCATTGTTTCGATTTCCACCCTGAGAATCACATGTCTTCAAACATTACTGACAACTGACTCAACAAGAACTAAAAAATAAAAATCAGGTGTCTGTGTTTGCACTATACAAATACCCCACTAACATCCCAGAAGAGTAGGGATCTCATTTCCCAAGTTAACTATTAATATAAATTAATCTCGAAAATTAGTTCATGTATATAATTTTTTAAAAAAAAAGGAATATAGGAAGTCTCATTTGTGATGTTTGGAATACTTCAACAGACAGTACTCCCTATGTACACCACCAATGGATCATATTGGCAGCGTTAATCACATCTTCAAGAGATATATAGTATGTGGATGGCTCTACAGATCATGTTTACGACTAAATCTCTAAAAATATAATGATAAAAGCTATAATAAAAAAAAAATAATTCAGACTAAAATATTTTAAAACCAGATGACTCGAGGAAATTTGATACCACACATTGGATTGCAAATGTTATTTGGAACACTTTTCTTTGTGACATCCAATGCCCCAAAATCTTACAGAAAAAATGTAGAAGTGTAAAATTGACTTTTGACACTTGTCTAATTTTGACATTCCTCTGTCAATGATGTCGGTATTCTTAAGATAACAAATTCAACACAGTTTTCAACAACTGGAAATAACGAAACAGGTACCTCAGTATTTTAAAAAAAGAACTGTCAAATTATTATTTCTTATTCACCATTAATGCTGCTGGTTGCCTAATAAAAACAGTTACTGACTTTTGTAACGTTGTATATATTTATTTAACAACTGAAGACTTGAAAATCAAAAAGGTCAAAATACCAAACATTTTGTCTTCAGGAAACTGTATGCATCAAACAGTCAAAATGATTACTTTTTATAATTTGTATCAGGCCTAGTATTTGCTTCCAACATTATTTGTCTTACAAAAACCACTGGATTAATGTGAGAACAAAATTATGTCATTATAAACTTGGGAGTAGCGCAGAACCGACGAACAAGATACTCAAAATGATCCAACTGACAACAGAGCCTCCTGTGATCTGTCAGGCCCAGGTTAGCTCAGTAGTTAACGTACTCGCCTCTGGGCTGGTAGTCCGAGGTTAGATTCCCACCTGACCCTCGATTTATTCACGCAGTAGGTGAATAAATCTAAGTACGTCGTCTCCCGGAGAGTCAGGTCCCGGACTCGGTCCCGAGCCTGTATGATGCCAGGTACTCGTTAAAGATCCCTACTCGAAATGCACTTGAGTTAAGCAAAATTTAGGACTCCCAATGTAGAATCTGCAAAATCACCAAAAGCCGCTAAATGGCTGACGTTATCAGACGATAGGGGATCCGTTTAAACAATAAAAAACAATGTTTCAAAATCAAATCAGGTATTTTACAATATCAAGTGTTTGGAACCCAGAAACTTCATTAGAAAGGTGGTGACTTGCTTTCTCATTAGTTTTTTTTCTTTTCTCAAAAGTTCACCTTTTCTTTTCTGTCACACACATAATTTCCATATGTAAAAAAAAACCATATGTACAAAAAAAACAAACAAAAATCTCTAGACAATGCAACAAAAACAAAGTTTGATTAATCGATAGGTTCAGATAGATTAATAGCATCAGTCAATTTGCCACATAAGTATATAGGAGTGCATCACGACAAGGCGCATGACATTTAGATCCCAACAATTTCCACATTTAGTTACTCCCTACGCTATGATTCGACCGCAATAGCAACTTAAACCCGAATATTTACTGACGTAGACCTTTTTGATTGTTACTGGAGATGCTTTGTAGGCCCTACTGAAACAATTAGCTCAAAAAAGGAAAAAATGGTGCTTACATCCTTTTGATTTGCAACTCTTTAATTGTATGATCTACTATAAGAATATAGAGTTCGTGGAAACCGGGACAACTGAACATATAATAATATCGACTTCTCCATAAACTACAATCAGTGATAAGAGAAACAATCAACTTTCAAAGGAGTTAGATTGACAGTTAAATCACTGGTAGTGAAGGAGAAAACAATTCCTACATTATGCTACACAAAAGATGTAACTTCATTAATATGAAACGATTTCAAGAAAAGATGTAGAAACAACACAACTCACTGCAATATTTCGACCTCATCGTCAACATGAGAAAGAGAAGAAGACTAGTTTTGTTCGTCTGGTAACAGCAACAAGAAAAAAACAAACAAGCAGAACTCCTCTTCTCCTCTTGATGACAATGACGTCGAAATATTGAAGTGAGTTGTGTTGTTTCTACGTATTCTTTTTTCTAATCATTTGATAGGTTGTCCTAATGTACTGTTTCATGTTTTGAATTCATTAAAATGAAATAATAGAACAAACAAGAAACATCCTCGGGGAAAACTGTGAACCTATTTCAGATTTATTTAAAAAAAAAAAAAGTAATACTAAGTGATTATAAACATGGAGCAAATAATTAAAAAACTATTTCATCAAATACTTCTACAATTACAATTCAAAATTTTAAATTCATACTAATGATAAATAAATACATACTAAAGCATTAGACAACTCTCGATACTGAAGAAATCTCTAAATTGTGGTTCACTAATTAGAATAAATCAAATGCTATCAATACTTCTTGTGGCAGCTGATAAGCAAACTACTTTAAAACATGACTGATACGACTTCCTAAGCTTTATTTAATTTGATCACCAAAACTGTTTTCCTTAAGTAATTCAAAACAAAGAATGACTGATGATATCTTTTCAATAAACCAACAAAATTGAGACCATAGCTAATTGATAAGTAATAAACAATTAGGTCTGTAACAAATGAAGTCAAGTTTATAATGCATTCATATCGGTTATCAGTATCAATTCTTTTTCAAAATGATAGGTTTCAAATGGTTATCTCGGACATGTAAGAAAGTACTCCAAAATATTCCATGCGTTTTAATTATGTTATATTATCATTAAAATGTAAACAAAATATGTCACAGTATCACTGATAGTAAAGATTATTATTAATGAATTTCTCTTAAAAACAGTAATATTCGATGTAACAATAACAAATACAGAGGGAATACTCAACTTTTATTATTAAAGTAATGAAGGAAACTTACACGAGAGAAGAAAAGGAAAGTTTTTATTCTATCTGTTTGAATCATAAATCGAAATTCAGAGAAAAAAAAAATAACAGAAGTAATAGATAGCTCAAACTTACTTTCTTAAAGAAATTTTTATTTAAAAAAATCTGTAATATACTTACAAATTTCAACAAATTCCAATCAAAAACATAATCGTAGGTGAATAATTCTCGATGAAAGAGAGTTCTAAACATCTGCCGGAGGTATGAGTAGTTAGGCTTCTCGTTAAACCTAAGATTTCGACAATAATTCAAGTACGTTGCAAATTCGACTGAAATTAGAATATACCATTAAATACAATAGTTACATATCAAATTAAATTGCATATCTTGAAATGTATTTACCAGGATAACCTTTACATAATTCATGTATAGGTGAAGACATTTTCTTCTCACTAATTCGTTCATACTTTTGACGTTTATTAGCTGCTTTTAGCCCTTGCCAAGGAAGTGAACCTCGATTAAAATACATTAGTACATAACCAAGAGATTCTAAATCATCCCTTCTACTTTGTTCTAAAAAAAAAAAAGCATACCATAAATACAAATGAATCCTTTATACCAGCAGGCAAACAGGCAAAATTCTTAAAGACAGGCAAAAAATTATTACTCTTACTCATTAATTTGTAATGAAATAAAGATTAATCTTAAATAAAAAAGGAATGCATAAATCCCATCATGATTCAATGACCTTATCATTAATGATTGAATAATCACAAAGTTTTATACTACAGATGATTAACATTTTTTTTTTAAAAAAAGAATACACATACCAATTCCTAAATGTGTATTTATGGATGCATATCTGGCGGTCCCAGTAAGATTTTTGTTTTCCCTATACAGAATATGACGGTACGTTCTTGGATCTCTGTACTTTTTTGCGAGACCAAAGTCGATGATATAAACCAGATTTCCTTTTTTTCCTAAGCCCATGAGAAAATTATCTGGTTTTATATCACGATGTATAAAATTTCGAGAATGGATGAAATCTATTCGACATATCTAAAACAACAAAGAATAACAGAAATAATTTATTAACCCATATAAATTATCGATAATATTTCATAAATGAAACACCCAGTGGAAACATTAATTAATAAATCAATAATATTTTACGTTTAAAAACTAATTGTAATGACTGACTTAAATACACAAAAACAAATTAATAAGAAAAAAGGTGTTCACATCACTACTGTTCTTTTTTGAACTACTCTACACACTGACTTGTAAAAAAGGAGGGCTGTATGAGAACACTTACAAGTTGATCGGCTAAGAGTAGAACAGTCTTCAAGGAAAATCTCCGGGAGCAAAAATTGAATAAGTCTTCTAACGATGGACCCAATAGTTCCATTACCATTACATTATAATCTCCCTCTGAACCACACCATTTAAGCATTGGAATTCCCACTAGAAAACAATACAGATACACCACTTTTTAGCATCTAATATAATTAACATTTTCTTTATAATATAAAAGTCAGTTAGTATAATTAGCAATAAGAACATTCGGTAAGCCGAACATTCAACATAATTAAAATCTGAAGTCAATAAAGTAAATATGGGAATAAAGTTTAATGCACAGTAGTGAAAAACAATTAAAGAAATTATTACCTCCTCCCTGCATCATTTTGTAAAATTTGGATTCTACATGAAGCTGTGGATGCCTCATTTTTATACATTCTAACTTAATAGCCACTTCCTCGCCAGTGGCAATATTAGTACCTATAAGTTTATTATAATTAATTAAAAATATTCAATATACATTAACTGAACGTAACCAATAGGTTATATAATGCAATATTCAGCTTACCCAAATATATTTCACCGAAGGAACCACTCCCAATTTTTCTGCCCAATCGGTATCTATTTCCAACTCTGAGTTCCATACTTATGATTGAGCTAAAAATTTTACAAAATCGGAACATAAACATCCTCCGAACTGGAAGCCATGTTGAAAGTATAATCAGACGAGAGCCTAAGAAAAGCAATGTTTTAAATCTTACTCCACTATAAAGAAAACAATTTTAAGAAACGAGACATCAGGAACCACTGCAAACACTTTCAACGAACCTCAGATATCAAGAATTTAGATAAAAATTTCTAAAACAAAAACTACACGTAGAAGTCATAATTTGTACATTCTGATGTCCCGCAGATGATACAAGCTTCACTAAATACCCGTTTGGAGCGCTAATGTTGCACATCAGGTCAGCTGCTTTAGAATGCTACAGAATTAAATCGATAGCAACTGTGAGATCAAAAATAAGGACAATTATCTCATATTGTTATCAATGAATTATTTCTTTTAAAAATGAGTTCCTTTAAGTTCTAATGTTGTTCGTGAATATTGTGAAAGCACTTCATTGCTGATAATATTTTTTATATTTTTGAACGTAAGACATCAATAAAATATAATGAATCGTTCATCATTAAAAACTAGAGAAATAGATGTTTTAAAAGCCCAATGTCTCATTATTGATGCTGGATATCCTTTAAATAAAAAGATTCTTGACTGTGTCTGCGAAGTAAGAATTTCATCATTAATGTTTTCACCCATCACGATTCATCATTAAAAATGCTAGGATTTTAAACATAATCTATAAAATATTTCATATTAAGGATTTTTGTTGACGAAGTTTTTTTTTATCGTATATACATTAACAGCTTCTGATAACTTATTTTGTGAAATTAACACATGTTCTCTTTACAATGCAATATGGTTAATTAAAATTCTTATTGGATACTATTTTAGCATATAATATTTGATCTGTAACATTATAATAATTATATCAATCATTATTAATTATCATCTACCGTGAGTCCACTCATATTAAATTGGGTTCAACGTAACGAAATCACCCTTCGGTCACTCTAGCCAGAAGGTGTCATGTCACTAACCTTCTAAACTTCAGTGAAGTCTGATTGTTCAAGTTCTTTGTATCACATGGTCATACATCTTTTCCATCCTCCCTCCGTTTCCATGTTGTTATTAACACCAATAAGTTCAGTTGGTTGTTTCTACTTCACAATTCAAATTTTTTTTCGTAAATTCATTAATCATATCAGCAAAACAAATCAAATCAATTAATCATTCAGTAAGGAATACAAGAAAGTAGTAAGATTGAATTCGTTAAGAAAAATTTAGATATCTACTCGGATAAAACCATTAAACAAACAGGCACTTTTTTGGTCTTCTGTAGACATTTGCCGACATATAAGTGCTTTCAAAGTCATATTAATTCAATCAATTAATTTTAGTACTTAAAAAATTGAATATTTGATGGTTATAATTGTGTTTTCTGTGAGTTCTTCAAAAAGGGCTATTATATAAACTAAGTATTGAGTAAGGTTTATTTACTAAATTGATGTTTGTGAATATTAATGCAATTCTTTTCTAGTCTACATTGAACATACTTTCGATAGCTTCAGCTTCAAGAGGAATTGAGAGAGTTCCTATTTTTGCTTTGTATGTAATAAATAATCAGTTTGAAGTAATTCTGCAACCAATATCTGTTAAAGGGAACTACAGCCGGATTTGTAGGATATTTGAGGATGTCAAAACACAGGTATGTGAAAGTTATTATATTATTGCAATAACAATTTTTAAGCACCATTAAAGGAACAATAAATTATTTCAATCACTACTGGATCAGTTGTTGTGCATCCCATTCTTACACTAATTATTCTTGCGTTAGATTGTTATAATCCATTCTATAGTCCCTGGATTAATAAAAGTTCCAGTGTGCATTAAGGTTATATCAACTACAAACAGTATAGATGACATTCTATATTAAATTTCCTAAATTTTCCTTTACTCAAGTTTGTTTAATATATGAATCATTAATGAGCACATGTTTCTTAATTCATTGTTCATAATAAAGGAAAAAAAGAATAGACAATTAATTTAGATAAATTCTTTTTTTTGTGAAAACTCTACTTTGGTGAACCTCAGAAATCATGTTGTTCACCATTGTTAATTGATTTACTAAATTACTTTGATATAATTGTGTTATTATGTTATAGAAATCTATACGAAAAGTTACTTTTTCTTCGTAACGTTATATTTTGATTTTCCTGAATCACAGAACCTCTCTTTCCTTTTATTTGAAATTAAACTAAGGACTTTCTTATTGAAGTTTTAGAGAACTGCTTTAAACATTATTGACGAAATAATTAAATAAATTTAATTATAACCCACTTATCATGACACGTTTAAAATTGTATATTTTCCACAAAGAAATTAAAACTTTCTCCTTCCTATCATCAACCAGTTTTCTTTGACCTTATAGTTATCCCTAGTTATAAAAAATCACTTTTAGTCCTTTCCTCATGTTTGTATTATTCTTTTAGCAGTAATAGTTAATTTCTAGGACAAGTTTGCTTAACGGGAATTCTCCGTTACTTAAGCTGCACAGAAAGTTATTCTCAGATAAAATCATATGAGAATTATATTTTTCATTATCAATTATATAATAATTTAAAAAATATTCGCATTAGAATTTCATTGTGAAATATGATAAGAATAATATACGACAAATGTGTAAAGTCTATAAATGTTGTCGTGCAGGTAATTTCTAGACACATGCAATGTATTTCAAGAGTTTCGCAAGGTTAAAACACTTATTCGATTTTAAATATCATTCGTATTTTATTGTTTTTATTTTCAATGATAATTATGAATCAGATTTGAATATATAATTAAAAAAAATATTTGTTAAGATTTATGGGGTAAAATAATTACTCGTAGATCAATGATTTTCAAGGCATTGATGGGGCACTTGATATGTTTAAGTAAGTGGTTTCTAATCATGTTTTTTGCCTGGCCTGACGTAAGCATTTAAAAAAAAACTATTGCCATCCTTCCAACCATAACGTGAACACATTATTTTTAATTCAAAAGGTAAATTCTCTTGCTTTGTACGAGACATAAACGTAATTAGTTTTATTTGTACAAGGCGCTAGAGTAGCCCATTGGCTTATGTGCTCGCCTCAAGACTGGTAGATCCGGGGTTCGATACCTACTCTGGCCTTTGATTTATTCATTCGGGGAATGAAAAAAAAATCTGAGCGCGATGTCCCTCGGAGTAGGACGTTAAGCCGATCCTGTACATTGTCAGATACTCGTTAAGGATTCCTAGTCTAAATATATTTGAGTTAGTCAAACTGTAGGATTCCCAATGTAGAATGTTCATTGTATCATATGTATCATAAAGGGACAATCCTCGTCCTATATGTGTTCTATCGTGCTACGGCCACTGCAGCCTAACCTAATCTAACCTTTATTTTAACAAGTTTCAAAATTGATTCCTTATTGATAGATTATTTAAGAAATAAATAGATAAGATGTAATAGAATGTAAAGCGTGAAAATAGAAGATCGAAATATATTGGTATATTACAGTGTTGCAACATCTGACTGTTTGTTTCAAACTCCTAGAGTTTAGAGATAGCCCAGCCTCTTTATTATATTTATTCTAAAACTTGATGGATTTAATTTTTAAAACTAGATCCATTAGTACTAGTACGCTGTCAGAGACTATAGTTACGATATGGGGTAACTTAGAAATGTACATTTTATTTACGTTTATACATGCTTATAGAAATATACCCGACTTACTACGTTCAACAGGACGTACTCCTATGAGAGTACTTGTAATGAGCCAAATCGATATTAATTATATCTTATAAAGTTAAATGTGTGTAGGTTAGGTTACAAGGAAACACACATATTCCATTTGTGATACAATACAAAGAAGATTGATTCTACATTGGGAGTCCTAAATTTGGCATATATATTTTTTTTTTTTTATTGTTTAAACCGATCCCCTAGCGGGTGATAACCTAAGCCGTTTACTGGCTTTTTGTTTGATCGGTGATTCAACGGATTCTAATTGGGAGTCCTAAATTTTGCCTAACTCAAGTGCATTTCGAGTAAGGATCTTTAACTAGTACCTGACATCGTACAGGCTTGAGACCGACGGCGTCACGTCCTCTCTGAGGTATGTTGTGCTCAGATTTATTGACTTCCCAAGTGAATAAATCGAGGACCAGAGTAGGTATTGAACTCCGGACCAATCAGTTCAGAGGCGAGTATGTTGCCACTAAGCTAACCTGGCTCCCAAGTTTTTGAAAAATATGCATCTTCATTAGAAACGAAATAATTATGAGCAGAGTAAATCAATAGAATCAGCTCCAAAAATGTTGGTTAGCAAAATAGAAAGAACTTTTTGGCTTAAAAAAAAATTTTCCCGAGCTGTTTGTTGAATATAGGAGATAGCTCTTGATTACACTACTTCGAATCTATGAAGTCAGCATTAATGTATAGATTATTAATCCAGGGACTATAGAATGGATTATAACAATCTAACGCAAGAATAATTAGTGTAAGAATAGGATGTACAACAACTGAAAAGTAACCACAGGAGGCTCCTCAAGGAGGTGTGTTAATACGAATATTGAGGGCCAGGTTAGGTCTGGCAACGTGCTCGCCTTTGGACTGGTAGGTCTTGAGTTCAGTACCCGCTCTGGCCCTCGGTTTATTCACTTTGGAGGTGAATAGAGCATTTGGAGAACGTTAAACTGTCGGTCCCGAGCCTGTACGATGTCAGTTACTCGTTAAATATCCCTATTCTAAGTACACTTGAGTTGGACAAAAATTAGGACTCCCAATGCAGAATATTTTCATTTTGTTGTTATTACAAAAGGCCAATGTTCGGGCAATATGGGACTGTTCTTTCTATATCCAAGAAACAGCCCAGGATAAATTTTTTTAAGCCATAAAGTTATTTCTATTTTGCTAACCAACATTTTTTGAGCTGATTCTATTGATTTACTCGGTTCATAATTTCGTTTCTAATGGGACTGTGTGTTCCTTTATGGGACTGCTACTGTAACCTAAGCTAACACCACTACGATGTTTAGTTATGGATACTCTAAATTAAATAATCAAGGTTACGAAGTATCGTAATGAAGTATAATTATTGTTACCTTGTAATTATAATTACAAGGTAATATAATTATATTACCTATATTATATATTATATAATTATATTACTTTTCAAAATAAGTTACCTTATTTACTGAATTTGATCTTATACGTTATGGTCTCTAAATTGTTGACTGGTGCGTAAAGGAGAAATGTTTGGATATAATCCAACTAAAACTATTCTTATAACTTTTGAAAGAAGAAAAAAAGTAGGTCTTAAAGGCCTCTAGACTAGAACTCTTAGAGTCAAGCGCATACCTTGGAGTCTCTTTAGATGAAAGACTACACTGGAAAAGTCATGCATCAGATATATCGCCTGAAGGCTTCAGCTTAATAATAACGCTAATATATCAGATTGTTCTAGGCCACTTATTTCAAGTTTTTATAACTGATTAAATGGATATAGCCACAATAAAACAAATGGAATGATTAAATGGAGTATCTATGAGGTTGATATTACTTACCATAGTGTTTGATATCGTATCCGCACGATAGCAAAATTCATATCAAAGCAATACTCAATTGATAGTCACGGAGTTTAACATTATTTATAATACGTTATTTATAATAAAGTTGACTCTTTCAATCCACTCGACATTTTTCTTTTCAAAGATAGTCTTCTGAAATTTGTATTAATACATTTTCACTCAAATTTTATTTTTTAAGTTTTTTTTTCTTTTAGTTTAAAATAAAGTAAGGTTAAAACTCCCTCCCAAATACAAAGGAATAGATGCATATTATTATTACCACTGATGTTAGTATGATTTTTATTATTAATATAGCAAACCGTCATACCTCGTACGATGATCTTGGAGTCGTTGGAGCACTTTCGGACGTTGTCCATCTTCAATCGCAACTAACCTACTCCTAGTAGGTTGAAGATGGACAACGTCCGAAAGAGCTCCAACGACTCCAAGATCATCGTACGAGGTATGACGGTTTGCCATATTAATAATATAAAAACAAAGGAATAGGTTTCTGCAGACTACAAAGTTTGGGGGGGGGGGGGGAGCTTAGGGTCAACGTACTCGCCTATGGACAGATAGATCCAGGGTTCAATACCCACTCTGGCCCTCGATTTATTTATGCGGGAAGTGAATAACGTCGCGTCGTCCCTCAGAGAGGACGTCAAGCCATCAGTCTCGATCCTATAAAATGCCTCAAAAATACTTTTGAGTTAGGAAAAATTTAGGACTATCAATTTCGGATCAACATAATGTGGATATCTCATTACTGAAATAGGTGCCAAATAATAAATGAGCCAGAACATTCGCACCTAGAATAGCACTAAAAGGGGAAAGCCTTATTAAGTGTGGACGTTGGAAAACAAAAAAAAATGGGACCAAGATAGCCGAACTTTTAAAATAAATACGAAGTGTGTAAATAAAGTAGTGAGACTGATTTTTTTTAAATTTTCTATTCAAATATAATTACAATGTGATATTGTCACCTTCAAAATAGTTCCCTTCGGAAGCCACACAGCGCTGGAGACGGTCCTTCCAATCATTGTAGCATTGCTGGAACTCGGATTCTGGAATGGCCTTCAGCTGGTCGGTTACAGCAGTTTGTATGTTTTGTAGTGTCCCGAAATGAGTTCCCTTGAGGTGACTTTTCAATCTCGGGAAGAGGAAAAAGTCACAAGCACTCAAGTCTGGTGAATAAGGAGGCTGAGGAGCAACAGGAATGTTTTTACTGGCCAAAAACTCGTTTATTGAGATGGCAGTGTGACAGGGCGCGTTGTCGTGATGCAACACCCACTTGTCTTTGATGTTTGGCCGCACACGAAGGACTCTTCATTCTGACTCTTCATTCTTGATCATTCTGACTGTCAAGCGTCGATCTGAACGCACAAGGTTCCGTACTCTGTTGACATTTTCATCGGTGTTTGCACTTGAAGGCCTTCCGCTTCGTGGTTCATCTTCAATCGACTCTCTTCCTTCTGAAAATTCCTTAAACCACCGAAAAACCTGTGCCCTTGATAAAACACGTTCTCCATAGGCCTCCTGAAGTTTTTCAAAAGTTTCGGTTGCATTATGTCCAAGTCTGAAGCAAAATTTGATTGCACACCACTGCTCAACTTTGAGGTCACTCATTTTTAAAACGCTCAAGAAAAAACCATTTCACGAAAACCAACGCTACGGACAAACAAATGACTGTGGCGAGTTCAGATTCATACTGGAGGCGCATCACACGTGCACCTGACGGTACTCAAGGCCACGCGTCTCCAGCGTTGCCAGATCGAAAGCGACGTTGCCAGTCTCACTACTTTATTTACACACCTCGTACATTGAAAGATATGACTAACTATTTTAGATTAGTCAATAACAAAAAGAATTAAGTTCCTGTATCATCAGTTTAAACTTGATATTCAATTACAGCAAACTTTAATTCGTTTGAACAGATGAAAAATTATCCATATTCTGATGCTTCAGAACTATTAAATTAGAGTTTCTGTTTGTTTGCTTTATAAATCCTAACTCCAAAATTAGGCCAACGCTTACAAGTTTTAAAGAAATATTTTTAATATCAATTTGGCTGTATTACATTCGAAGTTATAAGATTTCGACGTTGTTGACATCCCATTGCAGCTAAAACGACTTGAGAAATTCGAAGACATTCGACTTCATTAACCAATCTTTCTTATTAAATCATCACCAATTGAGTAGTCATCATCTTAATTGGCTCAACATAATGGCAGACGTCAGTCAGCCCTCCTGATTTGATCAAGCAAAGTTCCTTATACTTGTATTTAATTTGTCTAACTCATTATATACTTATTATGTAATAGTAATCTGACATAAACAATTCAGATAATTTATATAATGGTAGCGGACCTCGCTAAAGAAAACAAAAAAAAAACAGAAAATAATAATAATTATATTGACAGCTTTTTTCGTTTAAAAACAGAAATACGTGATTTATCACATCTATATTGTAGAATATGAGAGCAAAAATTTAGAGTGAATACAAATAGTTAAAAGTAAATTAAAAAAAAAATTTTAAAGTTTAGCAATGAATTTATATATATTTATATATACTACATTTTTTGGAAACAAATAGTAGCCATCATGTAATAGTAGTAAATAGGTATGCTGCAACATAAACAGATATCCAAGCCCTGAAGATGACATAAATATATGACGAAACGTCGGCAAAAGGACTAGTTTAAAATCATTAGACCTCAACCCTCAAAAAATTACATAATGTATATAACATACATATATATATATATCTTTATTTATAATGAAACAAGGTTTGACAATAAACACGTGAAGCAACAATCAATGTTCAAACCACAATAAGAAATGGGGGAAAAAGACTAAGGTGTTTCAACCGTAACAAGCTGTCTTCGGCTGAGTTAAAAACCCAACTCAGTTGGGTTGTTATTTCACGTTTTTATGTGAAATCTTTATATATATATATATATATATATATATATATATATATTGATAAAAGTATTCAGTTCTTCAGGTTCAAATTAAACTCTCATTGCCAACGTTTTGGTTTTTATTTAAAACCTTTTTAAAATAAATTTATTACATTTAAATTTAAAAAAGGGTTTTAATTAAAATAATGAAAAACTGATCGAGTCCCGATAAACTTTAGTTTTGTTTCTATTCCACGGTCGATACTTTGATCAATATTTATATATAAATATATATATATATTATTTGTAAGAATTACAGATGTTTGGCATTAAAATCACAGAGGCGTTAAGAGGCCGTATTAATGAAGTTCGTTAATAGGATATATAGCCTTCAGTCGGTCTAGCTGCTTATATCTATTAGATTCAAATATGGGGTATGCTATTCCATAAAATTATACATAATTGTTCAATGAAAAATAAAATCTTCAAATCCAAGATTTTGAAGTAAATACTTAAGAGTGAAAGTATTTATTGTTTATTAGCATAATTTATAAGTTAGATCATTTAATTGTATATTTACTATTTTCTATCATTAAATATATTTAATAAATAATGTGTTAATGTAAGTGTAATGAGCTCATAATGAATGTGTCCATGCTAAGCACTAGTCTGTACAATATCTTTTACACAGAAGTTGTAACCCTAAATTTTGGTTCTGTTCCATTTCTTTCTTTCGAAGGTGTTTTTCTGTCTTCTTTCATCCTTTTGTTAATTTAGTAAATGTTGGTATTTACTTTTTTGGTAGCTTGTGTAGAGGAAGAGTAATGTGACATTGGTAATACATTGTGCCCCATAAGGTATATGAGGATTTATAGTTTGTTCATTTCTTCTGTGCATCTTGATTGAAATATTTTGGTGAATATTAAGAAGTAATAATCTCTTTTGATACAAATCACTTCTATTTTACGTTATGAAGTTATTACTTACATGTGGAAATTGCTGCAGATGCAGTTATTAATGTAAGCAATTAAGAGACCGTATTAATTGCGTAAATTCTTTACTTTGACGTAAAGACGTTCATTGCATTTAGATGTACACACATGATGAAGAATCATACTCTTAAGAGTTTGGACGTCTCACGTGAAGCGTAAATACCGGCCCAGTTACCCCGGTATTCAAGGCTTACTTGAAAGAGAGTACCAGCTGAGAACTGGTAGAGCTAATCTATGCCCACTGTAGAGGGAGCTCTAGCCCACTATCTATTGGTCTCCATGTAATACGGGAAAAGATATCGTTTCTTACACTGCGGTAGGAGAAGCGTACGTGCAAGCCGCAGAATCACCCAGCCTTGAGTTTGAAACCACAGGCACCGCGAGGTGGACACCACATGACGGGCTCAAGCGCCTAAACGACTGGGGCTATGACTGTCCCGTTTCACGGATAAGATGATTCACTGAACTCTAAAAGTAAAAAAGTTAAACTATTTTCGGCCCAGTAGAACAATGCCCTAGTCGACCATTGCAGATAGCCTTCTGCCTTTATGTAGGATTCACTGTCATTTCTCATTTTTACATCTCCGAGGACGTCACAGGTAAAGCCCTTCAGAATCAGAGCTCTAACAACCTGTATGGAGGTGTCTGTACCCTTGGCCGCCTGATGTATAAATACATAATAGTGCAAATCAGATGAAGTAAACTTCATTACATGAATCCAAAGGGGAGATTCGGTTTCGTGGTCCCCTATTCTTATTGTTGTCCAGAGTCAATTACATATTTCTCACAAGACCTTATTTTATCCCTTATTATAATTTTTTTTCAGCATTCTTATAATTAAGATTGATTAAAAGGACTTTAAATTCATTTTTTTTTTTAATGCTATAGGTATATCATTAAATCTTCATTTTGGACATGTCACTAACATCTCGAATAAGGCATACAACATACCACATATTCAATTTTATTCTAACCTGTAGACAGTGAAGAGTGTTATTCTGCAACAATGGTGTTAATTTAAAGCTAAAACAAATCTTAGCGTTGTTATGAGATAAAAATCAAAAGGACATCAAGTTTTAATGGTTAATTCTCAAAATAAGTTGAACTTTTACAATGATCTTGGAATCGGGTATGGCGGAAATTTTGGACTTCACACGTCCAAGTGGTAGTCCACCTTCCTGATACTAAACGATTTCATCTTTGTCATACCAGTAACTAAGCAATTATCCAACTTTCCAGAGCATTGAAATACATGATTCATATTCTAGTCGGTTATTCATTAAATTTTCTCTTTTTAAATTTATTATAATTAAATCATTATAATTTAAGTCGAAAAACTATTATTTAATCTTTCGATGTCATTTATATCAGAATTTGGAAGCTTTTTTACAAAAGTCCTCGTGGCACATTTGATAGTGCGCACTCAGGACCTACAATGCCAAGGGCGTGAGTTCGATTCCAACAGATTTCCCATTCTTTTATTCAGTTTAAAGCGTGTGCAAATATTTAAACGCTAGCATCAGAGGTTTTATAAGTATATAGATTCCTCCTGTAGGAAGATTGGGGTGTTTATTGTTTGTTAACTAAAGGTCTAAAGAAAATCGACCGTAGGGCACATGAATATGAATATGCACGAAGTTCAGGAAGGCTTCACTACCCTAGATTCTGCAGTTATGGGTGTTCACCTTCTCATTGATGGAAAACGTGACTCGTCACTAAAACTTATTTTGTCCAGGACTTTCTCGTTAACAGCAATTTTTCTTAAGGAGATGACTTTATCTTCATCTGTTATGTGTTGTTCTTATCGCTACAAGTGCTAGAATTTACATAATACCATCCAATCTGTCGATTGGGGAATATTAGTCTTACGTGACGCTTATCAGGATTATTCCTTATCTCAGTGAGTTAACTTTCTCTTAGTTATTCCATAGCAGCTTCAGGAATTGTGACAGTCTGGTGATTTCCTATATCACATGATTTTACTTAAAAAGTCCCAACAAAAACTCTTATCAAAAGAACACATCATAAGCCTTCTAATAGCCTTTTACCGTATTAACTTTTTAAATTACACAAACTGGAGTTGTTAATGTAATGCGAAACTGATATCACAGCAACTCTACCAGTAAAAAGTAATTGTTTTTAATTAAGGTTTCGTAAAAGTACTACTTACCTCCTGTTTTGACATGCATTTAGGAGAATTTTTTGTTTTACTTTAAAATTCATCTTGACTGACTAAATATCTGAATTACTTCATATAGGGGTATATTTCGGCAAGCCAATCTCGATTATACGTCGGTTTTCAACCATCTACGTGTGCGATGTTAACAGTCACAGTAAATTTAAAATTTTTTTTTCAAACCTTATTTTAGCAAAAATAATTATCTACCTAGTTATGTTTAACCTCAGGGATGGCTTTTATTTCATGACATAGCAAACCATATTCATGAACAAAGCATTCGTGATGCACTGTAACCATCAAATTGTAGGCTATTCATAACTTTATCTGTACCATCTAGTATTCAAAGTAAAATTTATTTCTTTGTAACCTTACAACAGAGTATTATTAGACTTATATTATTGAAAATTGCATTCATGAATAAAGTATTATACAGAACTAGGAAGGTTATTTTCGGTTTTAACCTAAACCAGCCTAGAGACACAATGATTCAAACTTGTCGTTTTTCGACTTATGTCACCTCTTCTGGTCCCAATTAACTTACGTTGGGTGATATATACCTGTAGTTGGCTCATAAGGACCTTATTAAACCACATTTTTGCTCAACTGATAATTTGGATTTCTTTTTTGAACCTTACACTAGACGAAATATCACTATAAAATAGATAAATACAATATATTTTTCTTAAATATGTATTTTATTTTGCAATTTTAAATCGAAAGCACTACTAAATGAGAACTATTACTTTGTGTTCAGAACAATCACAAGTTGAGTACTGAAGATTTCTTGGATTACATTCATGTTGGATTGAAAACAATATCATTGGACATCGAACAAGCTGTTAGAAAGGTACTTTATTTTTGCAAACCTATATTAAAATGAAGTTTTAATAATTTTCGTAGTAAAATAAATTGTGTTTTCTAGAAATCACGAGTTTTTTTTAATTATTTTAATATTTTATTTACTATTTAATATTTTTAATTTTTTTTTTAATTTTAATATTTAATATTTTTTTTTTAAATTTACAGATGTCTGGAGGAATAAATACAAAATTTGATTTGACCCTAGTTACCAAGAAAGATGGCTTTTCTATTAAGAACTTTATTAAGTCACTTTTAATTGATGTTACTTCGAAGATAACTGAAATTCATGTAAGCAACAAATATATAAATTTATATATTATAATATATGAGTACAAAACTCACAAGCTTATATGAAGTATTTTAAATTTTCATTTAAACAGTAAGTAAGTTTACATTCAGGTCAACATTTTGAATAGCATAGAGTTTTCAACAGAATTAACATTTGTAGGTTCCCTAAGTCCAATAAAATAGGTTCGCAAATTGATCTATATCTAAGTGTGGTGTGTATGTATGTGAGTAAGAACAGGTTATCTAAAAAGCTAAAAGAGATATTGAATAAACAATTTTCATATTTAAGTTAATATTAACCCTAAGGAAAAACTGCAAGGTCGATATGAATGTTATATTTTCTTAGGGATGTATTTCTTAGAAAAAAACAACATTTATTTGCTATTTTGTTACATCTATTTACATGATTTTGATTGAAGTAATCTCTACTGTTTTAGCTTTTTAATTAAAGTTCAGTTCGTTTAACTTGTTATTGTAAATTATAAACAGGAATATACTGAAGAGATAAGACATGATTTGAAATTCAAGCAAAATTGTTTCCACCTAAATTGTAAAATTTTAAATTAATCTGATTATTGTGATTTATAAATTGTAATTCATTATATTGGTATGATTAATGAGTAATATTTATAAATTATACTTCTACATGCAGCATAATAGTTTTCATATAGAAAGAGAGAGAATGATTTCGAGAGAGAGAGAAAGAGAGAGAGAGTTCAAAATATAAGCCTCTTGAGGAAAGTCGTTACTCAAAGTTTGCATCAAACCCCACCACGGCGACTCTGGTTCAGATCACTGGTTCCCAGGGGGTCCATGAGGAAAACTCGCATTTTAAGATCCATGGCAAACGGTTAGCGCTCCATGTTAAGTTTATATGTTTAAGTTTATATATATCAGGATAGCATAACAAAAAAATACATAAAAGCATAGTGAAATGATGGTTAAAATATTCAAACATCATAAAACATAAGGCCCAATATTTTCGTCACTTTGTTTTGATGTTCCAATAGTTTAAATTTCTATTACAGTTTTTTTTGTTATTTTCAAAACTGATTCTTTTATAAATTTATTTCAGCATACATGTTAATAAAAGACTATTTTGTGACTATAGGGTAAAAAGTTAATGAAATGGTCTCCACATATAAAAATTTAATGGTATAAACAACACGTTTCGAAACGTAGTGTTTTTCCTCAGGCATTAACTACGGGTGAGTGTCGGTGGTACAACTCACTTGTGGTATTTTGTGATTGTTTTAAAAAGATTATTGTGTTTCGACATCACGTTGTAAATGTAATGAATTTCATTTTTTTCTATAATTTTCATTTACCTCAGAACAAACATTTGTTTGAAAGTTTACGGGCATTACTATGTTTTTTAAGAACCTGAGGGGGTTGTCCACGGATAGTAATATAGCTCTTAGGGGGTCAACAACAAAACAAAGATTGAGAACCCCTGGAGTAGATAGACCTAAATATTCAGTTACCTAAGGAAATCGTCTACACATCGCACAGTTTAAAACTTTTAAAAAACTAGTAGAAAACTTCTACAAAACTTTTAAAAATTAGTATTATTTAGACATCTATTGAGTAATATTCGAAAAAAGTTGTTTTTTCCTTTGTGAAGGAGCATTTTCCGCAATGAAGTCGATTAAATCCAAAGAGAGGAATCTACTTAATCAAACATGTCTCGAAGCTTGCCTTGGTTTAGCCTTAACCTCAGTTGACATTGACACAAAGGAGCTGGCTTCCACAATGCACGCACACACATCCCACTGAATTTTAAGTAAACTGTACCGTTTTATGTACTTCCTTAAATATTTTTAACTAATATATTTAAGGGTTGATTCTTATCCATACTTGTCAATTATTTTTTTATGATAATTATGTTTTTATGATAAATATAAAGATTCATTTACATGTACGTGTTTTACTTTACATCTGGTACTTTAGCCCGCGATCTAATTGCCTTGCCGAATGCGGCCCGCGTCCCCATAAAGTTTGGACAACCCTGTTCTTGGGAATATGAAAAGTTGAAAATGTTTTTAAAACTAAGCACATATTTCAATAAAACAAAATCTAAACAAATCCATAGAAAGTAAAGAACCAAATATGACCTAAGTATATTTACAGAATGAAATACAATACTGTTAACATTTTATATTAGACGGAGTGTTCGACTAATCAGAGTAGTAGGTTTGACTAATCCAATTTTTTGGATCTTAAACTTTTTTTTAGGATCCAAAAAAAATTATTAATATATATATTAATTAAAATATTGTTACTATAATAATATATTATTACTTTCTAATAATTTATTATTATAATTTAGTGTTTACATCTAAATATTAACATAAGAATTATAATAGATATTAATGTAGAAAATACATCCTACTCTTAAATTGTTACATTAGAAATAATTGGAATTTTATGAATCATTTATTAATATTTTGGAGATGAACAGGACAACATTGGAAATTATTTAAATGGATTAAACTGACAGTAATAAAAGATTTTGGTAATCTTAAACATAAAATTGTCCACAAAAATTACAAAAAAATTTACTCAACAAACTACATATTTAGTTATACTGTAAATGAACTCATTAAAGTCTAAAAAAAGTATAATGATAAAGATGTGGAAGAATATAATAAAAAAATGTGTAGTCTACACTCAAATTTACTATCGGTAAACTTATTATCATAGTAATGATTTAATAGTAAATGATTTAATGTACTAGAAAAGATTGCACCAGACACAATTACTAATGGTAGATTTGTAATTAATTGATTGAAAGTTAGTAGTAGTAGTAGTTAGCTGATAAGAATCATTGAATAACATTACAAATCGAATCATTCAACAGAATCCTTAGAAGTTAGATATCTAATCCAATACGTTATCAGTTCGTCTGTAGAGAGTTTGTCTAATCAATAGTGTTTTTAATTTGATTTGGTCGTCAATTCAGAGAGTTTATATACACATGTAAACAGTAAAGTTAGTAGTAGAGAGACTATTTTCCCTATATATATATATACATATATATATATATATATATATATATATATATATATATTATATATATATATATTTATCATGCTGTTTGTTTCTTGACCACTCTTTATTCACAGGTTTTGAGATAAGCCCTACCATATTAAGCCCTGAGGAGGAAATAAATATATGTCGAAACTTTGGCGAAGAATCGTTTTTTAATATCTAGACCAAAACCCTCAAAAAAATCTCAAAACCTGTATATATATATATATATATTAGAATACGTTGGCAGCAGGTCTTCTCTCAAACATATGTTGTTAAAATTTGCAGCAGCTTCTGCACTCACTAACTTTAAGCTGGTGGCCTCGATCCTGATTGGCACCTGATTGGCATTTAAGCTGTTTACTACAAGGCATGCTCTACCTGAAGATGACCAATGTTTCTATGGTCGAAAGCTCGTATAATATTGAAGATGTCTCTAGGACAGATGCTGTGGCAACTGCAGCCAGAAGAAAGAAAAATCGCCCGAAGGATCGAGGCCACCAGCTTAAAGTTAGTGAGTGCAGAAGCTGCTGCAAATTTTAAGAATATATATATATATATATATATATATATATTTAAACCGATACACTAGCAGGTGATAACGTCAGCCGTTTACCGGCTTTTTGTTTGATCGTTGATTCTATAGATTCTACATTGGGAGTCCTAAAATTTACCTAACTCAAGTGTGTTTTGAGTAGGATTTTTAACAAATACCTGACATCGTACAGGCTCAGGGCCAACGGCTTAACGTCCTCTCCGAGGGACGACTTACTCAGATTTATTCATCTCACGAGTAAATAAATCGAGGGCCAGGTTGGGATCGAACCCCGGACTACCAGCTCAGAGGCGAGTACGTTAACCGTTAACCTGGCCCCTTTCCCAATATTTAGATTATCATATTTTTTCATCTGACTAGATCTTGCAGATCTAGTAAATACATAGTAGCCCTCTGATGGTAGACTCTGATTCCTCTCTATTTTTCTTATCTTCTTCCTCTAGATCAGGGGTGTTCACATATTTTCTGCATGCAAACTGCTTATAAAATGAATAAGTTACAATGATTTATCCTCTGTATTTATATAGGATTATATTGATGATTCTTACAATTTATAATGATATATGTAATATGTCATTATGAAAAAAAAACCTCTTTCTATTTCATATGAATGTGATCAGTTCTTTTTTTTTCTTACTCGATCCAGTCTTCCCACTCATTTTTATAACCTTTCTTAAAAAAAATTAAAAATTAAAAGTAGGAGGCAACTTAATGACTAGCTTATAGCTTTACTGCGCTTAGAGCCAATTATACCGTTGCACAGTGACCTAAGTATAGAAGAACTCCTTCGGCCTGTAGTAATGGGATGAATGGTAGAATGATGTTAATTTTGTTAATTTCATACGATCTACCAATAATACTTTCGCGATCGACGTTTTGAGCACCCCTGCAGTAGACTGATGCCTGAAAAATTGTGATGGAGTAGTAATTCTACCTCTTTGCGTTGACGATGTTTTGCGTCACATTTAAGGACATCCAGTATCATTGTGTCTTCGGCTAGAAGGAAAAGAGTTTCTTTATATTTGCCTATGCTACAGATTTCAGGCTGCACTTGGCAGTAAAAGTGGCCTGAGAAGTGAACGTAGAGTCGAACATGTGTCCTAAGAAGATCACATTCAATAACTGTGGAATGAGTTTGTCACTTTGGTTAGACAAAAAACTGGGTGTGATGACCTCCAGAAGCACTTCTCTCATGTAAGAGTAGGTTAGGTTGCTGTGGTCGTCCCAAGAAAGAACACACATAGGCCACAAGTCGGCCCTTTGTGATACCACAAAGAAGAAAAGGGCTATTTTTCACTGTCACCGGTCACTCGAGTCATCTTGAGAGAACAATATATTTAATTAGATTCCTGATATCAGTGGATGCTAGGTTTTCAATATTGTCAAAGAAGTACTTTCCTAATGTTGCTTTCCTTCTATGAGCCAGACAAGAGCAATGCTAAAGAAAGTGAGGAACCGATTACTCCTCATGGCTTTGACATGCTCTGCAAATATCCCTGACCCAAGACCCGATTTGCTGGAATGTTTTCCTATCAGCCAATGTCCAGTGCAAACAGCAATCGCATACCCCTACTCCTAGAAAGAAGTTCTTTAGTCTATCCGAAATTGAAGGAAGGCCATAGTTACTTCGAGATGAGACACATGTCCTCCCTGGTCCATCTTTGGTGAACACGGTCACTGATATTTTGTCAAACCCAAAGCTTACATGTAGAAAGTGGAACTCCACAATGATAAAGGATGTCATGAGTCGAAAGAAGAATACCAGATTGGATAGTTCATCAGGCCATGTAAGAGTAACTTAAGACTAAGCTTGAGCACTGTTTGAACGCCACAGAACCACTCTTTATTTTAAACCATGTTCAGAATTGCAGAATATGAACTAAAATGTTTATTAATACAACCGCTCTGTTAAAAATTATACTAGTACTTATAACGAAAGCATTCTACATTCCAAAAATCAGGCTTCATTGCACAGAATTGATACACATAGCTGAGTTGTCAGCGTACCAACATAGGAGAAGAAGAAAAATTACAAACCCAATAGTGGAAAAGACTATCCAATTCTTGGGAGATTTTGAGCTTCCTCTGACGCCACCTTATAAATTTGGAAAATTGTTTCTTATAAGTCGTCAATCAGGTCATATTGCATTGACTCTTGAAAACCATGCCAAGTGTATACATATAAATAGTTAGAGAAGACAATGATTCAGTTGTAGATGGTTTTAATGAGTTCTTTTCTAAAAAACAACGTCACATTGAAAAAATATTTATAATTATACTTCACATGATGGATGACACATGTAGATGTTATTTAATATCAATTATCTTTCCACACAAAAGAGTTTTATGTCAAAATTAACAAGGCGTTTCGAACACTTAGTGTTCTTCTTTAGGTTTACATCTAAAAACCATTCATATCTATGAGCTATATGAACGTAAGAATGTATTATTTGAAATTAAATACAATTTATGAATGATGAATTGCAATATTGAACTTTTTAACTAGCGAAATATTATGAAAATTGACTTATTTAATCCTGAGTCTTAATAAAACATGAGGACATAATAATGAATTATAATTTTATTATAAATTGACTTATGTTTTATTAAGGTTCAGGATTAATTAAGTCAATTTTCATACTATTTCCCTTGTTAAAAACTTCAATAGAGCAATTCATATATTGTAATCAATTTCAAATAATTCATATCTTATGCTCATTTTTTATGTCTGCTTTTTAGGCGTAAACCTGAAGAAGAACTGGAAATGTTCGAAACGCGTTTTGACATAAAACTTTTTATGTGAGACGTAAACTTTGGGATTCCGTATCATGAGTAAATACCATTCAATTATCTTTGCTTGTATATATTTAAAAGTTAGTATACGTATACTTTATCATTTTAATAGTTATTTGTCCAATAATATTGTCATCCGAAGAAATTGTAATATTTTTACGGCAAACTAAGTAGGAAATTAAATTTAACTTTATAGTTTCAAGTTGAAGAATTAATGAACTTGTTGGTTATTTTCATTTCAGACAAGCCGTTAAAGTATCGCAACGAACTTTGAAAAACAATCTTTTGTTTTGATTTCATAACTTTTCTTTTATTATTTACTCTAAAAGGAAATGTGCTGTTTGTTAAAGTTGAATTGTAAGGGTATTGTAAATTATTAGCGTGGGAGTTGTTGAATAACTATTTGACTAAATAGAATGTAGGAGCTTTGGGAATGCTTACTGGCACAAAAAGCCTTTTGAAAGCTTTGGAATTGGCTTGCTGCGAGAAGCAGGCACGCCTACCTGATCGCTGCATACCTGCACCCTCTTAAACAAATGCTTTTCCCTTCAAATATAGACCCTTATTCAGTCTGCTGGTGGTGAGAAAACTTCAGGTCTGTTTTCTATGTGATGTCTCAACCTGTCGAAAATTTTAAATCAATAAACAAATTTTCAATTCCAATATTACATGACACGTGAAAATTCCATATTTTTTACTTTCCTAACATCTACTATATACTTCAGAGAATTGATTTTAAAATATAATTTAAATATATTTACATATCAAAACATGAAAAAATGAATAAAATTACTGTTATGTTCAAATGAAAAAAATGTGGGAACATGTCAATTCACCTTTTACAAGTTTATCGTATTCTTACCGCTACTGATGATGGTTATTGAGTTCATCAAATAACATTGACATGCTCCAATATGGTTATATTTAGCGGGATCATAGGAGACAGGCAGGTCTAAATTCTCTTAGACTTTATAAATGACGGTGCCAGAGGAGGAGAAATATTTAAAAAAATACTACTGTTGTAATAAGTATATTAGTCAGTTATTTTAATACTACATATTTAAAAAGATCGGAAAGTTGATACCTTCTTTTCAAAGATAAATACACCTGATGGTCCGTTTTTACAATTTTAAAGTAAAATCGCTGCTGCTTATTTGAAATGAAACTGTAGTAGTACAAAAATATATTTTCTGTTACATCGTATTATAACATACAAATTTAAATTATGTAACCAAATCTGAATGAAAATAGATATTCTCAATATATATATTTTTCTTTCCAACGCCGAACATTTCAGTTATCGGAATAGTAGACGAGAGTTGCTATACTGTCCAGTCGGTGCTGGAGTCGTACTGTCCAGTCAGTGCTGTAGTCTTACTATCCACTCGGTGCTGTAGTCCTACGGTCCTGTCGATGCTGTAGTCGTACTGTCCGTCAGTGTTGTAGTCATACTGTCCAGTCGTTGCTGTAGTCGTACTGTCCAGTCGGTGCTGTAGTAATACTGTCCAGTCGGTGCTGTAGTAATACTGTCCAGTCAGTGCTGTAATCGTACTGTCCAGTCAGTGTTGTAGTCGTACTATCCAGTCGGTGCTGTAGCCATACTGTCCAGTCGGTGCTGTAGTCGTACTGTCCAGCCATCAAGGCCATGAAAGGAGGGAGTGCTTGTTTGAAGTTATTAGGTCTCTTAATTTCCACCCTATGTTGTAATGGATACCATTTGTACCGTGAAAGATGTAAAAGTATTAGTTATCTAAATGATATTGAACCACTAGCAGACGTGCCCGTCTATGACGGGTATTTTACACAAAATCAAAGAAGATACGTGGTATTTACTAATATTATTAGAAAAATTATAGAATAGGAAAAACTATATTTATTAGCACAGTGTTAAGTAAGTGCCTCTGTATATTTGTCCATTTGGCATTTGTGCCTCTGTATAATGTCCCGCATTAGCTGTCTGTCCTTCTGGTGCATGGAAGATCTGACAGACAGTTGGAACCTCTGACTTTTGAGCAAGCAACATACAGTTGACCATGTGTGAAAAACTTGGTATTATTTACCGTCCTTTCGAAACAGACGCTGAAGGGAAATTCCAACCGTTTGAATTGAAAGGGACAGCTCCTAGATTTTCAGTTAGACATACACAAATTTACTGTCAAAGATTCAGCTTACTATGTCTTATGGTGGCTGAGTTTACTAGTGACAAAATTTTGCGGACAAACCGAGAAACTGACAAACCGACAGACATAAATTTTTCTAAGGATGGATTTCTCTAATGTATGAAACTTGAAGATAACGTGAAATGTTATAAGCAGTTACAGACAAAACCTTTCTTTTATTTATATAGATTAGAATGATATGGCACTAAAATTATGTTAGGAATCACTACTTTGAGATAAGAGCATTATCACTGCATTTGTTCAATTATGGCTTTCTCAACTGATGATGTTTGTCATCGTAGCTACTCTTATACTTCCTTGTCACATTATGGTTAACTATTAATGAAAGGTTATTGAACGAATTGGTAAAAGAACGTTACTCAGAGAGATTTTTCTACGAACAATCATACAAATTATTTTAATTAAACTCAAATATGAAATTCACATGTTATGACCACTTCTTGTTAACATAAAACACATTTTTGATTTGACGTTATTGTTTATCTATTTCTTTAAATGTATAATTGCATGATTTCAACTAAAAAGCCCTTATGTTTTAGATTGTTGAAATCACTAATTGCTGCAAAATTAACACAATAGTGGATGACAAGATACGACTTACCCAGGTAAAGTACTGATCTAGTTACATTCACAATTTTAATTTTTTTTTCTTTTATCTTTATCAATTTCATTTTTTTTAAAACATTTAAAATTTATTTTCTGAGGAGTATTTTGGAATGTTATTTCAAATCATTTTCATATTGAAAAATGAAAAAAGTTATAAAAATACATAAAATTGCTGTTTGTATTTTTTTTTTAAACAAAGTAGCACATTTATTTACTTTTATTGAATTAGCACCAAAACTTATTTAATTTGCTTGATGAATTAATAGAATTAAAATGAAGAGGTGAACAGAGAAGACCTGTTTGAGAGGGACTTATTATGACAGGTGAGTTCAACTGAACTGCAGGGATACCTGCGACGCTGGCTGACAGGACCCTGCTTCGACAGTCCGGCGGTGACGCTCTGGCTAGGCCAGGTGGAGATCAAGTGCGACTTAGTCGAGTGTCTGCTGGACACGGGGGTGCTCCCCTTTGGCCAGCTCTTCCACCTGCAGACTGACTTCATCCCAGCCAGAGTTCACGTCAATTCACCCACTTCTCCTGACATGATAGGTAAATTCATTCATTCTCACTATCTCTTTAATTCAGTGATTCTAAATTCTTTTCTGTTGCGCCTAGTGAACCCTAGCAAGAAGTAAATAATTCGCGGTCCTTTCCCACCCCACCTCCCACTCCTCACCGCAACTATAAATAAGAACATTTGTCCATAAAATTGTTATAGACACGCCTCTGCACAGCATCATTGTTAAAATTAAAGACAACGAAAAAGAAAGAGATACAGTTCATCTTACAAGAATACATTTATTAACATTGTAAAAGAAAAGATTTTTAGTACATCAATTTGTCTGAAATTCCAAAAATAAATATCCCTGTTTTAACTGTAAACATTTTTAACAGACTTATTGCACCATATGCTGCTGAAAAATACCATTAAACAAAATTAATAAATAATAACAAATTCAAAGGTGGATGTGCAATTACATTTTATTGTAGTACGGCAGAAAAAAAAGGTTGTTCCCCAGTATCACAGGACCTCCTGCCTGGGGAGGGCTGGGGCGCCCCAATATTTGAAAAGCACTGCCTCAATCAATGTTTCAACATCATTTCACAAAGAAACATAAATATTTTAGAAAATAAAATAGATATGAATGTATATACTTACGAAAACCTTTTTAAACTTAGTAAAATCCTAATTCTTAGACAACTCCAATTCCATTTGCAAAATGCAGTGGAATCACTCAGTTTTTCTAATTCAAAATTCAGTTTTTCTTTCTGTTCGAAAAATCTGAGGAGAACTAAAAGTACAAAAACTAAAGCAATAAATCTTATAACAGATAATATAAATGCAATTAATTCGTCCTTGACACCCGCAAGCATTAACAAACATTAATTTTGTAGTCAATTACTATAGTTTTGCATGGAGGAAACTTATAAAAAGACAGAAATATCTAAGAAATGTGATAAACGTCACTTTTATGATTATTGTTGACTCTTATTTGAAAGGGAAGAAAAAAAAAATATTTCATATGTTCTTATAAATATATATTTATAAAAGTATTGACCATGAAATAGAAACAAAATTAAAGTTTATCAAGACTCGGTCAGTTTTTCAGGTTCAACTTTACTCTCATTGCCAACGTTTTTATTTAAAACCTCTTTTTCATAGGCAGAAGTATAAAATTTTGAAACAGAAAAATAAGTATTACATTAGAAATTTTTTTTCTTTGTAAGACAATCTCTAATGTAATACTTAGTTTTCTGTTTCAAAATTTTATACTTCTGTCTATAAGAAAGTTTTAAATAAAAACCGAAACGTTGGCAATATAACATTTGATAGTTTGTGCTTTAAAACAAACTTCTAGACAAATTTATTAAAAATATAATACTTTTTTGAAATTGATGATTTAAAACAATAAAGGGTTATGATTAAAGAATATGCACAGTTGGCATGTGCGTAAAAGAGGAGTATGTTGATGTGTTTAATGATGTAAATTAAAACAGAATGAAAGACGAATGAAACAATACTATGAGTCGCTTACAATATTTAAACCCTCTTAATGATCGTCGTCAGGAGAGAAAGTGGTATTGTGAGTAACCAACAGTCAACGCTTACATATATAAACAAAATGATAAAGTCCATGAAACAGAACTAAAAAACAACTATTCTAAAAACAACTTGCCATGATGGCAACTAAAAAACAACTAGTCTGTTAGACAAATCAGTTTTCACCACGAAGAGAAGAGAGGGATGGGAAGAAAAAAGAATATGAAGATAAAGCGAAGGAAATGAGATAAGAAGAATAAATAAAGCAAAGCGTAAACAAATAAATAATAACAATAATCATCAATAATAGTGTTGTTTCTTTGCTTTCAAATGCTCACACTTCCAGGCTTCACCTTTTAGTGCTGTTCATGGGGTGGAAAGTATGGCTAATTTATTATTTGGCACCCATTTTTATAATGGACAATCCACACTACGAGGTTCTTTGTACATTAAGCCCTAAATTTTATCTAATTTCGGTGTGTTGAGAGTAGGGATTTTTAATTCGCCCCTCGTGGGACCAAGTAGCTCTACCACAAGCTGCATTGGCTTATATATATCCACAGGTTCTTTGAATCAAGGGCTAAAAAGGCCACTGACCTTATCTGTAGCTGAGTAGGTTCAGTAGGACCTTTGGTCCGGAGTTCGATCCGAACTCTTAAAATAAGTCGGTACTACGGGCGGTGGGGGCCATGGAGGGGTTCTCTCTCCATCCCGCCAACTGAGGTTGGAGTTAGTTATAGTGGCTGTTGGTTCTCACCCATGTTGGATTGACCCTTGTGGTCGCTGTGTGAGAAGCAGTAACTTCTCGGGAGGATGGATGCCTGTTTAGCACACCGGGGAGCTAGAGACCCCAAACCCTTACCAGTGGGAACGGACCTTGAACTCAGGTGATTGGACTGGACAACTGGTACTTGCCTAGTAGAGGCTCGGCTCTGGCCGATCTATTAGCTTTTTACTAATAATAATAATAATGAAGTGGGTTATTAACTTTAGGACTAAGTAAATCGACCTATAACTGTCTAGCTATTATGTTAGTGTAATTGAAACATAATTATTATTAAAAAAAAACCTGATTGTAAAATTTTAATGGATTTATGTTTTGATCTCCCCTCAGCCCAATTTTAATATTTGTAGTCGATGTGTATTCAGCATTTTCAAATCACTCAACAAGACTCATCGTTGATAGAATTGAATGAAATTTGTCGATATGCAGTCCTTGAATTATTTTAGAGCTGTGTTACTTCATAGAAAATTTTTTTTTTATATCAATAAAGTTCACATTTTTCTTACCCTTCTGCTTTTTAAAATATTTATGACTTTGTAGATACTATTGCCAATTCTACAAATTAGCGTAAGTTAAATGAACAAAAAGAGGTACCATCTTACCTCTGAAGTAGTTAAGGCATCTGCGTATTACGTTTATAAATAATAGTTCCGTTACTAAGTAAGCTCAGTGTCAACGTGCTCGCTTCTGAACTGGTAGGTCAGGGGTTCAATACCCCCTCTGGCCCTCGATTTATTCACGTGGGAGGTGAATCAATGTAAACACTTGGCCCTCGCAGAAAACCTTAAACGTTTAGTCTCGGGAAATGAATCTCGGGAAGGTAAAGTCGTCCCTCGGCGAGGATTTTAAACCGTCAGTCACGAACCTGTACGATGACAGGTACTCGTACCTTGAATAGGCAAATTACACTTGAATTAGGCAAACATTAGGACTTCCAGTGTAGAATCAATCTTCATTGTGTGGTATCACAAAGGGCCAATGCTCGGCCAATGTGTGTTCCCTTGTAGGATTGCCACTGCAACCTAACCAAATGATAGAAAATCGTTTATCAAAGAGATGGAAAGTGTAATCAGTTGTATAAATATTTTTAGTACATAAAATTTAATTAAATTTAAATAAGTGAAATTTTATATGGACCTAAATTTAGTAACTACAAAATAAGAAATGTGTAAATAACTGCACTCTATTATATGTAACTCTCGAAGATAAATAATTACTAAAACAAGCTTACTATATTGATTATTTTAAGGGCAGGTTAGCTCAATGGCAACGTGTTTGCCTCTTGATAAGCAGATCCAGGGTTCAATACCCACTTTAGCTCTCGATTTATTCATGTAAAAGGGGAATAATTCTGAACACTTTCACCCCCTCAATGAGGACGTTAAGCCGTCGGTCCCGAGCTTGTACGATATCAAGTACTCGTTAAACATCCCTACCCTAAATACATTTGACTTAGGAAAAATTTAGGACTACCACTGTAGAATCAATTTTCATTGTGTGGTATCACAAAGGGCCAATGCTCGGCCCACGTTTGTTCCCTTGTGAGACTACCTGTTTTGATCGCTGTGCTCCCTAGCCTTCCGGCCAACTGGAACCTAACCTAATCTTTATATGAAGGAGAGAAGTGCAAACAAGTAACTGGTATTTTATTGAGCAGCTCATTAGACGAATCTCCAACATGAAGCAATGAAAGCAAACATATTCTGGTTTTTGAAATGCCTACAAGATGAAAACAAACATTATTTTAAGACATAGTTTAGATTCAGTAAAAGATTTTGCATTCATTGCAAATTACCATTGTGCAAGCAATCGACATAGCACGTCGTGGTTCTAATCCTAATGGGTCAACAATAAAATAACAAAAAAAAAAGTGCAGTATTATAAAAATAGATAATACATGTTCTAGGTTCAGTTTATTCGCTGAATAAAAGAATAAAAAGGAACTCCATTTTATTGTATTATTATGTTCTATTTATTGTTTTGTATTGTTCCATAACAAATTATTTTAATAATTTTCAAGAATAAATATAATAATTTCTATTTTTCGAATAATAATACTCAAAATAATGAAATTTAAATTTCTTAAATTTAATTTATTTTTGGCTGAAGTTTTATTTATAGTATTTATAAAATTATATTTAGCATTAAAAGGGCTTTTAGACCGCCCTGTATTATCAAGGGGCTAGAAAAAGAGAAAGGAAAATAAAGTGCATGCCATGTCGACTTACTGTTAGTGGGAGGTCCAATATGCAATGGCGTCAGCCGATGTAGGCATCGAACCGAGCACCGAGCTAACAACACCTCTCAATGTCTACTTCACCATCAAATCAAGTTTGCCCAACTCAATCAGATTGAAACATAAATACATAGCAAGCGTGTCCAATTTATATATCTTATTTCTCATAATAATTCTCTTGAAGTCTTATTATAGAGTTCAGAATAAGACACTGAAACCATGATGCGAAACTGATAGTTAAAGTTCAGTATATACAAAGAAAAATAGATAAATTAAAAACACATGCACTCACAGACTCTAATTTTGAGTTTGAACAACTTTGCAATCAGAGCAGATTTGTTGCAGAACCTGCAGCCTGTAATACTGAATATAGGGGAGTCCATGGTTATTGGAATGAATGGCGACGTAAGACTGGAGTGTTTGTTGATGGAGGTCTATGACTGTTCATACGTAGGCCAAGCTTGGTGGATGCTTGACGCAGAGATTTTTTTTTTCATTTCATATTGTGGTTTGATCATGTATACATATTACAAATTTACTCCATTTGTTATAACAATTATTTTTTTCTTTTTAAACTTTATTAATGAATAGATAAAACATAAAGGTGGTACCACTTATAGCATTCCTTACAAAGAAGCACGAGAATCTAAATAGGTTGGGAATAGTCGATGTACCCTGTGTTTTAAATTTGTGAAATATCAGCCAATAGTTGATATTTGTGTTTCAATGAACCTTCTAAGTTCTAGGGGATAATCAGTAAGTCATTGCAATAAACGTGGTAAACTGATCTTGCAGAGGACTCCAGATAAGAAAGTAGAACCTACGTTTCCTATCATTTTGTTTCTACCAATATAGATTATAATAAATAATCTGTCTCAACAATATCGTGAACGATGTTTTTGATTAATCAGTTTAAATTAAAGCTTCGAATTTGAATTAACTTTATAATAGTGTCGTAGCAAGGGGGAGGGATGACGATAGGGGCTGAACATGCCAGGGGATGGCATTTTGAGGGGGTAAAAATAGAAGAACCAAAAAAATTAAAATACTAAAAACCTAACAAAAAATCTGAAATTTCATATAAAAATGGCTTTCTAAGGTCGTAATTGTTTTATGTGTATAATATTGTTCTAAACGGATTTTTCTTTTGTAATGTATGCAAATTAAAAATAATATAGTTTAAATTTTTGAAAACTAATTTTTTTAAATTGGTTAAAAGTTTATTTGTTTGCGAAGCCAATAAATTTAATTTAACAATTTTTGTATAATTTCAATTATTCGTTTTTTTTTTGTAAAATCTTTGGTTTTCTTTGATGACGACTGAATATATATATATATATATATATTCGTTATATAAAAGTCGTTATCAGCCTTTGGAGCGATTCACATCTATTCCTGACGACGAGGACATCGAAATATAGTAGTGAGTTCAGTGATTTCTTTTCTATGTGTTCTTTTAAAAATTCTAGTTTATATATATATATATATATATATGAGTACTTTAATAAGATGATTAGTCTGGGACTAATAATAGCAATCTAAAATTAGATCCTTGATTGTAATTCCATGAAAATAAATATTTTGAGGACTTTCTGGAATTTTGAAGGTTAAGAGATTATTAATAATCAGCGGGGAGGTGGCAAAAATAGTTGCTATACCATTGTTTTGTCATTATAAATAAAACAATTTTGCTCCAATATTCGGTGAAAATAGCTACATTCAATACCACCAAATTGAATGGAATCAATAATGCAATAATGGTGAAGTAAATAAGAAATAAAATCTTTATTCAAACCAATAATGAGAATTACTGTCTACTAAAACAGCCAAAGCAGCGTTTTCAACTTGTAGACATATCAAAAACCAGAATATGTTTGTTTTCATTGCTTCATGTTGGAGATTCGTCTAATGAACTGCTCAAGAAAATACTAGTTACATGTTTACGCTTCTCTCCTTCATATAAAGATTAGTTTATGTTAGGTTGCAGTGGCAGTCCCACAGGGGACTACAAGGCACCTGCCGCGTGAATAAATCGAGGGCCAGGTGGGGATCGAACCCCGGTCCTATCAGTTCAGAGGCGATCACGTTGCCACCGAGGTAACGTCCTTCTCCGAGGGACGACGTGCTCAGATTTATTCACCTGCCGCGTGAATAAATCGAGGGCCAGGTGGGGATCGAACCCCCGTCCTTTCAGTTTAGAGGATAGTTCGTAACCACTGAGCTAGCCTGGCCTTCATATAAAACATAAAAAAAAAATATTCCTTAATTTGTAAACAACTGCTATAATTATTATATACACTATTTATTAGTATTTTCAAAAAAAATGTATCATTAACTTTCTATTTTGATAAAATAATTTTAAGTTTACTTTATGTTGTGTCCATATTTTCTATGTATACAGACAATGGTGCACTACGACATTTTGACACATGTTCTCAGTTCAATGAAATGCTTAGCTTCAGTAACACTGACCGACTGACCCTGTACCTTTGATGAGAAATAAGAATAACTTTAGAGCCTTTACAGGTGGCAAAATCAATAAAGATCTTTTGCATTCCAGGTTTTTTATGACTTTTCTTTCAAAAATACGCAAGTTGTTTCGTGGATTTCAAGTTTTTGAAAAAGATAGGATCAAAAACATTATAAGAAATAAAAGTAATAAATAGTCCAAGTGAATGTGAAGCGAGAAGCGGAGTAGGTACATTAAAAGAGAGGGTGGAATTTGAATTTAGCAATGTGTACACTTTAGTCAGGCCATCCGATCTATTGCGAAATGATTTCCAAAAATATTTACATCGTATAGATCTATAAATGCTTTGATGATTCTCCAAAATTTTGATATGTTTAACTTTTGGTACAGGAATGAAATTAAGACCTTAAGATAAAAGGCTGATTTCTTTATTATGGTTGTTGTTGGAAGAGGGTGCAGAGGGACTATTATGTAATATCGGTTGAGTGACAATAGAGCAAGACCAGTTCTGAGACTTGCTGGAATCACACTAGGATGCTATGAGGGTTTTTGGGTATAGGGTAGAGAGGAAACATTCTGATATTGAAGAAATGGTTCTTGAAATGGGAGACTAAAGACTAAAGAAAGGTAAAATAATAGAGTTTATAGAACTTTTATTCTTTCAAAAACGGGATTTAACCAATAGGCAGCAGAGTTATAAATAAGAACTGAAAGATGTCTAGAAGTATAAATCAGAAGTATCTAAAAGTATAAACAATAATGACAGAGGGGACTTTTGAATATAAGAACTGATCAAAGATGTATAATTGGATAATATGTAATAGGAGAGTTGAAGGTTGAACTGGAAACCGAAGAGTGCAATATGAGTACAAGAAACTGGAATAGAAGGCAGATATCAGATAACTCATGGTGAAACCATTACGAGGATATTGCCACTATGACAGTTACTTTGAAGTTTAATATAGGGCGAACAAATTGCAAGTTTACGGGCCATGTAATGAACCTCACCTACCCATAATCTAATTTCATTGTTTATAATAGTAATAAAACGATAGTAAAAATAATGGTAACAGAAATAATGAAAACAATAAAAATCAAATCAAAGAGAACACATTACTAATCAACAAAAAAAAAGAAAAAGAAGAGGTCTAATAGTTTAAGAGAAAACAGAGAACACAAAGAGCTTTTATGAATGTAAGAACAGTTAATATACACAGCAGGACGACAGGTGGTCGTACTTGGTCTTGCCTGTAACTTTCTGCGTTCTTTTCTTTACATTAAAAGTGTTTACAGTCCAATTTTTGAAATTATATATATATAAATTAATAATCAACAATAACTCTTGATATAATATATGAATTAAACACAATAAACAAATATATATTAATTATAATGCTCTAAGGCCTTCCGTTACAACATCATCAGAGAGCAAAATGAACCAAACAAAAAATATAATAACAAGTTAACCTGGTTGATTGAAGTCTTCAGGATTGCTGGCATCCCTGTCTGAATTTAATGTTCCTAAAATTGAAGGAGTCTTGATCTGCTTACTTATTTCTGTTATGAACAATAGTCTGGGACTTTACAAACTAGATGAAATATTAATAAAGTATCATTAACTTTCTATTTTGATAAAATAATTTTAAATCATTAGTTGTGCAATCCGTAATTGTGTGGTATTTACTCATTCTGAGGTAAAATGGATAAACCAACAAAAGTCTCCACACAAATGAAGTTTTATTCAACGCGTTTTGAACACTTTGTGTTCATCATCAGGAAGACACCAAGGATGTGGTACTGACGGGTGGTACCGGCACTATAGCATATCTTTGAAATTCTAGAATTAAATTTTTATTATTTATACGGTTTTTGTTGGCTACCGCCAACAGTTTGGGGTGATAGTGTAAGTACTGTGGCAGCTACAGAGACACTACACAGTCATCCTCCGACTTCCTATTTTAGCATATCACCCCTGATATCAAAGCACGGCCCCAGGGGCGCGTTACCCCCCACTTTGGAAAACTCGGTATTATTCTATTGGTTCTAATCTTATGTATTATTCATGGTATTCATTTACTTTTTTTTCATTGCTGTAACAGTTATTGCAAATTCGTTATAACTGAAAACAAAAGACAGCTACTTTGAAATAAATAATTGAAATCAACTGATTGCCAGTAACTATGGTATTGTTTTCTTAAAGTTGAGCGAAAGCCACCCTAAATTTGTGCTATTAACATAGTTTTCTAGTTCGTTAATTTTATTATAATACGTTATATTATAAATAGTGCATTTGATGCAAACATAATGCATTTGATACATTATGGAGTTCATATTGAAATAACCTTCCTCAGATAGAAATACTACATAAGCAAAAATAAAAAATAAAGTTCAAAATAAAAACTAACCTCCAGATAATTTCTAACGCTCGTGGATGTTAATTTGGGGTGGGGGGGGGAGGTTAGCCCAGTGGTAACGTGCTCGCCTCTGAATTAGTAAGTCCGGGGTTCGATACCCACTCTAGCCCTCGATTTATTCACGTGGGTAGTGAATGTTGTTAAGGGAGCATGTTGTCCCTCGGAGAGGGCGTTTAACTGTCGGTTCTTAGCCTGTACGATGTCAAGTACTCGTTAAAGATCCCTACTCTAAATACACTTGAGTTAGGCACAATTTAGGACACCCAATGTAGAACCAATATGTAGATGCAATATTCTCTTGAGGAATCAGCATGGGAGGGCTGACTTTGTCAGTCCCTCAGCCCTCTACAAAAAAATTAAAAAATAATAGATTCAGGAGAACTTCATCAATGAATCTTTATTTAGTAACTGAAACAATTAAGTTGTTACGATATTCCTCAGTAGATTCATCCTGTTCTATCTTCAAAACTATTCAGAACTGATGAATGTAATAAATTTGAAATTTTGCAGACTTTAACTTTAAATTTTATCTCCTAGTTCAACTTTAATTTTCCTAATGTCCTGATAACTGTGAATTACAGTGAACATTGGAAGAATATTTATGATTTTCTCTTTTTCAAATTTTTGTAATAACTACTGAAGTAATATAATCTTTAGAAGTATCACATTTATAATACTGTTCCTATAATTTATTTACAATAGTTTAATGGATTATTGACGTAGTCCAAATATAGAACTTGATTCCTTTAATTTATGAATTTATGAACTTTTTTTGCAGATTTTCATTTCAAATTGTAAGTACAATCAGTGTATTTCTTAAATCAATCACAACATTTTGATTACGAAGTCAACAAACCAATAATCGATGAATTGCTTTATTGTTTCATCAAGGAGACACGTTCTCTTTGACAAGTAACCTACCGCTTGGCTCTCCAGTACTGCTTATTGCCTCATTGGGTTTAAGAATATTCACTTCGATTCCTTAGTAAAATTGTTATGCCGACTATGGATTTAAGCTTATGTTTTCGAGAAGAATAACACAACATTCTTGGTTTGATATAAGTTAAAGCACTCGCTGATGAGTATACAATTTTTTTTTTAGATCCATTATTTTTTGTTATTTATTAATAACAAACTAGAAAAAATTAATTGCGTAAACGAAGAAAAGTAACAACAAAATCGATACAATATAATAAAAACTATACTCTAGAAGGTGAATTCTATGGTAATACTTGATTTAATTTACCTGCAGGTTAATTTAGGTTGTAATGGCAATCCCACAAGGAACACACATTGACCGAAAATTGACCCTTTCTGATATGACACCAAGAAGATGATTCTATATTGGGAGATCTACATTTTGCCTAACTCAAGTATAATTGGAGTTAGGATCTTAAACGAGTTACTGAGATCGTACCAACTGACTCGGGTCCAACTGTTTAAGGTCCTCTCCGACCAAACCCATGTAAAATATCTGGGTCTTATTTTAGACTCTAGATTAGCTTTCAAGCAACACCTTCATAATAAATCCAAGCTTGGAATTTAATTGATATGCAATCTATATTCTCTTTTCAAATCAAGGAATTCTCCAGATTCGGTCAAGGACCGTCTATAAGGGGGTTCTTCGTTCAGCGATGACATATGGATGCTCCGTCTGGTTTAGAACTGCACCAACGAACAAGGCGTGTATCCAGATTGTTCAAAATAAGTGTGCCCGCCTTATAGCCAGGGCTCCTTGGTACGCCCGTAATGTTGATATTCACCATGATTTGAAAATTGAATCCATAGATAGTTACATCACTCGACTTACTACCAATGAAGACAACAAACTATCTACTCATTCAAACCTCCTTGTACAAACTCTAAATCCTGCCACCAACCTTTCTCAACCTCACTGAACAATCACTTCATCCACTGACTATCTGACTACTTTTCCAACTGATGACTAAAAACTTTGAAAACCATTACCTCAACAAGACCACATGACCGCGAATACGACATCTTTACTGTACAGACGAACTTATATCTGACATGAATTACTGACATTCCAAGTTATAGTAGCACAGTAAGCAAGCAGTAGAAGGCCTCTGGTCTGGAACTGCTAGTTACGACGTGCACAATAGTGCGCGGATATATTCGTTGGTCGTTGGTCGTCCTCTCCGAGGGACGACTTTCTCAGTTTTATTGACCTTCAACGTAAATAAATCTGGGTGTTGAACCCCGTACCTATCAGTCCACTGAACACATTGCCACTGAGCTAACCTGGCTCCCTAATTTACCTGTGACTAATGGTAAAGTTTAAACTTATCTGTAGCCTAAAATAATCATATTAATTGTAATATATATTGATTATTAGGTCATATTGTAACAGCATGATTAGATGGTATTTCAGTGGTGGGTCTTTCTTCAAAAAGTTCCGAGGCAGTTCTCGTCAAATGAGGCAATGCCAGTACTATACCACATCTAGAGAAAAGAGCACGATTGGTCCTTGTTGGGAGAAACTATAAGTTAATAAGGTGTCGGAGAGGACCAAGATAGCTCAATGGCAAAGTGTTCGCCTCTGAACTGGTTGTCCTACGTTAAATACCCACTCTGGCTCTCTATTTATTCACGTGGGAGGTGAATAATTCTGAGCACGTCGGCCCTCGTAGAGGATGTTAAACCATCGGTCTCGAGCCTGTACGATGTCAGGTACTCGTTAATGATCCCTACTCATTGTAAATACACTTGGTTAGGTGAAATTTAGGACCCCAATGTAGAATCAGTTTCTTTGAATTGTATCACAAAGGGCTATTATTAGGTCTATGTGTATTCCCTTGTGAGAGACTGCAACTATAGCCTAAACTAACCTTCTTCCAATAGTTGGGAGGCAATGTTTCTTTAAATTCGGCACTGCCAGTATGAGTACTGCTCCATATCTATAGAAAAGAGCACGACTGGTCCTCGTTGGAGGAAACTCTAAGTTAATCAGGTTCCCTCATTAAAACGGTTAAACGTTTAAATCAGGTGTCAAACGGTTAAAAATTATAAGATTCACAATGGCGTGAATTATTTACTTTGTAGTATCTAATTTCTCATCAACTCCTGTTTCCTGATGCTTTCTTCTTTTACATTCTTCTTTAACTTAGTTCTATTCTAATTTGTTAAAACTGTCTAAAAAAAAATGTATATCTATTAATTAACTATAAAGTATTTACAATATACCCCGCTATTCGTGGAGGTTTTTTTTCTTCCCCTCCCCCGATTCCCGAATATCCGGGAATTATTGAGGCAGTTTTAAAACAACTGTTTATGATATGTATTAATAAACTTTATTAAATGGAAATACAAATCTCTATTAATACAAGAAATGTTTTGTCTGTACATTGCTTAGAACTGACTAGATTTTACGTCTTATACATTAGAAAAACCCGATATACTCTAAAGTATGCTTACCAGATATATTCTAAAGATAGCCTTAGGTTAGGTTGCAGTGGTAGTTCCTCTAGGAAACATACGAGTATATGGGCCCTTATACGAATATTGCCCCTTTGTGATACCAGACAATGATTCTACAATGGGTCTGATAATTTAACGAGTACCTGACATCGTACTTGCTCGGCATCGACGGCTTAACCTCCAACGTGAATAAATCGAGGGACAGAGTGGGTTTTGAACCCTACCTTTATGTGTTACAAATCCAAAGGGGAGCACATTGCCAATGAGCTTATCAGACCCGCCGAAGATAGTCTTATTAACTAATACAGTAATAATGTAGTATAATATATAATAATTAAAAACAGTAATATTGTAGAATATGTCCATCGTATTGATAAATGAAAATATTTGAATTGTATTGTCCTCACCAATAATGAATAATGAATATAATAACATTTGCTGTGCCATACCATACGATGAATATGACTATAGTAACACTGATATATCAAACAACTTAATTTAATATTTATTTTAACCGACATTTTTATTTAAAATTTATTTACCAGTTAGGTAAATGGCCAAAAAAAATTCACGCAATTGCTGAAATTATGAAAAGACACTTTGAAGGTAAAACCCACGATTATGCGAGGGAATACTGTAATTTGAAATAATATGTTGGCAAGCCCATTTACAAATTACTTATTAGTATTGAAATTATTTGTATTAGAAGGTAAAAAAAAAGAAGTTATATTACAAATATTTTAAAGAAAAATAAAGTGTTGATTGTTTTGAAATTTCAAACATTAAATGAGTATATTTAAGAGGTATTGAATGAAAATAAAATAATACTGGTTTTTTGGGAGTTTTGATTTTTATAGTAGAACATGTAAGGAAGGATTTGAGATGAGGCGAGGACGGGAGACCAGATGGCATACGACAAAGGAAGTTCGCTTCACTCGTCCCATACCTCGAGTCTTTTTCTAGCCTTCCCAACATCACTTGTTAACTTATATAACACACCTGATAACTGAACAAATTGTTCATCCCGACTATCTTATTTCTGCCGATATTTAAAAAGACTACTGCATAACTAGGATTTTTATTTAATAATCTTTATTAAATGGAAATACAAATCTCTATTAACACAAGAAATCTCAATTCTGTACATAGCTTAGAACTGACTTCATTTTACGTTTTATACATTATTAATAATACATTACGTTTTATAAAGGATCAACCCTTAGAAAAATTTCTGTCTGTTTGTACAAAAATTTTATCACAAGCAAACTCAGTCAAAATAATTTATAGCAAGCTGAAACTTGATAGTAGATTTGTAACTTAAAAGCTACGATTTGACTGGATTTGGAATTTAAAGTAGAAGCAAAGTTATATACTTTTAAGCTGTGTTTAGCTAGCCACACAGGTATACAGGTATATAGCTAAAAATATGCAGGTACTTTTACTGTAGCAATTAAATATTGTTAGTCAATTTTAACTTCCTAGAATCACAAAGAATAAATTAAAAAATAAATTTATAATAAAAAAAAAAGTTTCTTTCCTCTAAATTATTGGTTCTGGCCTTCTCTATTTCAGTTAACGGCTTTCAAGCATACCCGAAACCTTTGTCACCTTATCTCCTATATGCCTGCCTATCCTCTTTCGCAAGGTATCAGTTTCCTACTAGTTGTTTTCACTTGACCAACCCGTCAGTACCACTTCCTTGGGTATGTCTTGAATTCTCTTAATTGAACTTTTATTTTTTATTATTTCATTCTAATTTTTGTAACTAATTAGATTTAATTTGTATTATAGTGTCTTCCTGATGATGAACACAAAGTGTTCGAAACGCGTTGAATAAAACTTCATTTGTATGGAGACTTTTGTTGGTTTATCCATTTTACCTCAGAATGAGTAAATACCACACAATTACGGATTGCACAACTAATAATATACAGGTACTTTTACTGTAGCAATTGGGTACTGTTAGTCAATTTTAATTTCGTTTACGTTTGTCATAATTTGCTCGCTTTAAAAAAGTGAGTGCTACCTATCCGCGCACTAAATAGGAAGTATGCCTGGAATAAAATCAAATTTCAACTCAGTATCTAAAGTTGCTAAACGTAAAAGAAACTCCATATGTAATGGAAGTTATGAACCGTAGTAATAATTATATTTTCTACTAGTCTATAATTTCTCATAATATTTATGAATAGCACGTATCATCTCTGAATTTTTGTAAAATATCCGTCAAAGACGGACACATCTGGTAATGCCAGATGTATTTAAAATCTGACCCTATAATAATTATTTATTAACTATAAAGTATATATTGTTATTTTTTGTTAGCATATTGTATATTTGTTAAACAGTACTTTAGGAAATATATTTAAAAACCATTTATTAAGTCATTTATAAATTTCCATTAGAGCCAAAAAAAAACCTAACATATAAAAATAATGTTTGTTTAAATCACGTTCTGTAGTCTGCATACGTTTGGGAAGAATTCTATGCATATATCAATATAAAAATTGGTTACATTAGACTGTTTGTCTATTCATACTAAAGAAACGCTCAAATAACATCAAATTTTAAGCGGAGTTCAGTTCTCGCAAAGTTTTACGGTTAAATTGTTATGTATAAGAAAAATTTTTTTTTAATTTTAATGAAATAATTATCTTCTTCTAATTTTTGTTTTTAAATTTCCTTTAATATATTTTATTTTAAATTATGAATATGCATTTTTTTAAAAAATAATGCATGAAAATATGAATTATTCAAAATATGAAACGGTCAATTAGGACAACATATCAAACGATTACAAGGAAAGAACACATAGAAACAATACACAAGTCACTTCAATATTTCGACCTTGTCTTCATCAGGAGAAGGAGAAGAAGATGATGGGTTCTGCTTGACTGGCAGAGCCAGCATGAGTTGCTGCTTACCACCCGAGCAGAACTTTCTCCTTTTCCTGATGATGACGAGGTCGAAATATTGAAGTAAGTTGTGTTTGTTTCTAAGTGTTCTTTTACTTGTAATCGTTTAAAATATGAATTATTTCATAAGATAATTGATTAGAGATTATTATTCTCATTTTACAAGCATTTACTTCAAATACATTACTTATATTGAACTCAGAGATTTAAATAAGTTTGCAGGTGTGTTAAGTTGCAGTGGTAGTACCACAAGGGAACACACATTGGTCAATCATTGGTCCTTTGTAATACCACACAATGAAGATTGATTCTACAGTGAGAGTCCTAAATTTTGCCTAACTCAAGTGTATTTAGAGTAGAGATCTTTAACGAGTACCTGACATCGTACAGGCTCGGGACCGACTGCTTAACGTCCTTTTCCGAGGGAAGACGTGCTCAGATTTATTCACCTCCCGCATGAATTAATCGAGGTCCAGGTGGGGATTAAACCCCGGTTCTATCAGTTCAGAGGCGAGTACGTTAACCATTGAGCTAACCTGGCCCCTTACAGTGGTGTTTAGTTCCGTCTATAACAGTCCAAAATTCTTGAAAGTTTTATTATAGTCTGTCTACTGGCATATATACTGTTTAAACACAAATTGTATCAGAAATACCAGAATAACTGAAGAGTACTAGGGGTGTTATCAAATATGATTAAAAAAATTTCCTATAAAGAACAATAGCGTCATTCCTATTTAATTTAATTTTAATTTAAATAATTATGATACTCATAAAAATGTATAACTGTCATCTTTGTAATAATAGTTTTTTTATTTTTTATTCATTAATAATTAATGCAGTCCTACTAATTGTGTGTCTTTTTTACAGAGAAGTAATACTAATATAATTGAAGTTATTGTTATTAGTTTTTATTTATTTTATTGCTACATATAATTACATAAAAACCCTGAAATAATACATGATATAAGAAAAATAGGACAAGATACCTGAGTTTATGTATGGCACTGGATAGGTGGTATCTATTATTATAAAAAAATAAAAGTTCTATTATTATCGTTGTATATTACATTAACAATGAAAATATGAAGAATTAAATTGGATTGAAATTATTTTTTAATTTCTACGACTGTGCGTAAATTAAACGAATATTACATAAAAAAAGTCCGTGTTGAATTACATTTGAAAGTTTCAAGATGAATTAAGCAGGCTTTTAAGGTAGAAATATCGAGCCCTTTGAAATACATGAAACTTAATGATTAAACACCTTACTTTTTATTCATTCAAAGTTTTTCATGATTAAATTTTTAAAGTTTCATTTGTAGTTTAATTTTTCATGTAAATGTATAACAAGATTTTACAGGGGCCAGGGTACCCCAGTAGTTATGTGCTCGCCTCTGGATCGGTAGATTCAGGGTTTAGTACCCACTCTGTCCCTCAGTTTATTCACGCGGGAGGTAAATAAAAATCTGAGCATGTTTTCCCTCGGAGAGGACATTATGCCGTCAGTCCCCTAGCCTGTACTGTATGTTAGGCTACGAAGGGCGAACCGGGGCAACTGCCCAGGGTTCTGCGCTTGTGGCGACCCGTGGGACGACGGTCGCGACCTCGGACAAATGACCTGTTCACTGTTTAAGCTGTCATGCTGGCGGCAGATTTTAATCTCTAATAAAATTGATTCCTCTAAGCCCTTATTATTTTGTAATTTTTATTTCTAAAAGATACCTGCACAATATAACCAATGTAACATTTTTCTTAAATATATAATAATTTGTGGGTGGGAGAGTCCACGCAGTGGTTGAGTTTCTCCGGACCCCACACATTCCTAGGAACTGCCCTGATGACAAGTACTCCTTAAAGATCGCTTCTTAAATATACTTGAGTTAAGCAAAATTTAAGACTACAAATGTAGAACGTTCATTGTTCAGTATCATAAAGGGCCAACCTTTGGCTTATGTGTGTTCTATCGTTGGTGGGCCACTACAACCTACCCTAATAAGATTTTACAATAATCACGTGAAATAAAAATCAACAGACTGAGACAGGTGAAATTTGTATCAGTTGTCTTTATTTGGTTCAGTTCGAGTGTGACTCGGACGAAACAGTTGTTTTGGTTGAAAAATAGTCTCATTTCTTAATTACTAATTATGGTTTAAACGTGATTATTATAA